>JARJCX010000015.1:1200000-1800000 GCA_029282285.1 Mycena rebaudengoi | reverse complement strand
CATGTAGCCTCCTAGAATCAGGTCAGTCTCGAGGTACAGAGTTAGTAATTCTTGGTTCCGGAATCTGGACCAAGTCTCAAAAACGCTATCACGATTCGTATGACTCTGCCCGCTGCACACCAACGTAATTGACATCATCCTGAGCTGTAAATATTTAAATTACGGCACCTGCTCAAAAGTTCAAACTCCGTTCTCGGGCCGGAGAATTCCTCCAAATTAGGGCTCTAATCCGACCGGGAATTTTGAGTAAATGGAGATTATTCAAGTAGTAGAGTCTGTGCTTGCCGTTTTAAGCCGCTTGTGCGTCAGGATTATCTCGGATCATACGAGCAGGTAGAAAATTATAAATATCTTGATAGCCAGTAAGTGACTGCTGAGCAACCGCTCGAATAATGTGTTCCATTCCAAGATCATACGGCAGGCCCAAATATATATTTGGCTTTCCAGTAACAGATGCAGCAATGGAGGAACCGAGGTTGCCCGGTCATTGATATAGTACATTCAATATTATACAATGGTGAACGATGCAAAAGCAGATTCTCCATCGGCCCTGACTAGAGAGTGGAATCGACGGCTCTGACCAGCAATAGAAATAGTTTTAAATCGACCGAGTAAGCCTTCGATTTTGCCCTTTATAATGGCAATGGAGGCCTCTCCTTCCGAAAGGCGACCCTCGTAAATTAGGTGAACAGTCTGGAATATATCAGCTGCTGTTATCAAGTGTTCAGAAACAACGTACATCGTTCTTCGTATACCAAACACAATAATCTCTGAGATCCCCAAGATTTTCGTGGATCGCAGAAGCAACATCGACAAGAGCTCGAAGTGTCTCCCCCTCGGTATCAAATAATTTTAAATACGCTCGATATCGCGCCGTGGTGGAAGTTCCAGACCAATGCTGGAGCGTCCAAGCGTCCGACCAGGGAAGACGGCCAAGTGCAAGCTTAACACGCGAGAGTTCGCTATCCATTCCCAAAGCCAGTTCAGAGCCGAGGGCGGAGACTGTTAGCGCCTGAGGGAAGACGTGATCGCTTTCATTCAGCGCGGCGATACAAACTTTCTGAATTTCGGCGACAAGCTGAGAAACAATTGAGTTGAAAGTTTTGTCAATATCAGCAAGTGCGGATGCCGATAAGGTCAGGTTGCTAGATTCCAATGGCTCTAGGGTGACGAGCGTACGATGTATCGGCATTAACTGAAAAGATTGGTTCATAAGGCACAGTTGCATTGACCGCGTCCTACGCACCGACATCATCGAGTTGAATAAGGGCCAAATCGAACTTATTAATCTATTCATGAGTTCCATCTCCAGTTTATCGCCTTCCATGAGGAATTTCTTCATCCTGCAATGATTATACTGAATCCAAATAATAATAAAGCAAAGACGACAGACATACAAATCCAAAAATTCTGTGGCGATAGGATCGTGGGACGTGACGGGGTAGGACTTGGACGTAGCTCTACTTAATCTACACACGCACCTCAGATACGCCATGAGACGAGTTGACCGAGCACGGACCTTTGCGCAGCGGGGACGAAAGTTTCCATGTCGGGGTGCCCCAAGGATTCGAACAACTCCCAAACTCCAGTAATATGTTTCAGATGGGTGTTGACTATCCGCAAGCCGTTTGGGAGATCAAGACAAGGATGGTCGCCGCATTGGGGACCGGGACTTGGAGGTGCTCTAGTCACTAAACTTCCTGGCAACCATTGGAAACTTGGGGGACGTGGAAAGATTGCAAGGTATGCCACAAGGAAGGAGATGAGCCCTATGGAGAGAGAAACGGTAATCCTCCAGGTCGAGAGGGGCATGGTGAGCGCTGAGAGCAAGAGCTTGGCAAGAGTCAAAGGAGTGCCATGCGTTGGCCATGCGTGAGAAACTGCGAGAAACCATGCGCCGAAAGAAATCAGATCTCGCCAACGCAGTGGATCTTATCTACTTGTGATTCGTGAAATAAATATGATGCATTCTACAGGTGATGGTGTTACTTGAACATTTTCCAGACTCGGGCAAACTATCATTAAGAAGAGCTCCGACATCGATGAGAGAACAGAACCAGCACACGCTCAAGCAGCCCATGGAGAGGCGATCTTGAACGTCGCATCAGCCGCGTAGGAGCCGGGGTTGGCGTCCTGTGCGTGCGGGCCACCCTGGGTCGCGATCCAAACCTCCGCGTTGGTGTGGCGGAACGCGTGGCCGGCAATGTTGTATGACCACAGCGTGACAGCAGAAGCATCCGCGAGACCGCGCTGCGCGCAGAACGTCGCGTCGCGGTTGAAGACGTCCGAGCTGTCCGACCCGTCGATCCGCAGCCTGAACAGGGCGTGGCGCAGGTATTGCCCGGGGAAGTTGACGGACTCGAACGAGTAACACGACGGGTCTGCCAGACCAGCGCGCGCGGTAAAGGTTGCGTCCGACTTGGTCGTCGCGTCAGAAGCAGCCGTGATCTGGGACGTGATCGCGACAGAGTTCTGGTGCCGCACGTATCTGTCCGTGAGGCCCGCTGTGGTGACCTGAAGAGAGACGCGCGAGCCCTGCGTGATGTCGGCGCCGCTGCGCCACCACGGAGAAGCGACCTGCCAGGTCGTGTCCGCCGCCCACGAAGTCGCAGTGTCCCAGGCGTTCGAACCGCCGTTCGAGGCAATGTAGACCTCCGAGTTTATGTGGCGAAGGAACTTCCCAGCCTGGCTGAACGCCTCAAAGGACACGCCGGAGGAAGTGTGGCCGGCGCGCAGGCAGAACGTCGCGTCCGAGTTGAACAGCGCGGTCCCATCAGATGCGTCGAGACGGAGGCGGCTGTTCGAGTGACGCAGGTAGCGTCCGGGGAAGTTGCGTGACTCGAATGAAAAGCAGCCGGAGGATGCGAGACCGGCGGCGACGCGGAAAGTGGTATCGTGGCGCGAGAGCGCATCCGAGATGGTCGATGTGATGCCCAGCGACTCTGAGTGGCGAACGTAGCGGTCTGTGAAGCCAGAGGTCGTCACACCGAGCGAGATGGATTCACCAGCGCGGAGCCATGCGACACCCGCTTGAACGGCCGCCTGCGCGGCCTTGAACTGGTCGAAGTTGCCCTTGAAAACTTGGCGATCGTAGGTGTAGTAGCCATTGACCTCGTTCTCAGCGTCGTTCGGCTCGGTGTAAATCGAGCCGGAGAGACCACGGGCGAAAATGAGACCCTGGAGAGTGTTGGTGACCTCAATATAGCGTTGAGTCAGCGCCGTCCCGTCTGCGACTATCTCGTACGAGGCGCCTGCACCAGGCGTCCACTCGTGGCCTTTGACGCTAAGACCGAGGCCTGGGTTGAGTAATGTTAGCTTACAGCGATAGATCAAACTGGCAAAAGAAACGGGCTCACCTCCGAACTCGCCCAGTTGTGCAATACGGCTGGTGGTGGGTGTGTGAGTCGAACCAGGACCGACGTAAATATGGTCGTCAACAATGTCTCCGTTGCCCGGGTCACGTCCGCAGCAGTTCGAGCCGCTGTTGCCGTTGACGAGACGAGTGCCGTCGAGGGACTTGACGAAAGTTGTGATGCGGGCCTCGTCGTACTCGCCCCAGCCCTCGTTGAACGGAATCCACTGAACGATCGAAGTTATGCCGCGGAGCTGGTTGATCATGCGCTGCAGTTCGTCCTCGAAGTTGGCCTTGTCAGAGGCGGAAGGAGTGCCATCGGTGCGCATTGCAGGCATGTCCTGGAAAACGAGGAGACCGAGCTGGTCGGCGTGGAAGAACCAGCGCGCAGGCTCGACCTTGATGTGCTACACGAGGGTTTAGTACAACAATTACTGTAAAAGTATAGGGCAACGAACCTTGCGAACGGTGTTGAAGCCGAGTGCCTTCTGCTGAGCAAGGTCGAAGCGCAAGGCAGCGTCGGTGGGTGCAGTGTAGATGCCATCAGGCCAGAAGCCCTGGTCAAGAGTGCCCATCTGGAAGAAGAAGCGACCGTTCAGGACGGGGCGGAGGAAACCGTTGACGACCGCGGTGCCGACAGTGCGCATGCCAAAATAGCCAGTGACCACATCGCCGGACGAGAGCGTTACGCGCAGATCGTACAGGAAGGGGTCGTCGGGGCTCCAGAGACGCGGGTTCGGGATCGAGAGACGGACAGAAGAGCCCACGGTCGCGGACGAGTTGGCGACGGTCTGACCCCCAGTCGAGACGATCGCGGTGACGGTTTGGCCGGACGCGCCGGTGGTCTGGACTGCAATGTTGAGTGCCTGTCCTGGCACATCAGGGGTTGTGTCGAGGCGCGTGATGTGGGCTGCATTCGTCGGCTCCAGCCACACAGTCTGCCCTGGAACGAAGTTAGACCCTTGAGTAGACGCAAAAAAGGCAGTTGTTGGCACTCACAGATACCGCTCGCCGCTGTGTAGAAAATGCCTGAGGGGTTAAGACGCTGCTTCCCGATAGGGAAACTCGCAGTATCGACAGGAGAGAACACGCCAACAATGAGCTCGTTCGTTCCTCCGTTGAGCGCAGAGGTGATATCAAAAGAGAACGAGTCGTAGCCTCCGCTGTGGGTCCCAACCTTGACACCGTTGACCCAAGCATTGGTTTGCCAGGTAACAGCACCGCTAGCAAAAAAAAATGAGTGGCTTGGTTAAGCTGTGCCTTGAGATTACACACAAGTTGATTTGGATCCTGCGGCCAGCCCAACCTGATGGGATCGTGAAAGTACGGCGGTAGAATGAGTTGGTCTCATGCCGCATGATACCAGACAGAGCAGACTCGAGCGGATACGGGACCAAGATGGTCTCGCCGAGCGTCTGCCCCGTCGGCGGCGAAGTGATCTGCGTCGAAGCTGCAAACTGCCATTGACCGTTGAGGCTCTGCCAGTCGGTGCGGACAAGCTGCGGTCGCGGATACTCGGGCAGCGGGTTGGTCAGGGACACCTGCGAGGTCCACGGCGTAGAGAGACGCGGCGTCTTGGGTATGAAGGCAGCGTTCGCAGCAGTGAGCGCGGCGGCGAGACCCAGAGTGAGACACTTGAAGAGTATCGTCATCGTGTACGCGTCCGGAACTGCTGGCCTGCGGTTGGTCGCGTTCCACTTATAAACGCGACGCCATCTCGCAGCTTGGCGGTAAGATTTCCACATGCCTGAGGGTCACACACGCGGTCGTCATCATTCGCAGGACACGGGATGCAAGGAGCACGAAAACATGATGCGGCAGCAAACAAGCAGAATGCTCTGCAGGCAAAAAAGGCAAATCTGGATCCGCTGATCACGATCCGCCAAGCTGAAAAACACAAGACAAGGATGATCGGAGATGTCTGAATGTGGTGGCGAAATGTCCGCTCACCAATCACCGAGCTAAGATTTTGAACAGGAAGACCCGGACATACTTAGCAGTCAAACACAAGTCAAACACTGAAAAGAACTTTGGAAGGATTCGACATCGTGAGAACTAACGCGCTCACGTGATCAGACAAAAAGAATAAACAAGTCAAAGGCGTCGGCGAGTTTGGGTGGGATGATGTGAATTCCGCACCCAACCAAGTAGATCGGCGTGCCAATTAGCGAATTGTGACGTGGGGGATGGGCCTGAAGTTCTCCAGGAACTCAACAACAAATTTATACCCGAGTTCAATGGACAGGTTCGTGCTGGTTGTAACAGCCAGCTGGTATCCGACCTCCCTTTTTAAAGCCTTCCACGTCAGCTTGAGGTCGGTGGGCTCGAATCGATCCCGTCGCAGTTCAACCCCTCCAACCTTGTGATCGAAAATTCCAGCATTAAATTCGGTTTGTACGGATACCAGATATTTCTGCGCTGCAGTCAAACAGGGATCTTCGCGGACCGAGTTTACATGGTCATCGATGAAGCTGCGAATAATCACGTAAACTTCTGTCCATCGCTCCAAGATAAAAGTACCTGCATCTCAACTCTTCGAAAAGTTGAGAGTGTAAATTTGCTGTCGAATTTCTGGTCACCAACGTCTTCGGCAACACGTTTGTCGATTTCGAGTAGCAGCAGTTGGCGGCATGACTTGTCGATCCCGAGTTGGATGAAATACGGCTTGGCGGTATACCTAATTGCGCTGGAAATCGCCTGTAACATGCTCCGCTTCTGAGCGCCAGGTAGATCACATTTGGCAAGCTGCTCGAGAGCTTTTGCGATGACGAAATCGGTCTTCCGAAGAAATCTGTTGGCCAAGCTCGTAAATGGGAGGCCTTTGAGCTGCAGCCGGGAGATATGGTCCCTGAACATATCTTGGTCGATATTCGAGTAGGTGCTGGGCTTGACGAAACCCATAAGCGATTCGGAAAGAGTCACTTCGCCGGTAAGGTTCTGTATAGCCTGAGTGACGCGCATGGTCTCTGCAGATATCCGCATGTCCACAAGCGTGTACTTGGCGCGCTTCTCCACAAATTCAAGGTCCAGACATGGAAGATAGAGTTGACCAAAGGCTGGATGCGACGTAAGCTGATATCCACAATCTTTCAGCGCTTTCAGTTCTGTCGACCTCATGGTTACGATAAAGTGAAATGGTTGGCCCGCATGATCAAGCTCCGTGTCATCGTTCCTAATGTCGTCTGATATTCTTGGTGGGTTAGGTGCAGCAAGTACCTAAAGACGCAAGCTCGGGTCATACATGGATATTGCATGGTGCACTGATGGCATACCTTGCGTGACAACGACATGAAATCCGTTACTGGCATAAACGCATTCCCCGCTTTGATTCCGCCCAGAGCCCAGCAATCGTTAATGAAAGGATTCCACTTCTCAGGGTTCAAAATCCCGCCTTGAAAATACTCGCTCGTGATCCCGTACTTCGACACGATGCCGCTGTGAAGGCGGTCCTCGTTGCGCCCAAAGACGATGAACTCTTTGGGCCAATTCGCGTGGTTGAAAACAGCCCAACCAATGGCCAATTCCTCGGATTTGGACATTGGTTTCTTGTATCCGTCCCTGCCAAAGAGACACAAAGTCGCGTCCATGCTGAAATGGTCGAACGAGCGATAAAGTGTTTCGTCCCCTTGAGTTACGGGAAGGCCACCGCGTGTCTTCCTTATGAAGTCCCCCTGAGCTATTGCAGCTTGCGCGAGCCTGTCTATATCAACAGCGCTGCGTTGAGAATAATAAACAGCATCGAGACCGCAAACTTCAATCTCCACCTGCTCGGTTTGGATGTTCTGCCACTTTTCGCGCCCTCCACGATTGGCGGTGACTTGGTCATGGAGGTTACGCCTAAGTTCCTCGATTTTTTGAGCGGTTCTATCTAGTATCATGAAGTCTTCGCCCCCCAAAAAAATCAGCTCGTTATTCTTATGGGTGAGAAGCAGTTTCACCGTCCATTGAAGAGTGTCACACCCCCAAGGGCTCAAATGGCCTGGTCCAACGAGAAAAAACGTACTGGACTTGAGATGGTGGAAGCCCCAAGACCGTTTTCTAGTGGGGGCATCTGAATTGCGTCATGTCAGTTCGACTAGCTTCATTTTGTAGTCCAAGTTGTTAGAAGATTATTATCAAAAAAGACACAGGGATTAATATCAACACAGGTTCCTTGTGGTCTAGCCAATAGAACAGACGACAGCCACGCGGCAACGTTGTCGAGTTCGAGGATCCGGAAGTAGGCACCAGAAAGATAAGGCGAGAAACGCTAGGAGGGACTCCGAGGGAGTCGATAAACACCGCTAGTCTCAGACTGTCCAATCTGATTTCCGGACAATAGCGGACCTTTATCGATTTATCAGTAGCCCAGAATATCGCGAGTTGCAGCGAAGAGTGTCGCAGGAGAAAGGCCTAAGGGAAGTGGCAATAGAAAGAGCTCAAGCGAGTTCGGTGATCTCCGAACGCGACTTAACTCCAACGTCTTTCTTATCCGATTCCAGTGCCACATTCCTTCTTGGCGAGATTTCCTAGGATTCGGAAAGCTCATGCAAGATGGCTTCTTTCAAAAGAACTCTCATTGCAGCCGTGCTCTTTCTAGCCTCTCTGTACTTCCTCGCCAATATTCAAACTAGACTTACAACCGACGCGTTACCCCATGGCGATTCGGACGAATACTATGGGACTCACGACAACCCGGAACCGGAATTATTCGCCCAGAATTCTGTGCAAGGACACGCTGAAACAGTAGCTGGAGCCGTCGTGCTGCCCCACGATTCGGAGGTACTACTTGAAGACACGCCAAAGCCCCCGGTCTCCGAGTCGCCACCAATAGCATCCCTGGAAGACCTTCTAGCCCGCCAGTTTCCCTACGACATCGATGCGGAATTCCCTCCCTCTATCTGGCAGACATACAAAACCGCACTGTCCTCAACATCAAGCTGGTCCGTCATGAATCCCGGGTTCGCTCATGAGGTCGTCACCGATGAAGACGCCATCACACTCATTCACCGTCTGTACGCCTCCGCCCCCCTCGTCCTCGACGCCTACGACGCGCTTCCGCTGTCCATCCTCAAAGCCGATTTCTTCCGTTACCTCATCCTCCTCGCGCGAGGCGGAATTTACAGCGACATCGACACGTCTCCCCTCAAATCTATAAACCACTGGCTACCCCGCGCCAACGTCTCTGAAAGCGGCACACGCAAATTCGGGCTGGTGATTGGCATCGAAGGGGACGTAGGGAGCAAGGAGAACTGGCAGGAGTGGTTTCCGCGGCGCCTGCAGTTCTGCCAGTGGACCATCCAGGCCAAGGCGGGGCATCCGGTTCTGCGCGCAGTGGTGAAGACCATAACCGAAGCAGTGCTGCGGCAAAAGGCAGTGTGGTCCGCACGGATGGGCGAGGGTGTGTTCAAGTTCTCGACGCACGACGTTCTCGAGCTCACGGGGCCCGCGGTGTGGACGGACGTCATTTTCGACTACTTCAACAACGCGAAATATTTCGACTTGAGTCGGGGGAATCTATCGTGGGTTGACTTTACCAGTATGGAAGTGGCGAAGACGATTGGTGATACGGTGGTGCTGCCTATCACGAGCTTTAGCCCGCTAGCGGATAACCAGGGGGCGCGCGGGGTTGAAGATCCTATGGCATTTGTGATGCACATGTTCGCGGGTACGTGTAGCTCTTCCTCTGTCGGGTAAGATTTCTGACCAAGCCCATTGCCAGGGTCATGGAGAGCAGATGAACTGCTGCGTGTTGGCGCCTAGAGCGAGAAGCATGCCTTACATAGCGATCCCGTGCATTCGACTATCTAATTTTGCGACCACTGGAACGAAAGTGCTTTTAGTGATCATGATACTGAGAGTTTTCTATTGAACAAAACCGACGCGCGATATTCAAACAAGCGACGGAATTTCCAACAGATTGCAGATATATAAAGATATCCTTGAGATACTGCTAACTTCGTGGCTCTACTCATTGAATCTTCTTCGGCTGCAGTAATGGCTTCAGCCTTTCAAGCGAACACGCCGAGTTCAAAAAGCCATGCTACGCACAAGGTCAGCTCACGTTCCGACGCGATCTTGACAAAATAGGAAGAGAGACAACACACCTGAAGCAGCTCCTCCGCGCTCGCCCGACTCTGCACATCCATACAAAGAGACACGGCCATGAAACTCTTCAGCTGGCTGCTCAGCCTCTCGGGCTTCATCAGTATCGGCGTCCCATTCATCGTGATAAGATGCAGCGCCTTGTTCGGTTCTTCGTCGTGGTACGGAGGATGCCGTTCAACCATCTCGACTGCTACGATGCCCAGAGACCACACGTCGACCTTGAAGCTGTATTCCTTCTGTCTCGTCAATTCCGGAGCCATCCAGTACGGAGTGCGAGTAGGTGACATGGACACGCATTTGGAATGCACATTTTTTAGCTTGATACTAAACTCAAACCCCGCTAAGGAAGAAATCATTAATACGGCGCACCGGTATGCTGGGGCGAGGCTCACATATTTTTATCTGTCCCGACGAACTGAGCAGTATATTGTGCGGTCTGATATCCCCATGGACGACGGTCCGACTGTGCAAATACGCCAAGCCCTTGCAAGTCTGCGTAGTACGTGAAACTATTATCAGCTTATTGTAAAAACTCAACCCAGAGTTGAACTTACCTCCAAGCAAATTCGTCCGATCTCATCCTCCCCCCACACCTGGTTCTGGATTATATCGGACAGCCTCCCAGCATCCATATGCTCCGTCACGATCCACAGCTCGCCGCCCATATTATAGCTCTCGACGAATTCGACAATATTTGGATGTTGGCAGGACTTGAGAGCGAAGATTTCTTTCGCGATATTGTCCACTTGGGGAGGCTGTTGCTCAGATTCGGACAGCTTTACCTCCTTGATCGCGACATATCTCCCTGCCACCGTCTTGCCAAGTATACGACCGACGCTCTGCGGAGCACCCCATCAGCGAAAGTTCTGGGAATTTGCAGTTGATTATACTCACCCCTCTCCTTCAAATATCCTTCCAATCTTGCTATAAAATCCGCTGGGACTAGCCTCAGTGCACACCATCCTTCTCATCCGTTCCCTCATCTCAGGCTGGTTCTTTTCCGAAGCGACCAGTTTATCCCACTGCTCATCAAGCGTCCCCCAAATGTCCTCTGGGGTTAAAAGTTGCATTGGGGAATATCGAAAACTCTTGGTACCAACTGCAGTATTTATACGCCGGTCGGTTGTAACTAGCAACGATAGCTGTGAACAAGCTGTTGGGCAAGCGCCCGCGCGACGGAGAAACGGATCAATGGGCTGACTTGAGTTAGTTTGAACGCGATGGTATTGTCAGCGGCGTACGGGACTAAGCAGGCCAGCGTCGCGTCTGTAGCCATTGTCGCGCCTCTACGGAGTCATCAAGTGCCGTAGATCACTCCTTGGATGCAACGGAGGAATCACTTTGGAGGATGCGATGAATCGGACGATTCCAGAGGGGCCAAGGCGATTCCTGGTCCGGTTTATTTATCTTTCGGCGGCAAATTCATTGCACATTCGCAGTTGATGGCTCTTTCAGGCGGCAACACGCCCCACTCAGGGGTTCCTTTTGGCCTTGGTACGCGCTTCATGTCCCAGTCCTCTTCCGGCTTTGCGGAGAGGCGCCGTGGGGATGTAAGGAAGCGCGTTAGATTAAATTCTGCAGAAAAGCACTTGACGAAGTATTTCTCCCGAATATCGAACTTCTTCTGCGCGGCGCGCCGCATTCATTAACTCAGTGCCAACCTGTCTCGGTAACCCAAACGGTCCGGTCTGATCCGCGCCACGCGCGCTCGGGTAACAAAAATAGATTACCTGAACGATCTGCCTTATTTTGATAACCATTTAATTCATGTGCCCTTTTCTCTCTTTGTTACTCAAATATGCCGGCCACGACGAAACATGCATTAACTACACCCTCGGCTGACACAACACCGTGACTGGCACCACGCACGTCAGGTTTTCAAAACAACAGGTAATTTTAAATCGACGATGAACAGCAGCTGAGTCTCATTCTAACTAGGAATCTGTCTTTTTTTAGATGTCCAATCCGTACCTTTTGAGTACATGTCACCTGCCCCTCTTCTTTTGCCACCGGCTGGACAGCGGTTCAACTTCACTCCACCTTCCTCGTCTGCTTTTCTTCGTTCTCTCGCTGCCATCTCGTGTGCCTCTAGGCCTGAAATATGATGTGCTTACTGGGACGGGTCTGGACTGCAGAGTGGATATCCCCAACCACAAAATAAGATCGTGCTTTGATTAAAGAATTGGCAATACTAAATCAACTATTGTTGCCGAAACTCCTTGGTAAACATCTTGACCTGCGCCACGACGGAAGCTTCCCAGTTCTACAAATCCTGCTCTTGTCTCGGTTTGTCCGATAATACTCACTCCAGCCTCCAATCATTTCGCCGAAACACAAGCCGAGATACACTCAGACTCGAGGGCGCTATCGTGATTTCCTACAATCGCATCCGAACCAAATCATTCCGGACTGGGGCATCCTTGCTGCACTCTAACTGCATTTATCATATTAGACTCTCAAGCTCTGATAGCTATCACATCGCATCTACTAGGCGCCCTCAGCATGCTCCTCCATCCCGCCGTATGCCTGGTCATTGCGGGTTTCACCCGCCATGCTGCCGCTGAGACTATATTTCCTATCGGAATTATCGCGACTGGACCCCAAGGCCCTACCAATCCTCCCGCACCAACGATACCCACAAATATAAACCAGCGTTCCCTTGCGCGTCTGCTCAGTATCAACTCTATTAGCGACTTTTGCATCTTCGCGCCGCCGCAGTTGGCCAATGTCGGAGAAGCAGAGGTGTGTTGAATTACGATCTCAGGTGCATTAAATTTCTTAATTAATGATACCCCAGCGAGATGTCGTCGCGTGGTGCACCCAGCCGCGAAACAATGCACGCGTCATCTCAGACGGGACGCTCACCGGCGTCTCTTTCCTCAGAACCCCCTATTACACGCAGGTTCTTGGTCTAGGCAACTTTAGCAGAATTAATGTCGGCAGAATTAATGTCGCCCCACAAGATACTGGGGGGCAGCTTGACCCCTACGGGCGTGATGGAAAAGGTATTCCCGTCGGAGGAAACGTCAGCTCCAGCGCAGTGGATGGCGTGGAGCACCCATTTGCGGAATGGCAATTGAAGATCGACGTCGAAGGTTTCTGTCTGCGTGTGTGCACCAATTCCGATGCGACCTTCAGGGCGAAGGATATGTGCTCGCCTGTGCTGGACGAGATGCCGTGTGTCTTCAGTATGCCGGGAAATTATGATATTCAGGGTATTTTGTGAGCTATTTATATTTTCTTAGAAATCTTTTAACCAACTAAAACATAGTCAAACATGCGACGCGGACGCCGGATTCCCGCCCGGGTGGATTCCATCCGTCGTAGATGGCACGACACACTTTTCCACATACGTTCAACCTACCGGCACCGCGCCGCGCGCTCCACCCGACGTCGTAACTCCTGCGTCCTCCAACTGTGTCACCGCCACGAGCATTGCTAACGGAATCGCGCTGGCGTCGTTGACTGCGGGCGCGGTGGGGACGGCTCCGCCCTCTGGGTATGGATCGAGCGGACTGTACGGATCCCCCAGCCCCACTGGCACGTCCACCTTTCCTCAGTCGTCACAACTCGACTCGTGCGTCCTCATACAGATGGCTCATTCAGGTTATTATATATTGGGACTGATGCGCCCGTTTTTACAGGGTTCAGTCTAAAGCGCGCTCCAACACCCGTGCGATCGCTGGCGCGACCGCGGCTGGCGTTGTGGCAGCACTGCTGTTCGCAGCCCTCGGATGGTGGTGGTACTTCCGCCGCAGACACAGATCGAACTCTCGGGAACGGGAACCAGAACGATACTACGACTCGCGGGCACTGAACGGCGCTCCACAAAGCCGGGCGCAGTTTATGGGACCACCCGTTGGCGCAGGCAAGCAAACTCCCCTTCGCTGTATTTTTAACTACTTAGCATGGTGCAGTTTATGCAAGGCCTATAGCACCTGCGTCTCGTGAACTAGCCTCATCTCATCCCAGTGAGCTTGTGGGTACAGCACCAACATCAGCAGGTGTTGCGACACCGCCGAGCTCCATCGGAGGTACGTTTTGGATGTGATTTGTTGAATCGAGCCAAGGGGCACCCACAAAAAAAATCGGCTACACAGGGTTAGGAAACTGAGTTAAAGGGTACTGGACACATACTATACTATTAAGCGAAATTCCCACGCGTGATTGCCATCAATTCAGGCCTAAAGAGGCGATTTTCGGGATGTGCCGGCGTGCTTATTATTTTTCATCAGCCTTTTCCGAAGTCTGAGAGCGTAAAATAATTTGCTAGACCGAACTAGTGTGTTCATTCCTACTACCTCTAAACTACTGTGCCGTTTTTGCACCCCTGTTTCCGCCATTCGCAGTATCAATGACCAAGCACAGGTTGATTTCTTCTTCAATCCACTGCAGCACAATGGAACCGGACACTATATAGTGTTAAGCACTAGAAATTGACCAAATAGCATACTTTCGAAGGACATGCCGGCTCATTGCAAGTATTGTTTCAAGGACCTCAGTAACGAGGAGTTTACCTCAGGGTTAGAAAAAATTCCGAAAAAAAAAACAACCTTTTAAACACATTTTCGAAGCATTTTGAGGCGAAGTCCGAAAACTGGATTAAGGTGCCCCGGACCCATACTATACATTAAGCGCGTGTCTCGGCATCTTCCGGCGGGTGCCCCTTGAATCGAGCACTCCGCTCATGAGTAGGAAATTTGGCTTGTAGCAATTCCTCCGCAATATCCAACCTCCTCAACAACAAGGGATTCAAAGCAACCTGTGATTTTGCAACCTGCTGGCGGGGCGTCTCCCGCTGGGCCAGGTATGTATTTTTGGTTTTCTTTTCTTCGGGTGCCTCAGATAAATTACGCGGCAATAGAGCTAGAACAAGACACATCCACGTCTGGTAGATATAGAACATTCTCTTCTCGTGCACTGCACATTACTAACTTCCGCTTCCAGCTGGACCTTCGCGGGAACGCGAGCTCGAGGAAGAGGTACGGCAGTTAAGGGAACATATTAGTAATATATCGAGTTCGCCACCAGAGTATACAGATAGGTAGTTGATCGATTTCATGTATCCGTCGGCTTTTTGTACATATGAACTTGACATGAGCTGTTTTCCAAGTAACTTCGGAGTTTGAATAAGGAGCCGAGCTGCCGAAGTGAGCGGAGCTTGAAATCAACCGCACTGCCACGGACTAAATTTGTCACGGTAGCTGTCCTTCATCAAGAAAAACCCGGCAGAATGATACGCGCTTCTGAGCGACCACACAGGTCAAGTTGGCCTGTGCCAGCGTCAATACTGCTGCGGCTATGTACCGGCGCCAAACTCACTGCTATAACCTGGCTATAGCAGCCAGCCTCCTGGCCCCACCCTGTACTGCCCCAGACACTGACCCCCCGCATTCTCCCGCTTTCAAAGCAGCCCTCGAATGGCAAATATAGTCCTGTACAAGGTAATGGATGGCCACACATATATGTAGTCCTCGATGCGAATGATAGGGCTAATATAATGGCATACGGGTTCAGAATTCGCTTGGGGTAATCGTGGATGCGTCTTCCCGGAGAAACTTGGGGTGTGTAATATAATAAACTGTTTGACCAGTTCGTGTCGAATCAATACAATCTAGGCTCGACTCGATTCTGCGAGGCTATCAGGTCTCAATGTCGACGGCGGATGTCGTCACTGGTCTAACACGCTGTCCAGAATGTTTAAAGACTTTACTGAAGGTATTCCTGGTCGTTTAAATTCCGAACTGGAACTGATTTGCATCTGCGTAGCTATCTTCTGACTTCGGTTTCGACCATGACCCACAACTACGTGAAGCTCTCCGTCAGGACGAAGAGCTCATTGCGAAACATATCGTCTCCGTCATTCAATCTCCTGTCGCCAGTGCAACTGTGATGCAACTTCAAGATGACGACGCGCAAAATTTCATGGATGTTGTTCAGAATGTGAGAGCCTGTCTTCGAGATGGCCTGTACTCATTGTATCATCCACAGACACTGCATAAAGGTCTCTTGAGTGATGCAGAGTATACCGGCGCCCAGCGAATAATTCGCAAGTTGTCAGAAGCTAGCGAAAGACTGCCCTCTTCCTTATTCATCGCAGGAGTCACCGGGCGCGAGGAGTGGCCTAGTTCTGGAGGCGGTTTTGCAGACGTCTATCGAGGTTATTACAACGGAAAACCAGTGGCGCTAAAGCTTTTGCGCCAATTCATTCGGGGCGAAGAGTTACGAACCATTCGTTTGGTGCGTTAATTCCTGCAAAATGATTACTGTAGATGCTCATGCTGGGTGTAGAAGTTTTGCCGAGAAGCTCTCGTTTGGCAAAATCTGCATCATCCACATATTTTGCCTCTGATTGGAATTGATCGCGATACTTTCTCGCATTCCTTATGTATGGTCTCTCCGTGGATGGCTTATGGAACAGTTTTACATTATCTGAACGAGCACGGGAGATCCAATGTGGATAAATTGGTGCGCCCATACTTCTTTACAAGTTCATCTCGATAGCACTCTAACTCAATTTTGCTCGAAGCTCTTCGAAGTTGCGCAAGGTCTTCAATATCTTCACTCATGTAATATTGTTCATGGTGATCTGCGTGGTGTAAGAGTACTTTACTTCGATTTATTCGCTTCCGATGACTATTATTACAGGCCAATATTTTTATTACTCATGACTCGAGTGCTTGCTTGGGGGATTTCGGCCTCAGTCGATTTTCCAATGGTTCGTGGTACAGTACTAGACGAGGAGGCAATCTTCGTTGGATGGCTCCCGAATTAATAGAACCTGAGCGATTTGGGCCACGTTTTGTTCGGACAACCGCAACTGATGTCTACGCATTCGGGTGTGTATGCTTGGAGGTAAGATTTAGTGACACATTTTTGTCTTTTGCTGACATTTTATTGTTCTCAGCTGTATACTGGCCGACCCCCGTTTTCGAACATTCTCGAGGACGTTGCTGCCATGTGGCAAGTTTGCCAAGGAAAACGACCTGAGCGACCAACGGAGCAGCCTGTGATCTCCGACACACTCTGGCAGTGTGTAAATAAGTGCTGGGAAGAAAATCCTGGTGCCAGACCATCTGCTCAAGCGCTCCAGCATATATTCGACCAATATATTCGAAGACCGTTGGTGGTCCTTTCTTTGGATGAGCGTGTTAATGACGTACGAGCCGACCTCCCCTTGTACTCGTCACGACCAGCTTCACCGAAACTACCAGCGCCCTTCAATATGCGCACAACATCTACATCGACTACGCCGCGAGCCAAACCCAACACACCAAGCCCATCGAATATTCAAGACACTTCGAGAATCGATTTACCGCCAAAATCAATTGGTTCCGTCTCGCGGCCTTCCTCTTGGACTAAGAAGGCACCCAAACCGAACCCCACTGTCAGCCCCTTTTATATATTCCGAGTATGAAATTCACAGTTACATGAAACCGGAGCGCGTTCATTAATCATACCTTCAGATCGTTATTGTGGGTGACTCTGGAGTCGGCAAGTCGTACGTATGAAAGCAATCCAACTGAAACCTGGATCTTGGCTGAACCTTTCCTTTAACTTCTTCTTCAGCAACCGTTAGTAGTCCCCTTTTTTTTTACGTGTCGTGTTGCGCTCAGGCAGATTTTAACATAGTGCTCTCACGGTTCAAATACAATCACTTCGTCCCTGGATCAGAACCGACCAGTGGTGCAGAATTTGTCACACATTCCACCGACACTGCCGATGGTGCCATTGTAAACGCCCATATTTGGGATACAGGTTTGTATTCAGCTATCCTTTTGCATCTACTTTTTACAATGTTTTTTGCAGCTGGAAATGAGCAAGACCGCAAAAAAACTTTTCAGTGAGAAACCTAGTTTTCGAGAAGTAATACCTGACTCGTAACATTACAGATACTGCCGAGATGCGGTCGGCATTTTGATCGTGTATGATATAGCCAACTACGCATCATATGCCAATGTGGCACATTGGCTGGCTGAAATTCGCAATAACACAAATTCAAAGACAGTTTTAACGCTGGTGGGCAATAAGAGTGATCTGATATCTCGCCGTGCGGTATCGAGCGAGGAGGCAAGCCAGTTCTCCTGTACGTGGCTTAATAATACTTCCGCTCTCAGTTTACACTATAATCGGTAGTGAAAAACGGATTAAGTTTCATGGAAACATCTGCTATGACTGCAATGAATGTGCGATTTCTTTTCGATACACTTTTTTCCGGTTCGTTATTTCACTCTCTTCATTTTTCGTGAGAGAATACTCGAAGAGCTGAAAATATTTAATAGATATTTTTTCCCAGTCATCCGAAGACGAAGAGACAAACAAGAAGCTAGACAAGAAACCTACCAGCAAGGTGACTAAAAGGCTTTCACATAGTGGAGCCCGATCTCGTTTTAATTTTGCATTGAGTAGCTAGGAGCCTTCAAGAGTTTGACGTCCAGGTTTTTCACAAGTGAAAATCCAGAGGCTCTCCAGCATCGGATAACACCTTTTCCTGTCCCATCATCGTCACTTGTTTACCCAAGACATGAGTCGGAAAGAATCGCAGAAGAGAAATACACAGAAAACAACTGGCCGCCGCAGGCCGCGCGCCTCCAATCGACATCGGCCGCAACGGATTTGGAAGGCGGGCGAGAGAATGAGGACGAAGATTTAACGCCAGAACATGAAGTAGCTCGCATAATTGGTGCGCGGTTACTAATGATTCATATTGTATATGCCTTTTTGACCTTCTTTAGCATTTCTGGTTGCTACGGCCTCTGAAGACTGGACGATGGTACTCGATGCATGCTCTCGAGTTTCTGCCGACGAAAGAAATGCAAGAGCAGCCATACATGCACTACGTGGTGAGTTCAAATACGGCGTCTCCGCCGCACAACTCGCCGCTGCTCGGGTGGGTCAGGAAATTCAGCGAGTCCAACCAACTGACGGGTAAACACATAGCTATGGGCCATATTGCTCCACAAATCTCCCGATGTGTTTGGCTCCCAGACCTCCAGCGACTTCCTCGACACTTTGGAGGAATTAATCGGTTCGCCTCTAACATCCATCGTTGTTCGTGAAAGAATTATGCTCGTACTCGCTGCCGCGGCCTATGCTGGCGGGTCCAGTGCGTGTTCACGCTGCTTTTAAACCCCAGTCTTATCGCATAACAATAGCTAGAGATAATGATTTCCGCAGGCTATGGAGACGCGTAAGGCCACCGAACAAGCCAGAAATTGTGAGTCAATTAATATGTCGTACACGATCCACCTTAGAAAATCCAACAGGGCATTCCCTTTGCCACCGATGATGCGATTTTCAATCCACCCCTGTTTACCGGTCGCCACTCATATTGCGACTATGAGAGCAGCACAAGTAGTGTCGTGTCAATTGTTGAAGACGATGATGACCCACTCATCGATGCAATGTTCCATCACAACGGAAACGACATGCATCAGATGTTTCACGAGTGCAAGATCGGGTCGGGGAATGCGGATTTACTGGTTTCGGCGCTTATAGTCGCCACTCCGGAAGACCTGAACAATTCGGTTATCAAAGTTGGTTTCTTCTTTCTGGTTAGCAACTGCATGAGTACTTCTGACATGTCCGCAGGAGTTTTATTCCAAGTGCCGTGAATCGCACGAGAATATCCTCCAGCAGATCCCATGGGCAACCACAGAGGCTGAGCGCTCACGCGCCGCGAAGGAATTAGACGAGAAGGAGAGCGGACACCTCTCGAGAAGCAAACGCAACGGGACCGCACTGCATGTTGAATTGTCCGTCTCAGAGCCGACGTGCGAGGAGCAATTGCTCGCAGACCTGCTTGCCACCAACGCAGAAATACTTGAGGCGCTTCAAATGTACGACGATCTAGAGCGTGTTGGTAGCGAGCGCGAAGCTGAGAACCGCGGCCGCAAGGAGGTCCCTACCTACAAGCCTTTGCCAGCACTTCCTACATTGAGCGTGGCCGGACCTAGTCACCCTAGAGTAGGTTTAAACTCTACAAGGAGACCCGATACTGAAATTCGCGCATAGCCTCTCCCAGTATATCCTCCCCCCAGAAACCATTTCTGATTGCAATAGGGAGCCCGAATGTTGACATAAATTATTAGTATTATGATTCCTGATGCGTCAATTCAACATCGCAACATTGATGGCCGAAGGCCGTGGGTTCCAAAGTACTCAATAAATCGGGTTTAAAGATGTTTACTCAAGTCTAACGGGCGCGCAAAGTTGGACGTCGCGAGAACTCTCGCGCCCTCTTCATGCCGAGGTCCTACACCCTGGGCATTAAGTGGAGACGCCGCCGTATTCCTGCTGTGCGGACCACGGCACACGCAGCGTACCGCCCCGCGCGAGTGGATCCGATCCTCGATCACCCGAGACATCTGGCGAGCAAAACGGCTGAGGAGAGGAGAGGAGAGTCTCAGCTCTTCTCTTTTCCTCACCATCCACTGCTCGCCAGGTCCGTCTCGTTCCTTTCTTCTTCTCTTCCTTTTTCTCACATCTCTCTGTATGCTAGTGAATTTTATTCTCACCCGCCGTCCTCACCCTAGTACATTTGATGCATGTATTTAATTAGCGGTCCCCGGTCGAAATACATCCAGAGTCTGTCGCTGCGCCAGCGACGGGCTGCGTTCTCGCTACCCAACAACACGTGCCCACCCAACGCAAGCCAGTTAGACAAATTCACCGCGTATCTTGAGCTATCGAGAAAGGATTCGAAGAAAAGGCAGTCTACTAACCCTTAGACTTCCTGCATAACGCTCCCCGGCCCGGCGCTGCCCCCCCCCCCCCCCCCCCCCCCACGGTGAACTCGAGATGATCGTCGTCGAACACTTGTCTTCCCGCCTTCACCCTGAGAGCTCGGCAACGCGTGCGCTCGCGCTCGCTCACTTTTCCTACGCCCCCTGTCGTCAACATCACCCTGGCCAACGCCAACCAGCTGCTCTTTCACACCAGCCCGAGTCGCTACTCGTGGGTCGCCGGCAAGCGCGCGACGGTGCTCCGCTGGGGCTTCGTGATGTGATACATGCATAACAAGCTTCAGGGCGACGAGATCAAGTTCGCCGCGAAATATATGCTGAGTGCGACGGCGGGCCACTATGCAATCCACGGCGGTAGCTTCCCGGACTGCGTCAAGGGTGTCGTGGGCGTCAAAGTTGTTAGCGGCCGCAATCACCAGGTCATCATCGAGACTGTCCTGTCCTCGGACATGACTCCAATATAGGGAACGTTGAGTAGATTCTAGATTATCTTTGCCACTGGATTCGGCAGTTTCGACTCTTTTAAATTCTTGCATCTCGTATTCGTTGGCTGCGTGCGGGGTTTCCAATTAAAATTCCAGTGCTGTGGAATCAAAGAGGAAATAGAGCGCTCCAAGGAGGAGAACGGAGACAACCAGGGCTCTTTTCAGGGAGAGAATTATGTATAAACAAGGTTGCAGTGGCTGCAGATACAGGAAAGCACCGGCGGACTGAATAGATCGAAGTTGAATGCAAGTTTTGATGGATGACGAATGAGATCGCAAGCGATGTCATCAAGCTGCACCGGCAACTCGGCATGTTTAATCGCCTCTAGGAGCGAATAATTCGAGACTCGAATCAATTTACCTGTGAGTTATACGAACAATTCCCTAACGCAAGAAGACACGATAGGATCAAAGCCTATTTGAGCTCCTTGGATAGCTGAAATCAAGATTGATCCTGGTGATTGATGACGCGTCAGTCACAAACAATGGGTGACTTCCCGTAAGCTTTTCTTATTCAGGCTGAATTTTTCAGCGGTGCCAATATTGGGTGACTTCCCGTAAGATAAATATATTCCTGCAGATTATTTTGAGGCCGTTTTTGGACATCCCGAGACGGCTGTCAGGACCCCATCGGCCTTGGATCTCACGGAATATCCTGTTGACCCTCGAATAGAGTTAAATCTGGTTGGGGGGTAGCTACCCCCCCTACAGATATAAACCATGATTGAATAACACTTTCGGTCACTTCCTCCACCCTTACGCCGCGCCGCCGCCTAAATGCGGCACTCGTCATCAACCATTTCCGTTGTCTTCTCCACTTCAAGTTCCCTTGCGCTCCCTTGCGCGGCAGATGATCGATTAAATGCTCAGACCTGTCTTGACCTCTTCAAGACGCTGCGCATTGCACTAGACACACGGGCTCATTTTCTTTGAACTTAGCTGAATGAGCCTCAGGCTGAGGTGAAGAAGGCAGTGATGTGAGCCGTCAGTGACGAAAGTTCTACAAGTTGTGAGATATGCGGGATAGGAGGTTGGGACACTTCATCTAGGAGGCTAGGACACCCCATTTACGTGTGGACCAGATACTCATTCAAAATATTATGAGCGCTCTTACGGGAAAACAGTAGAATAGGAATATTCGATTTACCCGTCAGTTGCCATCATTTGGCACCCCTCCGATCGCCCTGTGGAATAAATCTATCTTACGGGAAGTCACCCATTAATAAGATCCCTTGCAACCAGGTAATAAAGCCCCAAAAATGTTTAATTGACCTGACTGCAAAAATATTCAGCGATCCATTTAAACCATGTCTTTTTCGGGTAGTGGTGGTGCCATCCGACCATCCGAAACGTCCTCGCTTGAATGTTGCGTGGTAGTAAAGTGTACGTGAATGACGTTCGGGGTTTTTCCAGAGTCAGAGCGACTTTTGAATGGCCGTGCTATGATCCCAGCAATTGTCATAATCCCCCACGCCCTCAACATGTCCTGAATAAGTATTTAAAATAGAAATCAGACATTCGAATAAGCAATAATGGAAATACTTACCGACTGCGTTCCGAAGATCAGGAACGCAGCAGTGGGGACTGGTAGGCGGTGTGAGCCATGGCTTAACGTATTGAAGGGTTTTCACCTACGCGACGCCTGTATTAGGTACGGGAGGTAATCCCCGGTGGCGGACCAGAAAGCAATGCATCCGCTGATACGCGCTTGGAATTTAGCAGCTGCGAGGTTTCGCGAAGAGTTTAATAACTCACACAAAGGCCAACAGTGAGTAGGCACTAAATATCCCCACCCGAACGAAAAGATGCAATGGGGGACCAGCTTGATTTGTTTGCGACAGCGTTTTGAACACCTTGTGGCGACGGTAGAGCTTCACCCCAATCAGAACTGGAGTGAGAGTTGATTAGAACAGAGAAGAGAAAGTTGGATTCTGATCGAACCCTCAAGTATCACCACGCCTCCTAAGATCACAGCACTTATTCCCGGGACTGCATTTCTAAATAAACGATCAAAGTTCATAGGTGAGGTAGCTAGCGGAAGGGTTGAATACATACACGATCGGTAGATTTATGGTGCAGTAGAAAATATATCGCGACCTTGTTACTGTCTCTGGATGGAGGGCTCCGATCTGAAGAATGCGCAATTCAGAGCGGATCAATTTTGAACAGACAGACACGGACTATAACCATGGTGAACGAGAAAATAAAAAACATTATGTACGGCATTGACATGAGCTGGAGGTGAATCAGTCGAGGGCTTGAAGAAGCTAATGGAAATAGTACCGTTATGGTGCGCCATTTTTGTGCTCTTGGTCCAGCGACGCTCCCATTCCACGAAAACCAGAGCTGTATGTGTATGTTAAATTAGAACTGATATGGATTAGGAATTCGCGGCCGCCACGTACATGGAGGACAAACACCAGACCCGCCGTGGATGTCCTGGGTACAAATTACTCCATGTTTCAGAGAGATAAGGTTTTGTGTACATCACCGTCGCCCCATAGACGAATGAAGATTGAATGATGCAGAGTTGAAGCGAAGGCTCGGGCCCTGTTTGCTGCCCTGCGTACAATCTAATAATGCGACTAAATATTTGACTGAATAAGTCGCCAATAACTCACAGAAGAGTAAATGAGGTTGCGTATATGAACCAAGTGACACAAAAGTTGATGAGGAAGGGATGCCGCTGGATCTTTTTTGCGAATATTGTTGTTAATATCACCAATGGAATGCCAAAATGTCCTCCAAAAATTTGAAAGAACATAAACGCCGAAATTAGAGCATTCCGGTGATATTCGCTTCCATCGCCGGGACGAAGCACAAACTGGGGCACTGCACATTTAACCTTAAGATCAATAAAAATGCTAGGTACAAGTTTCACGTACGATAAAGAGGTTCATCTGGCGAAGAAAAGAGAAACGAAAGGCCCATGTTATGGCAGTCAGTGAATGAGAAGGGAAAGAAGGGGTTTTCAATTCAATTCAAGGGCAGTGCGTTACTCGGAGTCTTATATAATGACAGCGCATTGTCGGAATCACCGGTGTAAGAGCGCTATATATTTACATCATCACCAAGATGAGCTAAGAACTCGGTTCAGGTCAACAGCGAGTGATTTGCTGAATCTTATGCCCATTTATGGCAATACTGATTCAAGCGTTGAATCTGATTGCCGTTGGTAACTTGGCGTGATGTAAAATAAGCGCTCGTCGCATATGTAGCCTACGTTTCACCTTGATTTCGCCCATCCACACCATTCCCTCACTAGCTCCCTTCGAGTCATGCACCCTCGGGCTGCATCTGGCCAAGTTGCCCTCGCCGCCGCCAGCACAACAATCTTTGCATATCATGTACTTCAGAGCTTCTATAGCACAAAGAGACAGCGTGCTTGGATCATTACTGGACTTTCGAGCTGCGCCATGACTGCAGCTAGCGTTCCCTTTGTCCTCGATATTATCATGTCGCGGGGGGATGTCACTGCCCTGCTTCCTCGCCCACATCTTTCGCCCCTCATCTGCCAGATATTCCAAGGCTTTCTCATCGCGGATTTACTCGTTGGATCCCGGCATTACCCCGATCAGTTAACCTTCTGCTGGGGTTGGATTCACCACACAATGTATATCCTGCTCATGCAGTACACGATTCGGCGAGGGTGGACTCATGTCTTCTGCCTATGCGCAGTGATGGAACTTCCTACTTCCCACCTCGCCATCTCATTCTTACACCCTCGATTTCGCAACGACTGGCTATTTTGCGCATTCTTCTTTGCCACACGGATCATCGCCCATATCTTCATCTTCCTGGCCTTCTGTTCCAGCGGCCTTTCCCCCGTCTACGGAGGAAACCGGCTTCCCGCCATTTTTTTGGCCATTGCGTTTCCGGGACACCTGGTGTGGTTCATACAAAGCGTGCGCGGCGCCATCCGCAGAAGTCGGAAGAGGTCTCGTCCCTCAGTTACACTAAAACCAGCACCACTGCTGAAGAGCGAGGGCTGAAATCGGAGTCGTCAGTGGTTGAGAGGGTATTTTGCTGCTCATTTTGGGACCTAATTTTTTTCATTGGGATTTGGACTTTTCATATAGCATCGGTTTCGAAGCGTCGGGACATAAAATGTAATACATTGCGGCGGCTACTTGGCTGTCCACTAGATCATCAACGCGTCCCAGTTTCCGGTACTGCTTCCTCCAAACAAGTGGGATTCGCATGGGGGTCCAGGTAAAACAAGATTCGGCGGCCTGAATCTACAAGCCGGGATTTCCGCAGAGATGGCGCATGTCGCGCCAAGAAGCGGAGGAAGCGGTCAATTGGGCCGTGGCACTGTTGAACAGTTGCGATCTGCTAAGTACTGGTGATCAACTTCTGTTCCCCAGCGGCTCGCCGTTCTTGCCGCAGCTCTATCCACAGTGCCATAGGGAACAATGAGTAAGATATTCCCACCGCGATATGTGGCGCCAAATGCAACCCGCCGCCGCCGACGCAGGTTCAACTGTAAATACTGGAGAATGATTCAGACGATTGTGTTGTCCCGCTATATTGTTGTCCCACGCGTGGACGCGTATCGGAGAACCGCATTGACACGCCCAGTATATGACTGTCGGTAGAAGGAAGGACTGAGCTGTGCACGAGATGTGAGTTGAGACATGGTCTGAGGGTAGCCAAAACGAAGCCAAAACTAAGGCCGAGGCAAAACGGTTGGGTGGAGGTGGAGGTCGATCGTAAGGACGCCGATGTGTTGCAAGACGAATTCAGGCCCAGTGGAACTCAGTATCTTTATAGAAGAGGTCGAGGAAAGATGTTAGAGAGTTCCAGATGTGCACGGTAACGTGACCACGGCCGTTTCCCAGTCGCCCACAAAACGATGCGAATTTCGAACTATTAGAGCACATCACATTCTATTCCATTGCCGTAAAAACTTTGTGACCTGAAACAGGTATTGAGCTCACATATTCGCGCCGTTGCATGCCACAAAATTCGCATTCAGAAATCCTGGCGCATAAAATGGTTGCAGATGAGACAGATATACACAGCGTGGGTTCCCGGCCTGTCGGTGCCTGTATAAATAAACAAATAATCCCAGAAACTTGATCTGCGCCTCAGCGAGCTGCTATCTCGGATGCCATGAATGAAACGCATGCCTACCAAAAAAAATGGACTCATTTCTCGGAGAGAGACCTGAAAGAACCCTTATGTGTTTACCCGACACTGACTAACACGTTCAATCCTGTTGCCTCGAAGCCACCCATCTCGAAATTCTTGCTATGCCACGGAGTCCGCGTTTGACTGTCATAACGCATGAGCTAAAACTCGAAACTACTATTTCCTCCTCAACTTCACCCGATGGTTCAGAATACCAATGGAGGTGATCTATTAATGCGGCGTGTGTCAAGCAGCGGCCTCAGCGCAGAGGGGCTGCTCAAAGAACTTGTAGAAGTGAGAATTTATATATTGAACATCGGCTATTGATGCCATCAGTAGACCGGCAGCTCGGCATGTTCAACCATCTGCCGTGGTAATTTTACTTTGGATGTCGTTGGCCGACGGCGGCGATGCACGGATTTGAGTGGAAGATTGCTGACGGCAAATACTGCCTCTCATCAAGATCTCAAATTCAAATCCACTCCCTCACTATCTAGTTCTGTATCTAAACATGAGTAGAAACCGTCACCAAAGTTCAAACCTCACACCGCCATTATTTGTCGCGCTTTTCTTATTGGCCTGAAGGACCCTGCGGCTCGCAACCGGCACCTTTTAGCGTATCATAATCCGGACCTACAGGCCACGGAGATCTCAGGTGGGCTCTGCAGATTTGATCGACAGATAGCCGCTGTAGGATTCGCCGTTCTACTTGTTGATGAGGATCTTGCACTTCAAATGGCGCCCTATGAGACTGATTCCGAGTCCGAATATCACAAAATAGAGAGCAGAACGCTTGGTAATGAAATAAATATGGTCGCAACTCATCTAACTGAGCGTGCTCAATTTGCAGTTATGTCCTTGACCGGAATCTCATGAGTCTGATCGTCTCAAAGGACTGCTAGTGCCATCTTTCTGATACGCTCAACGGAGCGGCCTCTTCCTGCCACAAACTCTAGGGTTCCCATGAACGTGTGTGCATAGACACCGTCTCGTTACCTTCCCCTTCACACTTTCCTTCATGGCCGCCTCTTCTCTCGTTGACCGGGGTCAAGCTCAGCTTGAAGTGACCGTCTTCGACAGTTTTCTCTTTTTGGGTGTCGCTTTACTCGCTCTGGTTGTAGCCACAGCGCACCTCTCTCCTAAAGTCCATCGAAGTGGACTGTGGTTCAGACATATGATTGCCTGGATTATCTATTCTATTACTTTTCTACTTCTAGTCGGCCACCAACTAGACCCAAATCCTCCCTTCGGAGTATGTGTTGTTCAAGCTGCATTTGTTTATGCAGCCCCCACATTGTACGTTGGTATCAAAACCATCCTCCTGGAGAAACATTCCTGAAATATTTTTTAGACCCACGCTTAGTGCTTTGTGCTTCATAATCGATGTGGGCTTTTCTCACTCACGCTAAAACAACGACTGACATCCACACAGCTCTATATTGGCCTCTCTGCCAGTATCTATCGAAAGAAGAAAATTAGTCCGGGGTTCCTGAAATTTGTGAGCTTCATTACCGGATGCGAATGAAATCCACCTGGCTGACCGAATGTAGCTCCTCAATTTCCCGCAGATAGTCTATGTGGCAGTCTTTCTTGAAGTTTTACTCGTAAGATCGTGGAGCCTATTTTTACTCCAGATGCTGATTTCATGCATAGTTTGTCGGGCATCCCGATATGGTTACCCGAGACGACAGTCAACTTTATTGCCATGTTACAGCACCTGCACCGTAAGTTGCCAAAAGAAATCTGGATTGTTAGCGACTTAAACTTTCCAAAATAATCTACAGGGCAATAATTAGTGCTGTAATAGTGGTGGTAGCAGGGCTGTTGATTTTGCCATTGGAGAGTACGCATTCATGCCTTTTCTATTAAATGAAAACTGACCTTCCTCTCAATCCATCAAGTATGGATTGCCGTTACCTTGTGCCGAAACTGGGGGGTATTCCGCCGGTTCCCAGGTCCCGATCCGCATGTCTCTCTGACGATGTTCATACGGATTGCCTGCTTCACTGTGATACTGATGACAGGAATTGGGTAAGCTCACCAATTGCGTCGACATTAATATTCTCATGGACTCTCAGAGTCGGGTCTTTCATCATTGTTGGGTCGGGACAATTTCCTAGTCACATCTTGCCAACCGGTGAGTTCTGTGCTTTACAGATTATAACTCTTAGATCATCATTCTGCTAGTCCCAATAATTGCCGCAGTTAGCTTTGGTAGCCAAAAAGTGAGTGCTCGAAAAATTGAATTCAGACGTGTGTCTCAACGGTAGACAGGACATCATGGGGTCTTGGATATTTTGGAGGGAGGCTGATGCTTTACCCGCGGCTCCGAAACCTTCAACAGAAGCACCCGAAAATCCTTAGGTTTATTATGTACTGGATTGTTGCACGAAGCGACTAGAAGTAGGACCCCGGATAATAGGCGGGAAGGTTAGGTCCGTGTCCGGACAAAATTTTGCCAAAATTTCGTCCCCCCAAAAAATTGAAAAGGTGTGCCTTCCCGAGAAAAGCGTTTTGGCCGCCTAAAAAAGCGTGGGAAAAAAATGTCCCCAAATCTGGGCAAAATCGGGGACCTACCTATTATCCGGGGTCCTCTAGAAGTTCGCTCTGGCTCCAAGAAAATATAATTCATCTACAGAAACTCCTACTATAATTATTATAATGTAAATGCGCCAAGACTTGAAATCAACTTTCATCCGCGTATTATTCGAACTCTATCCAACTTCAAATAATTAAATTCAAGTGAACTTGGTTTGCTTAATTAGTTGAACAGACTCGACACGTGATGTCAACGCAATGACCGGGAGCTATTGACGCCTTTCTCACCACCGACCTCACACGCGTCATTCCATTTGTCAGTATCATATATGCCAGGTGAAGAACCAAATCTCCTCAACTACGTCTACCATCTCACAATGAGCAGAAACTACCATGTCAATCCCTCGACTTTGTCTCGGCAGCCTAGTAACGCGGTGAGCTGGGGAACAAAGATAAAGTAAGTGACAGTGAAATCCCTCGTTATGTCTTCTTATAACCGCGCTTTGTGAAGAGGAGCGATTCAGATTGGCCATGGAGTTGGGGAGGCAATTCGGGGTTCTCTAGGAGCAACAGATCTGGGCCCACACACGTATTCGTCCAGCGGAGAGATTGCTCAGCGCGGCAGACATGAAATTGCTCAAGGGTTGGCGAGGATCAAGGGTGTCCCCGCAATGCTGCCACGTACGTCTTATTTCCACAGCCCAACGCCCAAATTTCCCACTCGCATGATAGCTGCGCCTGTGTATGATCGTCGACACTCGTACCCAGTTCAGCAGTACGAACAACAGTCTGTGCCGTCGTGGGGGAGGCGTTCTGTCTCCGCCCAT
The DNA here is from genome assembly GCA_029282285.1 of Mycena rebaudengoi. NCBI lineage: Eukaryota > Fungi > Basidiomycota > Agaricomycetes > Agaricales > Mycenaceae > Mycena > Mycena rebaudengoi. The sequence continues at coordinate 1,770,833 of JARJCX010000015.1, read as the reverse complement.
CCACCTCGTCACAACCCTTCTACTGCCGCATCTCCGTTCGAAAAATATTACGAGCACCCGTATCCTGTGGAGTCAGAGCAAGATTCCGGCTTTGCAGGACTGGGTGCTGGTGTCAATCCCGTCGGGAGGAAGGAAGAAGCGGACCGAATTATACCTGCATTTGTGGTATCACCACCGCAACCTGCACCTCTATCAGGCCCAGGGCCTTATCCATTTAATAATAGACATCCTATTTGCGATGCATCTATTCAAAGCTCGTCGCCGTCCCACCCGTTTCCTGAATCTCCCTCGACTCCCTCGCATTCGAATGCGCTCTCCCCATATCCCACTTCCCCGCGCTTTTCCAACCCTCCCCCACTCCCGCCTCGGTCTTATGCGGGGCATTCAACTGTGTCTAATCCCGACGGCCACCTCCACCTATCCGTACCAATTTATTCTTCTCATGTCGCTGTTCCTGCCACTAGTACTGTTTCCCCTCAACCCTCGAATTCCGAGCCTCCGTCGCCGTCGAGCAGCCGGCATCGGCTATCCAACCTCATCGGAAAGACAGGCAAAAGCATGCGGCTCAGTAGCAAGGGAAAGGGTAAGGAGCGGGAGCGGCCGACCGAGAGCAACAAACTACGGCGTAGGCGATCCCTCGCATCATCGCAACAGCTCGGTGGTTCTGCCTTCGCTGCTCCATCACCAAGCGGACCTTTGGAGTATCCACAATCGCATGGGCCGGCCAGCTACCAATCCCGCTCAGCGCCGACGACTCCACCGCCCCACCTACACGAGTCCACGCTGGAAACGGCAGGATACGATGTTATCTCCTACGATGTTAAAGATGCGTATCCGCACTGGCCCACGGAGGAGGAGAGGGCTGGAATGCAAGCCAGCAGTGTTTCTCGTGGTCGTGGACGGTTGGAGCCTGTGAGGAGCCTCCGATCGTGATAGCCTTGGCTCTTTTCGGCTATTTTACCATCAAATATCGAAGCATTCCCACATACATTACGCTTTGACCGACTTCTGTTTTCGGTGTCGAAGGATATTTTTACAAACCGTATCTCTCCATGTTCTACGTGGAAAGTCTGATCGTTTGAGCTACCAAGAATGGTCTCGTGCCGTCATCGCCGGGGCGGGGATCCCGACTGTAATCGCACGATACTGTAACATCACATACAAATCTTCACACTCGGCCAATTTCCGCGCGACACGCGTCCGAAGGCGTTTGAGCCTTGGCCTGACCTCGGTTCCACTATGGCACTCTCCTTCTGATTCACAGCATGAAAACCAAATGAAAGCCCGCCATTTGCCAGTGAGGAAGGTGGATTGTCCGCCGCTCATCCGGAACCCGGGAAACATTGGGGAAACATATGTATGGTCCGACCGGATGTCCGCAATATCATGCGCCTAAAGTGGTTGCGGCTCATTTGAATCCATCAGCTCGGCTGCTGTGCTCAAGAAAAAAGTGAAACATATTCTAGCCCCTATCCGATTGGCATCAAAGTTGTTTTTTTGGTGGCGTGCCCGGTTTCAGACTCACAAAGAAGCCAAAGGTCTAGCCTCGCCATGTGCCTCTATTTTCGGTCCCCAGAAACGAGGGTTGTCTCACAATAAAAGCTTCCGTCGTTCTGGAATTTCTGGGTCACGCAACCACACCACCAGAAGATCCGCATTCCGTATGGCGCGCAGTCCGCATTTTTCCCGATGGTAGCAGTGATCAGGGAGCGCACACAGGACTTTCGATTGTCGAATAAAGGTCAAACAAGCATATCGTTGCAAGATAACTAACTATAAGCTACATGCGATACATGAGGTCAATGGAGCGTATCTATGACACATAGCCAGAAACAAGTACAAGACATGGGGTCAATGCAGGGTGAGAGGGCGTATAAATATCAGTACGTGTAGAAGAGCCAAGGCGAGTAGCGATTAGGTTATTAGATAGGATATGTGGCCAAAATGTGGGCGCGAACAGAGCGGAGAGAAACCGAGACGAAATTCGCCGGTATTATGCAGATCCTGTGGCCAGCCGCCTGCCTGTCCGTATTCCAAATATGTTTTCCGAGAGCGACGCGGCACTAGGCGTATGCGAGCCAAGATAAAGAAAAATGCGTTCCAATATATTCCCTGAACAAGAGTGAGCCAAGGAGTCGATGGAAAGGATGGGGAAGAGACGACATACGTATTAAGATGAAGAAACGTGCGCCCGAAGGCGCTCCAAACTACTATTCCTGCTGCTATTGGTCGAGCCCATAAGCTCCCGTCGCGTGGGCAGCGGAAACGCCGAGAGGGACTTGCTCTCCTCCCCATCCAGCCGCCAGATATTGGCCAGGGGCGACGTGTTCACCGAGTCGGTCCCCGATTGCGAAAACGTCGAACGCGTCGACGACGGGAGGCTCTCCTCATATTCCTCGAACGACAGGTCGGCCGACGACGTGGACGAAGGCGACAGCGCCGGGGACGACGATTGCACGATATCTTGCAGGAACGATGGCAGCAGCGGCGCGGGGGCGAACAGGTCCAGGGGGGCCGAGTCGGCAGAGTGCGCGCTACGATGGAGAGGGCTGGGCGGGTGAAGTTGGCGGTACAGCTGGTTCTGGTGGATGTGCGTGGGGGGCGTCTGGTAGATGGGGTAGCCCTGCGCGTACTGGCTGCCTAGCTCAAAGTGGGACTGCGAGCGGTGAACGACGGGAGCGCGGGATTGGGGCGGTGGAGAGACGTCGACGAAAGGGCGGTGTGCCTGGGTGGGAACCGTGGAGTGAGAACGTCCGATGCTATATGAGTGGGCGTGGGGAGAAGAGGGCGCAGACGCGCCACTGGGAGAAGACATCCGCGTCTGCGCAAGGACCGAGGTGAGAAGGGCAATGCGCTCCGCCTGCACGGCAGCTGAGATCGAGTCGCCATTGCCTTCGGCATCTATCCAAAGTATCAATAATCTCGATCGACTGTATGACAAATGACTGAAACCCACATGGAAGACAGGTCTGGCAGACCTTCCGGCGCCTCCAGTTCAAATAGTTGCATTTCAGGCAAATCCAATCGCCCGGTTGCTGCCCAGAGAGGTTAGTGAACATTCCGGGCGTGTGCAAAAAAAGAAACACACATGTGAAATGGGACCGCGGTTGCCCGTATTGAGGATGGGCGGCTGCTGGAAAGAAACCGGATGAGAAAAGTTCGGAGAAGGCAGCGCAGAATAAAGGCAAAGGAAACGAGACTTACTGGTACGCCCATGAGTCCGCTCGGTCGAATCTGCCCTTGCTCCGGAAACGGCTCATTGTCGGGCCAGTACATAATACAGGGAGATAGCGGATCACTTGAGATGTTTTGGACCTTGCCACCGCTCGCGAACGCGCGCCCGGAGGGCGTAAGAAGCGGGTGCGCGGACGTGGACTTGTTGAAAGTAGGAGATGCAAGCGGCGACGAGGACGGCTGGTGACCGTTGGAGGACCCCGACGACGACGACGCGTAGCCGTGTTGGAAGTTGGGAGCGTAGGATGTCGGCGACTGAGACGGGAGCGCGTAGATATTTGGAGAACCACGGTAGTTCATGGGCGAGGCGAATCGAGGCGACTGCATTGGGCGCCCTGAAGGTGGAGGTGGCTGCTGAAGTACAAACTGCTGGCCGTGGGGAGATTGAGGGAGGTCGCTAGCAATGTTGTTGTTGCTGCCGGTGGGGGAACGAGGGCATCCGCATCCAATGCAACTCAAGTTACGTCTATGAAGCACCAAGCAAGGAAAAGCATCAGTTAACATGACAGCAAGAGACGAAGAAGAGTCGGAACGTCGAGACTTTAAAGGATTTGCACACATTGGCAATGGATCGGAATGCTTTGGAAGCGAGATGAAAATATACGCAACTGGAAGTTCATTGCTGCACACTTTTGCGAACGACATCTATATCGGAACAGCTGAGTGTCAGCATGTGAAATTAGGGCTCGACCAATGGAGAAAAATGACAAATAGAAATGTGGCAGAAAGAACGCAGCAATTGCTGTGCAGCCATCGATTCTCGGCAATAGAAATCGGAGTCATCATATGATGGGGTGAAAAAAATGGAGAGGAATTTGAAGGACGCACATCCAGTCGCCTGGGCGAAAATTTGTGCGCGGGTTCGGTGGGTTGCTGGATATGGTGTAGTCCTCAGGCGTAATCGACGCGCCACCAGAGCCGTATACGCCCATGAAGGAAGGCGCGCGCGCAGTTGAAGAGGACTCTACCGAAGAAAAGCGAGGCGGAGGAGGGTTCATATAGAGTTGCGGCAGCTGTAATTGACGTGAACGGCCTGGAAACAGAGGCACGTAAGAAATAAACTTACCACAACGGCATTCGACGCCAGCTCAAAGCTCTTTAGTTTGGAAAACGGCTCCAGGTCGGCTTCAAGTGCAGGCGCGACAGACATGCGTGGTGAACAAAGAGAAAGAGCGCCAGCGGCCTTGGACAACGCATCAGTCTCAGGATGATATGGAACTGTTAAAAAGGGTGGACGCGGCGTGGGTTCGGGGGCTTTCCCAGGCTTACCCCGACGATTTGTTCCTGGCAACGCCGATCACTGGATCATCACGTGGCCGCATCACGGTAAAGGCGGCGCGCAAATCCCGAATTGGATTCCCCGAATGAAACCCAAGACTCACCTCGCGATGCGTTTGAAATACGGCCCAGACACTGAGGTCACCCAACGGCGCCGCGCGCAAAACCCAGAGAGTCACTGGGACAAAGCGCTGTTCGAAATATAAGTGAGACAAATTTGGGAGCAAAGGAACAAAAAAAAACACACGCTTTGAGGGTGAAAAACAGAGGCAAGAAACACATCGGCCATGGGCGGTAGATTGAATAGCTTCCCAAAAAAGAAATCAGCAATCATATGGATGCGGCATGTGAAAAAGAGCATACCCTCACAACTCTCGATTGACTCCCGACAAAAGCATCAAACGCGTCATGGGCAAAGGATGAGACGGAACCAAAATCGCTGCCGGACGATGTCGAGGACTGCGGCGAGAGGTTGACGGCCGCTGGCAGTCTCGATTCAAACTTGTCGGCAGCGTTGAGGTCGGCAAACGACGAGTTCGACAGAGTAAATGGTGCGCCTAGGGTGCAAGGCGAGAGCGGCGAACGGGGCTCGGGGATAGAGAGTCTGTGCAGACGGTCGAGGACATTATCGAAAGAGACATTCTTTGCAGGCATGGATGGAGTTGGGGAATGCGGAAATTGAGGCGGGGGAGAGGGAGGGGTGTTTTGGTCGGCAGGTATGGTTATTTGGAGTTGGGAAGTATTATAAGTCGTTACGGTTGAAGATCGTCGTGAGCGCATTGGAGAGTAAGAAACTTATTAGGAAGCTGCGAAGCAAGTGCGGATACCAGAAGTGACAGACAGAGAATTCGAAGACGAAGCCCACAAGTTATTGTGGCCGGAAAAGACAAGGAAATAACTTTCCTGTGCATATCTAGACGCCTTTATGTCTATTCGCCGCTGATTCCTCCGCTCCGTTGCCGTACGCAACAAATTTCGGTCTCCGAGCGACATTGCAAAAAATCAAAAGCAGAAAAATTCGATCACGTGCAGCTCAAACACCCCTGAATTTGTGTACCGATGAAAGTTTTGACTCCAATTACTTGTTCAGTAAGTACTTCGACGCCTTCTGAACTCGGCTCCATGAAGCGTACGAAGCTCTCACCCCATCCGCGAGATCCGCATGACTTGGAGTGGGCGGCCCGCAATAAATTGACACTCATCGACCGTCGCAACTGCATATATATCTCTCTGCGTAGGGTCCTGAATAATTGCAAGCAACCAGGGCGGTCCCGACACACGCCCAGTGACTGGGCAATGGGCATCCAATTCCCAACTCGAGAGCGTCGCCATGGGCAACGCGAGAAAGAAGAGGCCGGGATCCCCTGCATCACGACACCGAAGACGAAGAGTGGGTCCATACAGGTCCATACATAATATGAATAATAAATGCGAGATGGCCAAATCCCGATTGTGTGCTAACAAACGCAAATTCGAGCCGGTGGCGGGCCCGACGAGCAAGAGCAAGGAAAGGATTGCGGATACCCTAAACGCAGAGTTTAAAGCCAGGGTGAGCGACGAGCTTGTAGCCACACACACACGAGAGGAGCGCGAGAAAACGGGACGGCGGGACGGCGGCGGCCGAAGCAGAGATTTGAGCGCACTTGAAGAAGCAAGTTCTCGACAATTAAAATGACGCCGAGCGCGAAGCGAGACGTTTTTCACGAGCCACAGAGGTAGTTGGACAGCTCCACGTCATGTGCGGTTTCGAGGGGCGATACCAACATCCGGAATCCCCATGGGCGACGAGTTCCAGGGATGGTCAAGAAAGATGGGAATGCTACCACCACCCTTGAGCTGGGACGCCCACTCCCTGGGGCTAATTAAATTAATATTACGAGGGGTAGAAAAAAACGAGGCTTATAATAATATTGATAGGCAATTGCAAGTTCAAACTTCAACTTCAACATACCAAATGTTCAAACGTTCAAATGCCGCATTATCGCAGCGGCCAAAAAAAAATGTTCGTTGCAAGAGTCCGGCGCATCAAATTACCGTTGATGCGCCATCAGTGGGTCTCACGAGTGTCAAGTTGTCCAGGGAGAAAACGCACGCATTCGGTGCAAATGCATATGGAGGGAAAACAAACAGCTTGAATTATGGGAGAGCTGTGGATGCCCTGGGTCGCTTCTACGTAGAGACTCCGCGTAGACATCGGGTAGAATTGATCCAAATAAAAGGAATCGGGTCGCGAGACAGGTGATCGAAGTCGGCATATTCCGTGATGCCTCCTATGTGGACGTTACTTTTTTTCCGCAGACGCCAAGGCAGACGCGTTGAAAATGAGCCTGGATAATAAATTGAACAATGGTTTCTCTGTCCTGGGCCACTATCCGAAACTTTCATCCGTCAACTCCCACAGTTTGAATCACTTCTTGCGATTCTAGAATCTGCCCAGATTCTCTAAGTACCCCCAGCGAATTCGATCTTCTGGTGGCTTGTGAATTGCTTGTGAAAAACATCTCGCTTCGCGCTCAGCGCAGTTTTGATTGTCGGGGGTTGAAGGAACTGAAAAGAGTGAATTTGAGCGAGGCAGTATAGAATCAGCGCAAGAGGCGCGAAGACTCGCAGGGAACTTCGACTTGAATCTTTTATTCGATGCTGAGAGAGGATGGGTAATAGATATGATTTGGAATAAGTAGGCAGGTTCAAGTTGGAGGGGTGGCCCGGTCCCGACAAGACCGCGCCAGTGAAAGAATAATATTCGGGAATACATACATTCAAGTAGGCCGAATTTTTGAGCTTGTCGCAAAATACCTTTTTGGGTCCATATAGATATCTAGATCTGTCCCGACAATTTGTGCGAATCAAAATCGCGCTTTCCACCTCAGGTTGGGGACGATTGATAGGCTTAATGAAGCGTTGTCGTCGCCGCATCAAATCGCCGCTGATGCGCCATCACTGGGTCCCACAGGTGTCAGGCTGGACGGCCGTCTTGCGCCGTCACCCCCGTCAATTCAGGTGTCCCGGGAGCAATATACTGGGTGCTAGTACATATGGAGGAAAAAAAACAGCTTGAATCGCCGCGATATAGATATAAGCCGAAGCCGCGCCACAAAAGCGCGCCGATCGTCCATCCCGCTCCGTCCTCATCAAGGTTCGGCATATTGGGTCGTGTACTGAATGCAAAAATAACGAGGCGCAGGCGATGCAGTGCAGCGTCGCGGGATCTGAAACCGCAACGAAAGAAGTCGAAGTTCAGGGTCACGCACGTCCGACCTGACTGGAATGGGCAAGGCTCATTCAAAGGTGAGTCATGGGAAGAAGGAAGGCATGTTGAATTTACAAAGGGAATCGATTTGTTCAGCTCGAGCTTCGCAGTTCATTTCGACTGCGCAAGTCGCCGTCGCAATCGCTATGAAAATTGAATGGGCGGCAAAATGTATCAACTGCGCCAAAAAAAATCAGCGGTTTCGGTTCAACTTTGTTCCTAGCCTCCAGCTCGACTGCCCTTGTCCTGCTCGCTTTAACTTGAACGTTCTGGTACCTGGATCAAGTCGATCTCCACATTGGGTGAGAAGACCACCGACACGACAACACTTTGTCAAGCCGTTCTTCTGAGGGTCAGGCGCTCGGTCAGCGGTTTCAGAAAAAAATGGCGCAGCCGCGGACGATGCTCAGTGAATATATTGCGAATAAGCGCGGCTTCCGCACGAATCCGCAGGACGGTTGAATTTGCAGAGACGTTCGAATGAACCGATGTTCATGCCACCGGTCCTTCGCGTTCGCTGGCCGCTTAATGAATTTAAACGGACGGTTTATGGTTCAAAAGAAGAAAAGCGGTCCAAAAATCCAACGGTCGGGCTGTGACATCGCCGCTCGTTCGGGAGCTCGTGGCCTGGGCCTGCGCCGGTGGATCAAGGCTGCATCTCCGCTTTTGGCGAGAAGGCAGCGAAGACGATAGCAGCTCGTCAAGAACGATTGGGTCAGCGTTTCAGAAAAAGGGGCAAAGAAAAAACCATTCGAATTCTTGTACACTCTGGTAATACATTCTTCGCCCAATATTCACGCCTCATGGTGCACGGCGGATAAATTGACCTGGAACGGCTTGTCCACCGACGTCTGGAACAGCTGCACAATCTGCGCGTTCGGATTGCGTTTGATTCTGCAAATTTTCACGCATGAGCACGATCAGCTAACAAACCAACCAACGCACCTTGCGCTAAACAATATCACCGTGCTCGTCTTCGCCGGCGCCGCCCTAATGCGAAACTTGTGTGTCCTGACCAGCGTGATTTTTCCCGCAACGATCGCGTCGCTCTGTCCGGCGCGAAATTTAGCATTCAGGTTGCAGTTTGCCCTCAGCCGCACCTGCGCATCATCCGCGTCCACCTGCGTCTCGACGAGGTCTTCCGGCTTGAACTCCATTGTCACGTCCGCGCCCCCGCCGCGCCTGCTCCCGACATACTCTGCGAACGCCGCGCGCTCGACGCGCACGTGGTTCAAGTGGATTTCTGCGTCGGGCGAAAAGGCGGTATCCAGCGACGCGGCGCTTTCGATTTTGTCATTCTCTGGAGAGCTTTGAATATATAGGCTGGAGAACTGGGACTGGATCCAAGACACCGACATGGAGGCATGAAGGCAAGGAGACGATGATGTCATCATTCCGCCAAATAAACAAAATGGCGACTCTTTTTCTGTCCCAAACCACCATCATCATGGATCAGGATACGCATCGAAATGGTCTTAGAAACTGCTGGCTGGCCGCTCCTCTCCTTGTGAAAACTTTGTGATTCTGCGGGACAACTAGGCTACTCGGTATCTTTTTTTTTTTAAATCTTCAACCATCATCATATTTGTCTTGTCAAACGCGACAGCATCACATCGAGGTGCGGCCCCCGATTTACTGATTTGCTGTGACCTTGGAAATAGTCTGTCGGTCATCTTAGAGCTTAATCTTAACTGGCTTGCTACTTCCTGCGCTTCTTCAAGTTTCCGTCGGTGACTTTCGTACACTGAACATGTGTTGTACCGACATATTCTGCGTCGCGGAGCGAGTTCGGTGATACAGAAACAACCGAATTGGCCACGGGTGTTTATTACCTTCTATTTGCGCTAATTTCGAGCTAAAGCGATGCACCGATGTGACGACGTCCGCCGTGGCAGATCCGTACCGTCCGCCCACTTGTCGTATTCGTGGTCATGAAAAGACTCTCAAAGAAGGCTGGCAACTATCTTCGCGCTGCACCAGTGGACGTTATTCAGGTCGATTCCGACACGGTGAACGTGGCCGGCTCTAGCAGCTCTGGGCAGCAGTCAAGCGAAGAAGCCCCTTCCGATGCCACCTCCATTAGCTCGCAGTCTGCTGTGAGAATACTCGTATATCAGGTATCGCAATCCGTGTCGACTCCACCCTTGTTCTGACCTTGTACCCAGAGTGTGTTCTCCTTCCTGGTGCACGTTTCTTCCGCAACAAACACTCGGTACGACCGAGTTGCCGCCAGTAAATATCAGTCTTGACGGACTGCAGAGTTATCCCAACCCTGCGTGGGTACTACGAGAAGATGTCAGCGGAAGATCCTGTCTCGGCTCTCGTGAATAGCCGTGAATCGCGAACGACCTTGTTAAAGGTTTCTATTATAGAAACGTAAGCGACGCGTATACTAACACGTTCGCAGCTTTCATCGGATCTTGGGGTCGCAGGAGACCCAAAGCTCAGGGACGCCCTGCGTGAAGACGAGGAGCGGATTGCAACGCACATTCTATCCATTCTCGACTCTCAATCCTCGAAGGAATCCGTGCTGAAGCTCACCGGCGACGCGGCGCAGTACTTTCTCGACGTCGTCCAAAACGTTGTTGGGCTTTCTTCTCTTGTGACCCTCGGCTGATTTCCTCCCAGGCGATCGACAGAGGACTGCTCTTTGAAAAAGAGCATAATTCTAAGGCGCGGAGAATAATCCTCAAGCTTTCAGATGCGTGCGACAAGCTCCCGTCATCCCTGTTCATCACAGGAGTTAGCGGCCGCGAAGAGTATCCGACGTTTGGCGGAGGATTCGGCGACATATATCGCGCTTCCTACGCCGGAAAGACAGTCGCTCTCAAGCACGTCCGAAATTTCCAACGGGACGCGGAGATTCGACGAATCCGCTTGGTTCATAGCCAGCTTCCTCTGGGCTTACTTTCTAGCTAACTATTTGTTCCAGCAATTTTGCCGCGAGGCGCTCGTCTGGCAACATCTCCAGCATCCGTATATTTTGCCTCTCATCGGCATCGATCGCGAGACGTTCCCGTCCTCCCTTTGCATGGTGTCGCCTTGGATGGAGCATGGGACGGTTTTAAAATATCTTGACTACCACGGAAGGGCGAACGTGGACAAACTGGTTGGTTTCTTGCTCTACTTTGTGGTACGCAGCCAACATAAAGTTCCAGCTGTCAGAAATTGCGCAAGGCCTCCAATATCTTCATTCCTGCAATATCGTCCATGGCGATCTGCGCGGGTGTAAGACTCATCAAGATCATATTCCTCGTTTGAATTAATCTTTATTTGACTTAGGCGAATATTCTGATTACCAACGAATGGGAGCGCATGCTTGGCAGACTTTGGTTTAACTTCCATATCCGATGCTACCGCCGCAACACATACCTCTAATAGGGCAGGCAGCATCCGCTGGATGGCCCCCGAAATAATTGACCCAGCTCGTTTTGGGCACCCGCAGTTCTCCCGCACACCAGCCAGTGATGTCTACGCGTTCGGATGTGTCTGTTTAGAAGTGAGTCTTTTTCGAGTCACTCGAGTTTCATCTTCTTCATTCTTACCTACACGCGCCAGCTGTACACTGGTCGCCCTCCGTTTCCAGAATTATCGGAGCCAGCCGCAATGTTTCGAGTCCTCGACGGCGATCGTCCAGCCAAACCTTCCAGCGAGCCGGCGATCTCCGATGCCCTCTGGCAATATATAACTGGCTATTGGTCAGAAAACTCTGCGAAGAGACCCACCACGGACGTCGTAGTCCAGGACATGGCCTTCAATTATGTGTCGTGGCTTGCCACCCGGTTTGCTATATCCGCGCAGAGCAAAGATTCCCCAGAAGAATATGCCACGCCCGAACAGAGTATTTTCCACCCTGATGAAGGTATGCTGCGCCATTTCTTCCGCACCGAATCTTCACAAGAACCATACCGTTGTTAGTGACTAAAACACCAAGCATCCTGATGCAGGTGATGAGCAACAATCTCATCGGTGGATTCTGCCATGCATGTCGACTCGCTGTAGAAGACGCTTCCGTTGTTACCTTTCGGTCCGCTCCCTACTTTCCCCTCAGAAGAACGAAACTGACATTTTTTGTTCCATCAGTCAATACTTCTTCCACGTCGCATGCTTCAACTGTGCAAGGTGTCGAACTCGGCTTGGCCCCGACACGCTCTCGACCGCCGGCCCGGCCCCCATTTGCCAAAATTGCTCGCATGGGTGCAAGGTAGTGCCACGGTCCGATCCTCGACGACGCGATCACCTCCGGCGATGCGTCGTACCACGTTCGCTGCTTCAAGTGCACGATCTGCAAAATTCCCGTGGACCTCCTGTTCGCCAAAACGAACCTGGGCATCTACTGCATCGACTGTCACAACGAACAGCTGAGGATGCCGAACGAGAGCGCGGAGAACGACTGGGAAGTGGTTGGACCTCCAGCACATCAGTCACAGCCAAAATCTTCACCTCGATCTTTCGCGGTCGGCGCCATCGAGTGTAACCGCGATTGACCCGGTACCTCTTTCTTCGGAGCGACTGCATATGCTGGGGTTGATCTTCCTTGGGTAATTTAGAGATACGGCTCTTTATATTTCCATACCATGGTTTTATGTTTACATTTGTGTGGATTTTTACCCCCACTGTAATATCCTCAACTAGGGTTTCCTTCTTGTTAAAGCCATCTCACAAGGCATAAAACTGACGTCAATCAATCCGGCAAAACCCGTGATTTTTTAAATTTCGCTCCACGATAGATGCGACGCACATTTCGAGCAAATTGTCTGCGGTTTGCAGAAACACGTCCTCCTTTTCCAATAGCTGCAACCCCATGAGTTCGTTTGCGACTTGGCACTATGGCCGCTTCAAGTTGCAGATTCACAGTTTTTTGCTTTCCCTTCTGCTTCGCCTTTACTGATAAGTAGAGTGCCACGCCGTTCTCCAAGACATCCTTCAACGGCTTAGAGATTGCACTGGACAATCAATGGCCTCCTGGAATTGAAGCAGGCAGCAGTTTGGGTGCAACATGTTGGGCGTCTATTCTGGCACTTACGCAATTGGATCCGACATTCGCGATTGTGATGATCTGCCAATGACCACCGTTTCCCCTCCTCAGGCTTCAGCGACACATACTCTCTCTTCAGGAATTCCTGCCCATGAGGAAGCAGCCTTACAGGAGAGACCTGACGAATGAAGTTCTAGTGCAGCCGCCTAATGACGGGTTCCGGCCAACCTTTCGACTCCGAATCAGTTGGGGGACCTTCTCGGAGAAAGACACTGTGGCGGCTAAATGAACTCGCTCAGCCACGTACTGATCCTGTCCTCGTTTCAGCATCACATCCCTCTTCAAGGATACTCGTATATCAGGTAATCCCGTCGTCAATGTATCATTTGTCCCTCTAATCCGGCTTTTTGCGAGGAAGAGCTTATTCTCTTTTCTAGAGTTTGCTTCTTCCTCGATAAATCCTCGGTGCGTTGTATTCAGTTTAGTTTTCGGATGGCTTTCTGATATGTGCTAGATTGAACTCAATTCTACGCGGTTACTACGAATCGATGTCGGCTGAGGATTCCATCTCGGCTCTTGTGAAAAGCCGCGAATCACGAACAACTTTACTGAAGGTTAATGAGAACTTCAGAGACTGGATCTAGGCTAACAACTCTACAGCTCTCATCGGATCTTGGGGTCGCGGATGGTCCGAAGCTCAGAGACGCTCTCCGGGAAGACGAGGGGCGAATTGCGACCCACATTCTGTCTATTTTAGACTCCAAATCGTCTAAGGAAACTGTGTTGAAACTCGACGGCGATCCGGCACAGTATTTTCTCGACGTGGTTCAAAATGTTATACCCCTTCGTTAATATTTCCACCTTCTAATGCCTCTCACTAGGCGCTCGATCGAGGATTGCTTCTGGAAAGAGACCACAGCTCGAAGGCTCGACGAATAATCCTCAAACTTTCAGAGGCATGCGACAAATTGCCGTCGTCCTTGTTCATAATTGGAGTCACCGGACGCGACGAGCACGCCACATTCGGTGGTGGGTTTGGTGACATTTATCGGGCCACATATGCCGGAAAAACAGTCGCTCTCAAGCACGTACGCACTTTCCATAGAGATGCAGATTTACGCCGAATTCGCTTGGTAAGTCTCTTTTCTGTGAAAAGTTTCAACTCCGAATCCAACGGCATCCTGCAGCAATTCTGTCGAGAGGCTCTCGTCTGGCAACACCTCCGACATCCCCACATCTTGCCCTTGATCGGAATTGACCGTGATTCATTCCCGCCATCGCTCTGCATGGTTTCGCCTTGGATGGAGCATGGGACTGTCTTGAAATACCTCAACGACCACGGGAGAGCAAACGTGGATAGGCTGGTTGGTTCGAAGTCCTGCACATTGGGCTCCACGTCATATGTATTTTCAGCTATCCGAAATTGCGCAAGGCCTCGAGTATCTTCACTCCCGCAAGATTGTCCACGGTGACCTGCGCGGTGTAATACAGATGCACTCTTTTTATTACAATTGACTTTCGTTGTAGGCGAATATTCTGATCAACGACGAGTGGAGCGCCTGTTTAGCGGACTTTGGCCTGACCTCATTGTCTGATACCACTACTGCAACACATACTTCAAATCGGGCAGGGAGTATTCGTTGGATGGCCCCTGAATTAATCGACCCCGATCGTTTTGGGCACCGTCAATTTACTCGGACACCAGCAAGCGATGTATATGCTTTCGGATGCGTCTGCCTGGAAGTGCGTCCAATTCCGGCCTCTTCGACGATTTTTTCCCCTGATTTTATTAGCTGTACACTGGTCGACCCCCCTTTGCAGATATCTCAGAGACTGCGGCAATGTTGCGAGTTATCAACGGCGAACGGCCGCCTAAGCCTTCCTGCGATCCACCATTCTCGGAGGCTTTATGGCAGTACATGACTGACTACTGGACAGAAAATTCTGCGACGAGGCCAGCCACTGACGCCGTAGTCCAGCACATGGGGCTCAATTATGTGTCCTGGCTCATTGGTACGCAGTTCTCTGTGTCTCCATCGACCAGCGGATCGGCCCATTACGAAGAGATGGAGATGCACTTATCAAAAGAAGCAACAGATTTAAAACCTGCTGTTGAAGGCAAGCCGTCGTATTTTTCGATGGTGAATGTTCTCCCAACGTACTCTCAGTGAACAGAACTTCGAGTTCCCTAATTGGGGCCACGATGCCCCCGATAGACAGCCTTTGTCTAGTATGCCAGTGTTCCCTGGCAGATCAAAGTGGTTCAACTATTGTGTCCTTTGGGTGCGTCCCTGTCTTTTTTTCTGGACTAATGCCCACGATTTCATAGCGAATCCTACTTTCACATCGACTGCTTCAAATGTTGCAAGTGTGCAGATCTACTTTCCGCAAATACAGAGCTTCTCTTACTCTCCGACGGCTCACCCGTTTGTGAAAACTGCACATTCAAATGCAATATTTGCAACGAACCCATCCTTGACGAAGCAATCATGTCTGGGGACGATTCATACCACGCCCGCTGTTTCCAATGCAGGCTCTGCAAGAATTCCATTGAGGAACTCGTCTTTGCAAAGACGAGCCAGGGCATATACTGTATGGATTGTCACCAAAGACGCATAAAGACGCGAAAGCACAAAAACGACCAATTAGGCGCACTCCCAAAACGCCAGCTACCTCCCAAGCCTCTCCCTCCAATTCCAATTGAACGACGATCACCTCCGCCGACGAATGTTCCACTTCCACCAACTCCAAGTATCACGGCATCTCCACGACCCGTTGGACAACCATTCCCCACCCCTACAAGTGCTGCATTTGCAAACCCCTCGACCGAGGCGTTGTATCTGCCCTCATTGTCAACTCTACGTGCAAACAAGATAACATCACCTAAGCTTGGGTCTTTCGACGGGGAATGGATCGAACCGAATTCAATGCAGGAGTACCAGATCATGGAAAAGCTGGGACAGATCGTGTGCCGTGACAATCCCAACATGCTTTACAAAAAGGGCAGGAAGATTTTTCAGATGGAAGGGTTCGTACCTGGCTCACTTCCGATGCCGGCTGTTCACTGATGTCGCATGTGGTGCAGTGGGCCCGTATACGCCGCCAAGACTTTGGCGACTGGGATTTCTGTCGCGATCAAGGAGATCGACCTTGGGGCACAATCCGCCCTGCATCTCATTGTGAATGAAGTCTTGACGCTCAAGTACTGCAAACATCCGAACATAGTCGATTTTATTGATAGCTACCTCGCCATTAACACCGGCTACGTCAAAGGCAGCACGCTGTGGATCGTCACTGAGCATATGGATGTGGGAATGCTGGTGGATGTGATTGAGAACAACACCCTGGAGGAGAGTCAAATCAGTCGTATTTGCTTTGAGGTGCGTTGTGCGACAATTCAGATTCGAGTCATGCTACATGGTTTCCCCGCAGACATGCAAAGGTTTGGCGTATTTGCACAGTCAGAACATCATCCATCGCGACCTCAAGTCCGATAAAGTACTATTGAACTCGATGGGCCAATAAAAATATGTGAGCACCGTGACTGAGTGCTAAATCTACTTCCGGCTATTGATACATTCGTCCCCCACCCTGCAGCGGATTTCGAATTTAGTGCCAAGCTCAAGGATAAATACTCTAAGCGCAATACGATGGTCGGTACTCCATACTGGATGGCACCTGAAGTTGTCAAGCAGAAGGAATACGGCTCCAAGGTGGATATATGGTCCCTGGGGATCATGACCATCGAGATGTTCGAAAACGAGCCTCCGTACCTCGATGAAGAGCCGCTGAGGGCGCTATATCTTATTGCGACCAACGGGACACCAACGTTAAAGAAGCCCGAGGCGCTCAGTCGGGAGCTGAAGAGCTTCCTGGCGCTGTGTCTGTGTGTGGATGTGATGAGTCGCGCAACTGCGGATGAGCTCCTTCTGGTGTGTCATCTCTTTTTTTGGCGGTCGTTCGGAACTCCTGACTTCGCATTTAGCATGACTTTTTTGCCACCCCGTGTTCACCTGAGGCCTTGAAACCACTTATGCGATTCAAGAAGATTTGATACGAAGTGGGGATCTGGCGTTCGTTATGGTTCAGCTTCACTCGCTTCACTCTGAGAAATTATATATTGGTGGGACGTTATTCAAGTATGGTACATTTCTCATGTCCTAAATCACAATCAACATCACCAAACATCGGTCGAATCCTGTAAACAAAACAAAAACGGTCAAAGCATATCTACGCCTGTCTCGGCTTGTTTGGTTACCACGGCGGCCGACCCTCCCACTCTGTACGATGCGCCCGAGCCTCAATATTACCCGCGTTTTACTCGACCTAAGCGCGCCGAATACACTCCGGCTCAATGGCCGTCGAAATTTTGGTTTTTCGGCGACCAGCAGAAACTCTGGCATCGCACCGCAGAAGGAAACAAAGGATGTCAATTCCATGGATCAGCTTCTGAAGGCGGTTAGTGAGTCCTTTGTTTTGGATACATGAACGCCAATTTCAATTTTCTCGCGCAGAATTAAGGGCTGACCCTGCTTATAACACGTAAGGATTCAGGTATTCAAACGCGATTGAGGCTTAGTCCTTTAGCATAATACCCATGCGTATGCCGGAGAAGTGGGTAGCTGAGTCTTTTGGAGCGCATCCCCCGGACTCATTAGCGCAATCAAACCAAATTCCACCCCAGGCGCCCAATCTTACCCCAAGAAACATGCACGACTCGTATTGCGAACTCGTTCTCGCTTTCGGTTCGTCGCCAGGACTGCTTGAGCAATACACAAATGTGCATGGTGGAATACGTACCGGAAAGTCAGTCTAGGCCTTGGCTATCCGCGACCATTGCTGAGATTTCTCAGATTGATGGAGCACCTCGACTCTCTCGCAGGGTCCATCTCATACAAGCACATGCTCGGGCCTGGGGTAGAGACTAGTCTCCCTAGCCAGACGATTCTAACTCATATCTTGTAGGTCGAAACGCTCGGTAAAATACAGGAGCGTGGATTTTACATTGTGACGGCGTCTGTAGATCGGTGCGTAGGTAGACACGAATGAGCTCGCCTGCTCACGAGAGCCAGCCTCGACATGCTATCTCAGCTGGACCCCTCGCGCGACCTGCGCTTAAGCGGGCAGGTAATATACACGGGCAAATCGTCCATGGAGGTCGCCATGAAGATGGAGACGATTGGTGCGGGAATGGAGGAGGAGACCGTACTATTAGGCAAGCACATTCATACAGTGTACGTATTCTCCCTGATATGATTCTCGCAGGTCGGTTCTCCATGGTGTGCAGAGACGTCAACACCCATCGCGCGCGGGATGTGCATCCGCTCATCATTTCCACACCGCAAGAACAGGCATTGTATGCCATGGGCGAGGGTCTGTCCACTTCGTTCTCGAACGCGCTGTGCTCGACTAATATTTCAGCGCAGACATGAAGAAACGTCGGCAATCGCTGGCCCTGCGCTCCCTTTCCCGTGTACCACCCAGTTCCACTGAAGCGGCGGCCCTTCATTCGTTCTATCTGAAGCATGGACAGGACACCCCGAGCGGCGCGGCCGCCGACGGGGCGCGGGTCTGGTTGGGCGACACGCGATTGGAAAAGTGCATGCTCATGTTTCCGCAAGAGCGCAATGTGCACCAGAAGATCTTTGGGGGGTACCTGATGCGGCTGGCATATGAGCTCGGCTTCTCCAACGCGAGCCTGTTCATGCGAGGCGGACATGTGCGCTTCCTCTCCCTCGACGGCATCTCCTTCGCACAGCCCGTCCCGATCGGCTCCATCCTCCGCCTGACATCGTATGTTCTCCACTCGACCTCGTCTGCCGAGTTCCCCGTGATCGTGGTGCGTATAGCCAGGCTTCAACAATTTTAATACCTGAATGCCTCTCTCAGCACGTGGCGGTGACGGCGAACGTCGTCAACGTGCAGACCGGCAGCGAGCGCACGACGAACGAGTTCCGTTTCACCTGGTGCCGTGACGACAATGCGGCGAGCATCTCTCCGAAGCGGCAAGTTGTCCCGAAAACCTACAAAGGTGGGAGACATTATATTTCGATGCCCTCTTCGTAACTGACTGCTTTTCTTCCAGAGGCCATGCTGTGGCTGGAGGGGAAGCGCGCTTTGGAGATGGGTGATGAGATTAGAGGGCTGCGGACGAAACCGGGACGGGACGACGTCGCCGCCCAACTGTAATACGTGTACACACATCGCCTAGCTCATCACGTCGTCCAGCTACGTCAACGTACGTCTATCAATTGATTTTAGACGATCTGCTCGGCGGTTTTATGGCGGCGCTGGGCCCTGGCTCTTTCTCTTCACTTCCGTTCCTTCCCATACGCCCCCGCGCCGCCACTGTAATTCTACGGAAGGACTTGTACTGATGCCGTTGAAATTGGTTCGCCGTCTTGCACGGCGCGAAAATTCCGATGCGGTTCTACAACTCACTATATCGTTGACGGAGCTCACGAAAGACCTGGCTACAATGACATGCTTTCCTCCGGCCACTGCTCTCGTCGCTGTGCTCCTCCTTATAATGGAGACTGTTCAGGTAGAGGTTTCTTCGGAGGTACCTCTTGCAACCACATCTAAACTGGTTCCTTTGTGCAGGATGTCCAGGTATGTTCGTTAGGGCTTGCGGCAGCATCTGTTGACTTATTTCCACAGACAAACAAGGAAGACTGCAACCGGCTTGCGCGACGGTGCGCTACGATGACGCTGGACATCAACGACCAAATGGCTGGGCGGTGGGATTCTGCTCCGCCCATGCTGTTGAGAAACCTCGCTCACTTTCAGGAGTGCGCGGAATATATATAATAACCAGGCTCCAATCCTCATAGTCGTACAGAATGTTGGAATCAATTCACAATTTCCTGAAGCAGGAAGCGTCTGCGAAGTGGAAGTCCCGTTTCATGAGGAAGAACTCGATAGAGAGCGCTTTGGTGGAGTACCATGAGCGTCTCGATGACGCAGCGCGGTCGTTTCAGGTAAATAACTGCACTGTTCCGATTTTTTGCTGATTGCCGATGTGCAGATATCTACGCTCATTGAAATTCATTACGCCATGAATTCACAAACAAACCCAGTGGCCGTCCCTGTGTCGCTTGAAGCAACATCCCTCCAACTTGCATATGAACCAATATCTCAAGCTCCCCAACTTGCAGATTCTCCCGTCGACACCGTGGCACGTACAACATGGCCACTTCTAGAAATCGTGTCGCATGAAGCGGACGACGAGGAAGTACTGTCGGCGTCAATTGATGACAGCGAAGATAATGTCGTTTCAGAGGGCGTCTTGCAGGACCATGGAGTAAATCATTTTGTATTTTATTCCCTTGAACTGTTCCATGAATCCACTCCTTAGTTCCGGCGATACCATCAGTCAGAAGTCGTGCTCAAAGGCCGACCTCAGCTCGCGGATGGTTGGTGGTCCGGAACGAGCGAAGCTCAAGTGTCCGGCCAACCCTCTCTGATAAAACGTTATGATGGACCTAAGGCTCGTGCGATGAAGGTACAAAACATATGCTTCTCCCAACTTCTCCGCTGACTTTTATTTATTTGAAGGAATGGGTTCGGGATGTCAGAGTTCTGCAGCAATTGTAGTATGTGAAGTACAGTGCGATCGAGACAACTTCTTACCCATACCAGCCACCCGAATCTGCCGCAGATGGTCGGATATTCAACAAATACAGCACCCACCCCCTTCATTCTGCTCTCGAATGGTACGTTCTCAGAGTTTGCCCCGATTCAACCGTTGACGCATCGCCCCAAGTTCAAACGCGTTCCCCCGAATCATTTTTAATTGGATCCTTGCAGCAACGAGGCGTGGGCTCCTGTGTGGAAGTCCTTCTACGTTTTGTAAAGTACTAAATCCAGCGTACTGGCTCATTACTCACCATTTGTTTATAGTATTCAGATATCGTGGTGTGTTTGACTTTGGTGTGTGGTAATATTGAGACCTTGACTGGGATACATTGCAAAGGACGCAGTTTTTTATGCGCAGCAGCAGCTTGGGTTGCTTTCAGAGGAACAGATGCAAGATTTTCTTGACGTTGGTGCCACCTCCCACCGTCATTCTTTTCCAAGTATTTATCTTTGAGCAGAATGCATCTTTTCGCATCAACGGAGAAAACAGTGTCATTGTGGGCTTGCCGATCCTAGATCCCGGCACCACTACTTGGCGCTCTTATCCTTTAACAGAGAGCTTGAGGATGGCCGTTTTTCGGGTCAGTTTCGTCGCGGTTTTACCACAATGTCCTGATCTCCGTTTCAGATGCTACCAAATCAAGGCATTGCTCAATCCAAACAAGATTCAGCCGTCGGTGAGTCAACGTTGCACTTCCAATTCTAGAAAGAGCTCACGTACAACTACAGTAGTTCACGATCCCGACTGGCAACTAACGCACGTCACCACCCTGCTACGCGGCTTGCTGCCTTCGACGGTGCCTGGGCTACCTCTACGGGTTAAAAGTGCCCTCAGTGCAGACTTCAACCTTGATTCCACGTCTTCGCTCAGTCTACGGCAGCTTCGGATGTTCAGCATAGAAGCCAATGCACATAGTCACGTCTGGCAGAAGAATTCATCCATCCCTCCACACAAATTCTCCGTCGGTGACATTGGATATATACCTCCAGGGAACGACTGGGAGTCTTTTTGTCTTCTGGAGAATGTCATCGACAAAGGTCTCGCGTCCCTCGCGGTCGAAAAAAAGGCTTCGGGAGTTCAGTGGTGCTGGATGGATGGACCAGTCGAGAATTCTGTCCTACATTCTTTTGATCTCCCCGGATCTGTTAAATGGTGATTTACCTTCATATCCTCCTTCTCGATTTTAATGGCCACCGTAGCTGGCCAGTCGCTGTTGCACCAGGAGCGCAGATGGATTGTCAGATCGTTCACGAGGCTGTTGTCGAAGACACGATAGCGGCGTGGAAGTTTTTGCTCGATAATGCAGCAGCGCTGGCGCAAAAATGGAGTGTACCCCCCGAGTCGCTCATATTGAGTGAGTGTTTGACACATTTATTTGATTTGCGATACATCTTTAAGTATTTGCAGTCACTCACGCAGGCACAAACCGTGATTTTTCGATCAATGATTTTGCCAGAGCGGTTCAAATCAGGCACAACAGCCTCATGCCCTCCTTCAGGCGGGCACAGCCGAGCCTTCCTCGAATCATGTACCTGATGACTTCCGACCAAAAGGACTACGAGCCATACTGGTGTCATACCCCGATTACGACCTCGCCACGCCCGGATCTTGAACATGGGTGGACATATAAAATCGGTTGGTGAGTTACGCTCTAAAAGTTAACCGTCTAATATTGAAGCTTATGATGCTTCACAAAAAGGAACACTGGATTTATAAATTGGGTTCAATTGCATCCAGATGATTTCCGTTAGATTGCTAATTAATATCTGCGCGCTCTGGGTAGAAACAATATCAAACAAAGAGGATCCTTTTGCACATTCTGCCTCCAATTCTAGCTCCATATCCGCCCTCATAAGAAAGCCATTTGTAAACCCTATTTTGGGCAGTTGGTTGACGATGAAGAATCGTCCCGCAAGGCGGTGGGCAACCGCTTATACCCCGCCTCTGATACCCCAATTCTCCTCTTCATTCGCACGCACTTCGCCATCGCGTGTATCGTTCTTTGCCTCTGGTGTGACGAGAGTCCGAATCCCATCCAATAAATAAACCCAACTTCCGGACCTTAACGACTCGGATAGGAGAGCATAGACACTGAGACCCAGACGGACATCACGGGCGTTGGAAGGAAGTTTGGTTTTACGTCGTTTTCAATCAGCGGAACTAACATGGTAACATGGGCACTGAGATCGGAGATGCAAGTTCATTTTTAAATTGTCTGGAATCGACGGAACAGGTGAACAGCGCTCGCGCCTTTACTTATACCAACCTACCGTCAGCACATTCAGAAACGCCGCCTGTTGAAGGTGAGCAAGACGCCGCGTTGAAACTGATCGTTGGTTTTTCATAGAACAACCGACATTGCCGAACCGCCGAATTCGAACCTATATAAGCAGCCAGAAAATGCGTGGACTTTCAAACTCAAAAAATACCCACAGCCCTACCTTCACTCAGTTTTATTTTCATTCACACTCAAGTACGCTGAATCCAATTGAGGCCGTCGCATACGAGTCGACTGACCTATCCCCACAGTCATGTCTTTCGCCGACAGCAGCCAGAACTTCCGCCTCGTGGGCACCATCCTCCACGCGCAGTGCCAGGACAGGCACGGCCGCCTGCTCGACTCCACCCTGAATCTGAACGACATCCTGGGCAACAACGACGGCAACTTCGATACCAGAGGGTCCCACTTCCATGAGAGCTCTGGCATCTGTGGGTTGAACCACACCACGCTCGTGGCAACCCTGAGGCGCACAGACGGGACCTTCCATGGTACGACGTTCGACCTCAACTCGCTTGTGAGGAACGATGATGGGGAGCTCAAGCGCGCTTAGGCGCGATTCGTTGTGGTTAATTGGTTGGTTTTATTTCATCCGTGGCAATCTTGAGGCTCATCATGTTCTCACCAGCGTAACAATGGGGGAGTGGGCGATCGCAGCTTTTGTCGGAGAGATGGCGTAATATTGTCGTACTTTGGCTGTACTGAGCTTGTGCAAAACGAGAATCGTTCACCGCATTGATGTTGAACGTGCGAGCCACGAAGATTTAAGGATCTGTCGCGGAGATGTCCATCTCCTACCACGATTTCCATGATTTGGTTGAGGACGATACGCGGCATAGCGAGTCCAGGCATTCTGTACCAGATCCAGAAGACGCGTTCACCGGTGTTGCTGCTCCAGAGGAGATGCAAATATGTACCATTAAGGATGAAAGAAGACCAAGAGAGGGATCGAGGTGGCACAAGTCTCTAGACTGTGACCGGAGATGCGTCAGCAACAGCAGAATGAGCGGAAGCAGTGGAAGAAGCCGGCATAAGGCCCAGGAATATTAATATTTCCAGAGAATTTTGAGCCAATTCGGTCGTTTTTCTGACTTCAGGACTTGAGAGATTGGTGTACTTGTGAGAGCTTAGTCGTGCCGTCTCTGCGCCTTGAACGCGCCAAATTCTCTGAGTCGGGCGGCGGGAAATACGTGGAAGTTGTCAAGAGGTGTCTGAGCTTGAATCCGATGGTGCATCGGTTCCATGAAGCGGAAATCCTTGAAAGTAAGCATCGCCCCTCCATTCAAGTGCGGGTGTCCGAGGCTCCCGCACGAGACGGAGCCAGGGAAGTTGAGAAGAAGCGTACTAGTTGCATGTGTTTGGCAAAGTCTTCCACAACAGAATTTTGTGCGTGGGCTCATTTCGGACTCGAGCAGGAGAGAATCCGAATCGTCAGAGAGAGAGACGACAAGCAAATATGTCCTGAGACGAGGAGAAGGATAGAGAAGACGAATAAATAATTCAGGCACCCCCAACCGAGTCGATATTCTAGATAGATCAGCAAGCCACAACGGATTTGAAACACGGCATGCCTGTGGGCGTCGGTAGCCTGGTGGGCGTCGGGTGCCATGCGGGCGTGGGTGGCGGAATGCCGAAGATGAGAGCGGGGCGGGAGCGCGGCTGACGGACGCGGACGAGCGACTATGACGACGAACTTCAACAGACCCCCAAACTCAAACCCACACACCACCAAACCGACTCCAAGCCCCGAAGAAACCCAGCAATAAGCTCCTCGAGTCGCAGTGCGTCCACCCTCGAGGCCGGCGTCTTGCTGAGCTGTTGGCGACTGCATACCGTGGCGTGCGCGAGGGTCGGGCGTCCCCAATCGCCGGCACCTTGGTCTTCACGTCGCAGTCCTTCGGGTGAAATAGAGTTGGTGGGGTGGGTGTGTGGGAAAAGGGGGGGTGCGTTGTCGTCGTCGTCGCCCGTCAGCAGGGCAAGGACAGAGATGGGGATAGCGGGGCGAATGCAAGTGCGGGAGGGCGCAGTAGCCCAAGCCTGCACCTATCTATCCTCACGACTGTCCATCCATCCTGCGTGTCGCGACGCCTGTGCGGGTTGCTCCCGTGCTTGACGTTCTCTTCTCTGAGCGTATCCGGTATCTGCACGGTCCCTTATATCAGCGGGGCAGGGTCGGCGGCGGGGACAGCGAGCGATGCGTGTTGCCGGTGAGGGTATTGGGACGCAGCGCGTCTTTCGGTCGCCGGGGGCTTTCATCTATCCGGCCCGATGCGGGTTCGTACGGGGTCCCTGACGCTGGTGTGCGCGTAGCTCTTTCGGGCGTCGGGGAGTCGGCCGACGGGGCGGAAGGACCGGCGGCGGGGTCAGAGACGGACGTCGGGCGAGTTGGAGAGGATGGCGGCTAATCCCATCGAGATGCTAACAGTCCCACAGGAGTTTGCAGACTGCCGATCTTACATTAGCCCCTGAATTCAGGAATTCCTTCGTCGGTCCCCTCCGATGTCAGGTCCACCTGCAAATATTCAAAAGCCACCGCTGCTGCTCCTGCAGGGCATTGCCCCGCATCTCTTTCAGTCTCGCACACCTCGAAAACCTCGAAAACGCTCCAAAATAATGGACAATGTCGATCAGCCAGCATTATCCCCGGCCCACCACAAACAGTTATGCGACAGTTCGGACAGCACTCGTGCAATTGCCATAGAAGCAGCACAGGCTGGTTAGTAGATCATTCTTCGTATTTGTATCGCGTCTTTCTCAGACTGATTTGTAGAGCTTAATCAACTCAAGACTGTCCTTGTCGACCGCGACCGAGAAATCAGCCACTTACGTGCCGCACTCAACAATGCCAACCAGCAACTGCGGGACGCTGCCTGCCAGATTACGACGATTGCCGCTGTCTGGGCTGGTTACGAGACCACGCTTACCACCACTGTCGATCAGCTCAAAGTTTTCCTAGACGGTGCAGCAGTCGAGTAGAGGTGAGTCTGTTCTCTGTCATTCTCTTCTCTTCTTTTGTACTGATGTGTTCCAAGATACAGCCCTTTGAAAATAGAATACGCATTTCTGCTTACCATAGAATGTCAAACATGTACTACGTGCAGTAGTATAGCATAGCTCTCCGGGCCAACTTGCACGGTTTACTTTGGGTTGACCTGTTCATAAACAATTCGGACACCATGTATCTGTTACTTGGGCTTAGGCCCACTACGTGCGCATGGCAACCAAATGGCAACAAGTCCGTTTGCACATTCGGTGTTCCACATCCAGTTAAAAGTGGAAGTTGAAATATAAATGGATATATACGATGAATGCGACGATGGAGCCGCGGGGGGTTACCGTACTGCCAATGTGTCATGGAATGGAGCGGATATGGGAGAAGAAGGTAGCGACTATTGGTACGGCAAAAAAGACAATTTCCGTTGACACTGAATGAG
Organism: Mycena rebaudengoi; assembly: GCA_029282285.1. Lineage (NCBI taxonomy): Eukaryota > Fungi > Basidiomycota > Agaricomycetes > Agaricales > Mycenaceae > Mycena > Mycena rebaudengoi. Next base: position 1,744,742 of record JARJCX010000015.1, on the reverse strand, counting down.
GAATAAGATTTTCAGCACAGTTTCGTACGGCGTCTCGTAGCCTAACGCAGATAGATATAAGTCATTGTCGTACAGCGTTGTACTCTACCAGTGGCAACTGGCTGGGTTGCAATGGAAGAAACAGCGGCGGCGACGTGGGCAGAATTCATGAAATTCAATTCGAAGGATTTGTTTGACGTCGGGTGGTAGATTCCGGTCGGAGTCGCCACCGTCGTGTCTTTAATGGCGACACATTTTGCTGCTTGTATTGTCTGGTGTTCTTGCCGTTGGCCGCGCGAGGGCCTTGAAATCTAGAATGTGCCGCAAGTAAAAATGACCCTTTGACGATTAGCACGCTGATGTGCAAGAGACGTGATGCGACAGACGTGTTGAAGTCGCAGAAGACGCGTCTGGATTGGCCGGCAACAAGCCAAGTCCGGGATTGGCCGAAAGGCACGCAAGTTGGCGGGAAAAGTGTGTTAAAAAGAGCAGGTACATCCCAAAGTCGCGTCCATTTGGTTCGGCAAGGTGAGGCCCGCGTAGCGGGCCAGAAAAAGAATCAAAAGTGCGAAGCGGGTGGAAAGCGCGTTAGAAAGACGGCGGGGCGGGACACCGAGATCTCGATTTTTTTTTTGAGCTCTCAGCGCGAATTTTGAAGCAAGTGGTGGCGGCAATTCAAAAAATCAAGGTCGCAGTAGAAGATCCGAGCATAACCACGCAAAATCAGCAGAATGGTGCACCAACTCGGCAGCTCGGTCGCGAGAAGTCAACAGCCCGAGTTTGATTCAGAAGCATCGCTTTTGGGCTGACAGGGTCGCGGGGCCTCAGACCATCAAGTGTGCGCAGTAAGAAATACTTCTGCGTGGGTTGCGGGAAGCAACGAACTTGATTTGGACTTCGTAGGCTTCGAAGTCGGGGTTTTGCACCGGGAGCGCGTAACGGGAGTTCAGAAAATCGAGTCTGCCTGGTGAGAAGGACTTGAAACAAGGGGCTACGTCGATTGGGGGAAGGCGAAATTTGGAATTCCTGGCATAGAATTTGAGGCTGTAAGGTTGCGGGAACTGTAGAATTGAATTAATTAATTAAGTAGTAGATAAAAGGAGCAAGTGCTCACTGTAGGTGTGTTGGCGGGGCTGGTACTCATCGCGAATAAGAAAGGTTGGTTGCGGGACGACCGAAAATCGAAAAAAAAAATGGAATCGGGGCATGGCGTGCCGCGTAGCAAATGGCAGAACAATGACCTGATAGAATGGTTGGCGGAATATCGGATAGAAGTTCCGCGGGTCGGGGGAGTTTCGATAAAATTTTAAAGAAGAACATCGAACGCATCGCTGCGCATCGTTGAATGTTTGATGGGAGCCGAGACATGAACAAGTGCGATCAATGGAGGTTGGATTCAGGTATCGCGGGCGGGGGCTTCCAAAAATGCAATAGAAATCTCGGAATCAGCGCTGCACGCTGTAAGAAGTGAGGGTGAGAGGGAAGATCAGATGGTTGCGGGTTGGGGGACTCCCAGAAATCGAAAAAAAAAAAATCGAACACGTAAGGGGAACTTGAGTTCTGGTGTCGCGTGCTGCAGGAAGTTGAAAAGTCGAAGAAAAATGGTGCTGCGTGTCGCAAACGCGAGGATGGGACATGGCTGTGTGGGAACAGGAATTTTGGAGAGGCTGTTTGGGATTTTTCAAAAACCGCCGATGGCTCTAGGGAGTCGAAATATGACACCTAGAAGTGAGGTCAGTACTATATGGACTGAAAACGTAAAGAAATCGCCACAATCGCAAGTCCTTGCTTGCGGGACGTCGAAAAACTTGAAGAAAAGAAAGCGGAAGTAGTTCACAGGGCCGCAGGAACGTCTGAAGACCGGGGTTGGCAAGTCAAAGGCAGAAAAAAGGAAGGGAGCCCAAAATTCGGTAATAATTCCGAGCGAGATAAATCAGCTAGAGTAAAAGTACAGGGAAAATCCAAAAAAATCGAACAGAAAATTGACACACGGCACGTACTGTACAAGGACTTCAGAAGCCTGGCAGAATATCAAAAACGGCAGTAAGAAAGAGGCAGTGAGAAAAGGCTCATTTGGAAATATATCAAACTTCGAACGCAAACGGCGCTGAGGGACACTCTGACTCGGAAAAGCTTTTTATGAAAGTCGGAGCCGTAGTCGGGTACAATAAAAGTTGATGATCATTTATAAGCTGATGGCGGGGCGGATTGATCCATCTGATCTGGACCACGACATAATGATGAAGCCAACGAAACCTCCTTCAGCCCGAACGCGGATTTATTGGCTATCGTGGCTTGTCCACAATCTTCAGGGAAAAATCTACGACGACACAGTTAACGAGAATGCCCGCAAGGCCGTCGGCTCGTCCCGCATTGGGAAAACTTTAATCCATCTTAGCACTTGCCTGACGAGGGGTGGAAAAACAGAAGCATCTCGCATAGTTGCCGTCACTTCGAGTATCCATGATATACATGGTGTCTCTGTTCAAGTCTTCGGGAGCCCCCCGAGCAGCCCCGAGTCGACCCCTCATGTCCCGCCGTCATCTTCGTCAACATCAGGGGCAGCAGTGGGGGAGGAGATAGAAAGCATAAAGAACGTTGTTCTTGCTCGTAATTCGCATGATGCAAAGCCCGCAGGAAAAGTCAGAACCGCAAATATCGAGCCGGAAATGGCTGCTGCCTTTACCCTCATGTACGTGTGGTCACCTTCATGATCTCTACTGGCCGACAATTTCTCCATAGTGACGCGATAATGAAACGCACCAAACCGCCAGCTGATCTTGTTCCTCGTCTTGAGGACTTTTCTGATTATGTCTTTTGCTCCCTCGCCATTCTTCGCGTCGGCGCCGATCTCCTCCGGGCCAACAGCGAACTCAACCGCCAAGCTGTGCGCCGCGCCGTCTGTGTCTACTTCCTTCAGTCTTGTTATAGGAAGTTAAAGAGCCGAGTGGCGGCCTTCAAAATTTTGTTTCCTATGGCAACTCTCACAGATTGGACGATGAGCAGCCAGGAAGACACATTTACTGCCGTCGACATCGACGTGGCGGATGTACTTGTGCAGAAAGTGCTGGAGGAAGCTGGACTTGTCCCGATAAATTCTCGTTACACTGCCGATGTGACCACGATCGCACTGTGGTGGAAAGCTTTGATGGCACTGATAATGATCCTGCAAGAGCAGGTATCCGACGATGCCCTTGCTCCTCATGTGGTTCTCATATCTCATACTATACATTCCCTCCTACAAAAACTCCCCCTCCAGCTATGACGGGCGCCATCTTTGAATCGCCTACTTCAGCACTCCGGACACGCTGCAAACAACCCCCCCACCACCCGACGTTCTCCGGGAAACCAGGATGCAGAAGAGGAAGAGCTGGAAGTTGATGAAGAAATGTCGAGCTTGAACAATCCGATATCGGCTGGTGAATCGTTTTGCATTTGTCATGCATATTCTTGCTAATCTGGACCTAGGGCTGCCAATGCCAACGGCCCTGCCATACTGCTCGACGTTTTACCGAGCGGTCGACGCCCTCACCGCGTGGACAACAGGTCCTACATATCTCCTACACAGTCGGGTGGCAACAACGACACCCAATATAACGCTTACCGTAGTTGATCTCCCACGGGCAACTATCCCGTCGACTTCCGTCGAGGAGCTTCTCTGTTGTTGGGAAGCTGAGAAGTGGACCCCTGAGCAGCTCGGCAAGATTCAAGCCCAGCTGAAAGATGGGAATCCCTCAACCCCACCGTTGGACGGAGAGTGCCACGCCGAGGCTGGCCTCATCGCGTCGGCCATTGCTCACATCGGGCAAAGGGTCCAGCAGGTCAGCCGTGGAGTAGATCCTGCAGAGGAACAGGCGCCGGGTGGAGGCACAGGGAGCTACAGCGGCGAGGAATCCATCAACACACTCGAGCCCGATGACCTCGCCAATATGTTTCAAGCGGTATCCAATTTTCTATTATTTTCTCCGCCGTTCCTGCTCTTATTTTGTCCACTTAGGGAGATGGCAGCGGAGGGAGCATCGGCGAGGACCCTCTCAACGAGCCCGAGCCCGAGTCCGAGGACCTTGCGAACGTTTTCAGGTCAATGTTCCCACAGGTATGCAAAAATCTACCAAATTATTTTCTCCGCCGTTTCTGTTCTTATTTTGCTCGCTCAGGCCAGTTCCCAGCTGGAGCTGGCTATCGGGGTTGCTCGCAAGTGCTGCCCCCTGTGCCGTATATTGGCAGACGTTGCCGAGCAGCAATATAACATCAAGCTGGACTTGCCTGGCCAGCACGCCCGATTCCATCCCTGGGTACCTCCCCGCTGGCTTCCAGAGCCAGTTCTTCTGAAAATTGAATCGCGCCTGCTGCCTATTGTCGGCAAACTCGCGCATAGTCCATTGCCGGCTAGTCGGGCTTCCTCGCCGGGAAGTGACGATGGGCAAGATGCCAGCATCGACTACGACGAAGGCGATCCAGAGATGGCTGATGCATTTGCCCAAATGAGGCTGAGCCTAAGCGAAATAAAATAGTGTAGTGTGGACGACATGTCGTTTGGTGTGTGTAAATTGCAACATGTTACCGAAACTTGAAAAGTAGTGCCATGTCTATGTTTTACAAGGAGCGCATGGAGTTCGTACGCCCGCTACTTCTTCACAAGATCGAGCACTTCGATCCACTTCTTCGGAATGCCCTTTTCAATTAAATAGTCAAACACGACCTTCGACTGCTTGCCCTGCACCAGCACCTCCAAGCCCGGGGTAGCCGCCGATCGCGGCGAAACTGCAAAAAGGATTCGTCAGAAACGAGCGTGCGAGACCACATAGTACAGATCCCTACCAGAAGTCGCTCCCGCGCAGATCTTGCGCAGATCCTCCGCCATCTCCTCGCCCGAGAGCACGAGGAACGGCTCGAAGCCCGTAACGAGCGTGGACGCCTTGCGGCCCTGGCGGATCTTCATCGCGACCTGGATGGGCTTCAGCGCACCCTTCCTGTGGTGAAGGGCATCAGCGGCGTATAATGGTAGGATGAGAGACAACCGACTTGACTACCGGATCCTTCCCCGGCGCCTTCACCTCGTACCAGGCCTGCATCTGCTGCAGCACGTTCTTCGTCAGCTCATCACGCTTCATGAACTCGACCGGCGGCGGCTCCCGTGCGTCCTGCCCCTTGAACTTGTTCTTGATCTTCGGCGCGGGCGCGACCACGGCGGCGAGGCGCGCGTCCAGGTTGATGTACGCCTGCTCGGCGGCGTTGACGAGCGCGTTGGTGGTGATGTACCCATTGAGCAGCGTCCGTACCTCCGCGACATCGTACAGCGACTTGGGACTTCAACAATGCCTTCAGTGCTTCGTAGAAGAGGCAAAAGGAGAAAACGGACCTGCCACCGAGAGCCTCGAACAGTTCTAGCGAACGAAGATGCGGCTTCCACAGCTCTTTCGCCTCGACCAGCTTGCCCGTGTCCTCCTCCGCCTCTTTCAGCCGCTCCTCGTGCACGGCCTTTTTGGCCGCGCGCAGCTCGAGGTCCTTGACGGTCACGAATGAGTGATGCCCGGCGACGGCGGGGAGCGCAGCGTTGACGCTCGTCACCACAACTTCCGTCTGCTGCGCGTGCTTCCCCGGAGCTTTGAGCGCCAGGAGCCCGGCCTTCTCCGACGCCTTGAGGAACGCCGTCAGCGACTTGTGCGCAGAGTTCTTGATCGTGATGTCTTGCGGGGACGGCGCAGAGTCGGAGTCGGGCGACGACACACCCTGCAACGGGACGACGGCGGTGGGGAACGCGGGGCGGTAGGGGAGGATGTAGGATTCGTAGAAGACGGAGGCGGATAAGGGGAATGCGGAGGATGGAAGTTGTGCGAGCGTAGCGGATATCGCCTGCAGGAGGGATGCATGTAGCAGCGTGGAGATCTCGCCAGCGGTGTATGTGGGTGCTGGCGGCGGTTCGGCGGGAGCGGCGAGGTCATCGACGGGAGAGGCGCCATCATCGACAGTCGGATCTTCGCTGGGCGGCGGGGGAGATTCTTGCCGCTCAGGTTCGGACGCAAAAGCAGTCGGCTCCGGCAGGTCGGGCTTGGAGCCCATGTCCCACAGGTGATCCTTCCACGTATGTAGAATGTATACGGCTTTCCCCTTCTCTTTGCGGCCGTTCTCGATTTGGTCGCTTGGGAGAGCCATATGCCCGACTGCAAGTGGCGCAGACAGAGTCGGATTTTCACCATGCGTGTACTGGGATATGGACACCAGTTGGCCTTCATTCAGAGAAGGCGTGTGATGGACCACTGGCTTGAGGGGAGACAATCAGCCTGGGGATGTTTCTGAATTATCCGCGTCGGAAACGCATGGCAAGGCTCGTTCTCTTTTATTCGATTATCCACGTCGGGAAAGTAAGATCGTCATACAGATGGCTCAAGGCGACCATCTTTCTTCCCGTCTGTGAATTGCCTGCGTTCGAAACGCAATCGCAAGGCAATCCATGCGACCACCAATATAAAACCCAGAACTGAATAATAAACTGACCTCCTGGGATCATAAGATCGGCTCCGCCCACAAGAACAGGTATAACTGCAGCCGGGGTAGAAAGAAACGGCAGAAGCGTTGGGCGCTTCCACATCGTGTAGACGGTCGGAATGAGGTCCTCTGAGCCCTTCCCGACTGAAAACCAGAGCGGGTCGCCATCCGGGGAGAGATACGCGACCTGCGCATCGTAAGTATCGAGCCTAGCAGAACTGGGGCGTCCCTTACTCCAGGCTCATCGAGATGGGTGCTGAATTTCACGGAAAGAATGCCATCTGGGACCAATAGATCGCCGTCCTCTGATGAAAGACCGTGTGCAGATAAGACGCGCTGCTTCAGCTTTCTTCTATCGGAGCTGCGCAGTGGGGAACTAGTTTTCAGACTGCTCAGAGGTTTCTTGAACATGGTTGTTTGAGGTTAAGATTTGGTGGGGCATGTGACCCCCAAGTTTCTTGCCTCTGCTTCTCTCTGCATTTTTTCGTTCACCCATTCAAAATGCCGCGAGCCACCTCTGACCGGTTTTCTCGTGCGCACCAACCCTCTGCAAAGGCATCTTCCTCGAAAGATTCCAATAGCGCGTCTTCGTCTGGTGCGGGACGCACCCCAATATTTAAAACCGAGCAATTTGGCCAGCACATCCTGAAAAATCCCCTGGTTGCTCAAGGGTGTGTATGTTACTAGCTGTTCATGGAGCAGGCCGCTCAGTTTCTTCAAGGATTGTGGACAAGGCTAATCTGCGGCCAACGGACAAGGTGCTCGAAGTCGGTCCTGGAACAGGAAATCTAACAATGCGGATCCTCGAAAAAGCCAAGCACGTCACGGCTGTGGAAATGGACCCTCGGATGGCGGCGGAACTGGCGAAGCGGGTGCAGGGAAAGTGTGTGTTCTTGCGTTTTTGGCGCATGAAAATTGAATGAATATCTGCAGGCCCGAGCAGCGGAAGCTTGAAATCATCATTGGCGATTTCGTCAAGGCAGAGCTCCCATACTTCGACGTCTGCATATCGAATACGCCATACCAAATATCGTCTCCGCTGATATTTCGTCTGCTGTCCCATCGGCCACTGCCCCGGGTGTGCATATTAATGTTTCAGCGAGAATTTGCGCTGCGACTCGTCGCCCGCCCGTCAACGGAGCTCTGGTCTCGGCTGTCCGCCAACGTGCAGCTGTACGCAAAAGGTCTGTCTTATGATTCACCGTTTGCCTCCTTTGCTCACTTGGCTCTCAGTCGACCACATCATGAATGTTGGCAAAAACAACTTCCGGCCTGCACCGATGGTTGAGAGTAGTGTCGTCCGCGTTGCACCTCGGGACCCGCCTCCGCCCGTCAAGTTCGAAGAGTTTGACGGCCTCAATCGCATCCTGTTCAGCCGGCGGAATAAAACTGTCCACGGGAACTTTATGGCGAAAGGCGTCATCGACATGCTCGAGAAGAACTGGCGGACATGGTGTGCGGAGACCAATACGGTTTGCTCTGCTTCCTCCTGCTTCGTATCGTGGTCTCTGACTACCGCCTAGATTATCGAGGACAATGTAAATATGAAGGCCAAGATCGAGCAAGTACTTTTGGATACTGGAAACAGTGAAAACCGAGCAGCTAAAATGGACGTCGACGATCTGCTAAAGTATGTGTGCGCGATGAAATGTTGAGTGCCTTGCTGAATTCTTTGTCCAGACTGCTCGCAGCATTTCACGACATTGGGGTACACTTTGCTTAGATTAGAATTCTCCGCTTGTATCTGTAGGCTATCACTGTACTAATTGGTATGACATCTCTCCAAAATATTGTGTCAACATGATGAGATGATACAGAATCCATTTCTGTCGATCATGCTGCCACACTTCGATCAGCTTCAGGCTTGAAAGTTTGAACGCCCCTCCTCTGCATCAAGCATGCCTCCCCGCAAGGGCGAAAACTACGAGCTCAGCGTCGACCTCAACAGCGGGTACCCGGACAAGCGCAAGGATGCCATCAAACGCACAATCGCGGCCATGACGGTCGGCAAGGGTATACCCTATCTGCCCTCGTTCTGCAGCGTCTGAAGTGGCCTAGATGTCAGCGGACTGTTCCCGGACGTGCTCAAGAACATGCAAACCGACGACCTGGAGCAGAAAAAGCTTGTCTATCTGTACCTCATGAACTACGCAAAGACCCAGCCGGAACTCGTTATTCTGGCCGTGAACACGTTCGTCAAGGACGCGGACGACCCAAATCCCCTGGTGCGCGCCTTGGCTATCCGGACGATGGGCGTGCTGCGCGCGGAGAAGATCATCGACTATCTGTGCGACCCGCTGCAAAAATGTCTGAACGACGACAACCCTTACGTGCGCAAGACGGCAGCGCTGTGCGTGGCGAAGCTGTATGACCTCAAGCCGGAGCTCGTCATCGAGAACGGGTTCCTAGAGCAGCTGCACGAGATGATCACGGACAGCAATCCTATGGTGAGGTGCCAAGTCTGCGCGCGAGTGGCGCGACCGTCCATCAGCTAACCGGCCGCATCTCGAGGTGGTAGCCAACACAGTGGCGGCTCTGACCGACATCCACATCGCCGCGTCCGCGCAGCCCTCCAGCTCCACCACCGACCCGGCCATATTCGTCATCTCCACCGCCGTGCTGCAGAAGCTGCTTATCGCGCTCCCCGAATGCAACGAGTGGGGCCGCATCGCACTCCTCAACGCGATCGCGCGGTACGTCGCCCAGGACGCGAAGGAAAGCGAGCACATCTGCGAGCGCGTCGTGCCACAGTTCCAGCATGCCAACGGCAGCGTCGTCCTCGCAGCCGTAAAGGTTGGTCCTTTCATAAATATATCACAATCCCTGAACGCTTCCAGGTCGTCATGATCCACATCCGCGGCGTCCAGCGCGAAGAGCTCGCCAAGCAGCTCATCCGGAAGATGGCCCCGCCACTCGTCACGATGCTGTCGGCCCCGCCAGAAGTCCAGTGGGTTGCGCTCCGCAACATCAACTTGCTGCTGCAGAAGCGCCCCGAGACGCTCTCCAGCGAGATCCGCGTCTTCTTCTGCAAGTACAACGACCCTCTGTACGTCAAGATTGAGAAGCTCGACATCATGGTCCGGCTGGCGAGCGATACCAACGTCGACGCGCTGCTGAGCGAGCTCAAAGAGTATGTCGTCGTTCTGCTTCCTATACTTCTACCTACTAATACGATGTAGGTACGCAACCGAAGTCGACGTCGACTTTGTGCGGAAGAGCGTCAGAGCCATCGGCCAGACGGCGGTGAAGATCGATGTCGCTGCCGAGCGGTGTGTCCACGTCCTACTAGACCTCATCGCGACGCGGGTCAGCTACGTCGTACAGGAGGCCGTGGTCGTGATGAAGGTCTGCTGCCAACAACCCTCTTCGCGTGCTCTCGCTTATGCGCTCGCAGGACATATTCCGCAAGTACCCCTCGACGTACGAAGGTGTCATCCCGACCCTGTGCGCCAACCTCGACGAGCTGGACGAACCCGAAGCCAAGGCCTCGCTCATCTGGATCATCGGTGAATACGCCAACAAGATCGACAATGCGGACGAGCTGCTTGGCATCTTCGTGGACACCTTCATAGAGGAGTCATACTCTGTGCTTAGCGCCGTTCTCCCTCTCACCTGCAATCCCACTAACTCCTCTGCCAGGTCCAACTGCAGACCCTCACCGCCGTGGTCAAACTCTTCCTGAAGAAACCCGACTCATCACAGGGCATCGTGCAACGTGTGCTCGAGACCGCGACGAAAGAGTGCGACTCGCCGGATGTGCGAGATCGGGCCTATATCTACTGGCGGTTGCTATCCACGGATCCCGGGGCCGCCAAGGTCAGTTGAGATCCCTCCCCTTGATCTCATTCGGAGAAGCTGATGCCAAAAATTTCGTAGGCGGTGGTTCTTGCGCATCGGCCGCCCATTTCTATTCCCCAGACAACAGTCTCTCCGGCCCTGCTCGAGGAGCTGCTGGGCGAGGTATCGAGTCTGTCGACTGTGTACCACAAGCCGGCGGAGACATTCATCGGGCAGGGGCGCATCGGTGCCGATTCGGTGCAGCGCAAAGGCGCAGAGTGAGGCGAACGCCCGGGTCATTTCTCAATAATTCAACTGACGTATTATTATCGTGTTTTAGATTTCCCGACGACCGATTTTCGACGCAGAAGGCGCTGCAGACCGTTGCCGCGGGACAGCAGGCGGAGAACTTGCTGTTCGCTACATTTTTTCTGCACCGTGCGGTATGCTGATCTCGTGTGCAGGGACTTTAGTGATGACCCCATCGACGGGCAGCCGTCTGGGCTCGCCGCGACGGAGGTGCTGACGCGGACGCCCGCGGCTGCAAACCTTATCTCGGGGACCTCGAGCAATCCACTCGACGACCTCGTTTCCATCTTCGGTGGGGTCAGTGCTCCTACTAGCGCAGTAGGGCATGCGCCGAGTCCCATGGGGGCTTTCGGATCTTTCAACGCGTTGTCGCCAACAATGAGTTCACCGCCGAGTGTTCCTGTGCCGCAGCAGCCTCAGGAGGACCTGCTGGGCTTATTTTAGTCTGTATTATTTTTGTGTACTTATACTTGGTGCTTGTTCTGAATGGATATGACGGTGGGCAATGAGATACCATCGTGTGCACGTCGCGTAGACTTTTTAGCACGCGTTGCTCACGCGTCCTCGAACTCGCGGCGGCGTAAGCACCGGGACGGAGAGAAGACATCGTAGATTGAGTACCCGCGGTGCGCGTACGTTGTTGTCGATAGTGTTGTTCGATGGGATGGAGACGACGTGCTGTAACGACTGTGCGCTTTTCTTTCCTGACGCCCCAATACCCAAATAATTCGGACCGATTCACTTCTTCCAGTTCGTAAGATAGATTTATGTATGGCTTGTCCAATGCATAGACGGGGAGGCCAGGACAGCGTGCAGTATAATAATGATAGAGAGAGAACAATATGTACTTGGCGGTGCTAATTAGAGGCGTCATATAATTAGAACCACCGCCAAGTATAAGCTAAGCTGAGATGCACGACGTTTTAGTTGCGCGTCGTCTCCATCCCATCGAACAACACTATCGACAACAACGTACGCGCACCGCGGGTACTCCTTGTCTCGACTTACCCCTTACATTAGGCCCTAAACACTAATTAAACAAATAAATCCTGCATTCGGCCCGAATTCCTCTTAACCCGACTCACCCCGCAGAGGAGGAGGGGGAGGAGAAGGGAATAGTACTCCTTCCAGTACAACGTCGCTCAGAAGAAAACAAGCTGTACAAAGTTATTTATTTCAGAGTCGTGCAATTATGATAGGGCTCGGAGAAAACTGGGACGAAAGTCAAACGGTTTCGACTTCCCCTGGCTTTATGGACTCGTCTTCAGGCATGTCCAGACGGCCTAGCAGATGTTTTTAGCGAAAGAGTAGTTGCAGGAGGGAGAAGAGCATACTATATTGGTCCGTGTTCCGTCCAAAGTCGATAGGAAGTATACCTTTGAGATACTCCAGGTGGACGACACGTTCCTTTGACCCCGTTATGTGTGCGACCAAAGGGTTCCACACAAAAAGGACAGCGGCTGGGATGAGCAGCCCGCGCGAGAACCATTCCCACCCGGGTTCTGGATCGGAGGGTAGGCGTGAACTTGGGACGCGGACTGTGAGGGAGGAGTGGGTTAATATTAAAATATGCTGAGAGAGAATAATGACTGACAAGAGTTGGCGAGTGCGGTGAGGTAGATGGCGAAGGGTTCAATGAGACGGCAGGGGAGGGCCAAAACTGAAAGCAACGGTCGCCGATGCAGTGAAGAAACTCATATAAATTAGGCCTATGATGGTGGTGAAGAAGAAGATGTAGGAGGAAGGGGCGTCTTGCTCGCTGATGTAGAGGAGAGCGGAAAGGCAGGATGGGAGTAACAGGAGAATCGAGGAAAGCAGTTTGAGCAGGCGGAGTGTGAGTGGGTTGACGACGCCGGCCAAGACGTGGACAGGCATCCTGGGGCTAGGTGAAAGACAGAAATGTTGCTGCAAGACGATTTTAGGGGTCGATGATCGGAACCAAACAAACAAATGTATCTGCAGTTGGCGAACCAAACAAACGACCTCATGCCTCCAACCGAGCCCATTGCCTGTGCACCTGGTTTTTACAGACTCTCTTCGGCCTTGCTAAGGTTCTGTTGTCTCTAGGAGCCTTATTCTCTCCCCCCATATTTTTGTCTACAACCGACTCTCTCGCGCTTCCCCTTTTCTTAGCCTTTATCATGACTATCTTAACGTCCTTCGTCTCTGCGAGATTCACTGTATACGTTCTCCCGTGGGTGTATTTCGAACCGCTTGCGCTTTCCTGGGCTGTAGCAGCCATAATCCGACAGTATTGCATCAATGATGAATATCCATATGAGCATGAATTTGGTGTACCGATGACTAAGTTTATGTGGCCCGCAACTGTTGTATTCCCACTGTGGAATCGTCTCGTTCGCAGCGACATTTTTGATCTTCCGGCCCAGGCAGTCAACTCTGACGAAGTCAATTTTATGATGATAGGGGAGCTGTACGGAAACATTATGGGTGGTGGAGTGGGTGGTGGAGGAGATGGGGGAGGGGGAGGAGGAGGAGGAGGAGGAGCCTGAGCCCGAGACTGCACCGTAAGTTCATTTCTTGATCTTCAACCCATCACTCCTGATTGGGTTTTTAAGGCAACAAAGCTAGGATACGAAGTCCGGATGAGGACATTGAAAAATACCTTGGAATACCTTTTGAGGTGCAACTTTGGTACGACGCCGCCAGGATTTGATTGACATCCATCGCTGATTCTCTCCCTCTTATCCTCAGATCGCAGTAATTTATTGTAATAATAATAATATTACCTGAATACAATAAATGTCACGTCAACGCCTTCGAAGCGCAGGATCCTTAAGGCAGAGCTTAAGCTATTAACCAATCCGCTCAAATTTTTTTATGTTACCTGGCAAACTGACACTTGGGTCAAGGTCGGGACCCACAGCGGAGGCTACAACTCTTTCTCCTTTGACATCACCTCTGCGCTCAACGGAGGAACAAACGAGCTCATTAACCTGTTTGCGCAACAGCCATATGAGCCATCTGATGGCTTATGTGCAGTGCGCAGCATATGGCTAATGGCTTCAAAGTCTCAGGTGAACCAGAGTCAATTTAACTCTTAAATGATGCCAATGTCATGAGTTTACGCACATCTTACTCCAATATCCATGTTCAGCTGCAGGAGAGTTGCAACTCCACTGATATAATTTATTTTGAATCCAAATCAGTTTGTCGGAAAAACGTAAATCGGCTTATAAGATGATTGCCTTGTAATGTCATAATAATGCTCTTGCAAGCCGGCACAAACAATTGCAAGCCACTTGCAAGACACTCGCCGATTGTAAGGCTGTTGCAAGACCGCGAAAGATTGTAATGCCTGGCCAGATCCACCTCCTTTGATATTGCTAAGCCTTCTCCAGGCCTTCTTTCGACCCTTCTTTCTCTGCACCACGCTGTTTAGCGCCAAATTAGTGGCTTCACTGATTTTGTTGTACTCCGGCGCTCAGGCTCGCTCTATTGCATTTCTGGCCCACACCGACCTCGCATACAGCCTGGGGCTGACTCGCGTTGACGTCCGAACGTCGCATGCGCACCGTGGTAGATGTCAGCAAACGCAGAGCAGAGTGCTTCGCATCATGGCGGCGGACAAGGAGAAGCCGCTGCTGCGGCCGCCGAGGCGCTCAAGCGGAACGCGTCTGCGGGGAAGCTGGGGCTAGGCGTCCCGGGTGCTGCGAGCGGGCTGCAGCGTCCGCGCGCGTATTCCGGGGTGCAGTCGACGCCGAATGCAGGTGCAGCACCGACCACCCCGACCCCCGCCGGTGCTGCCGCACACGCACAAGCACCCCCGCCGACGACGCCCAGCCCCCCCGTCCCACGCACGCTGCAGCTGCAGGCGCGCCTGGGCGGCGACCGCGCGGCCGTTCCCGTCCCGCTGCCCCTCGCCTCATCCGTCTCGTCTTGCGGGCGCTCCGGGGCCGTCACGCGCGCACGGACCACACGGGCACGCCGGGCACGGGCACGCTGGGCCTGGGAGTGAGGACGACCCGTCGGGGAGCGAGGACGGCGAAGACGTGCCCATGGAGGAGAGCGAACGCTGGTTTGCGGGCGGCGAGCGGAGGTGTGTGTCTTTGTCTTTTATTTATTTTATTCCTTCTTTACTATTTCACAGCGGGATATCTGTGGAGAACCCGAACAGCGGGCGGCGCATGCCTGGCGGGCGGCGGGCGGCGGAGTGCGTTTTTCGACAGCATATCACAATACACCTACTGACTCATGGTATGCAGAGCCGGCGTCCCGCCCGCGCAGCTCAGGCCCCTCCCTGGCGCGGCGTTCAGCGGCGGTGGCCACACCCTCGGCTCGGACGACGTCGACAGCGCGTATGTCCGCGATCCGAATGCGATTGGTGCGTCCTCTTCCGTCTTTGCCTTCTCCCCCTCAATAAGATTGTAGACCCGACGACTGCGCCCACGACGCGCCTGCTCACCTTCTGGCGTGACGGCTTCACAGTCGAGTATGGTATGGGCGAGGGCCCCTCCCAGTCCCAGTCCCAGTCTGGCTCTGGCTCGAACAATGCGGCTGAGGGTGAAGAGGCAGGCACCACGTTGATGACCGGCGCGCTGATGCGCTACGACGACCCCACGCACGCGGACGCGATACGCAGTGGGTGAGTGGCGTGCTTTTTTTAGGATCGCGTCGTTTTGTTCTTTCCGTCATTTGTGCTTTTTTCGTCTTTTTTTTTGCTGCGTCCCTTCTTTGTCTGGGCTTTTTCGTGGCGGGCTGCCGACTCGCTGCGCCTTCTTTAGTCGGCACGTAGCGAGCTGCCCCCTTTTTACTCAAGTGCCCGTGCGCGCACCTTTTTCGTCCTAGCAAGTGGCCCCCTTTTTTGGTCTGCGCGGGCCCCGGTGGCGGGAATATGATGGGCGGGACCAAGGGGCGCGCTAATACCTCCTTTCTCGTCTGTCGCGAGCTCCGTCTGTGTGGTCTGCGCGTGGCGAGCTACATGCACTGCGCGTTCGCGAGCTGCCCCCTCTTTCGTCTGCGCGCCGCGAGCTGCCCTTTTTCGTGGCGAGCTGCCCCCTTTTTTGTTCTGCGCGGGGCGAGCCAAGCCTGTCTGTGGCGAGCTCGCCCTTTTTCGTCTGTGCGCGAGACCCCTGCGCGGAGTCGGGACAGCTGCGTCCTTTTCGTCTGCGCGTGCTCACGTCGTTCCGCCTGTCCGCCTGCCCCTTTTTTTCGTCTGTGTGACGGGACACTTTTTTTCGTCCGCATGGCGGCACCTAGCGAGCTATCGCCCCCTTTTCCTAGCGCGCTGCCCCCCCTTTTTTTGTCTGTGCGTTACTTCCAGGAAGGGAGCGAGCTGTGCCCTTTTTCATCTGGCCCCGTGGAGCGAGCTGCCGCCCCTCTCGCTGCAAAGGCACAGACAAGAAAAGGAGGCGGCTCGCCACCCTCTCCTCCTCCACTTCCACAATGTCCACGTCCCGCTCCGCCTCCACCTCCACATCCAGTGTCGCTTCGTCGCCTGGCGCGAGCCCGGGCGTGAGCTTCACGAGGTACAAGTATGTGTCGCCCGCGTACACCGCGCAGGCGCAGGAGCAGTACGTCGCGCTGGCGTCCCCATCACAGTATGCCGTGCAGCCATCATCATCACTTTAGTCTGCTTGGTGCAAGCCGCCGTCGCCGCTCTACGCAGGGACCTCGCCCGCGACACCCTCGACGCCGTTGTACCGCTCTGCCCCGGGCGTGCCGCGCCTGCGTGCGTGCATTGGTACAGGAAGCTGCCGCCGAGCTTGGTACTCAAGCGGAACACATTGGGTGGTAGTGTTCCGGGTGCGGGTGGGCTGCAGTCGGAGGGATGGACAGTCTAATCTCGGACCACCACATTTTCGTACTCAGCCGTAGTCTCTAATACCTCGTTCGTACCCTTACAGCTGTTTTTGGCTGCTAGAGTACAGCACACCATGTAGACAATAAAATATGCGGTATCAGCACGAATCATGCAGCTTTGTGCCGCGCTGTTTTGTGCTCCGAATACCAGTGAGGCCGTTTGCCCAATACCCCGCTCTTTACTTGCTTTCGGATGTTCGTACTACCCAGGAGCTCAACACATCCCAAAACCCATCTTCTCCAAAAATCATACTTTGATACTGTGCTTTATCTACTTGGCGGCAGGCTGGCCACACGCAGTTGGGCGGGGGTATTTTCCTTTTTAATTATATTCGTGGAATGTAGGTCTTACATAAATCCTAGTACAAATCATTGGGGGAGCTTGCGACCCCATCTATCCGAGTGAGACCGAAAAAGCTAGTGGCTGTGCAATGCACTTGTTTTGGCCTTATTTGTTTGATGGTCCCCCCGTGGGACACCTGTCTGATGTCAACATTTGTGGCTCGCTCCAGTGGTAGAACGGTGGGGGCTGTTAGAAAACACAATCCACTTGAATATGATGAGTAAAACTCGCGTAGAGTGCAAGTAGTTATGTATCAGCTAATTACACACAGATTAGAAAATTGAATACAACACCTCACTATCCCACACGTCCTCTTCTTCGTAATGGGAAAAATCCAAGAAAAACCCGCAATAACTTGACAAAGTTTTTGAATCAGAGTACATAATAGAGCCTTGCTTTCAATTCGTATGAGGCAAGCTTCCCCCTAACTGTAGCCGGGTACCGGCATACAAAATTCCATATTTATATATATGGACTACTTAGCTTAGTTGGTTTTGCACGTTATCACAAATTTATGTAATCAAACCTAAGGTCGCCGGTTCGACTCCCAGTAAATGTAACATTTAAACTATAAATTATACCCATCCACCCATTAGAATAGAACCGTTAAATACAATAGAAACTGTAAGTAAAGTTGAATAGAAATTGTAAGAACCATTAGATAGAATAGAATAAGAACAGTAAGTAAGAGTTGAGTGAGTCTAGTAAAACAGTCAATAGGAATGGGTAAGAAAAGAGTCCTTTAAGTTTTGAAATGAAATCAACTTGTCTTGTAAGCCATTATAAGCTTAGCTCTTATAAAGTATCTTTATTCCGACAAGAGCATCATAAGAGGCGCACCTCTTATGGCGTTATAAGGCCTTGTAGCCCCTTATAGCTAAAGTTACAAGTTTCCGACATTGTTTGGGGGATTGGACAATACTCCCACATCATAAGTGGTCCATATCACCTGCAATTGACTTGTAAGCAATACAATTTGAGAAAAGAAGGTAGGGTATCTGAGCCATATGAGCCATATGCCATCAAATTGCGCACTGCAAAAAAGCCATCAGATGACTCATATGGCTTGTGCGCAAACTCTCTATTGTTGGTGTGTTCTCTCCTGTCCTGTCGACTGCAAACTTCCCTACTTATAGGGAAACAGCGTCTTGACCCCTCCATTTTCTACACAGCAGCCAGCGGTAGCTGCCTTTTTTGCGACGACTCGAGGTCCGACTTCGTTCCAGGGCAGCCTGTGTGGCTGGAGCCAACGAATACAGCCCACATCACGCGCCTCAACACAACTCCTGATGCGCCAGGACAGGCCCTCAACATTGCACTCCAGACCACCAGCGCGTCCGGCCAAGCGATCGTCTCGACTGGTGGTCAGGCCGCTGCTAACTCGTCCGCGACTGTAGGCTATTCTGTCCGTCTCTCGATCTCTGGAGCCTCGACGACCCCTTCCTGTACGATCTGCGCATAACGCTCTCGTCCGGCGATGTGGTCACTGGCTGTTTTGGCGCGCGCAGTGTCAGCACCGCCGTCATCAGCAGTTTCCTCCACCCCATCCTGAACGGTCGCTTCTTCTTCCAGATGGGCACTCTTAGGGCTTTTGGCCTGATGGTTACAGCGCACCCACCGACGCTGCCTTTCGCTTCGACCTTGCTCAGCAGAAGGCACTCGGCTTCAACACCGTTCTCAAGGTTCGTTGCCTTATACTTTTACAGTAATTGGTGTACTAAACCCTCATGTAGCAAGCACATCAAGGTCGAGCCTGCGCGCTGGTTCTTCCACGCCGACCAGCTCAGTCTCCTCGTTTTCCGGGACATGCCTGCAATGCGCACCGATGGCACTCCTTCCACCTCTGACAAGGCCAACTTCGAGGACGGACTGCAGCGCATGATCAACCAGCTCCGCGGCATAACTTTGATCGTTCGGTGGATTCCGTTCAACGAAGGCTGGGGCGAGTGCGTAGGCCTTGGGATCCATTTGTCTCGATATTCAAGAGCCTGACTGAATCGGAGAAAAAATTAACGATTTCAGGTGAGTTTTCAGTCCATCTGCTCCGTCTCCTTTTGCCAAAGACCTCAGGCTCGAATGGCGACCAATCTACGATATCTTCTCTCCGTCCCGGTGCTTATGCCGCCGCGATTTCGAGTACGCGTGAGCAACGCGTGCTAAAAAGTCTACGCGACGTGCACACGACGGTATCTCATTGCCCACCATCTGGATCATCGGTGAATACGCCAACAAGATCGACAATGCGGACGAGCTGCTTGGCATCTTCGTGGACACTTTCATAGAGGAGTCGTACTCTGTGCTTAGCGCCCTTCTCCCTCTCATCTGCAATCCCACTAACTCCTTTGCCAGGTCCAACTGCAGACCCTCACCGCCGTGGTCAAACTCTTCCTGAAGAAACCCGACTCATCACAGGGCATCGTGCAGCGTGTGCTCGAGACCGCGACGAAAGAGTGCGACTCGCCGGATGTGCGAGATCGGACCTATATCTACTGGCGATTGCTATCCACGGATCCCGGGGCCGCCGAGGTCAGTTGAGATCCCTTCCCTTGATCTCATTCGGAGAAGCTGATGCCAAATTTCGTAGGCGGTGGTTCTTGCGCATCGGCCGCCCATTTCTATTCTCCAGACAACAGTCGCTCCGGCCCTGCTCGAGGAGCTGCTGGGCGAGGTATCGAGTCTGTCGACTGTGTACCACAAGCCGGCAGAGACATTCATCGGGCAGGGGCGCATCGGTGCCGATTCGGTGCAGCGCAAAGGCGCAGAGTGAGGCGAACGCCCGGCTCATTTCTCAATAATTCAACTGACGTATTATTATCGTGTTTTAGATTTCCCTGCAGACCGTTGCCGCGGGACAACAGGCGGAGAACTTGCTGTTCGCTATATTTTTTCTGCACCGTGCGGTATGCTGATCTCGTGTGCAGGGACTTTAGTGATGACCCCGTCGACGGGCGGCCGTCTGGGCTCGCCGCGACGGAGCTGCTAACGCGGACGCCCGCGGCGGCAAACCTTATTTCGGGGACCTCGAGCAATCCACTCGACGACCTCGTTTCCATCTTCGGTGGGGTCAGTGCTCCTGCTAGCGCAGTAGGGCATGCGCCGAGTCCCATGGGGGCTTTCGGATCTTTCAACGCGTTGTCGCCAACAATAAGTTCACCGCCGAGTGTTCCCATTCCGCAGCAGCCTCAGGAGGACTTGCTGGGCTTATTTTAGTCTGTATTATTTTTGTGTACTTATACTTGGTGCTTGTTCTGAATGGATATGGCGGTGGGCAATGAAGATACCGTCGTGTGCGCGTCGCGTAGACTTTTTAGCTGTATTTAGGCGTTATGACGGCTGTTAGACACATGATATGGCTGTGTGATCTGCGGCAAGCGGTTCCGCTTCTATTCTTGCTACTATCCTCGCTGCTCCGTGCTCTCGCAGGCCTTTGGGCCATATGCGTCTTCATTTGATAGATGGGCTGCAAAAGGCTGGATACCACCAATTATCAGACCGTTATATCTTCCGATGACGCAGCCCAACCAATACGTCAAGTGTTTCCGAAATTCAGCCATAGAAGACTCGGACATGGCGGTGAACGAGGGGATACATATTAATTAGCGTCGCGTGCTAGTGGAGTCAGGTCTTTTGCAAGCTTTGCTTTTGCAGCCCCTTTCCTCCAACGACCTTATCAACTTGACCGTGTCTGCGTTTTTGCATCGACTTCCCGCCATGCGAGGCTCTGCGATCCTGTTTCTTGTGTCCCTGGCACCTCTCATCGCGTCGCAGCAAATTTGGGATATCGTGAGCGCGCTTTGTGTCGTCTGTCCTGGCGCTCAACCGTTTCGGCGCGTCGAAAGTGGGAGACAAAATGGGACCGGACTAGCCTGTTCACGCGTCTACCGGTCTCGACGCCCATCAACTTCGGCACGCCCAGCGTCATTGGCTCCGCAGATATCGTTGTCGACGACAGCACGACCTTCCAGACCGTGTGGGGGTTTGGCGGCACGCTCAGTGAGTTTCACGGCCCCCGCCGATCCCATTAATGAATAACCTGCGTCTCAGCCGATTCGTCTGCTCTGACACTCTCCAACCTCAAGGTAACGCGTTCTCGCCTAAACAGGCGAGCTCAGATTGCTCACTTTTGGGATAGACGAAAAACTCGGACAACTACTGGGACCTGCTCAACTATCTATTCTCGCCGACCGATGGCGCCAATTCCGCGGGATTGAGGCATGTGATTTTCATTTGTGGCCCGCCAGCTTGTTGGTTCTGCAGCCAAGGAGCCGTCGAGTCGCTGTTGAACAACCGCTGACGTCGATGATTTCTGCATGTAGCTATCTTCGCGTTTCGCTCGGCGCCTCGGATTTCTCGGCCAATCGTCAGTCGTTGCTCAACCACGCGGTTATTTCTGCGACCTAAACTGTCTACTGCAGTTTACAGCTACGACGACACGAGTGGAGATACCTCGTTCAACAGTTTCAACATTGGACGAGCGCCGTCTTATGTTTACAATGTGATCCGAGATATACAGTCTGTCAATAGTTGTAGGTCCTTGTCTCTTTCGCCGCGCTTTTTCTAATGTGGAACTAGTTCTTCGAGGTGCGTATACTCGCGTGAATAGATCGGCGTCTGAATAAACATCCTTTTAAGTCCACATATTACCCTGGTCACCAGTACGTCTCTTGGCATCCTAATCTGGAACTTCATCTAAATATACGCAGCCCGGTTGGATGAAAACGACCGGGAGCATGAACGGCGGGTCGCTCCAATCCCAATATGTCTCCATTTGTCAGTATTGGACACCGCGCCCTGGCAGTTGACTGACGATTCCAACTTCAGATGCGAGCTATCTGCTCAAGTGCCTGCAGGGTTTCAGGACGCAGGGCATCACGTCCTTGTATGCTATCTCGATCCAGAACGAGCCGCAGAACTCGCAGACGACATATCCCAGTAAACAGTTCAACCACATCCCGCTCTATTCGATACTGATGCGATCCAGCAACCTCGATGAGCGTTGCTGTCCATGCACAGGTCGGGCTGGCGTTGCGAACGCTTATGAACAATAACGGGTTCTCGGCGGTCAAATTGATTGGTGAGGAATACTATATGCGGATCTGTTGAACATTTTTGGACGATTTTATAGGGTACGAACACAACTGGGATAATGCGGGTACCTATCCCGTACAACTGATGCAGCAAGCCGGCAGCGCATTTGCTGGTGTTGCCTTCCACTGCTATGCGGTGCGTATTTCATGTTCTTGGGCGTACTCTCTCACCTACTCATGCGTTCCTAGGGATCTGTTGACCAGCAGGACACCTTCCACAACGCATTGTACGTCTATCTTCATCGATGTGATGAGTTTCGACTTTGATTCAATTTTTCATCAGCCCGAACAAAGAAGTATGTGTTACTTGTGTTCAGTCTATTTTGTGGCTGATGGGGCGACCAGATATATTTCACAGGTAAGATATTCTCCAAAATTACATAGAACAGCGAACTCAAAACAACAGAATGCTCTGGCACTATTGGCAGCGATTGGGTAAATTTAGTTTTGACCGTCAACTTGATTTATCAGCTAATTACGAAAATTCAACCATAGTGGTCGGATATCAAGGTAATATATCTTGTCTTATTGCAGAACAGCACCGACATTCGCGCAGTGGTACATGGACAACCTGTTCACAGGGGCTCTCACACACAACGCCGCCACCGCCTTGATGTGGAACATCGCACTCAACAACGGCGCTCCGATATTGCCGGGCACCACCAGCTGCGGGGGCAGTGGTTGTCGTTCGATCGCGCAAGTGAACAGTGATGGGACTTACAGTTTGAACCAAGAGTTCTACGCCATGGCGCAGGCCTCCAAGGCCATTATCCCGAAAGATCCTACCTCGCCATTTGCCCGCCGGATGGGCGTCTCCGTCGGCGGTACTCTCAACTGGGCGCTCGTGGTTGGCGCGTATGTGGCTGAACGTGTTCCCTCGACTGAGTGGCAGAGATATTCGCTCGTTGTGCTGAATTGTAGAGAGGTTTTCGCTTATTTTTGCGTATGAGCGCTGAAACAAATCTGTAGGGAACGACAACAGCGGCGGTTCGTGGAACCCGACTCCGGTCCAGACGACTATCGAGTTCCGTGGCCAACAGGTCAGTCTATTTTATATTTGACGTACATACCTGCCAATCAATCTGACGATTCAACAGGCGACTTATACGTTCGTTGCTTTTCTCATTAACTATAAAAAATGGTAAGGTTGACTAAATGTGCCGACAGGTTCCCCGTGGGCGTGACAACGCTGTGGTGGTTCGCACCGGAGAATTCATTTAATGCGACGACGAACTCCACATCTCAGATTTACGTGAACACGGATGGGAAGCAGCAGAGGCTGGGGATGTTCATGTGAAATTATTAGAGGATATGCCGAATGTTACGACCCTTTACGAGTGTAGTAATAGCTATAACGAGATTTGTATACGATTTTATGGACCTCTTGCTTTGAATTGATCAGCTTCGTTCAAATCAAACCATTTCCGCAATGCCTGAAAAAACTTGGTCGTCGATGGTTGAAGTTGACATGGAACATTTACCGAGCCCTGAAATAAAATGACGATACAAGTGTAGTTTACTGCAATACATGATAACTTCTAATAAAAGGCAACGACAATAAGAGATGTGATTGGATCCAAGTAAATACGTCAACAGCGGAACTCAAGAAATCCGTTTCAAGGAACGGACTCGTCGCGGTGGCCAAGCCACAACCTCAGGGTCTTGTTGAGCCCGGGTGGTCATTCTTATCCGATCACGGAGGTTCTCAACACTATGTATCGTGGTTTTGACAGTTAAAGGCTGGCCCCGAGATCTGTGTATGATGGGAATGGTCTGAAGAGCAGAGAAGTGAGTGGCTAAATGTGAATTGTGGGAATACGTACGTCGTTGTTGAGGTACCACAGGCAGTAGTCCCGCAGGTCCTCGAGGTTGTCGGAGATCGCGGACGCGGCGTCTGCGAGGGGCGGGAAGGTTTCCCGCTCCTTCTTGAGAAATTTTTGGTATGCGCGCAATTGGGCGGTGTTGGAAACGCCGGCCCAATGCGCGGGCGTCCAGGTATCCCACCAAGGAACCTGACGCAGAGCTTCCTGGGCACGGGATAGCTCGGGTTCGAGCCCGATATTTAATTCGGAGCCGAATGAACTGGCGTTTTGCGCCAGAGGAACGAGTTTCCCAAGGTGTAGTTGGTCAAGGGTTGCGTTGCACACGGTGACAAGTGCCTCGATGAGCATTGTGGCGGTCGCGTTGAGTACGGTGTCCGTCTCTATTTCCAAAAGACGACGGTTAATGGGATTTTTTTGGGAGTCGTGTCTGGTTTTCAATTCTTCCAGTTCGAGGAGCGCGCCACGCGTCCGCAGTAACTATAAGAATTCGCGCCGGAGGTCCAAGGAAGGATGGTAAATGGCGGTACGCACCGGGTTCAACATGGAGCGGCTGAAGCCATCGATGGCGGTGCTTAATATTCTGGCACTCAACAACTCCTCCAGAAGGATAGTCGTCAGGCAGAAGTTGCTGATTCTGTAGTGTTGGCATTCAATTAAATAATAAAAATAATAATTCAAGGTGCAGACAACGCGTACAGGTCTAGAAACTGTTTCGCTTTGGTATCGCGGTAGACCATAGGGGACGTGTCTGTTTGCAGCCTGGATTTGAATCGGTTAGGCCAAGAGGACGAAGAATGCCGGTCGACTCGCCTCCGCGCGGTGGGAGTAAAGAAGCCGGGTTGGCCCATGGATTCTATCAGCTCCCAGATGCCCGCTATGTGGCTAACATGGCCGTCGAGGATCTGCACGCCGCCGGAGAGGTCGAGGCAGGTATGGTCCTGACATAAGCTTGAATGGGTCAAGCTTCGGAGAAGGGAAGGAAGGCCTTCGGTGGACGTCGACAGAAGTTCAAAATAGGCTCCGACCGCGATGAGTGTGAGGGAAGCAGTGGGAATCGCGACCCTCCACAGAGTCAGGCGCATTGGGGACGGAGAATGGCTGTGAAAGTGGCTTACCTAAGTCATAAATTGTTTCTTTCTCCTTTTATGTACTTCCAATGTTTTCCGAACCTGAGTAGTGATGCTCTCGCCCACGCCTGCACCAAAATCCCGCATCTCGATGTCTACGTCTCTTCTGGCGACGAATCATTCCTTCCGACTGGGAGCTGCACCCGAATTGCTAGAGTCTGACTTTTTCGACGTACCAAACATCGTTATTACTCGGGCTGCCACAGTGGATGCTCAGGCCGCTTGGGGGCCGCCAGACAAGCAGTTTACTATCTTTTCGCTCGCTCTGGCTTACCCGGGCAACACGGTGACGCAGAAACTGCTCGAGAACTTCGGGAAGCAGATCGGCCCAATAAAAAAAACTGCATGATGCAGTCCATCGTGATTATTTATTGCCCAGCGGTTCTCTTCCCATTGACTATCTGGAGTCGAATTCTCTCAGCTGGGGGCATCAGGTAAGAGGTACGTTTAATCCTCGTCTGAACTTAGAATTGTAAAAGCTCGAACTAACGCTGGATTATACCCAGTTTGTTAGTAGCCCTGGAATCTACTAACAGACGGCGGCCGGTAATATGGTACGCACCGCTCTGATTCACACTAACCTCATCTCTGCGCTTCCACTTGAAACCAAAAGGTGATTCGTACTTAGGTACTCACGAGTTTATTTTACAGCCACTGACCGCAGCGACGCATCCGCCTGCGTGTACTGCTATTCGTCTCTAAGCTTTATTTAATCGCTTATATGGTTCCCACCGCGAAATCGGCTGTTCAACTTTGGTTCAACTCCGATTCAGTTATCCGAAGGTTGCATGGTGTGGAATATTATGGGCTACCGTATAGGTTCTCTTCTAAGCACCCTGTTCAGGAGGAATCAGTACCGTATGCCGAACCCCGCAAGAATGCGTAAGCCTGTGAGAACAACTCCGGATATGACTTGGATATGACCAAGGCTGTATGACTTTTGCAAAAAGTCCTCCTTGTTAGTATTTGAGTTCCTGGGCCTGTTTCCGCTTCCTAGAATTTACGCTGCATGTTTGCATCATTCTGCATGCTTGCTGTAAAATCGTTTCATCATTCTTTCGCGATTCTACCCGGTCAAAGCTTGTTGTTTGAACAGCCTGTTGAGAATCATGAGCAAATAGTGTGACCGAATATGTCAGCTTTGGTGACGCTGTAGGTCTGCCACTGTTTCATACGCCGACGACGCTTGTTGCTAGCGTCCCGGCCGACAATTTCGTCTTCTTTCAGGCGTCTCCGCCTCGTTTCTTCTTGTTCCTAGCATCCCGATGCACTCGGACGCATTCGATGTGATCCCCTATGCGGTTAGTACTCTTCACTATTCTGGGCGGCTTGCGTGCGCGTTGCACTGGATGCGCAGCATTCATTCATTCTTGCCATGGATCCGCTCACCGATCTTGTTCGGTTCGCACTCATCCGGCGAGACCCGACGGCCCCGGTGGATTCCTATCTGATTAACAGCTGCTTAACGTCGCATAATATTCCTAGGACATCAAAGGGAATTGGCAGAAACTCGGGGCTGGCTCCTTTGGAAATGTCTACAAGGGTATGTAACAGAACTTCGAAATGGCCCTTCTTAGCCCTCTTCATAGGCACATATCTGGGTATCGATGTCGCCATCAAGGAGGTTTTGCCATCGACCGAGTATGATGTGGCCAAATACTTTGAGCGTGAATGGCGCCTCATGAAGGAGACCAGACATCCAAACTGCTGCCTCTATATTGTCGGAACGTTCCCTTTTGTCATTGCACTATTCTCATTTTTTCTTAGGGTCTTTCCCGAGCTCCAGAACCAGACAATCGCATATTCATCATCTCCGAGTACATCGAGAACGGGAACCTGCGTGTGTACATTCACGACAAGACGAAGCCCTTCCCATGGCGCCTGCGTCTCTCCTTCGCCACCGATATTACTAGGGCTCTCGCATACCTCCATGCCCGCAAATG
The DNA here is from genome assembly GCA_029282285.1 of Mycena rebaudengoi. Lineage (NCBI taxonomy): Eukaryota > Fungi > Basidiomycota > Agaricomycetes > Agaricales > Mycenaceae > Mycena > Mycena rebaudengoi. Next base: position 1,718,045 of record JARJCX010000015.1, on the reverse strand, counting down.
CATTCATCGGGATCTCAAGGGCGAAAACCTACTGGTGACGTCCAACGGTCGGCTGAAGCTCACCGATTTTGGGTTTGCACGGATTGCTGCCCGGAACGACGACGAGTCAAAGCGGCTCACGTTCTGTGGCACTGACTCATACATGTCGCCCGAGATCCTTCTTGGCGACGAGTTTGACCTGCCTACGGATATTTTCTCCCTGGGAGTCATATTCTGCGAGATCGCGGCCCGTAGACTCGCGGATGATGATCACTTTAAACGCACTGCCCCTTCGTTTGGCATCGACTCTGCGGAGGTGCACAAGTTGGCCAATCAGGGGTGCCCGCCCGCGTTTTTGGCGCTGTGCATTGACTGCTGTGCCACAGAGCCGTCGGCACGTCCCAACACCCGTGACATCCTCGAGCGCCTTCGGGTGATCGAGGCTGAGGTCCTCGCCCGCCCCAACGAGGGCGAAGAACTTCATGTGGGTAGCGTCAAACTCATGACGGCTGGAAGGCGCGCCGGTCCCGGTCCCAGAATTCCCAGCTTCGGAGTTGGGGTAGGAAAGGATATCAGGGGCAGCCGTTCCAACAGCTCCAGCACGGACGACAGCGATGACGAGATGATGGAGGCTGTAATGGGCTTATCTAGTGTAGGTGTCGGCAACAGCGAATGGAGTGACAGGACGAACGGTATGACTTTTTCAGGGCTTAATTATCACTTCTCTCAAGTTCCCTCTAGGCCATGAACCCCTTTTAGACAACACCTCGTCGACCTTCTCCGACTACAGCACAACTGTCATACGCGGTCACCCCAATCAAAGCACGGGCAGTCAGCTACCGTCATTGTCGTCCGTACTCACCGTTCGGGGAGCGCCTGATCCCAACGCGACTCCGACACCAGTCCTGCCCCCTTCACCGCGGCCCCGATCTCACTCCGAGTCGGAAAGTGACCCTCTGAGCGGCTCCATTTTTTCTATTGCCTCGCTCGACTCGTACCACACTGCTCACACTGCGTCCGCGATCTCCACAGCGATGGCAACCGAAGGCGGCTCGACCATCCGCTCCTTGCACGGCAACTACACGGCACCCCTCGTCCATCGGTTCTCGCTTCTCAAGCCCGGCGCGAAGCGTGGGTCCAGCGGGGCCGTATCGCCCACTCGCAGTAACGGCAACGGCAACGGCGAGGTTACAGGCTGGAATCCACTGGACCTCTTCTTCTCCAGCGGCCTCCTCGTCGCCAAGTGCGACATCTGCGCGAAGAGGCTCGGGTGGAAACCCGTGCTCGAGTGCGATGACTGCGGACTCCGGTTAGTATTGTATCTTCCAATCTTAGCACATAGACCAAACTAATCGCCGTGTGTGCAGGGCTCATATCAAGTGTGGCGAGGTCGCACCAAGGGACTGCGGGGTGCGCCCCAGTCGGCCGGGAACGCACCAGTCGCCGATCAGCGTGCTGTCGTCGCCCCTTTCCAAGGTCAAGCAGAGTGCGGCCGCCGCGTCTGCTAATGCCAAGGGGAAGTCCACCAGCCCTCCTAGATGATGCGATGAGCCGCCCGCGCGCCGTCGATGCCTGAGCTTATGACCTTAACGACACCATTGCCCCGCCCCATACCATTCCAGATTGACGATTTTTTATTATTCCACGTATCGTACATGACATGCCACACAGCAAGTAATTAGCCGGTGGTGCGATTTCCTGTCGGTGGATCGCTCCTCTCCTCGGACTTGCGTACGCATATTTTTTTATATCGTCCCATCCACGCATCATACGTATCATTAGCCAAACCTCACGATTTTCTGTATGTGATATCAGTACATACCATACACACGCACTCCGGCCCGCGTTGCTCCAGGGTAATACGAAGCTGAGATATAATGTTTCCCTCCCCCGTGCATATATGATGAAGCCCAGCAGATTACTAGAAAGACGATGCTATGCAAATACAGAGGTTAAGAGATAATACAGTGGTTGAATAGACAGGTAGCACTGTAGCCGAGATGTGAGGAGTGAGCAAATTCGTCGTGGTGGTCAGGGAGGCATTTTAGAACTCCCGTCGACTCTAATTCGATCCGATAATGCTAATGATGGCCACCGAAGGGCATCATGATATCCGTGCGAGAGGAGAGCGAACCCGTCGAGGTGGCCATGGAGGCTCCTCAGAGCTTCCGGCGGCTCTAATTCGATCCAGTAGGCTCTCGATGTCTCGAGTAATACTTTGGATAGAGGCCGCCTTGGCGTTCGTGTGGTGTTCTTCTTGTATCAGGTGAAATGTCTAAGTGAATGGTATGTATGAGATTATGTCGGAAGCTAGCGGAAAGCCATACAATAGGATTCGTGTACCATAAGCAATAATTCTCCAAACCCATAAGATTGTCGTGTATCACTGAAGATAGATATGCCAGGGTACGAAGAGTTTGCCCTTCGTCTTTGAAATATTTCAGGTATGCGCGGCGTTGCGCTGTGGCCGAACGTCCCGCCCAGTGAGAAATGGTCCAGGTGTCCCACCAGGGAAGTTCATCGAGTGTGGCCTTGACACGTGCAAGCTCGTCGTCCAGTCTTGAAGTTACCTCAGAACCACTCGAACTCGCGGCGGCGGCAATAGATAGGGCTTCCTCCGTTTTGATTGAGATTCGTTCACACGTTGTCGTCATGCTACCAGCAAGCATGGCAATAGTGGAGTTCAGGAGACTGTCCGTCTCTGACTCCATATATTTGATATTGAATCCTTTGTAACTGGATTGTAACGATTCCAGTTTTTTCAAATGACCTGGGATCTCCTTGAGCTTGGAGAGGACGCAATTAAGTTCGTATGCGGCATGGAAGGTTGGTGCACTCACCGGTCTCTCCATAAAAAATTGGTGATAACATAGATTCAAGAGTCGGGCCACAGGTGTGTCCAGCCTTTGGGCTTTCCGAAGAAAGTTGTCCATCCTACATGGATAGGATTTCAGGTTACGCAGAACAGAACAGTGGAATGAACAGCCTACACTTCCAGTAATTTTTGAGCCTCCGGGTCATCACGGATGAGCGGGTAGAAGTCTGAAGCCAGCCTGCCAAGATCGGCGGGTCAATGAGTGTAATCCTGCATTTGTGGAATCAGCCCTGACTGACCTATACGCAGAGGGAGAGAGACTGGACTCTTCCGGGTGTCCGAGTGCCTCTAGCAGGTCCCATATACCCGCTATATGCTTCAAGTGATTGTCGATAATCCGCAGCCCATTGGGCAGATCAAGGCAAGGATGACCGTTACACAAACTTGAATGGGACGAAGGGCTTATTCGTCCAAAGGCGACTGAGATATACGGTAGCCGCCAGATAGATAATCCCAGAGCAAATAGAACGAGTACAGACGCGTAAAAGGCAGTCTGTGGCATGCGTGTTGTGGGTCCAAGTCACAGGCTGGTGTTTCCGAGTGATCCGATCAATTATGATCAGCAACAATTTCTGACCATTTCCACAATGCCCCCGTACTTAATGTCTCTCTATTCCGCTGCCCTGGGATCATATTCCTCCTCTGTGCCTTGGTTCTTAGTATGCTCGTGTCCATATCTGCCGTTCTTGCCTCTTGTTCGTGTCAACTTTGTCCAGCGTCGCCACAAGCGGGGTATGTTCCAAGAACATTGTATAAACCTGCAAATGGCCTGCCATGGACCTCGTCCAACCCACGGTGGATGTACTCCCCCCCTTGTCTTACCGGATTCCAAACTTCACCAGCGCTGTTCAAAGGGGGATGGAATGAATCAGCTTCGAGTATGTTCCAGGAACATCATATAAACCTGCAAATTGCCTGCCATGGACCCCGTCCAATCCACGGTAGATGTGCTCCCCCCCTTGTCTTACCGGATTCCAAACTTCACCAGCGTTGTTCAAAGCTTCAACAAGTTTTATGGTGTGGAGTCGATCAATATCCATCTTATTCTTGCGTCTTTTTCTTCGAAAATTCCAAATTACCTTGAAGGATCCTTTGCCTTGCCGTCTGAAAATATATGTACCCAGAACAGCGTTTTTGTGCGCAACTTCAAGCTTCAAGTCAAAGCACTACCAACTCTCTCTTTGTCAAGAACAAATATCAACAAAGCCTCTCGCGTGAGCTCAAACAACGCGTCAACAAGGGCGAAGGGTATAAATAATCATGTCAGCCACACCAGTCTTCAGTGCCTTCTTGTCTTCTACCACCATGTTCCCGCCCATTCCGGCGCCCCACATTCACTTGCCTACACACCTTCGTTTCTTTGGGGCTCCCATGTAAGCTATCCCACTCCATCTGACGACGCTGGGCTAACCATCTTGTCCCTCTAGGCGTTGGTCATGCTCTGCACTGCGCATGGGCTCGCCAGCTACCCTCCTCCGGCCGACCCTGTCCAGTGAGTTGCTTGCACTATCTAACCTGGCAACATACTGACCTTCACCTCGTTCTAGCTGTTCGATGTGCTTAGCATCTCGATGGGATAGCCGCCACCCACTCCAACTCGCCCGACGTCCGTCTCTGATCCCGTCGCCGGTCCTTCCGCCCCGTCGGCCGACTCCCCAACCGACCTGGCACCCCACGAGACCACGCTCAGCACGAAGGCCGTCCCGGCGATGTCTAGACGCAGGACCGACGCCCGAAAGAGCTACGCGCACACCAGCGTCAGGGACCCCGTTCGAACCCCCATCGCCGCCGCCTGCCATCCTCTGCTTAGCCGACCTCGTGGTTCCTCTCCTTTCCGTCGCCCACCCTCCTTCCTGCCCGTCGCCGCCCTCCGACCGCATCAACTCGTGTCGCGCGGCCTCCTTTTGTTTGCGGGAGCCAGGGCCAGGCCACGGGCCGGATAGATGAAAGCCCCCGGCGACCGAAAGACGCGCTGCGTCCCAACACCCTCGCCGGCAACGCGCATCGCTCGCTGTCCCCGCCGCCGACCCTGCCCCGCTGATACAAGGAACCGCGCAGATACCGGATACGCTCAGAGAAGAAAACGTCAAGCACGGGAGCAACGCACACGGACGTCGCGACACGCAGGATGGATGGACAGTCGTGAGGATGGATAGGTGCAGGCTTGGAGGCCGGGTGACTACCGCGCCCTCCCGCACTGCATTCGCCCCGCTATCCGCGCCACTGTCCTTGCCTTGCTGACGGGCGACGACGACGACGACACACCTCCCCTCTTCCCACACACCCACCCCACCGACTCTATTCACCCGAAGGACTGCGACGTGAAGACCAAGGTGCCGGCGATTGGGGACGCCCGACCCTCGCGCACGCCACGGTATGCAGTCGCCAACAGCTCAGCAAGACGCCGGCCTCGAGGGTGGACGCACTGCGACTCGAGGAGCTTATTGCTGGGTTTCTTTGGGGTTTGGAGTCGATTGGGTGGTCTGTGGGTTCGAGCTGGGGGTCTGTTCGTCGTTATAGTCGCTCGTCCGCGTCCGTCAGCCGTCCTCCCGCCCCGCTCTCTTCTTCGGCATTCCGCCACCCACGCCCACATGGCACCCGACGCCCGCAGGCGCCCGACGCTTACAGGCATGCCGTGTTTCAAATCTGTTGTGGCTTGCTGGATCTAAGTAACTAGAATGTCGACTCGGTTGGGGGTGCTTGAATTACTATTCGTCTTCTCTATCCTTCCCCTCGTCTCAGAACACATTTGCTTGCCATCTCTCTCTCTAGTAATTCTGATTCTCTTTTGCTCGAGTCTGAAATGAGCCCACATACAAAATTCTGTTGTGGAAACCTTTGTCAAACGCATGCAACTAGTACGCTTCCTCTCAACTTCCCTGACTCCGTCTTGTGTGGGAGCCTCGGACACCCACACTTGAACGGAGGGGCGATTACTTTGAAGAATTTCCAACGCGAACCTTCATAGAACCGATGCATCATCGGATTCAAGCTCAGACAACCTGACTCAGAGAATTTGGCGCGTTCAAGGCGCAGAGACGACACGACTAAGCTTTCACAAGTACACCAGGCTCCGAAGTCCTGAAGTCAGAAAACAACCGAATTGGCTCAAAATTGGCTTGGCCTTTTCAAAATTCTCTAGAAGTATTAATATTCTTGGGCCTTTATGCCGGTTTCTTCCACTGCTTCCGCTCATTCTGCTGTTGCTGACGCATCTCCGGTCACAGTCTAGAGAGCAGCGAACCCTTGTGCCACTTCGATCCCTCTCTTGGTCTTCTTTCATCCTTAATGGTACATACTTGCATCTCCTCTGGAGCAGCAACACCGGTGAACGCGTCTTCTGGATCTGGTACAGAATGCCTGGACTCGCTATGCCGCGTATCGTCCTCAACCAAATCATGGAAATCGTGGTAGGAGATGGACATCTCCGCGACAGATCCTTAAATCTTCGTGGCTCGCACATCCAACATCAATGCGGTGAACGATTCTCGTTTTGCACAGGCTCAGTACAGCCAAAATACGACAAAAGCTGCGATCGCCCACCCCCCCATTGTTATCTATATTGAAAGATTTATCGACTTTATCATAAATCTTTTTTTTAGAGTCTGACTGCGGGAGACTATGCCGGTTTCCACCTCCGCTCATTTTGCTGTCTCTTGTGCTTCGATCCCCTTTTCAACCAAGCCTTGGCTTCTTTCACCCTTAATGGTACATACTTGCATCTGTTCTTTCGCATTCTCTGATTTCCTGTAGCGCAGCAACGCTGGTAGGTATAGCGGCGGTGAGCACGTCTTATGGTTCTGATACAGAATGCCTGGATTCGCGATGTATCGTGCTCAACCAACTCATGGTAATCGTGGGAGGAGATAGACGTCGCCACGACAGATCCTTGAATCTTCGTGGCTCGCACATTCACCTGTTCCGCCGATTCTAGACAATTTAAAAATGAACTTGCATCTCCCATCCCAGCGCCCTTGTTAATTCTGCCGATCGAAAACGACGTAAAAACGAACTTCCTTCTAACGCCCGTGATGTCCGTCTATGTCTCAGTCTATAGTCTCCCATCCGAGTTGTGAAGGTCCGGAAGTTGGGTTTATTTGTTGGACGGGAATCGGATTTGGACTCTTGTCACACGAGAGGCAAAGAACGATATACACGATGGCGAAGTGTGTGCGAATGAAGGGGGGAGTTGGGGCATCAGAGGCGGGATATAAGCGGTTGCCCACCGCCTTGCGGCACGATTATTCATGGTCAACCCAACTGCCCAAAATAGGGTTTACAAATGGGTTTCTTGGTCATGAGGGCGGGAGCGATTTGGAGCTAGAATTGGAGGCAGGATGTGCAAAAAGGATCCTCTTACGAATCCGCTGAGTTATTGATATTGTTTCTACCCAGAGTGCGCAGATATTAATTAGCGATCTAACGAAAGTCGTCTGGATGCAACTGAACCCAATTTATAAATCCAGTGTTCCTTTTGTGAAGCATCATAAGCTTCAATATTAGACGGCAACTCTTAGAGCGTAACTCACCAACCGATTTTATATCCCCACCCATGTTCAAGATCCGGGCGTGGTGAGGTCGTAATCGGGATATGACACCAGTATGGCTCGTAGTCCTTTTGGTCGGAAGTCAACAGGTACATGATTCGAGGAATGCTCGGCTGTGCCCGCCAGAAGGAGGGCATGAGGCTGTCCTGCCTGATTTGAGCCGCTCCGGCAAAATCATTGATCGAAAAATCACGGTTTGTGCCTGCGTCAGTGACTGCAAATACTTGAAGATGTATCGAAAATCAAATAAATGTGTCAAACACTCACTCAATATGAGCGACTCGGGTGGTACACTCCATTTTTGCGCCAGCGCCGCTGCATTATCGAGCAAAAACTTCCACGCCGCTATCGTGTCTTCGACAACAGCCTCGTGAACGATTTGACAATCCATCTGCGCTCCTGGTGCAACAGCGACTGGCCAGCTGCGGTGGCCATTAAAATCGAGAAGGAGGATATAAAGGTAAATTACCATTTAACAGATCCGGGGAGATCAAAAGAATGTAGGACAGAATTCCCGACTGACCCATCCATCCAGCACCACTGAACTCCCGAAGCCTTTTTTTCGACCGCGAGGGACGCGAGACCTTTGTCGATGACATTCTCCAGAAGACAAAAAGATTCCCAGTCGCTCCCTGGAGGTATATATCCAATGTCGCCGACGGAGAATTTGTGTGGAGGGATAGACGAATTCTTCTGCCAGACGTGACTATGTGCATTGGCTTCTATGCTGAGCATCCGAAGCTGCTGTAGACTGAGCGAAGACGTGGAATCAAGGTTGAAGTCTGCACTGAGGGCACTTTTAACCCGTAGAGGTAGCCCAGGCACCGTCGAAGGCAGCAAGCCGCGTAGCAGGGTGGTGACGTGCGTTAGTTTCCAGTCGGGATCGTGAACTACTGTAGTTGTACCTGAGCTCTTTCTAGAAATTGGAAGCGCAATGTTGACTCACCGACGGCTGAATCTTGTTTGGATTGAGCAAAGCCTTGATTTGGTAGCATCTGAAACGGAGATCAGGACATTGTGGTAAAACCGCGACGAAACTGACCCGAAAAACGGCCTTCCTCAAGCTCTCTGCTAAAGGATAAGAGCGCCAAGTAGTGGTGCCGGGATCTAGGATCGGCAAGCCCACAATGACACCGTTTTCTCCGTTGATGCGAAAAGATGCATTCTGCTCAAAGATAAATACTTGGAAAAGAATGACGGTGGGAGGTGGCACCAACGTCAAGAAAATCTTGCATTTGTTCCTCTGAAAGCAACCCAAGCTGCTGCTGCGCATAAAAAACTGCGTCCTTTGCAATGTATCCCAGTCAAGGTCACAATATTACCACACACCAAAGTCAAACGCACCACGATATCTGAATACTATAAACAAATGGTGAGTAATGAGCCAGTACGCTGGATTTAGTACTTTACAAAACGTAGAAGGACTTCCACACAGGAGCCCACGCCTCGCTGCTGCAAGGATCCAATTAAAAATGATTCGGGGGAACGCGTTTGAACTTGGGGCGATGCGTCAACGGTTGAATCGGGGAAAACTCCGAGAGCGTACCATTCGAGAGTACAATGAAGGGGGTGGGTGCTGTATTTGTTGAATATCCGACCATCTGCGGCAGATTCGGGTGGCTGGTATGGGTAAGAAGTTGTCTCGATCGCACTGTACTTCACATACTACAATCGCTGCAGAACTCTGACATCCCGAACCCATTCCTTCAAATAAATAAAAGTCAGCGGAGAAGTTGGGAGAAGCATATGTTTTGTACCTTCATCGCACGAGCCTTAGGTCCATCATAACGTTTTATCAGAGAGGGTTGGCCGGACACTTGAGCTTCGCTCGTTCCGGACCACCAGCCATCCGCGAGCTGAGGTCGGCCTTTGAGCACGACTTCTGACCGATGGTATCGCCGGAACTAAGGAGTGGATTCATGGAACAGTCAAGGGAATAAAATACAAGATGATTTACTCCATGGTCTTGCAAGACGCCCTCTGAAACGACATTATCTTCGCTGTCATCAATTGACGCCGACAGTACTTCCTCGTCGTCCGCTTCATGCGACACGATTTCTAGAAGTGGCCATGTTGTACGTGCCACGGTGTCGACGGGAGAATCTGCAAGTTGGGGAGCTTCGGATATTGCAAGTTTGAGGGATGGTCCTTCAAGCGCCACAGGGACTGCCACTGGGTTTGTTTGTGAATTCATGGCGTAATGAATTTCAATGAGTGTAGATATCTGCACATCGACAATCAGCAAAAAATCGGAACAGTGCAGTTATTTACCTGAAACGACCGCGCTGCGTCATCGAGACGCTCATGGTACTCCACCAAAGCGCTCTCTATCGAGTTCTTCCTCATGAAACGGGACTTCCACTTCGCAGACGCTTCCTGCTTCAGGAAATTGTGAATTGATTCCAACGTTCTGCGCGACTATCAGGATTGGAGCCTGGTTATTATATATATCTTCCGCGTACTCCTGAAAATGAGCGAGGTTTTTCAACAGCATGGGCGGAGCAGAATCCCACCGCCCAGCCATTTGGTCGTTGATGTTCAGCGTCATCGTAGCGCACCGTCGGGCAAGCCGGTTACAGTCTTCCTTGTTTGTCTGGGGAAATAGGTCAACAGATGCTGCCGCGAGCCCTAACAAACGTACCTGGACGTCCTGCACAAAGAAACTAGCTTAGATGCGGTTGCAAGAGGTAGCTCTGAAGAAAACCCTCTACCTGAACAGTCTCCATTATAAGGAGGAGTACAGCGACGAGAGCAGTGGTCGGAGGAAAGCATGTCATTGTAGCCAGGTCTTTCGTGAGCGCCGTCAACGATATTGTGAGTTGGAGAATTGCATTGGCGTTTTCGTGTCGTGCAAGACGGCGAACCAATTTCAACGGCATCAGTACTTCCGTAGAATTAGGACGGCGGCGGCGCGGGGGTGTATGGGAAGCAACGGAAGTTAAAAGTGAGAGCGAACACCGCCATAAAACTGCCGAGCAGATCGTCTGAAATAGACGAATAGGAAAACTCCCACAAACACTCTAACGTTGGCGTTGGCCATCGTAGGCTGTGAACGATAAGATCGCTGTGTTAGTCTCTTGACAGCTTCTAACAGTGTGTCCCTGAGGGATATAACATGCCCATCTCCGATCATTATAGTCGCCTACCAGGCCTTGACGCGGCCACAGCTTATAAGTATTCTCTTTTCCCGTGAAGGAAACAAGAAGAAACAAAATTCGAGATCGGAGGGAGAATCAGCGAACAAATGCAAACGAACCTACGCTTCTGCTGTTCCAAGCAATCCTCCGTCATCTCCCTGGAATCTGAGAAGCGGCCATCGTCTTGGAAATTCACTTACCCTTCTTCTTGAGCGTCATCAGCAAAGAATCCCAGCCCGGGCAAACAATATCGGCCGCGCATTGGAGCAGGTTGCCACGAGTAAAGAAAACCGGTGCTGGTTGCAACCAAGCGAACGGCAATTCCCGGTGCGATTCACACGCATATGGCTCCGCCTCTTACCCTTGAGCAGGATGATCTCGACGATCTCGACGACGTACTCGACCAGTTTTCGCGCGCCCCAGATACTCCAGCGCAGGGCCCACTGTCGCCCTTGACTTCGCCCCCGCCGCCCCCTCCAACAGCGACCGCAACCAGCTTTGGCCGCCCGCGCACAAACACGCGCGTGGACGCGCCGCCCGTTTCTGCGCCGGGAAAGGGCCTCGGGGACGTCACAGAGGCGGATGAAGAGGCGCTGGCCGCTGACTTTGCGGCGGAACTCGCCAAGGGGATGGAGAGCCTCATGCGCGAGATCACGCAGGGGGGCGCAACGGCATCTGGATCTGGATCTGGTGGCACGGCGGACGACGCGGCGCTCAAGGCGGCGTGGGAGGCGATGCTCGTCGAGGGCATGGATGATGCGCAGACGCAGAACAACAACAACGCGGCCAGCGAGGCAAAGGCGCCCGAGGGCGAAACCGACTTTCAGCGCAAGATTCAGCAGACTATGGGTAAGCTGCGTGAGGGTGAGTCTACGTTGAAGGTAAATTTTGTTCTTTCATTATTCTTTCATTGGTATCTTTGCGTGCAGTGGGACAGGGGTACACTATGTCATTCCCACACTTAGACCATTCGGTGGCGCGGCAATGTCATGCCAGTTAAATTGAAACGGGTACTGCGCGCCGCCTCGGGCTAAACATTTGCAGCCATTTTTTTTGGGTGGCGCAGGCGTATTATTGCGAACGTTTCAACGTGGCTTTAATGGCTTAGCGGCCAGGAGAACCTACCGACCATTACTGTTGCTAGGGGAGCGGTCGTGATTCACAGTTCTTGGCTTATATTCTTTACCTCCTTCACCCCACGCACTAACGCCTTCCCCCTAGGACGCATCCGCCCCCACCCCCGCCCCCGACTCGCTCGAAGCCCTCCTTGCTCAGCTCAGCGAGCTCGGCGGCGCCGACGGCGCAGAAGGCGGCGATCTCCCCGCAGACGAAGCAGAGCTCGCGGGCTTCCTCGAGAACATGATGGGCGAGCTCATGTCCAAGGAGGTGCTGCACGAACCGCTGTCCGAGCTCGCGGAAAAGGTTGCCCTCGTCCTCTGTCACGCTGCTCACCCTGAAGCTGATTCATCCATCGCCTTTGCACAGTTCCCCCCGTATCTCGCGGCGCCCCCCGCCCCGCTGGCGCCCGAGGACCGCACACGCTATGAGGCGCAGCTCGCGCGCGTGCGCGACATCCTCGCCGTGTTCGACGCGCCCGACTACAGCGATTCCGACAGCAAGGCGCGCGAGAAGGTTGTGGCGCTCATGTCCGAGGTGCGTTTCACTTTTCCTCTTCCTCTCGTCCGCGTTCGTTTCCTCCCTCTCGTCCGCGTTCCTCGCCTCCCACTCGTCTCCGTTCTTTACCATCCACCCCACTGACCCCCCGTTTCCAGATGCAGTCCTACGGATCGCCCCCTTCGGAGCTCATGGGCCCCCTGCCGCCCGGGCTCGGCGCGCTCGGGGAGGAAGGTTGCGTAGTCTGCTAGTGGATGGTAACAGTGGGTAGGAACAAAGTGAACGATATCAGCGGATGGGAAACGGAGAAGTGGATGGGAAAGAAGTGAATGGTGCAGAAGAGGCTGTATTATTTTTTCCCGCGATGTACGAGAGGCTTCGATTATTTTACGGACACTTGATTTTTTTTTTTTGAAATTGCAGCCTGGGGTTGACTCCATTCAGGGCATGGACTGCGCGCTCACTAAACGCAAAAGTCACGTCATGCAACAAATCGATACATATCGGAAGCGCTGTACATGCGAGGGAGGGCGCGTATTTACTCTTCTACATGTCCATCTGTGCTATTCGCCCCGCCCACGAGCCGCGCAGCGTCTCCCTTCCACGAGCCTAAGTACATCATCCAGGTCAGCACAAAAACGATATAACAACAAAAGCGGCCAATAAACACATACCTTGGAACCCATGCGCCACAAACGCCATCGGGTCATCCAGCCCGCGCGCCCCAAGCGCCACCGCCGTCGGACTGAAGCTCGTAATCGGCAGCACCAGCGTATCGCCCACCCTCTTCCCCGTCTCCAACCCCGTAAAGTTCGCCCACGTCACCCCGCCCCCCCCGCGGCTGCTGCTCTGGTCAAAGTATCTGGGGTCGTTGAAGTACGCGTACACGACGTCCGTCCACACCGCCGGCCCCGTGAGCTCCAGCACGTCGTCCGTCGAGAGCGCATACCCGCCGTCTTTGCCCGCCGCCGCGGCCCACGTCGTGTTCTTCCGGCGCAGCGCCTCGAGCGTGATATTCGCCACCGCCGCGCGCAGCACCGGGTGCCCCGCCTTCGCCTGGATCGTCCACTGGCAAAACTGCACGCGCCGCATAAACGAGAGCCGCCAGTTCTCGAGCCGCCCCCCGTCCGCCTCCACGCCCACCACCAGCCCCACGGCACTGCTGTTCTCCTCCGCTTGCCCCGTCATCGCGCGCGGCAGCCACTCGCTTAGCGGCTTGAGCGGCTGCGTATCAACATCGCTATACGTCCCCCCCCGCGCGAGCAAAATGAGGTACCGAAAAAAGCCCGCCTTGAGTATCGGCAGCGGAAGCGCGTCGTACGCTTCCACAACACGCGGCACACCCGCGTACAGATACCTCACGACCCGCGCGGCGTCATCGTCCGTGAGGAGGCGGTGCGTGAACCCGGGATTGAGCGCGGACCACTGCGCGACGGGGACGCGGAACGCGTCGGTGAAGTCGCTCGACGCGGGCGAGACCTTCCACGTTTGCCAGATCTCGGTCGGGATTGGGCTGAGCGCGTCGCGGTTTTGTGCGTCGTAGGGGAATTGGGCGGCTAGGAGGGCGTCGAGCTTCTGGGCGTCGGAGGCGCCGACGAGGCGGGATGCGTTTGGTCTCCACGAGCCTGCACATTTATTTACTTTGGTCAGAACCAGCCGAGTAGAACGTGAGCTGCACATGCACATACCTTGGAATCCATGCATCACAAACGCCATGGGATCGTGCACCCCACGCGCGCCGAGCGCAACCGCCGTCGGGCTAAAACTCGCAATCGGCAGCACCATCGTATCGCCCACCCTCCTCCCCTCCTCCAAGCCCGTAAAGTTCGCCCACGTCACCCCGCTCCCCCCGTGGCCAAAGTACCGCGCGTCGTTAAAGTACGCATACATGACGTCCGTCCACACCGCCGGCCCTGTCAGCTCCATAATCTCGTCCGCCTCCAGCGCCCACGCTCCTTTGCTCGCCCACGCAGTCCGCCGCAGCCTCAGCGCCTCCTGCGTGATATTCGCCACCACCGCGCGCAGCACCGGGTGCCCCTTCTTCGCCTGGATCGTCCACTGGCAGAACTGCACGCGCCGTGTAAAATACGCTCGCCAGTTCGGCACCCGCCCCCCGTCCGCCTCGACGCCGACCACGAGCCCGACCGTGGCGCTGTTGCTGTTGTTATTCTCCGCCTCCGCTTTCCCCATCGCGGCGGCGCGCGGCAGCCACTCGCGCAGCGGCTTGAGCGCCGTAGTGTCGATATCGCTATACGTCCCGCCTTGCGCCAGCAGAATGAGGTACCGGAAAAAGTCCGCCTTGAGGATCGGCAGCGGGAGCGCGTCGTACGCCTCCACGACGGGGGGGACAGCCGCGTAGAGCGCGTGGACGAGCGCAGAGGCGGCGGCGTCCGTTAGGACGTGGTGTGTGAATCCGGGGTTGAGCAAGGACCAGCTGGCGACGGCGGCGTTGGAGGCGCTGGAGGACGGCGCGGTTTGCCAGATGTGGGCGGGGAGGGGGGCGCTGGCGTTGTAGGGGAATTGAGAGGCCAGGAGGGCTTCGAGGGATAGCGGGTCGTGCGGGTTTGGGGTGTCTTTGGCTTCTTGCTGAGGCACCGCAGCTTGGGGTACGGTTGCTGGGCGAGAGTCAGGTTTCACGTCCTGCGGCTTTGGGGCGTCTTTGGCTTGCTGATGAGGCACCGGGGAGACCTTGGCAGCTTTGGGTGCGGTTGCAGGGCGAGACGCCTGTGTGGCAGGTTCCGGCAGACGTGCGGCTTCCTGGGGGAAATACTTGAATTGCGGCGGCTCCACGGCTGCTTGAATCTCATATTCCGTGGCATCCGTCGGATCTGAGTGGTGTCTGAAGTCTGTCCGCAGGTCGAGGAGGAAGTACAAGGCCGAGAGAAAGAGCACAGTGGCGGCGAGGAATCTTTTGAAGGAGAACATCTTGAGGCTTTGGAGGATAGAGGCCTCAGACGCGACGCTGGAGAGCGCTAGGTAGAATAGATTCGTGGGGGGTGCAGACGTGAAGAGAGAAGAGAGAGTCTCTGAGGTGGCTGACATGTTCAGGTGGCTGACAAGTTCGCGTGCTCGATTCATAGGAAAGAAAGCATATATGCTGTCTGCTTCGTATACATTGGGTTTATTACGAGAATCTGGGGACAGTCAGTGTAACGTATGAGAGCTCAAGTCCGAACAACCTACTGCATTGATTTCAGCGCTCTCGGTCCCTCAGGGCGCGCTCTGGCCCTTGAGGAACGCCTCAACGGTCTCGACAATGACCTGGTGGTCCTGCTCCTGCTTGAGGCCGCTCACTACAATGACGCCGACGACGCCCTCGACGCCCTTGACGCGCACAGGGAAGCCGCCGCCGTGGATCGCATACTCGCCCGCCGTTGCGCCCAGCGAATATTTATAATGAAAGTCGGTCTCGCGGGAGAATGTTTTGCGCATGTACCACGTCGAGAAGCCCCAGCGGAGGACCGTCGCGCGCTTGCGGGCGACCCACGAGTCGTTGTCGGGCTGCGTGCCCGGACGGGTCGCGGTATGGAAGAGCAGCTGGTTGGCGTTGGCCAGGGTGATATTGACGACGGCGGGCGTAGGAAATGCGAGCAGGCGCGAGCGCAGCGCGTTGCCCAGCTCCCAGGCCGTGTCGGCGGTGAAGGCGGGAAAGATGAGCGACTGCTCAATGGCAGCGATCGTCTCGAGGTCAGTGGGCGGCTCGGCGAGCGTGGCGGCGGAGGAAGACATGAAAGCTGTATGAGAATTCCGACGCTCGGGGCCGTGGGCGGAGAAAAACCAAAAGGGGACAGCAGACTTTTTCGACGTTCGACGATGGGATTGGCTTCGACCGCGGGGTCCAGGAAACGAGACGAACTCATGCCCGCAGGTACCAGGTAGGGAGCAATTCGAAGAGCCGCAGATAATATTTTCTGAGGTTCGACGCAATTCGACGACGACATCAGCCTGCATGGATCTTTTCAAAGCTCTTAGCCAGCTCTAATCTTGGGTGAACGGTGACGACTCGGAGGAAGCTAGTCTCTATGATCCTGACACGGCCTCCAGTCTTTCACCTAGCAAGAATATCATAGGTTTCGGCCCCTTTTGGAACTGCTTCGAACGCCAAGAATCGTCGACTTGTGTGTATATTTCTTCTTGTCGTAGTGGTCTTGTGTGCAGTCGTTCGCCTGGGTCAGGTGTGTGTCGTTTGGCGCCAAACAATGCGGAGTTCTTCTCCTTTCTTCTTCCTACCACCACGCACCTCGGCGATTCTTTTCCTTCGTACACGGGCACATGGCCGCCGCAACATTAAAGGTACGAGCTTCATTTGTTAGAGCGTCTGTCTATCAGGAGAGACTACCGTAACATCACTGGTTCACTTTCGCGCTCCTCGCTCTCGACACTAGATTGACTGCCAGTAACGGAATAACGGGCTCCATAAGTCACCGGTGACCATGGAGACCACTCGAGCGCTTGAGCTTGCAACACTAACCTCAAACTAACCTGGCTGTAAACTCAATGTAAACTACCACGGAACCGTGTTTTTTTCCCCCCAGTGATTACGTTTTACTGATGACGGTCTAGCTCGGAACGAACTTTGAAGTTCAACCACACTCAGCTCAGCCTACTCACCTCTGCGTCACTTCTGCCTCTATTTTCATTCACAGCGCATTAGGGTCTTTTAGAGTAACCACTTTCAAATTTATTTCGGCCTCATTTCGATTTTATTTCGTTGGCCAGTTGAGTGTTACCTGATGTGACCGATTAGGGCTAGGGTTCGCTTAGCGCTTGCGCTGCGCATCATTGTCGCACATGCTCCCGCCCCCAGTCCCGCCGCCTCAAAGTCGGTGTCAGCATGTATTATTTCAGATTATTTCAGTGGGCCTAACTACAATGAGTGCCGCACATGATGCTTGACAAAGATTGCAGGGTTCCCAGATGGCCCATACCCGAGGTATGGGAGCTCATTGTGATGGCCGATGGGCAGGAGGTGATGAGCGCGATGATGTGGACTCTGAACAACTTTTGAATTTTCATTTCAACTCTGATCGTGATCCAATTTCGTCAATTTCGCTCAATTCGGTCTTCTCCGGTCACACTTCCAGCGAACTAGAATCTGAAATGAGGCCGAAATAAATTTGAAAGTGGCTACTCTGAAAGACCCTATTGACAGTGCATTTTTTTTTGGCACTGCGTCATGATTCAGATTTACGGTGCCCAAGCCAGTGATTCTTCTAGATCTCCGTCTCTATTTCCAATGTCCATGTGGTTACACTTTAAACAGATCCGTAGTACTACGATCCAACCGCTGGTAGTATGCACAGTTTCTCGCAGCTACTACTACACCACAGTAGTCCACGATATTAAAATCAGTGGACAAAGCCGCTAGTGACGGTGACTGTCAACTCTGAGTTCCTTACCGCGGTTGCCCAGGACTCCGCGGCGACTTGCACTGGCGCGCAGTGCACAGATTGGTTAACTCGCGCGCACCATCATCAACTCAACTGGAGTGTGAATGAAGGCCCTTGTCTGGATGCGCAGCGCAGCGCTTGAGAGCTTTCTGCTTCGCATCACACAAATATATTGGACTTCGAGGCTTCACTGCTCGGTTCGCTGCACTTGGATGCCCGCCATATTCCGAACCACAACCTCGACGTCAGGCCGGGTCTCGGGGAAGAGGCCCAAGTAGTTTGTCACATATTCCCAAAGAGTTTGGGACATTGTGAGCGGTCGATCAGGCAGCTCGCCTTCGATAATTTTGAACATTGCTGCCGTTTCCGAAAGCTCAGGAAATGGAGCCAGGCCAGTGTACAGCTGTCCCAAATCAATAACAGAATCGTAAAAAAAAATCCGAGGTCAAGCCCCTTACCTCGAGACACACGCTCCCAAACGCGTACACATCACTTGCAGGCGTCCGCCGGAATCGAAGGCCAAAGCGATCGGGATTGATCAGTTCAGGTGCCATCCAGCGAAGGCTGCCTGCTCGATGAGACGTTGAAGCGACTGTGGCATCCGTCAAAGAGGTCAGTCCGAAATCCGTCAGGCAGGCGCTCCAGTCTTGGGTGATCAGAATATTCGCCTGCAATGATTGTCAACCCAGGATTAATAATCGAGACATTGTAGAATATCGCACGCCACGCAAGTCGCCATGAACCACATTGTGGGAGTGAAGATACTGCAGACCGTGCGCTATTTCAGAGAGCTACGAGATGATTATCGCCACCGCGGATAATAATAAAAATAACGAGAACAAACCAATTTATCCACATTTCTCCGTCCATGCCCTTCGAGGTATTTCAAAACAGTGCCGTGCTCCATCCAGGGAGAGACCATACAGAGCGACATGGGGAAGCTCTCTCGGTCGATGCCTATGAGAGGCACAATATGTGGATGCGTGAGGCTTTGCCATACAAGGGCCTCTCGACAAAATTGCTGCATCTGTAGATCAACACAAAATCAGAGACATTTAAAAACGATGCGCACCAAACGGATTCGGCGCAAATCGGCACCTCGATGAAATGTCTGAAGGCGC
This sequence comes from Mycena rebaudengoi, assembly GCA_029282285.1. Taxonomy (NCBI): domain Eukaryota; kingdom Fungi; phylum Basidiomycota; class Agaricomycetes; order Agaricales; family Mycenaceae; genus Mycena; species Mycena rebaudengoi. The sequence continues at coordinate 1,699,382 of JARJCX010000015.1, read as the reverse complement.
TTCAGGGCAACAGTCTTTCCACCATACAACGCGCGATAAACGTTGGCGAACCCACCGCCAAAAGTCGGTTCCTCGTCGCGTTCACTGACGCCGGTAATGAAGAGAGATGATGGAAGTTTGTCGCATGCCTCGGAAAGTTGGAGCAGCATTTTTCGAGCCTTGGAAGCATCTTCTTGTTTTATCAGAAATCCCCTGTCCAGTACCTAGGAATGTCAGATGATCGAGCTGATAGTCGCGAAACGAAGAGTATAATTAACATTTTGAATGACGTCTAGAAAGTCCTGCGCGGAGTCCCCGTCAAGAAGAAGCACGGCCTCTTTGTCTGACTTTGATTCTATAATTGCAAGAAGTAGTGTTGCGACACGCTGCTCATCTTCAAAAAGTGCCGTGCGGAGCTTCGGGTCATCTGCAACACCGAGATCTGACGACATCTATGTAAAAAATCAGCAATGAAGTATTTATAATCCTGTGAAAAGATTGTGGACCTGCAGTAATGCGCTCCGGGATTCGCGGCATTTCAAAAGGGCCAAAACTGAATCTGGTGCAGACATTGTCTCATAGTGTGTTTCTAGCAACGACCTCATGCTAGTGTATATTAGTTACTTTCAGGTCGATAATATAATATCACATACCGTGAATTGTGATGGGAGGCAGCAGCGGAAATGAACAAGTACAGGTTCTGCAAGTGATAAGTCAACGGGCCAGTGGTGGAGGTCCAAACGAACCTGGTACACCAATATTTTCTGAGGAAGACCCTCACTTGGCGATGATCTGGGACCGATGGTACCCTGGATTCCCGACTTGAGACAAGAGATAGAGACGAAATATATATAAACAGCCACCGAGATTTTTTCTTCAGGGAAGAATGCAGCATCTAGGGCCTCCTCGAAGGCAGACCGCTCGTCGTCCGAAGAACTCTGCAACAATGGTGAATTTGCTAACTTCCCCTTGTTGAGCTGGGCATTATCCTTGAAGTCCGATGACGAAGCTTTAACGTGCTTCATCCTGAGACCCGTAAGCAGCTCAGATCTTCCCAGCTCTCTCCATCTTACGGACGGAGTCTTGGACAGGGCGAGGGAGGAAGATATGTCATGATCTGGGTTGGCGACATTCATCGGGGCTGGAAAAGTATTTCATAACAAAGCGCCTCAAAAGTCATCACACGCACCCCAACGGTCTAGAAGCTCCTGGACAAGTTGGTCTTTGGCACGCAGCTCGACACTCGATTCTGTCATCAGTTTTTGCCTCCCATCCGGTAGGCCCTAAAGGGGTGATAAATGAACTGTTAGCCCAAGTAAACTGAAGCGCAATTATAATGTCGACAGCACCGTCAGAAATTTACTTACTTTGAATGCACCGTTGACGGGATCGAAACGGCGTATGAAGTCGGTAGGGCTAGCCAACGGGCTAGTAGCTGCAAAAATGGCCGTGTCGTCAGTGGCGGCGTGTATTTTTAGCTGCATCACTACTGACGAGTGGGACGAATCGCGGGAAGGATAATGCGATCGTTTGGGCCGCGGGGGAAAAGTTTGGAGGAGAGGTGACAACTCGAGCACAGGCAGCTGGGGGCGTGCGGCTGCTGGGGGTGACCTCGAGACATATTATACACAAGAAGAGAAAAAAGTAAAGGAGAACAAGAAGAGTGGTGGCACATTGTGAAGTTGGGGACTTTTGAAATACTCCACTCGAGTGTATGAAGCGAACTCCATCATTGAGCGCTAGCGCTGAGCGCGAGAGGGAAGCTGATAAGTACGTTATTGTTGCCGCACGAGAACGATCGCGCTTTACGACTAAGCGAACCCCATCATTGATTTTTTCATTGAAGACTCCGAAGAGAGCCTCGGAATGATCCTTGAGATATTTCATGCGAGATTGCCGTTGCTCAGAACTACAACTGACCGCGTTAGGAAGAGATAGGAACCGATCAGGGTCAAAGATGCGTTTCACCGCTTTTGAAAGGGCCAAGATCAAGCGAGCGCGTCGGGCCATTAAGGTGGAGAATGATAGTCTCACGCCCGTCCGCAAGGCGAACATGTATACTTGAACATGTATGTAAGATCAACTGCCGGAGTCAGATAATTCGGGTGCAGGCGAAGTCGAGCCCCCACAATCATTCGTTCTGTACTTGGGGCATCGGACCGTTAATGCTGGTAGGGCCGCAGAACAAAATAAATAAATGGATACCCATTGAGTAAGTTGTCTTTAACGGCACTGGACGGAACAATTATGTTATAAAGTCAGAGCTGAGAAGGGAGAAGAAGTGGGATTCAAGAACATTGGCAGCGGCAGCTCGACGCAAGGCGCGACCTCACCTGGCAGATTCTCCAGATTTCTATCGAAAGAGGTAAAAATATTATCGGGCCGTACAGAACACGGGGCATACAGGCCAGAAACGAGTAGAGGAGGAGCAGAGAGTCCATATTGGGTCCATAGCGGGTTACCTGGTGGCCTGTGACATGGTAGGACATGGTACGACTTTAGAACTAATCGATCGGCTCCGCACGTTTCTCCAATCGCGGGTTCTTTTACCACCGATTTTCTATGTGGATCCTCTGCATCAAGATAACATAACGATGAACGTTGTCAGATAATAGTGCCCTAAGTTATAAAATGTACGCATCTCCGCGTCTATATACTTGGGTGAACGATTATCTTCATCCCGTCATATAAAGGTGTTTACGAGACTACTCCGCGTCGTGTTCGGCACAATGACAATTAGTCTCTCGTAACACAAATGAAGCTGGGCTCCGATCACGCTAGAATCTTATTACTAATAATCGGAGTTTGAAATCTCGCTGGAAGAGCGCGCTCTGCGGCTCTTTCGGTGATTGAACCTCAGTGAATGCTATAAATGGGCTAGGAAATCTTATATAATGCACTCTGAGAGTTTGGGATTTTTCTGGGGCTCAGGCAGTCCATTGGAGCGCTCATTGCGAGCCATCGTCTGATGCCATCACGTCTCGGCTGGTTCCGTGGGCTAAACGATTTCTATGCGTTCTAGGTGAATTATTGCAAATCTAAAGATACAAAAGTTGTTATACATGTTGCAAAACTACGACTGAAAAAGAATTACATTTTATGAGATACTTGTCGCGGAATCGATGCGACGAAATTTCAAAGTCCGATGATTAGTAATAAGATCCTACCACGATCGGATACCCGCGGTGACAACAGGACTAAATGACAATGTCCTCTTAAGAGTAGCCAAAGCCCGAGTCAGTGGTATTCAACAATTTCGATTGGTTTTCTGGATTCGTCAGCTAAGAATAGGCTAGCGTGCGAAAAGGATTTGTCAAACCCCTTTAAGGGAGGTAGGTTGAACCGACTGTGCTGACAACCGTTATCGCGTGGATTACGTATCCGTTGCTCGTGAGGTGGAAAACACTAAAGCGCTCTCAATGTAACTCTTGCATTTCTCTCATTCATCACAAAACAATACAAATTCGCAAATTCACAAACTACAACAGAGACCGATAGTGGTACAAGTAGGTGCCTTCCGACTCTTCCAATATCTTTACTGACTTGCGATGTTTTTAGTTTTACGTGTTTATTTCTAACGGGACGAAAATCCGGCTCTTAAGGTATTTTTGACTTGCAAGCAAGATTCTCGACTAACTTGGTTTACTTGCAGTTCCTAGTCAAAAACTTGCTGCAGGTTTCAAACAGGTACGCAATTCATTTCTGACCTTCTTGCTGATTTCCTTATTGACTTGCCGTTTTCATTTCGTGGTAGTTCAACGATTTCGGAGTTGGTTCACCTTTGACTACACGAAAATCCAACGCAGTTAGCTTTTTCTGACTTGTTGCACGGATTCTTTACTGACTTTTCGCAGTTTCACTTATGTTTCAGCTTGAATTCCACACGCCGGTTTATTGAGGTAAGTATTTTTAGCTTCACTGAAATCATTGAATTTTCTTTCAGATTGAGCCTTGAGTTGAAAGGAGCGTTAATGTGGTCGTAGATTACTTGGTCTAATTATTGGGGCTCGCAGGTGCGTTCCTTCTGCCTTCTATCGTATTTTCTACTGAAGTTGATGACTTTGAAGACTTCAACAGCAAGGCGCCAGGAATGGAGACGGTGTAATAGAGTTTATTGATAAAGTAGAGTACTAGGTAGCGACGTACTGTACATCTTGAGGTTTCCACGGAGTCTGCTCTCGGTACACCGCCAAAGTGGCCGCACGTGGTCAACAGGTGGGAGAATCGCCTGGCTGACAGCTTTCTCAACATCTGGCAACCACTCCGGGGCCAGCTGGTATCCAGCTGAACTGGCAGCTTTTTTTTCAGCTGGAAACCACCTGTTCAAATACCTAACTGCTATGTGTTGCAGAGTCCTGGACTCCACCTTAAATTTTGCACAATAATGCGCGAAGGTGATTTAATTATATACTGGTAGTACGACTGCTGGCTGAGATCCAAATCCAATACTTGCTCTTGAATGTCGTTGCCCAGTGCGAGGTGGCTTTCCTTTTGCAATTTGAGAACATGAGCCGCTCTAGGATTCGGAATGCTTAGACTCTCGTAGCAATTGACTGACTCAGAAAACTCCACAGTGCGCACACTGGCAGTCAGAGTATTTGTTATTAAAATTCTTAAGCTGCGGACAAATGCGGATGCCAATGCCGTCAGGTCCATGCGCTTGTTTGTGTTTGTATGAGCACCACGTGACGGCACAGCCATGTTGGTCGCCACTTGCTCTTTCCCCTCATCGTTCTCCAGTGTCCCGCACCATCCTCCGTCTTGTGGCTTACGGTTCGACATTCCCAATCCCCCTTATACATGGCCTCTCAACTCTCCCGACTTCCTCAAGCCTGCAACGTCACCGTGACACCGTGTTGCTGCAGTGTGTTGACCGTTTACGACGTGGACTGGAGCTCGTGCAACTGCGCGCTCTTCTTTTCCATGCTCGCCGCTGGGGCATCCCTCCCTCGTTGCGCTCCCTCGCGCCTAACCCATACCTCGGACGTCCGTAAGTGCAACTGGCGGCGTTGTTGGCGTGCTGCTCAAGAACTGCTACTGTCGCAAGTTCCTGCAGCTTGGCGCAGTCTTTCCCATCCGTCTATTCTGCCTTGCACGCAACATATTCAGGCCCTGAACGTCGTGGGTCCCCACACCCTCTCAAGTCATCATCAATCCCCTCAAGACTCGCACTCAAGCTCAACTTTCAGCCGATCTTTCAAAGTTAACATTCAATCATTCAAGCTTCAAGCCTTCAAGTCTGTCTTGACTTCAAACCTTGTACAAATTGTGTCATCCAAGTCTTCAAGTCCCGCTTGCCCTCACACTCGTGCCTGCGCCCGTGCTTCTTTTGTCATATTCAATCAGCCAAGATTGCAACACCATCCTCTTGACCGATTCCGAAGACCCGAGTCAAGATTTTCCTTCAATCTGCGCAACCGCAACGGCCCGCTCCACTGCATATTCTGCGACGACCTCACATTTACGCGACGGCAAAAGACGGCCGGATCCCGACCATCATCGAGCATTGGCGACTGCATGGCCACTTGCGGCGTAGGGAGTGTGTATGTAGCCGACTCTTCTGCGTGCAATGCTACAATTGTTCCGTTTCATTCAAATTTGTGTGATTCAAAGTAACGTCAAAAGTAAGAGCATAAAATACAAGTGGTTGGTCTAATGGCGGACAGCTGGAGCCTCGGTGAATTTCCAGTCAGAGATGGCCCCAGCGTGGCCCTATTACTTTTTCAGCTGGCGGCCAGCTGCCTGGCCGCCGGGATCCAGCTGTCAGCCACATGCATTAGACAGGTTGTTCCCAGCTGGTGACCACATGTCCACCAATTGGCGGTGTACGTCTTTCCTTGCTCTTCTTCATTATTGACTTGCTAACACCGTTGTGCTAGAATAAAATGAGTGAGTAAGAAAGAAAAATAAGAAGCAAGATGAACGCTCCAAGCGAACAAGTCTTATTGCCGTTTTCAAAATAGTTGGCGCACGTGACTTGTGTTGGTTTTTTCGCACAAAGTTTCGGACGGTCATAGCTCAGCAACCAGTGGACGGATTGGGAAAAGTCCAATACATTTGGAAAGCCCTCATCTGGGGCTCGGTCGCCCCATAACTATCTTCATGAGATTCCGAGGGTTAAAATTTCCTATTTTGGATATGCCGAAATTGCATCGGCAAGCCCTAGCACCCTAAGTAATGGACATAGAGCTACCATATTTCGAATCCATGTCCTCAACTATGTCCCTAAGGGAGCCCCGCAATTGGTGACACAGATTGTACTTGTCAGCCTCCGCAATGCTGCCTTCAACGGGCGATCATGTATGTTTCGAGTCCTCAGATCCCGTATCTTGACTTGAGTTCTATGGGGCGTTTTAAGAATCATCCTAGTAGTGTGGAGTCAAAACATGGCACAAATTCATTCACTACTTGAAGCGCTACATACGGCCGATTCAATTTCGGTATATCCAAAATAGGAAATTTTCATCCTCGGAATCTCATGAAGATACTTATGGGGTGACCTAACCCCAGACGAGGGCTTTCTGAATATATCGGACTTTTGTCGATCCGCCCACTGGTTGCTGAATTATGGCCGTCCGAAGCTTTGTGCGAAAAACCAACACAAGTCACGCGCGCCAGCTATTTTGAAAACGGCAATAAGTGAAATCCTCTATACTAAGTTTTATCGACTATCTCATAAAACTTTTTTAGAGTCTGACTATGTGAGACTAGTGAAATCCGTGAATAAAAGAAAGCGAAAGCAGCAACTGCTGCAGTTGACGCGCATGATCACAAGTCAGCAAAATGCTCTCTCCACAACGACGCACCGCAATTTTCAAGCCCGTGCTCGCCCACGCTCGGCACCGCACAAGTAAAATCGCCCCAGCGCGACGCAGCGCACCCCGCGCACCCCATCCCGCCGCCGACCGACCCAGGACCGCCTACACCCGGCGCCCCAGCACCACGCAATCCAGCCAGCATTCCTCGAGTTCCCGGCGCAGTTGCGCCGCCCAGCAATCCAAATTTCGGCCAGAAGGACGGCGCAGGGCCCGCGTTCGTGATTCCCAAGGCGCAAGAGGGTAGGGTCGGCGGTGCAGTTATCCGAAGCGAGCACATCGCGCCACCCTGCAGCGGGAATGCGCCCCGCGCGCTCCGAGGGGACGAAAATGCGCCAGAGGGGTAGCGGGGCGTGTGTTCTTGGGTATAGCCCAGGTCCGAGGGCGCGCACGCACGCGTGGCGGGAGGGCGAGCCTTGCCGAGGGTGGGGGGCTAATTGCGTGTTTGTGGACGTGGATTTCGCGCGGGCGCTGCGGAGTGTGGGCGGCGGGCGGGCGAAGCGCTGCTAGCGCGCGCCTTGGCTACATAGAGCTCATCATCGTACTTGTCAAGAATGTTGTGTGACCGGAGTCACCCGCATTTAATACTTTCGATTGCGCATTTTCCAAAGCTCAATATTTTTTTTGGGTATTGCACGGTTCAATTCAGTAAGAGTATACAGTCCTTAACCGGGAAGCGAAACGCTCAAGCGATCCGGGGATTTTCTCCGTGATGAAAAGCGATAGTCACCCAAACTTTCTTTCACTCAATGTATATACTAAATGGCTACCTGATATCAAAGAGTTGGAGTGAATCCCTTCAGTATTGGTGGAGAACGGGTAGGGCTGCCGCCCGTGCCCGTTGCCACGGTTCCACGGCACCCGTCGACGGGGTGCCGTGCCCGTTCCGTCAGGCATTTTTCATCCACTCCGACGGCCCGTTGAAACACGGCCGCGACGGCCGTCCAACGGCTGCAGTTTTCCCACCCTCTGAAATGCCGATACGGGGTAGATTTCCTTGTGACAGACTATAGGGACACCTCAAAATACTAAGCTCAGCCCGGAATGGCTATTATTCTCCGTCAAATGTCATATTTTGAGGTTTAGGTTGGTTCACGGCATTTGCCGCGAGTGATGGCGGAGTTTAAATTTAGTTCGGTAAGCAAAGAAACAGCTTCTCACTGTAGAATGCGACGTATTTTGAATATTGAAGCGGTGGTACACACCTAGACATCCAAAAATACATATAGCTTGTACATGAGTCAATCCTACATCGATACACATGAAATTAAATTTCAACCGACCCGTGTGCTGTTCAACACCCGGTACGGCCGTGCCGTTGACCGTCCCGTCCCGTCAGGATTTTTTTCGACCACTCCACGGGCCGTAAATCGACGGCCGTTGCCGTCACGGCAACGGGCGGCAGCCCTAAGAACGGGCCCAATTATTGATACCATCAAATTGTGCCATAAACCACGAAGCGAAACACTACGTAAGATCGGCGCGATGGAGGGTCTTTGAAGTCCTGCGGTGGCCATATTCTAATTCTACAACCCTGAAAACCCCCAATACATCCCATAACTGTGTAATTCCTGCACAGCAGCGAGGGACACTGGCAGTGGCTGCTCAATTGCAATATTGGTGACAAAACTGAGCCAAACAGCGATTCAAAAGATTTCTTTTTCTTGAGCTCTTGAACCACTACCTGCACAATTCCTTTAGTGAATATGAGTTTTGGATACTCTAGAATGCACTCAAAAAAATCGGGCCCTGGGGGATGCTCACATGATGCAAAACACGTGGTGTTTCGCTTCACGGTTTGTTTCGCTTCCCGGTTAAGGACTGTACTAGGTAATTATAGACGATAACAAAAATACAATCCTGGCCGCATACATGAACGAGGACGAGGGGTACTGTAGAAACGAGAGACGACCGGTGCAAACGGAATGCACACCCGACGCGTCGATCTGCCTCTGGCCGCGCTGGCTGCGCAGCTGTGCCATTTTCACCTCGATCCATGGTAGGTAGGCAAGTATAACGTGAGCCAAGCCAAGAACAGATAAAGCGCAACAATGCGCACGCACCTCCTCATCGTCGATCCCCGCGCCGCCCATCGGCTAAAACTCGCAATCGGCAGCACCAGCGTGTCGCCCACCCTCCTCCCCTCCTCCAACCCCGTAAAATTCGCCCACGTCACCCCGCTCCCCCCGTGGCCAAAGTACCGCGCGTCGTTAAAATACGCATACACGACGTCCGTCCACACCGCCGGCCCCGTCAGCTCCATAATCTCGTCCGCCTCCAGCGCCCACGCGCCTTCGCCTTCCTTGCCCACCGCCGCGGCCCACGTCGTGTTCTTGCGGCGCAGCGCCTCCCGCGTGATGTTCGCCACCACCGCGCGCAGCACCGGGTGCCCCACCTTCGCCTGGATCGTCCACTGGCAGAACTGCACCCGCCTCGTAAAATACGCACGCCAGTTCGGCACCTTCCCCCCGTCCGCCTCGACGCCCACCACGAGCCCCACCGTGGCGCTGTTGCTGTTGCTGTTGTTCTCCACCTCCGCTTGCCCCGCGCGCGGCAGCCACTCACGCAGCGGCTTGAGCGCCGTAGTGTCGATATCGCTATACGTCCCGCCTTGCGCAAGCAGCACGAGGTACCGGAAGAAATCCGCCTTGAGGATCGGCAGCGGGAGCGCGTCGTACGCCTCCACGACGTGGGGGACAGCCGCGTAGAGCGCGTGGACGAGCGCAGAGGCCGCGGCGTCCGTTAGGACGTGGTGCGTGAATCCGGGGTTGAGCAAGGACCAGCTGGTGACGGCGTCGCTGGAGGAGGGCGGGGTCTTGCAGGTTTGCCAGATGTGGGCGGGGAGGGCGGCGTTGGCGTCGTAGGGGAATTGAGAGGCCAGGAGGGCTTCGAGGGACAGCGGGTCGTGCGGGTTTGGGGTGTCTTTGGCTTGTTGCTGAGGCGCCGGGGAGACCTTGGCCGGGCGAGAGCCAGGTTTCACGTCCTGCGGTTTCGGGGTGTCTTTGGCTTCCTGCTGAGGCACCGGGGAGACCTTGGCATCTTGGGGTGCGGTTGCAGGGCGAGACGCCTGTGTGGCACTTGCGGCTTCCTCGGGGAAGTACTTGAATTGCGGCGGCTCCACGGCTCCTTGAATCTCATATTCCGTGGCATCCGTCGGATCTGGGCGATGTCTGAAGTCTGTCCGCAGGTCGAGGAGGAAGTACAGGGCCGAGAGAAAGAGTACAGTGGCGGCGAGGAATCTTTTGAAGGAGAACATCTTGAGGTTGGGCGGATAGAGGCGTCAGACGCGCGGCGAGATACCGTTGGAGAGCGCTAGGGTAGAATAGATTCGCTGGGGGGTGCAAACGTGAAGAGAGAAGAGAAGAGAGAGTCTCTGAGGTGGCTGACGACAAGTTCTGTCATGTTCAGGTGGCTGACAAGTGCGCGTGCTCGATCCATAGGAAAGAAAGCATATAGGTCGTATACATTGGGTTTATTACAAGTTTATCAAGCGGGAATCTGGGGACAGTCAGTGTAACGCATGAGAGCTCAAGTCCGAACAACCTACTGCGCTCTCGGTCCCTCAGGGCGCGCTCTGGCCCTTGAGGAACACCTCAACGGTCTCGACAATGACCTGGTGGTCCTGCTCCTGCTTGAGGCCGCTCACGACAATGACGCCCACGACGCCCTCGACGCCCTTGACGCGCACAGGGAAGCCGCCGCCGTAGATTGCATACTCGCCCGCCGTTGCGCCCAGCGCATATTTACCATGGAATTCGCTATCGCGGGAGAATTTGTTGCGCATGTACCACGTCGAGAAGCCCCAGCGGAGGACCGTCGCGCGCTTGCGGGCGACCCACGAGTCGTTGTCGGGCTGCGTGCCCGGACGGGTCGCGGTGTGGAAGAGCAGCTGGTTGGCGTTTGCCAGGGTGATGTTGACGACGGCGGGTGTAGGAAAGGCGAGCAGGCGGGAGCGCAGCGCGTTGCCCAGCTCCCAGGCCGTGTCGGCGGTGAAGGCGGGAAAGATGAGCGACTGCTCAATGGCGGCGATCGTCTCGAGGTCAGTGGGCGGCTCAGCGAGCGTTGCAGCGGAGGAAGACATGAAAGCTGTATGAAGGCTTGTGCCCTCCAGTGAATCTTCGAGTCGAACCTGGTTCGGGGCCCGGGCCGCTCAGTTGCGGAGAAACTTCGGAGGCTTGTTTCCAGTCACGGACCGTCGGTCCGACACTGCCGAACATCCACCGTTTGTTGGTTTCGACCGCGAGATCCAGACGAACTCGTACCCGAAGGTCCCAGGCAGGGAGAAATTCGGAGACCCGCAGAGAATTCCTGGTACCGATTCAGGTTACTAGGTCTGAAACCCGTACTATCGTGCCCTATGGGTCTGGAACTGCCCCGTCCAGCTGGAACAACTTTTTCTGATTTTTTTCTGCGCATCTTTTCCCCCGGTATCCTCCGGCATTCATTGATACATGTCTGATGTCTGTACATCCAAAATAACTAAGAGATTCGGGGAGAGGAACGTATAGATAGCTCGTTGCCGGGCATAGTGATGAAGGTAATAATATGGAATACTATGCACTTTCTCCGTGTCCGCTGTAGACTCGAGGCAGACGCTTTTCGTGCCAACTTAAAATTGATGACAGTCGATCAATACGCGGGCGGAAAAGCGACTGGAGCATTCTAACCGGTAGCTAGTACGACCGGGAGTTGCCGTGGTCGGTTGTTTTGACTTAGAAAAATTTCGCGAAATTGAAAATTCAAACATTTTTAATCAAAATTCTGAAGAGACAGTTATGTTCTAAACCATTATACATGCTTAAGCAACTGTTCTACTTTACCAAAAGTGAAGAAATGAAAGTACTATTTCGACAAAAAGGTAGAATGCAAGGTCGCGTGTCGGAGGCATGTGATAGCTATGTCATAGATGCGACAACACCCGATAGTCCCGATGCGGAACGGGTTTCTCCGGCGGGTTTTATCCTCCCTTCAGTGCCTTCAGTTTTGGAGGCATTCTCATGAAACCTAATAGACTGTTCTGGCGAAACACTTCCGAAAATAATTGTCTCTTTACAATTCTCATCGCAACAGTTTGAGTTTTCGCTTTCACAAAATTTTTCTAAGTCAAAACAACCGACCACGGCAACTCCCGGTCGTACTAGCTACCGGTTAGAATACTCCAGCCGCTTCGCCAACACCGTTTGATCGACTGTCATCAAAGTCCAGTGTTGTGCGTCTGCGGCTGGGTTCGAGCCTATGTCCGCTGATCCCGAAGCCCCCCAAAAATTCAGGCGTGTTCTTAAACAATAAAAAATAGTTTCTGCCTCCTTAGAGTATGTTCACTGAACCATGTAGAGCACGATAGTAATACCAGTTCCAAAAATTCGTCCATTCTTGATGGCAAGCAACCGTATCAATACGGCTCCTTTTTATCCGGTCTGTTCCTGCTCCTCAACACATCATCTTTGCGGCTCACAAAGGTTAGACTTGGGTTAGACCAACATCCCCACAAGCTGCCCACATCAAGTCGTACCAGCCTTTTCCACAAAAAAATCCAACATGTCTCCTCGGAGTTGCTCCTGGTCGCCAAAGTCACAGCGCCGAGTGCTCCAACAGTCTACCCCCAACTCTTTCTTTGTTATCAGGCTTGAAGATTACTTGACATACCACGGAACCCCGTCCGAGCCCAACACCGAGGCCAACGGCTGGGAGTGGTCACTCAACCGCTACCGGCTCAAGATGTATGTACATTTATTGCGACTGGAGACAGCTATTTACTCACATCAATTAAAATCCTGCCGTATCCTTTCAAAAAGCTTAATGTTTCAACCAGTCCTTCGTCAAGTCAGGCTTCTCGTTTGATAATGTGCATCCTGACTTCCCCGTCCCGCTGTGCCGAATTCCCAATATGTATACCAATTTCCGTGCTGACGGAGTCCCCCACTCTGTGGCATTACGGTACCGCCTCGCATCTCCAGAAACTTCAACGCTGCGCAGCGCCGCCTTCTGATTTGTTGTACTCGATTTTTTAAACATGCAGCCTGCAACTTGAAGTAAGGATCCCCGCCGTTCGGTTTTCAAACTCCCGAACTACATAAATATCAGAACAAAACCTGGACTCAGTCGTGACTCATCATTCCAAAATTCACCTGTGGATAATCTGAGGCTCAGTACCTCTTCAGAAATCGCCCTCCAACGGCAACTCCATACCCCGGATTCTGAATTCAATCCATGAACTTGTCACCAACTCAAATACTACTACTTACTTCCTGGCTTTTCTGTGAACTCGCGCTTCAACACACCGGACCAGGACTTGCAAGTTTAGAACTCTGGCTCTAGACATGCTACAGTTTCCAGCTTCCGCCCCAACAATCAATCATCAACATAGAACTGCAATTTTCAACTTTCGAACTCCGAACTTGCAGACAATCCCGCGCGAGTTTCTGTCGATTCGCCGCATTATCTTTTTGGATTTTTTATTTATCTGCTTTGCGGGAATGTCTGGCTCGGGTCAATACGCGTACTTGACGCATTTGACGCGTTGATTCTCGCTTTGACAGACTCATAACCAGTCTGTGAACAATACCGAAAGAAAATGCGGCGAGCACTTCGGTGTTTACATACCATGTTCAATTCAGATACTCTTTGTCCAGAGCTTTTGATTGGTACCAGCCCACCACGAGATGATCATGGTCCTCAATTTTTTTGGCCTTATCTACCTACTAAATCCCACCTTCCCTGCAACTTCCAAGCTTGTCGAAACTCAATTCTGATGGTGTCTGCTGAACTCGGAAAGCAAAAAGAATCTGTGATTCTGTTCCCCAAAAGTCCGGGGTTCCTGGTGTGGTTAGTAATAGTTAAGCTGTATGCATAGGTCTTGGTATAGGTTTATACTCAGGTACCAGGGATGCCGGGCTTTATGAATATTTACTGAGCCGGGTTCGATACAATAGGGGCAGTCAGAGTAACGGTTCTAGAATCGGTTCTCAAAGCGGTTCTGGATATAAAATTTAATTCTGAGAACCGGAACCGTCTCAGAACCATTGCAGAACCTCCTCCAGAGTCGGGTCTGCGCACAGAACCGGGTTCTGATTTAATCCGGTTCTCTCACAATTAAATACGTGGAGAACCGTCATCAGAACCGTCGACAGAACCTGCCATCAGAATCGTCCAAAATTGCTACTGTAACTGCCCTTCCCAGGCCCGCCATATAATATATTTTGAGTCATTCTCGAGATGACTACCATCTTCAACCTCGTTCCCACAGCACACCCGACCTCAGTTTCCGTCACAATGGCCACTCTTCCTCAAGACCTCATCGAAAGGGTGTTGGGTCTTGCGGATACCTCAGTACTCTTCACATGCTCAGTTGTTGGGACTCCATTCCGTGAAGCCTCCCAGCGGCGTCTCTTTCGGTCAATGCGGCTACATCGACTGGCCCCAAATCCTCTTCAGCACCGTGCCCGCCCCCTCCCAGTACACTTCAGTCCCAATTTGGGAGATCTTCGTGCTTTTCTCGCTGCCTCTCCCCATATTTCAGGCTTCATCCGCCATGTGACAACCCCAATTCCCTTTGGAGCCCACGAGCAACTCACTCTCGAGTCCATTCTCCGCTTGCTCCCCAACATAAATCACCTAGCTATTAAGCATCAATATTTAACAATGAGTGCGGGTCTCATTAACGTGCTGCAGAACGACATTCCTCCCCATTCTGCAACGTCTCGATCTGGTCTCTTTATATCTTCCTCCCTCATTCCTCCTTCGCGCAGCCGGTGTACCGACTCTTCACATGTCCAATGTCTCACTCCACGGCATTGGTGAACAAACGGGCGCTCCTAGTTCGCTTGAATGCCTCCGGCATCTCGCCGTGACAGCGTTCGCACAGGACTCCAGCTCCTACGAGGTATTGCTCAATAACCCGCGTTTCGCGAGCCATCTCGAGCGGCTGAATATCTTAACGTATTCCTCCCCCGATTGCACTCCACACCTCAGCCGTCTGCTAATTGCTGCGGCGCCCTCCCTGCGCCATCTGGGGCTTGATTCAGGTACTTAAGATCTGTCTTGAACGCTGATATTATTGGCTTGGCTAACTCATAAACAGTCCCTCCTTCCGTCTCCTTGCCTCGCATGCCGCTGGTCCACACGGTAGAACTCGACCTTCGCGTGAGTCAAAACGGCGAGTTCATCTCCGCCCTCGCAGAAATCGCGGCCTCGCTCCCCCAAGTGCAGACGCTCAATCTGCACTGCGAGGTCTACTCTATCGCCGTCACCTCCTTTCCCTGGACCTCCATAGAACACCGCCAGAACGTCCACTTCGCGCATCTGCGTCGGATAGACTGCCAACTCAGCGTGGTGGTGGGAATCCGAAAAATGGGAACCACGAATCTGGATCCGTTCCTCCAATACTTCCGCACGATAATGGAGGGAGTCATGCCCGTGCTGCAAGGGAATGACATGCTGCGCTGCGCCTTGTCTAATTCAGCTTATAGGGCTCCCGGGGGCGCTGACTGGTTGTAGGCTACAACCACAACTTGTAGCTCACTAACCTGTCTTGCAACGATGGTGTTTACTTTCCTTCCATGGCTAAACTCATTTCCACACTGTTACATACCGTGTATCGGTTGCTTCCATCCTGACCACGTCTCATTCCCGTATTTAAATTATGTATCGAATATCGGCAGGCATTTCCTCAACTCATTATATTCAGTTTGTTTGCAGAGATTCAGCAGAAAGTCAGGGATATCCAGCAGGCGGGGACTCGGAAGTCGCCTCAGAGAATATTCCAAAACGACGACTCGGAGTATCCTTTCCACTTCTTCTTCCTACCACCATGCACCTTGGCGATTCTTTTCACACTAGTACTGCCCCAAGATATGCGCGCAGTCCTTCCCTTAATGTGCCGGTTTTTAGGTCCGTGGACTATGGAAAGAATATAAGATAGGCCGCATCCATATTCATCTTGAAGCGTGACGTCTTATTGTAAATAATCAATTCCTCGAGAACCCCCTATGAAATTAAATAAAGTCTCCCGTCAATCTACTCTAAAACTCGCTAAGAATCAGCAGCCAGAAAATGAGAAACTTTGAGACGAGATAACTTTTCCGTGGTCCCATCAATATTCTGAACTTCCCATCAGATTTATCAAAAAGCTATCTAGTTCTGCAGCTCTTGCTCATATTGCACAGGAATATTTGGGCACACGGAGGAGTAATTTTAGAATAGTTTTAGGGGAGATTTTATTTTATTTCATCCGGGTGCTCGAGGAATTAAATATTTAAGTTGTGATGTCACGCTTGATGAGTATGGACGCGGCCTATCTTATCTGGACGAGTGATGTGTATTACTGTTAAACGACTTGGTCTTCAACGTTCGGCATTCGGGCTGCCTATTCTAGCCATCAACTAATTAGAAATGATTGGTTTCCGGGGGGAGGATATACTGGGAGAGGCTATACACGAATTTCAGTATTGGGTGTCCTTGTAGAAATTGAACTTACTCTAGGACGACTAGGTCCGGCCACGCTCAACGAAGGAAGTGTTGGCAAAGGCTTGTGAGTAGGGGTCGCTTTGCGGCCACGGTTCTCAGCTTCGCGCTCGCTACCAACACGCTCTAGATCGTCATACATTTGAAGTGCCTCGAGTATTTCTGTGCTAGTGGCAAGCAGGTCTGCAAGAACCTGCTCCTCGCACGTCAACGTCGACATTGGCGATTCAAAATGCGGTGTGCTCGTGTTGAGCTTGCTGGTTGAAGTTTCGTGCATCTGGTCGTGTTCGTTCCCCGTATCCTCCTTGGCGACACGTGAGCGTGTGGCCTCTACAGCCCAAGGGATCTGCAGCAAGATATTCTGCTGTGATTCGCGACACTTGGTATAAAATTCCTGCGGTAATGTGAGTCAGAGGTACTCATGCAGCTGCGAGACCAACTTTGATGACTGCATTGTTCAGATCTTCTGGGGCAGCCACTATGAGCGCGGAAGACAATAGCTCAGCATTTCCTGAACCGATCTTGCACTCATGAAATATTTGATGCATGTCCTTGGAAATTTTGCTGTGGTCGGTAAGCAGGCCACCGTCGCTCTGGACTGTTGGTATGATGCTGCTCGTGCTGTTTTCATAGTCGTGCATGTGACGAATAGTTGGCTTGAATATCACATCATCATCGGCCAAAGGAATCCCCTAGCGGAGGCTGAGTTGGAGCTAGTATGGCACCTGGAACGACTTACATTTTCTGGCTTGTTAAAGGGCCTTACGCGTCTCCATAGACTGCGGAAGTCATTGTCTCTGGCTATTGTTATGCGATAAGACGGAGTTTGAAAAGCAGCACGAAAACGCACTAGATCCATCGGCATACGCAGCGGCAGCGAGGACGAGCATAATTCTTTCACGAACAACGATGGATGTTGGAAACGACGAAATCAATTCCTCCAAAGTGTCGAGGAAGTCGCCGAATGCCTGGGAGCCAAAGGCATTGGGAGAGTTACGGATAAGTATGCCCCATAGCTAGGTGTTCAATACCATCCGTTATTTTTCTGTTGTGCATGGGGAATTTTGCAGACCCACCCGAGCAGCAGCGAGCTGCGCTGCGGATACACCGTGTTTGAGCTCGCGACCCAGTGTATGCATGGCCGCTCTCGCGCTGCTGTCACTGGCAGAAACTCGGAAGCACACATCGAGTACCATTGTCCAATCTTCAGAATCCGTGACAACCAGAAATGCTGGAGAAGATTAGTAAAGACACAAAGGTATTTCAGGATTACCGTGCGCACCAATCATGCGGGCTATTTCATTTTCCTGGTTTAAACCTTGGTTTCCCTTCTCTTTCCCACCTTCCATCTCGGTTGTAGACCATTCAAGTCTGATTCCTTCGGCCTGCGAGCGATTTCTTTCTTTATATCTCCCCGACTCCTGGATTGTGTAATTAAATGGTGTCTCTGGAATTTCACATGTGAATACCTGGAGGATGCAAAATTCAACTGGATTCAGTTCCACTGTGTGAACGTGCGTAATACCTTAATGCCAGATTTCTTGTCTCCATTTAAAACCTGATTGACGATAGGGTTTGATTTGGATGGTCTCTTTCTGTACGTGAGTCTCGGGGCGGCCAGTGTCGATGCAGAGCGCATGTTGAGGGGGTGTGCATATTGCTCAAGTATATACTGCAGCCCTTGAGCAGATGGCCTAGCCGCAGGATTTTCAGCCCAACACTCATTTACACACGTCCAAAGTGCATCTATCATGACAGGCTGCTTGGAGGGTCGCTCTGGTCGCTTTCCTTGGCAAACTTGCCACATGGCAGCAGTCTCTGAAATTTTCGAAAACGGGGGTTGGCCAGTGTACAGCTGAAAAGATAAGAAATCAACGACCGATAAAAGAGATATTTGCTGAAGCTTACCTCTAAGCATACACACCCGAAAGAATACACATCACTTGCGGCTGTTCGAACGAACCGGGGCCCAAATCGCTCTGGTTCTATTAGCTCTGGAGCCATCCACCGAAGATTACCTCCGCGTCTGGTAGTGCACCACGAACTACTGGAAAATCGACTGAGACCGAAATCCCCCAGGCAAGCACTCCGGTCTTGCGTAATGAGAATATTGGCCTGCAGTACTTAATAGTCAGTCAAAACACAAAAAAACTAAGTGCAAAGTTTTACCCCACGCAAATCACCATGAATAATATTACATGAGTGAAGATATTGAAGGCCTTGAGCGACTTCGAAGAGCTTCAAAAAATTGAATCAGAGTGCCGAAGCGAACTCGGGGAGGAAAAATAGGCCAACCAGCCTATCCACATCGGATACGAGTCTCCCGTGCTTGGTCAGATATTGTAAAACTGTTCCATGAGGCATCCACGGAGAGACCATGCAGAGGGAATGTGGGAAGGTATCGCGATCGACGCCAATCAAGGGCAAGATATGCGGATGATGCAGATTTTGCCAAACGAGGGCTTCTCGGTAAAATCTCTGTTTAGCGTGAACATCTCCAAGGATTCATTTTGAGGAAATGGCGCACCGAGGGAACAGTTCGTAGTTCTTCATCCTGAATAAATTGACGCAAAAGCTTCAGTGCCACTGGTTTTCCTTCGTAATAACCTCGATAAACGTCTGCAAAACCACCAGCAGAACTAGGCCACTCCTCGCGCCGAGTAACTGCGATGAACAAGGAGGAAGGCAGTTTTTCGCTAGCCTCTGACAATTTGCGAATTATTCGCTGTGCGGCGGGATGCTCTGTACCGCCCAAGAGACCTTTATGCAGTGTCTGTATAATATGATGAGCACAGTGTAATGAATGGCAAGCTCAATCAGTCACATTTTGGACAACATCCATGAAATTTTGCGCATCATCGTCTTGAAGATGCATCACAGCTGCAATGGCGTCCGGAGATTGAATGACGGAGACGATATGTTTCGCAATGAGTTTTTCGTCCTGACGGAGAGCCTCACTTAGTTGTGGGTCATGCCGGTCTAAACCCAAGTCGGAAGATAGCTGGGCGCAAATGCGATCAGTTAGTTCGGGCTTAGAAACGGCCAGGAACCGTACTTTCAGTAAGGTTTTCAAACGTTTCGGACAACGTGCTAGACCGGCGACAATATTCTCCGTCCATATCGAGGAATGATAATCTCGGAGAGTCGAATCGAGCCTGCCATTAAATATTGGTCAGGTAAGAGCAGGTCAAGTGCTTTGTTACGCACCCCAAGTATCTCTGACACGACACGTCTATGATAACCCCAAGTGTATTCTGAAAATTTATGTCGTTGAGCACCTTCTAAGACCAGCTAGCGATTCAGTACCTTGTACATGACCGTATTGGCCATCAGAGAGCGGAGAATTGGCCGGGATGCAGCGGCGGCCTGAGCAATATTCCCTTGAGGTTCTAGCAGAATCTCATTGACGGAATTGAAGGGTAGCTCGCTGCTGGTTGCTTGCCCAGTCATAGTCGACGTGGTGTCGTGAATCGCGATTGGCGGGGACAAACCGACCTCTTAAACCACATCCGAAGTATGACGCAGAGTGGATTGTACGGGCGGCTTGTATCCGTAGTGCCTCTCTGTTTTTTTATCGAGCAGGAGAGTTTGGCGGAGATCAACCACACGGCTAATCGGCGTATAAGGCGGGCCCAAGGGGGTGCCTACCGCTTGAACATCACTGTTTCACTTCCGCGCTCCTCACTCTCGACATTAGATTGACTGTCAGTAACAGAGCAACGGGCTAGCGCTCCATAAGTTATCGCGGAGACCACTCGAGCGCTCGAGCTTCAAGGTCAACTTGCATCGAAGTGCTGTAAACTACCACGTGTCGCCAAGGGTACCCGCCGGAACTTATGCCAAGACACGACCCTTATGTTACTGTTACAGTCTTAGTGACACTATTAATAATAGTGGGGACCGACACCATCAATGATCAGAACGGCAGGCTTGTCCTTGTTTGGTTGGCTGTAGCACTGGGTTCCTGTTTTGTAAACACTAAGGCTCTTTATCCCGCCTCTTTAGCCCATTGAATAACTGAGAGACTCATAGTGAAATAGATGTTAGAATGGCGCCTTCAGAGCGGATTTTTGATTTTTGTCCAATACAAGAAATGGGATGCAACTAATCACATGGTTGAGAGATCCCTGCGGAATAAGACCGAAAATCAAAAATCCGCTCTGAAGGCGCTCAGTACAGGCTAAATATATAGCGTTTTCTCCGCAGAAGTAGGATGTTTCATGTAGAATTGAAAGAGGAGATAGCTTTTTGGCGGGATTTGATTAAATCATCCACCACCAGTCGGCATGCCATCAGATTGAAGTTTCCTGCTGCTATACTCATTTTTCCATCTCTATGAACTGTTTGAGACTCATTTTTTATAGATTGTGTAGCAGGCGCGGTCAAACGGAACAAAAACGCTGCAGACCAGGGGAAGAGTGACCGTTGTCACGCATTTGTGACATGCACATATTTCAGGCCGTTCAACGAAAGCACAGCCTGAATTGGTCACTTTACGCAAGCTGAACGCTTATATAGCCCTCCCTATTCCTCCAGGAACTTTTTCACTCCTCAAAAACCAGTGAAAACCTTTGGTTGTTGTCCAAAAACGCTTTTTGAGGGAATATTTGAGCTCCAGACCTACGGGAGGCCTGAGGAACGGCGTATAAAAAACCCAAACGAAGTATTCATTATATTTGAGAGAGTCTGCCCGCTTTTATTACTGTTATCTACCCTATAGGCCCCATAAAGCTCTTGATTTCAACACTCATATCTCCCAAATCACAACAGAACAAGATGATTGGATGATTTCTTTTTTTCTCAGCGGGCCCATACATGCTAGGAACATTTTATTTCAATGAAGCGAGGAGAATCCGTGAAAGAGCATTGAGATATGCAAGGAAACATGAGAACAACAGTTGTGATTGAGAACAAACAAAAGCAAATATGCCGTTCTGGGAAAGGGCGGTGCTGGTCCCCCAGAACGCGCCGCGCCCTGTATGTACAACCTCCGAATCCCACACGTCTGCTTTCATTTGGATGTCAATGAGTCCGTGTCATGGCAAGTGTTATTAGTAAATGGTGAAAATATTATGATCTCTCCTCCGGGGTGAATTGGTCGCATCCTCCAGTACCAAACCCGCTGCAGCCGTCTCCGATTCGAGAAGTCCAAGTCCGTCGTCTCTGGAAGTAATTGAGTCCTCGACTTTTCTTGACCGAGAACTTCAGTGTTTGGAGTGCTTTCATTAACTCTGGTGCAATCATGTTGCGTCTGGTGGTGGTTGTCTCGGCGCTCGAGGAGAAGATGTGCTCGCAACGAACTGCTGATCCCGTGGCAGTAGGTCAACCGCCAGCGCGAAGATGGTCGGGTATCGCAGCTGATTGTCCTGTACAGCGTAAGTCAAGTTTCGAGTTGCGAGCGAAGCTGTGCCGCCGAGCTCCTGTGCCAAACGAACGCAATGCATTGCATTGCAGCATTGACATAACCGATAGCCGGTGGAGACTTGACTTCTAGGGACAGAGGAAGAGGTTAATGGCTAGTAGATAGGCTGAGGCGGCCTCGGCAAGTGTATAGAACGAGGGCAAACGAAGGTTTGAATATTATGCCCGAAGCCGTTAGAAGCCACGGCTAAGCTGTGCGGAAGCCGGCTTGAGCCGGAGCCAAGCCGATTGGAGCCGCTAATGATCGGCTGGCTGCGGCTGGCTTATTTTTGGCTCGGCTCCATCGGCTAGCCGAGCCGAGCCGAGCCGCGGCAACACTAACTATCATTAGCCCACCTTTGCCAAACAGCCCACCTTTGCAAAAAAAAGTTGGAATATTTTGCGACATGAATACTGCCTCAATTTACTTGAAACAAAGAATGTTCGGATTCTCCTGCTTCCCAGTAGTCGAGCACTATTTTTCTCAGAGTACATGAAGCCAAACTGAGTTCAGCATAAGGTGAAACTTTTTTTTGCAAAGGTGGGCCTTTTTGATCGCTGGCTTCGGCAACTCCACTGCAGGCTCAATTCGGCCCCCAAAGCTCAAATAACTCTGGATCCGACATCTTCCAGTAGGAATGAACCTCCCTATCAATTCCGAGTGCAAACCGACAAGAATTGCGAGTGTAGGGTCGCCATCAATTTATTTTTGCAAAGGTGGGCTAATGATAGTAGTGTCTGGAGGCCCTTCCGACCTCGTGTAGCAGTTTTTTTTTTGATGGGTACCCCTTGCGATGTCGCAAAAGTCGCTCTTGAATCATAAGCCAAGATAGTGCCTTTCTGAACTTTATAGGCAAAAGAGGCGGGGTTATAAGTACTTGTAAGGCGCTATAACCCTGCGTGTTGGGCCTGTAAGATTCAGAAAGGCCCTATCTGAGGTTGTATTCCAAAATCGGATTTTTACGACATCGAAACCGTGTTTTTTTTTTTAGTCTGTTGCCAACAGTGGGGTCCGTTTGGAGTAGAAGCTTACGACTAATCATCAACTAATCATTGGGCTTTCAAATTTCGTTGCGTCGATTCCGCGGCGCAGACCTCATAAAGGTAGTTATTTTTGGGAATTGAGGGTTTCAGACATGGATAACACATCTAGTCTCCCCAGATTCTTGACAATCCATCCAAACAGGTGTTGAAAGCATTGAGCCCACGGAAACCGCCAGAAGCTGATGGCATCGGCTGATGTCTCCCACAAACGCATCGCAAAACTTTAGTAGATGTATTCACCGAGCTCAAATAAAATATCATACAAGCACAGAGCATATAAGGCCATTCACTAGGCTCTCTGGACTTTTTAGAGCTTTAATCGGCGCAAAGAGTACACAGCGCGCGTTTGTATTGAGATTTTAAACTCCGATGATTAGTAATAAGATATCGATATCGGACCCCCGCGATCAGTAACAGGACTTCAACAAACGAGGTACGAGTTAGATCTGTTGAAGCGTCTGTCTAGGAGAGACTATTTCCCCCCCCAGTGATTGTTATACGCTTTACTGGTGACGACCTAGCGCGGAACGAACTTTGAAGTTCAATCTAGATCTCCGTCGCCGTTTTCCAATGTCCACGCGGCTACACTTGAAACAGATCCGTACTGCGATCCAACCGCTGGCAGTAGCCCCAGTTTATCCGCCGCGGTTTTGCCGCGATCGCCAACTTGCCCAGGACTCTACAGCGACTTGCACTGGTCCAGGCGTGCCGTGCACAAGTTGGTTGACACGTGTGAGGAGAGGCGGTGTTCGAAGTTCAATTGTGCGAACTTATGAATGTTCAGTTGGTACAGGTACTCGTACTTTATGGAGCTGAACCAGGCAAAAAATCATCCGAAAAATTAGGAAGACGCCAGAAGCACACAAAGGTTGCGTCCCAGCCGAGCTTCAACAGAAAATCGGAGTGGATGATGCGCAGCCCTGCCAACTTTGAGAGTTTCCTCGCACCACACAAGTATTCTTAGAATTATTGGTTGGCGCCGAGACTTCACCGTTCGGTTAACTGCACTTGGATGCCCGCCATATTCTGAACCACAGCCTCGATGTCAGACCGGGTCTCGGGGAAAAGACCCAAGTAGTTTATCACATATTCCCAAAGAGTTTGGGACGTTGTGAGTGGTCGATAATTTTGAACATTGCCGCCGCTTCCGAAAGCTCGGGAAATGGAGCCAGGCCAGTGTACAGCTGCGCTAATTAATTACAGAATCGCAAAAAAATCCGAGGTTAAATCCCTTACCTCGAGACACAGGCTCCCAAACGCATACACATCACTTGCAGGCGTCCGCCGGAATCGAAGGCCAAAGCGATCGGGATTGATCAGTTCAGGTGCCATCCAGCGAAGGCTGCCTGCTCGATGAGACGTTGAAGCGACTGTGGCATCCGTCAAAGAGGTCAGTCCAAAATCCGTCAAGCAGGCGCTCCACTCTTGGGTGATCAGAATATTCGCCTGCAATGATTGTCAGCCCAGAATTAATAATCGAGACATCGCAGAATATCGCACACCATGCAAGTCGCCATGAACTACATTGTGGGAGTGAAGATACTGCAGACCGCGCGCTATTTCAGAGAGCTACGAAATGATTATGGCTACCGCGGATAATAAAAATAATGTGAACGAACCAATTTATCCACATTTCTCCGTCCATGCCCTTCGAGGTATTTCAAAACCGTGCTCCATCCAGGGAGACACCATACAGAGCGACATGGGGAAGCTCTCTCGGTCGATGCCTATGAGAGGCACAATATGTGGATGCGTGAGGCTTTGCCATACAAGGGCCTCCCGACAAATTTGCTGCACCTGTAGATCAACATAAAATCAGAGACATTTGGAAACGGTGCGCACCAAACGGATCTTCCACAAATCGGCGCCTCGATGAAACGTCTGCAGGCGCTTCAGAGCAACAGGCTTTCCACCATACAACGCGCGATAAATGTTGGCGAATCCACCGCCAAAGATCGGTTCCTCGTCGCGTTCACTGACACCGGTAATAAGAGAGATGATGGAAGCTTGTCGCATGCCTCGGAAAGCTGGAGTAATATTTTTCGAGCCTTGGAAGCATCTTCTTGTTTTATCAGAAATCCCCTGTCCTGTACCTAGGAATGTCAGATGCTCGAGCTGATAGTCGCGAAGCGAAGAGTATAATTAACATTTTGAACGACGTCTAGAAAGTCCTGCACGGAGTCCCCGTCGAGAAGAAGCATGGCCTCTTTGTCCGACTTTGATTCTATAATTGCAAGGAGTAGTGTTGCCACACGCTACTCATCTTCAACAAGAGCCGCGCGGAGCCTTGGGTCGTCTGCAATACCGAGATCTGACGACATCTGTGTAAAAAATCAGCAATGAAGTATTTTATAATCCTGCGGAAAGATTGTGGACGCACTCTGGGATTCGTGGCATTTCAAAAGGGCCAAACTGAATCTGGTGCAAACATTGTCTCATAGTGTGTTTCCAGCAACGACCTCATGGTAGCGTATATTAGCTACTTTCATGTCGACAATATAATATCACGTACGGTGAATTGTGATGGGAGACAGCAGCGGAAATGAACAAGTACAGGTTCTGCAAGTGATTGGTTAACGTGTCAGCAGAACCTGGTACACCAATATTTTCGGAGGGGAAGGTTGAAGTCCCTCACTTGGCGATGAGCTGGGACCGATGGTACCTTGGATTCCCGACTTGGGACGAAATAAAAAAAATAGAGCCACCGATAATTTTTCTTCAGGAAAGAACGCAGTATCCAGGACCTCCTCGAGGGCAGACCACTCGGCGTCCGAAGAACTCGGTGGCAACAATGGTGAATTTCTTAACGTTACATCTGCCCCCAGCTTTATTTTAACAAAGGCACCTCAAGAGATCACATGTACCCATTATCGATACTGAGCTTGATGCCTCCAACTGGTGAGTCTAGAATCTTCAGCACTTGTTGACTATTACCGACTTTTTTGGCATGCGGCTTGACACTCGATCCAGCGCGCAGTTCTTGCAACCCATCCGGTAGGCCCTAATACGGGGATAAATGAACTGTTAGCCCAATAATCTTTCAGCTAAACTAAGCCCAATGTCGACAACACAGCTAGGAACTTACTTACTCGGAGTGCATGGTTGGCGGGATCGAAATTAACGTGGGCACGGCGTATGGGTCGGCAGGTTTGATCATGCCTGTGAGCCGTGCGACACATTGTGCTGCTAATCTGAGCAAGAATCATCAATACTCGAAAGAGTAGATCTGGGCCTGCCGGGGAAGCGAAACGCACTATACAGCTCCTCGATGGTCTTGAATGACAAAAAAGAGCTGTCAGCTGTCGGGCTGCGTCTCAAGCAAAAAACAGTAGGGCTTGCGGCCCGTCCGCTCAAATGTGGTGATGTTCCGCAGGGGGATGACGGATTGTTCCGGTAATGAAGGTTTCTGCCATAGAGGGAGTTTCATTAAGAATGCATGTTGCTCCAACAAGTGTGGCCGTAGACGTTACTCACATGCGATGTGTGCAGTGTGAGGGTGAGCTCGTTCAGTACAAGCCACTTGGCTTTCCCGATCCAGCCTGCAAAGGCTTCACTGCTACCTTTGTCCTTGACGCTGATGAGGCCCTGGTTAATGACACGCGCAGACTCGGAGGGGAGAGGGACATTGGAAGACATAAATGCGGACAAAGCGGCGTCTTTCTTCGGTCCGGACAGCCGGAAGAAGCCGAACTTTTGCAGAAGGCGGCTTGATCCGAACCCAGGCTCTTCTGGAAGTTCAACAAGGTACGAGTTGGAATGTTGAAGCATCTGGCTAATTCACGGACTATGCCATTATGAGACAGAATGCCTCAGAGTCTACATGAATCCGCAATTACTCCACCGCACAAGTTGCGTATAATAGGAAAACTTTACGGATCTGGTGTATAAACTGATGTCGCAACTAATTACTTATATACTCGAAGAGCGCCGTGAAATCGAAGACTTCATGTTCAATTCTGAAAATCAGATGAAGGTAATCAAGGCGAAGCTCGAGTTGCAGTGCGCAAACATTTTTGAAGAATATGCGAGCTTCACACAATGGGTGCGCAAAGATTTAGTGAAGTAAGTAGCGCAAAGAGTATTCTTCATTTTTTATTTTTAACCGGTTGTCAGACTTGTTATGTAACGATCACGAATGCATAACCAAACAACGCGTCTCGTTTTGTGCGTTTCGTTTAGACTCGTGAACCAGTCGACGTTAACGGGCGATCTCACTCAGAGAATTCCGGACCTGAATCTAAATTAGGAACATCAGTAAATAAGGACTGTTGAGTAGAGGATCCGGGTGGATTAGTCCAGCGTACTTACTCATTGTTTTGACGTATTATTCGGGGGCTTTGCTGCTTGTTTCACACCACGA
The DNA here is from genome assembly GCA_029282285.1 of Mycena rebaudengoi. Taxonomy (NCBI): domain Eukaryota; kingdom Fungi; phylum Basidiomycota; class Agaricomycetes; order Agaricales; family Mycenaceae; genus Mycena; species Mycena rebaudengoi. The sequence goes on along the minus strand of JARJCX010000015.1, from coordinate 1,672,322 downwards.
CGGTGCGCTGGGCGCTTTAGGCTTCATCAGATTCGCAGTCAGAGTGTGCGACTTGCCACTTCTCTTGGACAGTCTACAAGTCTACCGGATGCTTGCGCGATCACAGGCCGCTGTTGGTGCAGCATTTGGCTCCCTGCCAGTAGCCCCTGTCGTTCCTTGCACCTCGACATTCTCGTTGCTGCTTGCTTCATCTTCACCACATCACCTCTTACTTCCGGCTTACCACACCTTCTGCCCCGAATTCTTGCTGCATCTGGGCTCAGACGACAAACTCGAATTTTCTTTAGAGGGAGTATAGGGATACGGGACGGCCGAGGGATTACCGAGGACGGACAGCGTGGAGACGCCGATATGGCAGCAGGAGCATCGACCTGATCCCCGGGATGTGCATGGTCCAGGGAGGAATTCCCAGAGGATGCACATGGTTCAGGGGGAGGCAGGGAGACAGTGCCCATGGACAATGGTCAGGGAGGCAGGTATGGGTGCTGGGACGGACTGTCTCAGCGTCAGTGGGGTGCTGCCAGAGGCCGGGGCAAACGTCGGACCGAATACAGGCCTGTGCATGGTGCGCAGGTGGTCGTGTACGTTGCCGAACCAGGCTTGGGTTGGCAAGAGCACCGTCAGACACCGGATGGACGGGATATTCGCAGTTTCCCTCCACGGCATCATTGGGATGCAGCTGAACGAATGGGAGGCAGGAGAACACCGGGGTTGGAGCCTGCGCGATTGCGTCGCAGGTGGCCTTTTTATTCTCACAATCTGGCCCGGATAGGTGAAGGCATCAATCAGTTGGAATTGCGAGGGACAATTTACGAGGTCTCGAGCATGGTCGCACGCAGACACTAAAGGTCTCTTGTGCGAGGGGGAGTGTTGAGTAGAGGATCCGGGTGGATTAGTCCTGTGTACTTACTCATTGTTTTGACGTATTATTCGGGGGCTTTGCTGCTTGTTTCACACCACGACGGTGCGCTGGGCGCTTTAGGCTTCATCAAGGACAAAATCAGACAAAGAGCATACAACAGGGAGATCACCGTTAACGGACTGGGCCCTCTGGGCACCATTTTAGCGGGGTTTTGGATGCCCCGCCATTTCAGAGTTGCGGACTTGGGAAAAATCAGGCTCGAACTGTCCCAAATGCTCTGAAAAAGTGTCAAAAGTCCGTATATCAAAGTGGAGTGAATTCCAATTCTAAGCAGAATGAGCACAACATGTTTTGCAAAATTACACCAAATCGAGCTCATCGTGCACGCACGGACCATTTGACGACGACGACCACATCAAAAGGGCCATCAGAAAAACATATATGCCTCATTCGATAGAGAATCAAAAACAAACAGTGATTCATGTAGGAAATTTGAGCACTTTTTTCGAGGTCGAGGCCAAATTTTTACGAAGTACGCACCTCACTGGCGGAACGACGGAAACCCCGCTAAAACAGTACCGAGAGGGCCCAGCCGGTATCCAGGACTGCTGTCCGAGCGTTAGCGAGTGATGGTGATGGGTTTGTCGCTGTTGTCCTGGATGCCGGATGGGGACGAGCCTACGTTTCGTTGGGTTGGACGCGATTGGGTCCTTTGAAACTTGCTGTAGCAGTTAATAATCACGCACAAAACATTTACAGCGCTATCTGAGTGCTTCAGCTCTTTGAAATGGAGGCACCCTAGATTTCGGCCCTTACTCTGCCAAAAAAAGGGTCTGAGATTGAGAACATGGAAAGCATTGGATTGAACCAGATACAGGTCCACTATATGATTTATAATGTTGGTCAGATCTATTATTCAAAGATATAACGCGTCGAAGAGCTGGCTTCGCGTTGGCGTCGCGTCTCCAAATGACGCACGTGGGCCGCTTATATAATAAGGCTGCCTCCTGATGGCGCGGAAGGTAGGCAAGTTAGATAAGATTAGATACCGACGTGGTGAATTGTGATTGACAGCGGCACAGCCGCTCTTATCACTTTGCTTCTGTCTCAACGTACGCAAATATCCATGCGCGTCTCATACGCTCGTCAAAGCCTTTCTGCTTTTCTTTTCTCCCACCCACCACAGCCCTATGTTGGCGCTAACGCGCGGGTTGCTCGGGGTCCGTCTCCTCACACGGGCCCTCGGTAGCCTTCGCGTACGGGTTTCGCCGTACCGGCCTCCGTGCCAGTTGCATCCCCGGCTTTTACCGCCGCGTGGGAATTTTGCACTCGGCCTTCTCGGCGAAGCCCCCCCCCCCCACACACAAGATATCCACTCGAGACCTCCAAGAGGTTTTATCCACCAAATATTCGCAGAATATTTGCTTCCTCCTCCTAGAAATATATCTGTCTACTACAGATATATTTCATCCACGTCGTCCTTCTAAGCAGCATCTAACTTGCAGACTACCACCACAGCCGAGCTGGCCCTTACGCTCAGAGCCCGCTTCGGTCTCCCCGCGCGCCGTTGTTTCAGACTCTGCGGTGACGGGTTTCGCCTCGGGCCTTTGGCCAGCGTCCCGTCCACCACCCACCACGTCTCGCACAGCGCTCTTTCCCCACACTTCGAATATCTGATTTGCCCGCGTCACTACGGCACTTTCAGAGATACGAAGACGCCTCGATTTCACGCGGGAAAATCGACGCTTTCACTTATGTACTCAGTTTCCTCATAGCTGATTCCATCTGATTTCCAGTGTGAGTATGATCGACGCTCGGTATTTCCAACTCCCAAATGCTCTCCACTCGATCGACCGAGTCGGACTTAACTCAACGGCAACACTACCTGAGCTTCAAGGCTGTCCTTGACCTGTGCCAGTACTGCGGCTATGGTACCGGCGCCAAACTCACTGCTATAACCTGGCTATAGCAGCCAGCCTCCTGGCCCCACCCTGTACTGCCCCAGACACTGACCCCCCGCATTCTCCCGCTTTCAAAGCAACCCTCGAATGGCAAATATAGTCCTGTACAAGGTAATGGATGGCCACACATATATGTGGTCCTCGACGCGAATGATGAGGCTAATATAATGACATACGTGTTCAGAATTCGCTTGGGGTAATCGTGGATGCGTCTTCCCGGAGAAACTTGGGGTGTGTAATATAATAAACCGTTTGACCAGCTCGTGTTTAATCAATACAATCTAGGCTCGACTCGATTCTGCGAGGCTATCAGGTCTCAATGTTGACGGCGGATGTCGTCATTGGTCTAACACGCTGTCCAGAATGTTTAAAGACTTTACTGAAGGTATTCCTGGTCGTTTAAATTCCGAGCTGGAGGTGATTTGCATCTGCGCAGCTATCTTCTGACTTCGGTTTCGACTATGACCCACAACTACGTGAAGCTCTCCGTCAGGACGAAGAGCTCATTGCGAGACATATCGTCTCCGTCATTCAATCTCCTGTCGCCAGTGTAACTGTGATGCAACTTCAAGATGACGACGCGCAAAATTTCATGGATGTTGTCCAGAATGTGAGAGCCTGTCTTCGAGATGGCTCGTGCTTATTATATTATACACAGACACTGCATAAAGGTCTCTTGAGTGGTACGGAGCATCCCGCCGCCCAGCGAATAATTCGCAAGTTGTCAGAAGCTAGCGAAAGACTGCCTTCCTCTTTATTCATCACAGGAGTCACTGGGTGCGAGGAGTGGCCTAGTTCTGGAGGCGGTTTTGCAAACGTTTATCGAGGTTATTACAACGGAAAACCAGTGGCGCTAAAGCTTTTGCGCCAATTCGTTCGAGGCGAAGAGCTACGAACCATTCGTTTAGTGCGTCAGTTCCTGCAAAATAATTACTGTAGATGTTCACGCTGGGTGTAGAGGTTTTGCCGAGAGGCTCTTGTTTGGCAAAATCTGCATCATCCACATATTTTGCCTCTGATTGGAATTGATCGCGATACTTTCTCGCATTCCTTATGTATGGTCTCTCCGTGGATGGCTTATGGAACAGTTTTACAGTATCTAAACGAGCACGGGAGATCCAATGTGGATAAGTTGGTGCGCCCATACTTCTTTACAAGTTCATCTCGATAGCACTCCAACTCAATTTTGCTCGAAGCTCTTCGAAGTTGTGCAAGGTCTTCAATATCTTCACTCATGCAATATTGTTCATGGTGATCTGCGTGGTGTAGGAGTACTTTACTTCGGTTTATTCGCTTCCGATGACTATTGTTACAGGCCAATATTTTTATTACTCATGACTCGAGTGCTTGCTTGGGGGATTTCGGCCTCAGTCGATTTTCCAATGGTTCGTGGTACAGTACTAGACGAGGAGGCAATCTTCGGTGGATGGCTCCGGAGTTAATAGAACCGGAGCGATTTGGGCCACGTTTTGTTCGATCAACCGCAAGTGATGTCTACGCTTTCGGGTGTGTATGCTTGGAGGTAAGATGTAGAGACACATTTTTGTCTCTTGCTGACATTTCATGTTGTTCTCAGCTGTATACTGGCCGACCCCCGTTTTCGAACATTCTCGAGGACGTTGCTGCCATGTGGCAAGTTTGCCAAGGAAAACGACCTGAGCGACCAACGGAGCAGCCTATGATCTCAGACACACTCTGGCAATGTGTAAATGAGTGCTGGGAAGAAAATCCTGCTGCCAGACCATCTGCTCAAGCGCTCCAGCAAATATTCGACCAATATATTCGAAGACCGTTGGTGGTCCTTTCTTTGGATGAGCGTGTTAATGACGTACAAGCCGACCTCCCCTTGTACTCGTCACGACCAGCTCCACCGAAACTACCAGCGCCCTTCAATATGCGCACAACATCTACATCGACTACGCCGCGAGCCAAACCCTACACATCAAGCCCAGATTTGGAAGGCGGGCGAGAGAATGAATATCAAGTAGCTCGCATAATTGGTGCGCGGTTACTAATAATTCATATTGTTTATGCCTTTTTGACCTTCTTCAGCATTTCTGGTTGCTACGGCCTCTGAAGACCGGACGATGGTACTCGAGTCATGCTCTCGAGTTTCTGCCGACGAAAGAAATGCAAGAGCAGCCATGCATGCACTACGTTGTGAGTTTAAATACGGCATATCGGCCGCCCAACTCGCTGCTGCTCGGGTGGGTCAGGAACTTCTGCGAGCAGTGCAACCAACCGACGGGTAAACACCTAGCTATGGGCCATATTGCTCCGCAACTCTCCCGATATGTTTGGCTCCCAAACCTCCAGCGACTTCCTCGACACTTTGGAGGAATTAATCGATTCGCCTCTCACATCCATCGTTGTTCGTGAAAGAATTATGCTGGTACTAGCTGCTGCGGCCTATGCTGGCGGGTCCAGTGCGTGTTCACGCTGCTTTTAAACCCCCGTCTTATCGCATAACAATAGCTAGAGATAATGATTTCCGCAGGCTATGGAGACGCGTAAGGCCACTGAACAAGCCAGAAATTGTGAGTCACTCAATATGTCGTACACGATCCACCTTAGAAAATCCAACAGGGCATTCCCTTAGCTGATGATGCTGTAATATTCAAGCCAACTGTGCGCCACATGCAAGACTATGAAAACAGCGCGAGCAGCATCATGCCAACAGTCCAAGGCGATGGTGACCTGCTCATCAACCACGGCAAAATTTCCAAGGACATGCATCAAATATTTCATGAGTGCAAGATTGGTTCAGGAAATGCTGAACTATTGTCTTCCGCGCTCATAGTTGCCGCCCCAGAAGACCTGAAGAATTCGGTTATCAAAGTTGGTTTCTTTCTTTCTGGTTAGCAACTGCATGAGGACTTCTGACATGTCCGTAGGAGTTTTATTCCAAGTGCCGTGAATCGCACGAGAACATCCTCCAGCAAATCCCATGGGCAACCGCAGAGGCTGAGCGCTCACGCGTCGCGAAGGAACTAGACGAGAAGGAGAGCGGATACCTCTCGAGCAGCAAACGCAACGGGACCGCACTGCATGTTGAATTTTCCGTCTCAGAGCCGACGTGCGAGGAGCAATTGCTCGCAGACCTGCTTGCCACCAACGCAGAAATACTTGAGGCGCTTCAAATGTACGACGATCTAGAGCGTGTTGGTAGCGAGTGTTGAAATAAAGGTAGCCGCGGCCTTTACTTGGGATATAGCAGAAGACCCTCGCAAACGCGCAGGGGATTCATTACATCTACGGCTTAAATATACAAATGGTAAGGACTTATTAGTACGAATAAGGCGTGATTAAAGCTACGAGCAACGGAGAATGAAAGAATAAAGGTGGCGACGGCATTCTGTGAAACATGAAGTTAACCGCCGTCGATAACAGCGAGCGGGCGGCCTCGAAATTCCAACAGCGAGCTCGAAGCTGAGAACCGCGGCTGCAAGGAGGTCCCTACCTACAAGCCTTTGCCAGCACTTCCTACATTGAGCGTGGCCGGACCTAGTCACCCTAGAGTAGGTTCAATCTCCACTACAAGCACACCCAATACTGAAATTCGCGCATAGCCTCCCCTAGTATATCCTCCCCCCCGGAAGCCATTTCTAATTGGAATACTATCGTTCCCCTAGAACTCGGACACCTAAGGAAAATATGTGAATATTATTTTATCCGCGAGGTCTAGGCTCAAGCTGAGTATCTAGATCGTCGATAATTTTTCTTTTACCCAGGCCACAATTTTTGTTTCATAAGAAACGGGCAAGAATTCACCAAACGGCGCCGTTCTTTCGGGTGTGGTCCAGTGTCCGAGTTCTAGGTGATGGCCGGATTTGGGATTGATCCATCCTCTCGCCCTCATTTCTCAACCAATTTCACTGCAACCTTGAATACTGCTTCCCCTCGATCCAATATAACTTCTTGTGCCACATCTAACCCTCAAAATCATCTTCAAACTTCAGTTGGATGATTTAATTCTGCAGAATCAGGATTTATGGTTGTTTTCAGCAACATGTCTGCAGCAGGTTTACTTGGAGGGATATGAATGAGATAGAGCTCTCCGCACCCTTCCTCGTGTCCATTTGAACTGTTTCAAATGGATCTTGCGCTGTTCGAAGATTTGTTCCACTGATGCCAGCCTCATTGCGGCATCGACAATAAACCGGAGGTGGCCTCATCCTCAACTTCCATCTTGGTATAGATTCAAGTCAAAATTCGTTACAAAATTGTGCAGCAGTACTCAACCCAATCTCATGAACCCATCTGTATGCCTTTCAGGCCTCCCATAGTACCATCTTTTGTGGAACAGGCCAGACCCCAAATCTGGAAATCTCTGAATTTCAAGACTGTGATGGAACCAACTTGCTTCCTACCATGAAATTTGGTATCAATGTTCATTGACACTGTATACACAGTATATGGTTCATTAATTTGTATGACTACAGGATCTTGGGTGAATGCACATATCTAAAAATATCCCATATGTCAAATCATTTCGAATTATCCATAGGGTTCCACTGGATTTTGGGTACATCTTTTGGTAAAAATTCATAGAGGGCCTACTACAGATTATATAACACCGAATATCAAAGGAAACGGCCCACAATTGAGCGAGATACACTCATTTGTCCGAGTAATAGGTTTGTCTGGGGGACGATAGTAGGGAGCCCGAATGTTGACATAAATTATTAGTATTATATCCTGAATCCTGATTCCTGATGCATCAATTCAACATCGCGACATTGATGGCCGAAGGCTGGAGTCCAAAGTACTCAACAGAACTTCACCGGAGCTCAATATTGAGAAAGGATTCGAAGCAAAGGCAGTCTACTAACCCTTAGACTTCCTGCATAACGCTCCCCGGCCCGGCGCCACCCCGTGAACTCGAGATGATCGCCATTGAACACTTGTCTTCCCACCTTCACCCTGGAGCTGGGCAACGCGTGCGCTCGCGCTCGCTCACTTTTCCTACGCCCGCTGACGTCAACATCACTCTGGCTATAGCCGCGCCGATGTGGCACACAGAAACAGATTCCGCGATCATGCAGAGAAAGAAGGAATACAAACTCTTCAGGATGGATCCATGGATTTACCGACGTGACATAGTTTCAAGCGTTCTTACATAAGTGATCTATTAACTCCTAAACAATCAATGTTTATCATTGTTTGGCGTCGATCCATCAAAACTGACGTCGTGCCAAATTTTCGTTCGGTTCCTGCCTTCTGCCACCACAGCGCCCCCACAATGTCTCTATTCCGCTTCCCTGGAATCATATTCCTCCTCTGTGCATTGGTTCTGAGCATTCTCGTGTCCATATCTCTGCCGTTCTTGCCTGCACTGGACATTGTTCGCGTCAACTTTGGGTCTGGCGTTGCCACAAGCGGGGATGGAATGACTGAGCTTCGAGTAGGTTCCAGGCACATTGTATAAGCCAATACTCATTCTCGTTGTACTTTAGTTGGGTATCTGGTGAGAATGGCTGCAGCGTGGACTGGGCGTGTTCTTAATGTGGCCTGCGCGTACAGGGCCCCGTGTTACTACAACCAAGACGCGCACCGGACCTGCTACGACGCCCGTACGTTTCAATCTACATCCTTGGACCTTTCTAAGCCTGAATAGACCATGGCTATGCTATCTCGGTCTCCAATGACGCCAAAACCGCGAGCGCAAGTATTGGATCGTCCTGGACTCAGGGACTTGCTGTCCACCCTGTCGGTAAGCTCTCCCCCTTTTTTTTTCATGCCGTTCGACACTCACATAATCCTATAGCCACAGCCGTAACATTCGTCGCGCTCTTGCTGTCTCTTTCGGCCCACCATCTTGTCACCCTCCTCGCGTCGCTGACGTCATTCCTCGCGGCACTTCTCGTACGACATCTCTTGTGAAATAAATATCATGGATCTGCTCACATCTTTACAGACCCTCATCGCGTTTGCAATCGATATCGCCCTCTATGCCTCCGTTCACCACAAGATGGGCGACCTCCCCGATGTCAGTGCCCGCACTAGAACTGGCGCAGGTCCGATCTTCCTCCTATCGCGCCACTTTCATTCTTGCTGACACCAACCTTGTCCAGGCTTTTGGATGACCTTCGTGTCCCTCATTCTCCTTCTCCTCGCGGGATGCACCGTCTGTTTTGGGCGCCGCAAGGACCGCCTTTCTGGTGCCGAGTCCTATCCGAGCACGTCCTACTCCAGGCCCTCCTTCTTCGCCCGCTTCCGCAGAAACAAGTGAAGCCCCTCGACCAGCGAACTCTATTGTCCTACTCCAAGCCCCCTTTTTTGCGCGCTTCTTATGTCTCCGTACCCCTGTTTTATCCCAATACTTTTCTCGACACGCCCATTAGTTACCCTACGGCGGCCTTTTATACCAACATTTCCCCCCCTTCTATACGCCATGATTGTAACGGAACGCAATACATACGACACAACTGCAGCATTTATATTAAAAAATGATTGGGAAAACGTCAACATGCCATTCAACTCAAATTCAACTGCCAAATGTAATGACAGGCGTGTTGACGCGTCGAATCGCGACCGCGCCCACGTGACAACTTATTGATTCTCATAAGGAACGCATTTATTATTGAAGAACGTGGCAAGTGCTGTAGGTTGCGAGTTCAACGTTCAACTCTGATCGGCATCAGCGCTCATGGGTAATCAGGTAAACTGTCGTCCAGAAGTGCGTGTTTCCCTCGAATATTTATGAAGGAGAACTAGTAAGGGTGGATTTTCAGATCAAGAAGAGGTAGGAAACGAAGATCGTACGCACCTCTGAAACAGGAGGACCCCGCCTGTTATAATTGACGTCTAATATATTTAGTTCTGTCCAAAACGCACGGAGGCCCGCAGTTTCCAGCATCGTCCACCACTTGTTGAATGCGCGAATGGTGTTCATATCTTTCACCATCGTTCATTAAAATATCATCATTCGATGGAGAAACCAAAAGACCCACCTCGCGAGAAGTTAATGTGGACTTCAATTTGCATTTGACCGAACGGAAGGGGCTTGCCCTCGAAAGATTCGACGACCGCTGCCAGGGCGTCGAATTCGGCAGCCTCGATGTCAATCTGTTCTAATTATATGATTCCCGACCATCCAAGCGAAAGTCTAATTACGTACCTTCCAAATGTCGATAAAGTCGTGGCCGAGCTCCTTCATGATGCCTTGGAGCGTGTACTCCTTCGGGGACGCGGTGTGGTTGTCAGCACCGCCGATCTTGTACGGGAAAAAATGTGCTCGAGACTTGACCTCTGTATCTGCACGTAATTCTGGTCCCCACTCTGATACGGAGTAGTCAAATCCTAAACGAATGTGTGAGTTTTTTGGTGGCCGGAACAAAACAAAGTCGCCACGCACCATAGACTTGACACCCTTTTGATTGTCTGAGAATTTCTTGCTCAAAGCTAGACTGGCGTTCGACACCCATGGAGTATACGATACAGTTGGGTTGGTGAGTAGCACGCTCCAGGCCGCATACCCATTTTCCGCCATCACCCAGAGTACCTGGAACAATTCAACCGAGATCCACACCGTGGAGATGCTGGCCACTCACCGACGCGATAGACAGAGAATGGGCAAGAGAATGCGGGGATAAAGAAATCCCAGAGAGTATAAAATGCAGAGAAAGGCGCAGGGAATCTGTGTTCCAGTCAGACAGAGGCAGATAATGTAGGGAAGGAGAACACACGCTGGCATATCCTCTCCACCAATGTCTTCGATAGCCTTCTTCCGGGCTCTGACTGCGGCTTGGTATCTTAGCTCATTACCTTCCAAAGTTTTCCTCAAGCGGCTGGAAGATAAATTGCTTGGCCAAGACTTTAGAGACTGAGCTGTGGTGCCAGAGGTGATATTCTGTCGAGCGATGGCGTAAAGAGCGACAACAATCAAGAATGCGACAGAAATTGATAGGTAATTGAGCCGAGGCATGGCAGAGACGAGTCAGACAGAGAGGAAAAGCCCCTTGGACGCTTACCCCTATTCGATCGCCGCATTTGGAAGTTGATGGGATTGCTCACGTAATCTCGACAACTCGTCAGAAACGCTTTGCCATCGATCCCGTCTTTCTGTTGACTATCGAGCCCAGATTTTATTGCAGGATGCCATCATGTACGTCAGTTTATTTGGCCTGATCCCTGCTCTTACGATGACTGGATAGTTGCCGAAATGAGAGACAAGGCCGCAAAGGCCAAAGACGCGAGTGTTACCAAGATGCAGAACACTCGCGACAGACATACGAGGTTAGCCAGCAATGGACTCGGAGTTTCACGCATATGACATTCGGCTCGCTAGTGTCCCCCTCAAGGACACCAACTGGAATCCATACGAGTCAGTAATTCGGCACTGGATCTATGGATAGGGAACATATTATTTTGTGTCTAGAAAAAACCCACCTCCACCACCTGCTCCCCGGGCGAATGTCAACACTCGTCCCCAGCCAACATTTTTACCTCCACCCCAACGTGCGGGATCGACAGCGTCCCCGGATTCCACGACCAGCTCCCCGGCACCTGCCGCCAGTGGCCCACCGCCCATCGCGCGCGCGACGAGACCATCTCTACCTTCATCCTCGGCTTCACCCCCGCCGTCAACCCCGAGTCGACCCGCTGTCTCTCGGTTCCGACAACCAGAGGTAGAGCACGAAGCCTTCGCCCCGCCACCTCCCGTTCGGCGCGTACAGCCCTCGAAAGAGAGCGAGAAGCAGCTGGATTGGGCGAATCTGTCGCCAGAAGACAAGGAGGTCTTCTTCAGCTGGCTAGATGAGTTCTTTTCGCGTTACCTAAACAAACCCATACCCGCACAATAAAGGTATTGCATACATGTACCATGTACTCTTATTCGATGAGCCAGACTTAATTCATATGACAGCTGTTATTATTGTATTTCCCCGCAATATATAATTCTGCTGAAAATGAAATCGCCAGTCAGTTACGGATGGAAAGTGTAAGTAATTTCCTCCGGTAAATCACTAGCAACGGGGGCCGCATTCAGGTGTTCCAGATTTGGTAGGGAAACCTCTGGTCATGGGTTGTCAACATCTCGATTACATTCAGAAGTTGAAGAGTTTCGCGATTGCTGATTGGTTGAAGTGCCCAGCTCAAGATCCGTTTCTGCTAGCAGTCGGAGGCGTGATCCACTCTTGCCAGCAGGTCGAAGGGGGCTTGTCAGGAATGACCGTGTTCTCCCAGGTTCTCTGCGAATTTCTCAGAATGTCTGAGACGGGTGTAGGTAGCTAGTAGTAGACCTGTCTAGACTGGTCCGCGTAGCTACCTCAGTTCGGCCGGAAGGTAACAAGACATGAATAGACCTGAGGTCTAGACCCGTCTCTAGGGACCTGCTGAATGCACTGCATACCTCTAGGTCTGCGTGTGGTCAAGACTTTCGCGCACACAAACCGAATTCTAGGTAACCGGGAGGAAACCGACTGTACTCCAAGTATTCCGGCTCATAATTAGACAGTGGATTTTTGGGGGATGTCCGTCAACAGTCCGACCATTCGCCAGCAGTCGTGCCGTTCAAGTGCCGTTAGAGCTCCGATTGGTGTGTCGAGCGTTATAACAGCTATTAACAACGCGAAAAGATGAATGCGCCACATGCCCACCCCACGTTAATTTCGGGGACGAGTACTTCTATCTGTGATTGGGAGGTCTTGTGCGCTGCATTGTCGTCGTGTTGGATTTCTTTTTGAACCAGAACAAAGCAAGTTCGTTGATGATCTCCGTTACGGCCGTGCCGGTACCCAGGCGGGCGAGTCTTGGAACAGAGTGGTTTATTCTTTGGTGGGAAGATGTAGCGCTCACCTCACGGCCAGTCCTCGCCGCTCAATTCAGGCACCCGGAGCGGAAACTTTACCTAAGGCCTAAAGTGTCGTGTGGTCGTCCGAGTCAGAAAGGCGGAAGAAGCTGATAGGATTAAGAGAGAGAAAATATCTACAGTGTATATGACTATCGTGTCGAAAGCATTGCGTCACAGCAAATTGAGCGATGGATCTGGATTAGGGGTCAAAGGCGCTGTGAAGCAAGCGCTAGCGTCTTGATGAGCGGGATGCCGGCATGGACTCTGCACAGGTCGGACAGTATGTGCGGAATATGTTGCGGATGCGGACATCGTCACTCCTGTACTAAATCACATTGTCAGATGTGCCCCCCCAAAAAGTTCATGGAACCGCAGCTCACTGTGGCACACCCACAGTTCGGTGCTCTGTGGGTATGAGCAGACGATGTTTTACATCGGTCGTATTGACAGTCTGTTCGATTCCCCGTTTGGTAGATGTGGACAAGATGCTGCAGCAGAAGTTGAATCTCCGTCATGTAGATTATGTAGCCAAACTCGCCTGGCAGACTGTGTATCTATCTGTGACGCTACGCCGAGTAGGTCAGACACAGAACAACAGCCCTTAGAGAGGAAGAACATACACTTCGTAGGAGCACATGTGGAACTCAGCGAGGAACTAGAGGTGGATGAGGATACAGCGGCAGAAGGTGGGCGCTTGTCTGGCCAGAGAGTTTGCGGCCAGGATAAGACAATACCGCGCCTTTTAAGTACTAGCGGAGTTGCAAGTGAGACCATCAATGTACTGAAAATTTCAATCGGGGGAATGACGATTGTCCTGTCCCAAAAGCAGATAATACATAGCACTGAGCAGGGCATCATATCATATCACATGAGCCTCATAACGGATGCGTAAGGTCCACAGCGAGGCAAATCCGTGGGCGTATGTTCCGTGAATAGTCGAGATGTCCGGTTGGATGCGACACAAGAGCAGAATTGAACCATCTCGACATGTCTCCTGGGGCAAGGATAGGCAAAGAAGACGAAGATTATCGGAGGACCCGTGGGTACGGCGCAACACATGACCCTCCAAGTTTGATCTATAAAATAGGCTGCGCCGCAGGTCAAATTTGGGTCAAATAGATGATAACGAGATAACCTACGTCAGCGGCGAATTGCCCGATTCGCGCCCGATTCGTGCAGCACAGTGGGAGAACAGCCGTAAAACGAAAAAAAAAGAAGCCACAACCTGATGTTGAACTTAGCCACCCCACCTGTGCACGTCCACTCCGGCAGTGCCCGATAATTCCCAATGGAATACAAGCCCGCACAGTCCATCCAGCCACGAGGTAGCTAGGGTCCGGAATTCTTGAGGAGGCGTGTGGTTCGGAGGGCGATGGATGATGGATGAATCACAACAGAGACAGAAAAATGCGTGGTTGATGAGCTGCGAGGCCTATCCGCGGATGAAAAACATATGATTCGGATACACCTGGAAGTGTCACGATACGAAGATGAGCTTGAAAATCGATAAGTTATAAGTTCCGCAAATCCGAGCCGTCCCGCGGCCTCGGAGCGTGAGATCCGGTACAACTTGCAACCTCTTGCAACGCATTTTGATATATGAAGAGAACTGGTGCATGCCATTGAACTCAGAGATTGAGGCCAATTTAGTGCGAAACTTGGTGAAAGGTAGAAGGGAAGAGCGGACCGGTTGGTCCGGAGATGTTTGCAAGATAAACTTGATTGCATCAAACCTGCCCTCCGCGCTACCTCCGTGGCACGTCTGTACTTTCAACCCAGGCTGGAAATGAAAGCCTCGAAGCTGTCAGTATTCTTGCGTTGATTTCACTTCCTCACTGGCTGGTGGTCATCTTCCCTAGTGGCGGCGGAGACTCGGACCCGCTCATTCAGAGACATATTAGTATATTACAAGCTGAGAACTTCACACTGGCAGTGCTCTCATGTCTGCCATGCTGTCGTAAAAAAAAGGGAGAAAGATTCTTCAAAAGCTTACAAAATCCTCTGGTATGTCGCGAACGACGGGCCATATTTCATTTCGTGCTACATAGGCCTGGTGGTGGGCTGGTGGCACGTCCTAGCTGACCGTTTTCTTCAGCTTTTCAGGCCTCCTCAAGCAGGGTTTCCAAGATAATATATTCTCCGCTAAGCTCAATTCTAACATTCTGCGGTCAATACGCGTCGACCATTTTTTTTTCATTTTTCTGGGTGCACTGGCAGCGATGCCATCCAGTATCTCACGGCAGAATCCCGGAGTTTTTGTACATTTATTCACGGCCCGCCATCCTCTTGGCAGATACTCAATGCAAGCGTCGGCAGCCATCGGTGCGCTCCCGACAGCAGTCACCGCTTCAGTGCCGCCGGGCCGTCCTCAGCTGACCTTCCTGTCGTAATATTGCCGAGACCTTGGAGGTTGTGTACAAATTGTCGCTGCAACCGCGCTTGACTTGACTTGCGCGGCCATGCTTTTCTCCACCACTCAGGCGCGTCTCTTGGCACTCGTCGGCTTCTTATGCGCAATTACGGCCAACGCGTCAAATTCGAAGGATGGCCATGATCATGATCATTCGAATGGCCATGGTCACGATCCCCACCCTCCTCCTCCTCCTCCCAAGAAAAACTGCGTTGTAGAACACAACCGCAACGGCGCCGACGATTCTCCTCACATTCTCAAAGCTTTCAGCGACTGTGCGACGAACTCAGTCATCACATTCCAGGCGGCGAATTATTCTGCCTACACCCCAGTTTCTCTGGTGGGACTTGGTGCGCGCTTCTTCCTTTCACTTTGCTCGGGCGCACCACTGAGAGACGGCAGACAATGTGGTCATACACCTGAACGGAAATCTCCTCCTCCCAAATGATATGTCGCGGGTCCAGCACGAAATCAACATCACAACGAACCAACGGAGTGTGCGCTTTCCTATATATCTTCGGACCGAGCTGGTCTCATAAAGTGCTCCATAGACTTATGCCACGCCCTGGTTCTACATCCACGGTATGTCCTCTCCAGTTTTGGATCCGCGTATCTCGCTCTGATCGTGGCGTTCAATGAAGGTTCCAACGTCCAGCTGATCGCTTCGACTGACCCCAAGTGGGGAAAATTCCATGGGTTCGGCCAGCACTGGTGGGATTTGGGGAATAGGGTACGCAGACATCCCGTTCATCTGCCCTCAAGTTGACGGAATTATCTAATTACAGACCCTTCGCCCACAACTTGCCACTTTTAATGTCACGAACGGCTTGATGCGTAACGTCAAGGCGAGACCCAACAGAAATACCCGAACGTCTGAATTTTAAGTCGTGTTCAGGTCATCAAACCCATTGCGTGGGGGTGGAATTTACCGGGCAAGAATATTCGAGTTGAAAACCATTTTGTGGATGCCCAAGTAAGTAATCGGCCATCTCAGGTAGTTCCCTCTCAACGGAGTTAGCCAAATAACGGCACCCGTACCAATACAGTCGTATGTTTTTTTTATGTTCTTCCTTCCTCGCCTGATGATTCGCACTAGAGTTTCCCGTTCAACACGTAAGCTTTTTCACCCACGAATTCTAAATCAAACCACTAAACCCCATTCAGAGACGGTACAGCGCGGCACCTGTGTCCATTATCGTGTGCTTACTTCGTTACCTCAGGAATCAACGTGTCAGGGGAAAACATCGTCATCGACGGGTAATACCCTTATCGTCAACGCTCTTTCGTTTCTCACCATGAGATTTTAAAGATACTTTGGGCACAACGGCGACGACTGCGTTTCCGTGATAAACGGTGCCCGAAATGTATACGCCCTCAACGGCTTCTGCGGGTTTTCGTCGCACGGACTGAGCATAGGCTCATTGGGTAAGAATGGCTCCGTCCAGACAGTCAAAGACGTGGTGTTCAAGAACTGGACCATGGACGGCGCCGTATATGGCGCTCGGGTATGTGCTGGCTGTTCAATCTGAGTTGAACTCATCGTGATGGCTAGTTTAAAAGCTGGAAGGGCGGTGCCGGGTTTGCGGACAACGTCACATGGGAGGATATCACGCTCGTCAATGTCTCGACGGCCATATTCATCACGCAAAAGTGTGTTCTGACTTGTTGTTTGACTTTTCTAATACATACTGACTTGACGTCAGCTATTTCGATCAAGTATGCAATTAAAATTCACCTGGAACTGCAGACTGAGACTGTTGACAGGATCTTGGGCCCCCGCCAACCGCCCCGGGAAGTAGCAGCACACTGGTATCGAATTTCAAGTACAAGAACTTTAAGGGCAGCCTCAACGTCAACTGGAGTACGTGTGACAGCGTTCTGTCCCGTTCCCATCTAACTTACTTTCTTCGCATAGCCGACGGAAGTACGTCCACCGGGTCCTGGAAACTCTGATACACTGACGCGTCGAGCAGCATGCATAACCAACCCCTGTTGGAACTTCATACAGGGAGGAGATGCAACGCAGAGCATCATATTCGATTTATATCCGGGGACAGGTCTGTCTGCCAATCAATTCAACTTTGTCAACCGTTCTTTATTCTTCTATCTCAGCTACCAACATCTCCGTGGGCAAAGTGGACGTACATCCGTTCAGAAAATCTGCCAAGGACACCACTGTCATCTGTGATCCTGCGACGCTGGCCGCGGGCGAACAGGCAACACTTGGTTTCAACTGTACAAGGGGACTCTATGTCAGGACGCCCATCAGGAATTGAAAAGGTATTCTTTCTTGATACGGCCTACATGAGCAGTTTTAAATTTATCTTGTACATGTTACTATTCGGCGATTAACCGTTCTTAACGGCGATTCTTTGTCTCACTTTGGCCTTAGCCCCAATTGAGACGGTTATTCCCTTCTCTCCCTCCTCCAACCCAATGCTGAGCGTCAAATGACCCCTGTGCAGTTTCAGCAACGCCGCCTTTGCATGCCTCGAGGCTGTAATTTATTCCTATACGATATCTTTATTCCCACTGGACCCGCTATTTTCGTTGCAGTGCAAACTGCAGACTCATCGAAAGCTGCGCAAAACACGACTGATTGGGCCAGTGGAGGTAAAGAGTCGCATAAGTCAAAGCTCTTTGACAACTTTAGGACGACACGTTTGCCACAGTCACTGGTGATTTTATTTACTCAGCTCTTGCCTACCATCCGCTAGATTCCGCCAGTGACTCCGCTTTAGAGATGTCGCTCCCTTTCACTGAGTGTTTCATGCAAGACCAGCACCTCAAATTCGCACGCCTGGCAGTCGAACTGCAGCCACGCACTCCATATTATGATATTCGACGTCAAACAAACGGACAATTTTTCAGCGACGACATACCTCTTCAACTCCTCGATAATATCTTGTATTCTGAGGATTGCGACTTGTACCGATCTCGGAATTGTTGCCAATTTCTCGGATTCTCACCATGAAATCTTGGCTCCTCGCGTATTTCTTTGACCCCCAATTTTGAGCCACATTATGTTACCGCGGTATTGTCATTTTTATTCACTGCAATAATCGTCACCGCGAATGTGAAACACCAAGACCCCTTGGTTGCTGGAGTGAAAGTTACATCCAAGTTGCATATGCGTCACGCGTGGGCCCAACACCGAGAATAACGTTACCTGGATCATTTTATTCTTTCCCTTTCTTCTACCTGGGACCTGAGATATGGCTTGGAAAAATGCCTCTATTTATTTATATTCTGGCCGAACCTCTCTACTATAGGTAGAGAACTTGCGGCGAACGACATGATTTTTTTTTTCATTCTATAAAACCTGTTTTTTCAATTTCTGAAACCCGGCCGTGGCGAGGCTCCGCATCGACTTCCATGCCTACGAAAATCGCAAAAGACGTCCAGCAATGAACTCACTATATGTTGCATAAATCAAAACTTCGCGCACGCGAACTTTTTTTGTGGTCGACCTCAAAAATATCTTCCAATTGAGTGTATAATAGGTTCTGAGTGTCTCTTGATACATTTCTGGCTCAAACTGAGGCTTGGATTGCTTCTTGAAGACCACCTGGAAGCCTGCCGAAGAATTGATCGCTCTTTTGATGCGATCAAATTACAGGTTGAAGTAGAATTTGCGGTCAACTTGAGACTTAAATGCAACTTAAATGTAGAGGGTTGAACAAGATGAGTTACCAACTACTGTAGGAATCCTTGGGTACCATGTTCCAGATGTTGAAAAAGAAAACTCTAAAGGCAATCTGCGAGATTTTTTCCCCCGTGATTTTCCAGGCCACTTTGCCTCCAGGCCATTGAAGAAGTTGTAGGACTCGTACCAGCAGCCCCCAATGTGACCAGAAAGGTTGTTATAAGCCTGCCGGGCGCCCATTCAGTGCCGATGGTTCCAGCTCAGGCTGACTGCGCGGGAAGTACAAATATTGAGTGGGTGGGCCACCTTGCTCACATAGGCTAATATGTCCTGCGACCCCACCAAGCTTTTCAACAGTTATCACATAAATTACGGGCGCCATGTATATGCATAACTAAGTAAAGGCGCACTCATTTGCGGCGTAACTGGAATGAGGGTTTGCCCGCTTGGTCGTCTTTCGGGACACGGATAAGTCCCAGACACCCCACCTTTGTGCACCCGATGAATCCGTTGACGACCTCTCCCAGAAGGCAATCTGGGCCGGTGTAAAAGTCGGATACAGTTTTGGTGGCGTTCGCTACGGGCGATGAGCCGTGCGTAACAAAGAAAAGCAATTGACAAAGGGCCTACATTGGTTGAGTACATTTTTCGCATCCTCGTCGCCCGCAGCCAGGCGGTCAATTTGTTCTTCGGTGAGGATCGGCGCACCCGGGGCTAGAAGATCCATGCCCAGCCGCGTTCCGACTGCCTCCTGCATCTCCGGATCGGTGGGGACGAAAATATGGGTTACGAAGTCCTGCATATCGTTAGCGTATGCATGTAGTTTATTCGATAAGAGGTCTGCGCGCACCATCGCCTTCTGTAATTCGTCCTCTGTGAGCATTTGTCCTGCATCAGCGGTGCCTTGTATGACTGCGAGATAGAAGATATCAGAACTCGAACACTTGTGGTAAGGCGGGAGCTGTACCTGGTCTTATGAGATCAAACGCACGATCGAAGTTTCCTTCATCAATGTCACTCAACACCGGGATTTGTTGCGCGCGGATTTGCTTGTACGCCCCCAGAACGGTAAGTAGAAACCTTCGCGGGTCAGAATAACGAGTGTAACACAGACTCTGCACTAACCGAGTATAAGAAACAGCAACCTTCTGATCGTGAAATTGGGCTGCCTCTTCCTCGGAGCACTGCTGGCGGATCGACGCTGCGATAGTCACGGCGGCTGTGAGCCCACCCGAGACGGCAAGGTGCACACCAGAACTGTGCTCATCTGAGTACTGTGCCTTAATCCCGCCCAGAAAATAAGCTAACCTGAAAAATGGATCTGTGAGGCCCCTTTTCAGCATTATGGATCCAGTTGACACAATTCGGAAGTCCGAACCTATGAAGGCACTTGCATCTCCGACAAGGCGATAATGTTCCCCAGAATACCGCGAGGCGGTGTAGGAATAATCGCTAGCTGACCTGACAGTGGGAGATTCTGTATCCTCAAGGAGTTGTGCACTTCCTAGTAGCGCCTTCAATTTCGGTACAAATTCAAGCTGTGCGAGATAGTGGTCTTGGAGAGCATGTCCGCCATTACCCGCCGCTGCCGAGCCGGCGGCCTTCTTCGAAGCGCTGATCTTGCCATCCATGACGATCCCGACGGAAATCTTGTTTTTCAAAGGAATAAACCAAGCCCAACCGCTTTCATCTGCATAGAGAAGTGTGGCTCAATCAGTATCGCTGTCATACTAGCTTATAAATAATGCCTACCCGTTAAGGCTTCAAACCATGGGGCGTTTTCCCGGTCTGTCCCTGGAGCGTACATGTTGGCACCGGTCCAATATCCCCAGCATGCGATATTCTTCAACGTCTCGTTCATGTGCCGGTTTTTCAGATACTTGGTGGTCATGATTCCGGCGCGCCCGGAGCCGTCAACAAGATAATCGAAAGTGATGGAACCCGGTTCGCCTGCGGCACCAGTAAAACTGGCACTGATCGGCCTACTGTTGGGACCCGCGGCGAATTGGATATCGGTGACCTTGTGCTCCTCGTATACGGCAGCTCCGCACTCTTCTGCATGCCGCAGCAAAATTTCATCAAACTCCGAGCGAACCTAGGTCCAACTTGAATGTTCGTGTTTCAAAAGTCGCGAAGGTACTGGGACACGTACGACGTTCCAGGAGTGATTATTCTCCCCAAATTTAGTGTAGCCTTCTCGTTTCCATTGATCTAGTGCAAGGAGGATTAGGACACAGTTAAGAATTAGGAGAACACTCGCTAAATAGGATTGCTGCGCCAGGCTGGAATTATGATGGGGAGTTGTTTCTTGTGGAGTAATAAGAAATTCAAACCTTTCTCTCAAAACCGTGCGCTTCAATTTTCTGTTCCGCGCCGATAAATCGGAGAAAGTGTCGAAGCGATGGCAACATGCTTTCCCCTTGGGTGCATGTTCAAGATTTTATAGGATAGCAGACAGCGAACGCACCAATGTGGTACCTAGAGGAGAGAGTGTCAGAGAAATGAACTAATACGTGAGATGCAACAGTACCTGGGAAACTTGGACGCCTCGAGAAGCACAACATCGATGCCTTCTCTAGCTAGAACTGCAGCAGTATATGCTCCTCCAGGCCCGCCTCCTACCACCAAAACTTTCGCGTGGCTGGGGACCTATAAAGGCACAGGTCAATTGGTGGAATGAGTCAATGAGAAAGATGATCACCTTGAGGGAAGAGGAAGGAGTCGACATGGCTTGGGAAACTGCTGTAGGATGTTGTATATTTTATACATTGCACGATTCCCGAAAAGACTGGCACAACGGAGCTATCAGTGAACGAAGAATTTCCATATAAAGCTCCGCGTGTTTCACGGTGGGAGCTTACTAGTGCTTAGCCTCAGATATCAGCGCTGAGTAAATATCCGGGGACACATTCACGACAATTTTGAAATGGAAACCGGCCTCCGATAACTCATGAGCGGTCAAGAGCACCTACACCTATTAGTTCTAGGTTGTGTACGAGTTCCCTAGATAGGAAACCCACTTTTCGTATTTTTAGAGTAAATGCAGAATTCAGATACCGATTCCCATCCGCCCACAGTAGTATTCTGGCCAACCACTAGCCGTTCCAATAAAATATGTTTCGTTAACGTGGAAGCTAGCACCTAAGGTGATACGTCGTACTCACTTTACAAGGACAGTCTGTGGTACCCGAACATTCTGATAGCATCTCAGCTACCAACATCAAGGTGGACGTGCAGCCGTTCGAAAAATCTGCCAAAGACACCACTGTCATCTGTGATCCTGCGACGTTGGTTGCAGGCGAACAGGCAACACTTGGTTTCAACTGTACACGGGGCCCCTAAATCAGGACGCCCATCAGGAATTGAAGAGATACATATAATGTTTATGTCT
This sequence comes from Mycena rebaudengoi, assembly GCA_029282285.1. NCBI lineage: Eukaryota > Fungi > Basidiomycota > Agaricomycetes > Agaricales > Mycenaceae > Mycena > Mycena rebaudengoi. The sequence continues at coordinate 1,650,259 of JARJCX010000015.1, read as the reverse complement.
TAACCGCACTTCCTGACCAGTTTTAAATTTATCTTGACACGTTACTATTCGGTGATAGTTAATAAAAATCAAACACCGGAGTTCATCCACGTTGCGTACGCGTGTGCCCAACACCGAAGTATAACGTTACATGGATCATTTTATTCTCGGTGTTTCTAGTTGGCAGCTTGAATATTGACAAGCCAATGGATGGGCAGCTTCGTGGTGTGTCCTATCCATTGAAAGGGAGAACGTATGTCAAGAAGAAATGCACCTACCTATAAGACTTTGGGAAGTCATTGCTGGACGTCTTTTGCGATTTTCGTAGGCATGGAAGCCATGCGGAGGCCGGGTTTCAGAAATTTGAAAAAAAAACGGGTTCATAGGACGAAAAAAAACATGTTGTTCACCGCAAGTTCTCCAGAGAGGTTTGGTCGGCATTTTTCCAAGTCATATCTCAGGCCCCAGGTAGAAGTAAGGCGAAAGAGATGATGGCGGAGACAAAGAAGTTGCCATGAGGCAGATTACGTAACGAGTCGGAACGGGTCGCGATCGTCCGCTTATACTTAAGTCACCATGAGCGCGTCTCTCCTCTCCCCCGCTTTCTATTCCACCTTTGAGGACAGCGACCAGGACATGAGCACCCGCAGTCTTGAGGATGTCCCTGAGGAAGGACCCCCCACACCCTCAGGCTCCCTATCGGCGGGCTTCAGACCTTCCACAGGACCAAACTCACGAAAACCTGCCAGCATTAGATCTCTGGGAAGGACCTCTGTAGACAATGGCTCGGGAATTAGGCGGGCATCTTCTGCGTCGACTACTATTGCCGCGGCGGCTGCGGCGGCGAACGGGAAAGACCCAAAATCCGTCCGGATCCCTGGCACGCTACACAAAGTACGGAGTACCCCCAAGTTACCTCATGAAACCGACGTGGAGGCTGCTCCAAGCACAGTACTGTACTGGTCTAAAGCCCCAGTATTTGGTGTAATACCATCGCGCACCATGCGCGCGCACACAGTCACCATTGTGGACACTACGGCGTGGCTTTTCGGCGGCTGCGACGACAAAGAGTGTTCTCGGGACATCTTTTGTTTCGATACCGGTATGTGTTGCTGTCTCTTTGATTTCCCCTCTTCCCAAGGCTTTCGGTGAAGCTTCCACTGCGTTCCTGAGCCCCAGAGATGTATTGACGTTGCGGAGGCCGATTGAGTGGCTGTGCACCAGTGTGCCGACCTTATGGTCTGCCTATGTCGGCCTCGGAATCTCGGCCCAGCTCACAGGGTCACAACCTCTGCCTTCGGGCCTAGGGAACGCAGTGTTCAGGCTGAAGGGCTTTGACCGGTTCGTCCCCCCCCCCCTGTCAGATCTATTCCATCATGGACTGGCTGGGGAGTATCTAGAACTTGGCTGAAGCTATAGCTTTCAGCCAGCAGATTAAATGTCAATTTGGTCTGGCTGGGGAGTGACTGGAGTCTGGCTGAAACGCATCGCTTTGAGGCCGGGCCCAAACCTCACTTTCTTCGAGGAGCGCACTGCGTTACGTGCGCGCGGAGGCGGAGGTTTTCGCCCTGTGTTGATTTATGTGGCGATTCGGAGGCAGACAATGTGCCTTTACAGCCGTGCGCCGACGTTATGGCCATATAGTCTGCCTATGCCTCTCAACGTCGGCACAGCTCAGCACTCACAACCTTTGCCTTCGGGCCTAGGGAGCGCAGTGCCTCCTTCGAGGCCACTCTTCTCAATTAAGCTCCCCTTTCACGTTTACTGACAGCCAAAGCGGACAGAAACAATGCAATGGTCTCGCCCTGACACAGTCGGAGAGGTCCCGCCTCCATCTCGGGCCCACACTGCGACGCTGGTGGACCGCAAGATCGTGATATACGGCGGCGGCCAGGGCTCAACGTACTACGACTCCATCTACGTCCTCGACACCATCACACGGCGATGGTCCCGCCCAACCGTCAGCGGCCCCACGCCCCCTCCGCGGCGCGCCCACACGGGCGTCCTGTACCACGGGAAGATATTCATGTTCGGCGGGGGAAACGGCATGACCGCGCTCAACGACGTCTGGACGCTCGACGTGTCGAACATGGCCAAGATGCGCTGGGAGGAGGTGCCGACCACCGGGCGCAAGCCCAGCCACCGGGGATACCACACCGCGAACCTCATCGGCAACATCATGATCGTGGTCGGCGGGAGCGACGGGAAAGACTGTTTCAGCGACATATGGTGTCTGAATCTCGGTGCGTTCGGAGGCGATCTCCCGGATCTCTGCTCACGAAGGCATCAGATACGTTGCGATGGACGAAGCTGCTCGTCGACTCCAACCACCGCCGCCTCTCGCACACCTCCACTCAGGTGGGCTCGTATCTGTTCATCATCGGCGGGCACGACGGCCAGAAGTACCGCGGCGACCTCCTCCTCTTCAACCTCGGTGGGTCACATATCCTACAAGTACGCATTCGCTCACGTCTGCACCTAAATAGTTTCCCTCTCCTTCGAGCCGCGCAGCACGCTTGGAAAGGCCCCCAGCCCGCGCGGGTACCACGTTACCCTCCTTGCGGACAGCCGACTGTTCCTGTATGGCGGATTCAACGGGGTCAACGCGTTCGACGAGGTCCACATACTGGACCTGGCAGCCGCGGCATATCTGCCGCAAGTCACCCATTTCGATATACAGCTCCCTGAGTAGCGAGACAGCGTTATAGCGACCTTGTAATTTATTTAACAATACAGTGTAAACGAGTGTGGAACGACGAAGTAAACTAGAGCCTTCGAATAAATGTATACGGCGAAATTTCGAAAATCGCGAAAACCAAAGAAATAAATTACACAGCAAGAACGAAAGCACGAATAGAGAGGAGACGGGCGTCGGAGAACGGCTAGGGCGAGTGGTACGGTTCCGTAGCCTGCGAGTAGTCGGGAGGCAGGGGCCCGAAGTCCTGTTCCCGGCCAGAAACGTACATGCGACTGGCGCCCGGCGGTAGTGGTGTGTTTGCTGTCGGCGGCAGCGGCAGTGGGTCGCCTTTCCGCCGGGTTGGAAGGGGTTGGATGCTATGGCCGCCTGCCCCGAGCCCGGCAGCGCTAGACGAGTACACCGACGAGCCGGCCATGGACATGCGCGGCTGCGACATTGAGTCACTGCCAGTGCCATCTATCCCGCTGTACGCATCATCATTGACCGTGTGCATGACGCCGCGGCCGCCGGCACTCCCGGCGACACTCCATGGGTTCCCGAGCGGTGGAGCCTCAGAACGCGCAGAGCGGGACGTGACAGAGCTGCCTGCGTCTCTGTACGCAAGCCGGGCCTCGTCGTCCGCGTTCGGGGACCGGAGGGGAACCTGTGAACCGGGTATAGAATTGGAGGAGTATGGGCCACCCGTACTGGGAGTCGAGTAGGGGTCGCCCATATTGGGGTTCGAGTATGCCGCACCCATACTGGGGTTCGAGTATACCGCACCAATATTGGGGTTCGAGTATGCCGCACCTATACTGGGGTTCGAGTATGCCGCGCCCATATTGGGGTTCGAATAGGGGTCACCCATACTGGGGGTCGAGTACGTCGCACCCATATTGGGGGCCGCGTATGGGGTTGTATATGGCGGGCCACCCATGCCCATGTTGGCCTGAGACCCTGAGCTGACGGTGCCGTTGGGTATAGCAAGGTTCCCAGGCGGGAAGGGAGCGACGTATTTATCGTTGGGCGCGATGTTGTTCTCCTTCTCGCGTTTTTTCCTACGACAGACGAAGAAGAACAAGAGCGCGAGAATGATGAGAACCACAACGCCCGCGACGACGGCAGCAATTATGGGTGTGTTGCTATTGTAAGCAAGGGAGTTGAGCACCGAAACGTCTCAATAAGAATAAATAATACCTAGACTTTTTACCAGCGTTGTCGCCCGGCGGGGAGGTGTTCGAGGCTCCGTTGCCAGACTTCGACGGGGTCCCGGCGCGGAGAGGGACGACCGCATAGTCCACCGCGAACACCTGCCCCGCTACTGAGGGCTGGGACGTCAGCTCCAGCGTGTGTTGGCCGGCAGAGAGGCTATCTGCTTGGAACAAGGCGACCTGCGGGGAGTATGCTTTTTTCGTCGCATTGAAAGTGCCAACAGCATTCCCATCCAGCGTGACGCTATATCGCGAGATGGTGGGGCCAACAGGTCCGAAGACCGTCACGTACTCGCCCTGCGCAACATAAGGGATTGGATCCCACTAAGGTATTTTCTTACTCACAGTAAAGCTCAGCGAGACGGACGCTCCGGCGGTGAGAGTGACACTAGCCTGCAGTGAGACAACGGAGGAGGGGAAGGGGAGAAGACCTACCGTCCATTGTTGTTATTGAAACCGGAGAGGGACGCCGAGGCGATGTCTGTGCTCCACGACGAGGGAGGCTGGTAGGAAAATCGGGAGTCCGTGTCCTCAACGTTCACCCCTTGGGCACTGGCGGCAGGCACTATCGTCGACCAGGTAATCTTTAAGGGGGTTAGAACAAACGATTAACGGATCGCCGTAGACTCACGAAATCGAGGTCCAGAAAAGGTTTAGCAGGGTCGACCAGCTCGTTAGTAAGCGTCATCGTGTGTGCACCAAGCGGGAGGACATCAGAGACGAAGAGTGTGGAGAACTGCTCTTTTTCAGAGAATCCGTCCAGGTTCTTCTTAGGTTCTCCGTCAAGGGTGATTGAATAAGGCCCTGTTGCATTACCTTCGGTAAAAAAATAATGCTAAGGATGAAATGCTCACCATGATTACTACGCTTCGCTCCAAACACCCAAATCTGAGTGCCAGTGAATGCGAATGTCGCGGAGCTCCCCTTCACAGTAGAGAGCGTGAACGTGCCGCCATTCGAATAGCTTCAGAGACGAAAACTGAGGTGAACTGGCACTCGATGAAAACAATGTACTGACGACGATGCGAAGGGGTCCAGTGCCTTGTCACCCTCAGTCCAAGCTACCACTGGAGAGTATTGTATTAACGGATTTGTGTTATCGATTGTGTAATTTTTAGTGGTCATGGCGAGAAAGAGAAGGCACGCTCCTCTTGTTCTCTTTGGCACACTCCTCTTGGGAGGGCCACTAGTTGCGGAGAATGAAGCTGGAAAGGGCCAAGGCGGTGGGAATCAAATTCGGTCATGGTTGTTGATGGCGACAGCCGAAAATTGACATCAAAACACAGGCATCTCCGACGGAAGAACGGAAGCCCTTGAATGCCAAGTGGTTTGGGAGGAACTTGAAAGTAAAATCGCCACCAGAAATGTAGGTCCAGTGCAAAAGCGGTAGAGCGACAACAAGTTGACAGTCGCCGTGTAGTCACAATTGATGGTGAGTTACGTCAAGAAACACAGCCATCAAGCACGAATTTGGCTCGATCTGCTGAAACTAGGACTATGCACAAACTACATCTCCTGAGCATTATTCTTGATCTATAGAAGTATGTCCGGTTTACTTATTAGACCAAACGCCCGATTTTTCAGTGGTTTGAGCTTGTTTTGAACTTGTTGGTGACTTAAATTTTAATTACTGATTGGGAAATTGAGAGGGAGTCTTGGAGGCCAACCAGGTCGGTCGCTTGAGGCAGTATTTTTCAACTGGTTCAGAACAAGATACGCACTAATATTATTATGCAGAGGGATGAATTTCTTGGAAGAATTATCATTGCGGGATAGGGGGATTTCAGCATTTTTGTGGTTAACGTTCTCGCTGTTTAGAATATCACCTTGCAACCGCGGAATCCCCTAGATCTCTTCGAATTGTCAGCACTGAATTTGCCTTTCGTGATGAGCGTTCCTCGAAATCAGGTCGAATTTATTGAGTGGAGCGCATAAGACAGCGGTTCAATACACAGGCCGTTAAAATGAGCCCCAGGTCCTCGCAGAAAATAGGAGCAGTTTAAGCATCGGTTGGTACAGTGCACAGGATAAAGCAGGACAGTTCACTTACAGTCTATTTTTCTCGACTTCGCATTTTGAAGCAGTGACAAATCTTGGCCGGCGTCGAAACGTATGCGCGGAACAATCTATGGTTTAATAATGACGCTGACGGATGCCCATCGGCTCCGACGGGGAGAGATTGGATTAAACAATGCCAGTCCGAGCCTGAAGTTGAATATTCGCAGAAAGAGATCTTTTATAATCAATGACGCCGACGCCGACTGAGGAGATTTTGCGCGCCGGCCAAGCCATACAAAAATTCTGAGCTTCGCCCAAAGCATGGCCTTGGGAATATTGAATCAATGCCCGATGCGTGCGAGTCGCGAGTCGCGAGTCGGGGACTGGGACGAGTGGCCCTTGATGCGCGCCGGAGACAATGCGCACCCCGAGAACGATGTACTCTTCCCTACTCTTCCGCGCGCGCGAAGGTTGTGCGCCGTAGTACGGGGAACCAGTGGTTTCAGCATCCCTCGCTGTACATCGCTGATTCCAACCGAGGGAAGCGGCTGTGTGGATTTTCCATAATCGATTCTCCGGCGAGTTCGACAGCAGATCCAGAGCGAAAAGTCCATTTTTCAGGTCGGAGGTGCGAAAAGGAAAACAGTCTATTATTGGCGTTAAAGGCAAAATGGTGACATGTCGACAAAGGACGATGTTCGCAGGAACCTGAACCAGGTCAATTAGCGGTGCCTTGTAAGCGAAGCCATGCGTGTGGAAAGACGAAAATATGGGACTGAGTTTGGATTAGCTTTGCGGTTAGACCGGTGACCGTCTGTCTATGAATTTTGTCGATAGACACAAACTGTTTTGATACGACAGACTGGACTCGAGCCTAGTTCGCGGTGAGAATCGGAGCCTCGGTGAGGCTGGGTGCCCTGCATTGGTAGGCCGGAATCAAAGATAAAGAAAACCATAAAAGCCAGCAAACCTTTTGATTGATGCGCTGATGATCCAGGTCGATCCAGGCACGTTATCCTTGGAAAAAAGAAGTCGAAGAGAAGCTTCAAGTGAGAAAGGCGGTTGTTTCTCCCAGATACCGAGTTCGGAAAGCTAGGGGAGTGATCATTCTTACTGCCAACGTCAATGACACACGACACATCTATCTTTAGCTCAGTGCCTTCGGCACGGTCTAAGCGTATTATCACGAGTCACGTGGTAGTATTGATGAGAAACAACAGAACAATAACATAGGACTGTGTGTCGCTTGCACCGCGAATGTGTAGTCGGGGATCCCGTGAGGCGGCTCCAGAACTTCGAAGATGTCACCACCAGAATTGTACTTACTAGCAGTTTTGAACCGAGAATTCAAGCGGATGCCAGCGCAGAAGTAGCTCTTCTTGAACACATTTTATTTCATGTTTGCATACTATTGGTCTAGGGAAAGAACGCAAAAGGAAGACAGAGAGATAGAATAGGTTCCACGACCGATAGCCGCACACACCTTGTGTTGTAGCTGAAGACTCAGTTGCAACCAAGGTTGTGGTTATTAAGTTCAAGTTGAATGAAGGCGATTGATGCTCAATCATTGGCATGATGTTCGCGTATTGCCGTAGGGCTAAAATCGCCATAAATTCGTGTCTAGATAGCGCGTCGCGGGCTTGGAGCGCCGACGAACCGTGCACAGATGCGAGTTCAAGTTGTACTAGAACCAACTACTTACTTACTGCAGGATCAAATAAACTATCACTCGATGCGGCATTGCTAGTTATCGGTGCGGCCCAGTCTTTCGACAACAACTTGAAGCTCTGCTGCGTCGGGTTCCCCGCGATGCCGACTCTCCGCGTCGCGCAACGGCACGCACTGCAGCGCGGTGGGGTCAGGCGTAGTGTAGAATACTAGGCCGGTGGGGCGCAGTGTAGATAACCGACCGTCTGAGGGCGCAATTCGTATTCGTAGATATGGGGTGCGCGAACGCGATCTCGTGTGCAGTGCGCCGGTGATGCGTTCCGCCCGCTCAGCGCCTGACGGTCCCTAGCCCAACTGCAGCCCGACACACAGAGCACGCTACCTAAGCTCACGGTGATCCCGCAGATGCGCTGTGGTGATAACCAGTAGGGCACGAGAGACGGATGGCTCGGAGGAGGGAGGCGCCACTCTCGCCGTTGTCGGGGATGTGTGGGTCTTGGTAGTTTGCGGGGGAAAAGGTAGGGTCGGAGTCGTTGGCGTGGGTGGCCATGGCTGCGCGCACGAGGGAAGAGGCATCGTCGCACGCTGCGGAGAAGTCCTCGAACTCTCTCTGCGCGCACGTCCCTGTCGCCGTCGATCATAGACCGCTCGTCCGCGCCGCGCATAGCGGAGATCTGGGGGGTTCGCCATCATCCAGTCGAACGCGAGCTGCCTCATGGCGGAGTAGCCGGGGTAGCGCCCGCATTGGACGTCGTCCTCTGTTAGGGGTCTTTTTTTTTTAAAAAAAAAAGGGGGGGGGGGTGGTATGTACGCATAATAGTAATAAAGACGATGGGATGGGTGGGAGAAGTGGGAGTGAGATGGGAGAAGTGTGAGAGAGACCGCACCCCAGAGTCGTACGTCCTTGGCCTTGGCCAAGGCGAGTAGCAGTTCACGGGATTCGCGCGAGTAGAGGGCGGGTTCGGGTCTTTTGTGTTTGCGCGGGCGGAGAAGGGTCTTTCTGACGCCGCCAGCGGACGTCTTCTGTTTCTTCCGTGGGGGCGCGGAGGTGTCGGCATCTTTGCGCGCACACCCGTCGATGTCGTTCTCTCCAGCGGGCGCGTCGATATCGTCCTCTCCACGCGGGTACATGTTGAACGGGCACAGCTTGAAGACGTTGAACGCGAAGTGGATGAAGAGGTACACGCGGCGGATGCGCTGCGGGAAGCGGACGGTGCGCAGGTGCGAGGTGTGGGCCGAGGGCGAGGTGAAGATGTCGTGGGCGTAGGGCGCAAAGAGGAAGAGGCCGGTGTCGACTTTGTTTATAATGGATGTTTATAAACATGTTTATAAACACCGGTTTATAAACCGGTTTTTAAATGGCCGGTTCTGAATGACCGGTTTTTAATTAGTACCTGGTAAGTGGTCGTCACTGAGTTTCCAGGCACTGTTAAGAGTGGTGTTAGGGGTGAGTACATACCGTTCTCGTTATGCACGACGCCGAGCGGGAGGCCTTGGTCGCGCCATCTGGGGATTGGAACGAAGGAACAAGAGCAAAGACATATTTGTTGTTTTACGGGATTCCTAAGCCTCAGAACTTCAGGTTCAGGGTTCGGGAATTAAGGGAGCGGGGTTGGGGTGGCACGTAAAATCCGGAGACTGCCATGCTTAACGCCCCCGTTAGATTTTTGTTCAATATCCCGACACGGTACGGCCTGGGACTTGGATCTTCTTCCGAGCGAGTGACTCCAGACGGGCGGCATCAAAAATAATGGGGATGGGCGGGATGACAGGCCCCCAACAACCGACCCAACCGACACAGAAGATGTCAGACTCGGCAATTTAAGCGAGTCTGACTCGGTGAAGCAGGAACCCCATTAAATTTTAATAGCCAGGGAGCCTAGATACCGATCCGGACACGGTTTTGGCAATCCGGCCTCGGAGGCTAGATGCATTTTGGCTGAAGATTTCGTGATTTGGGACGAAATTCTTGAATCAGACGACATATTTTGGGCTCATTCTGGACCGCAAACGATTCATATCGATGTTGTTCGGTCAGGAACTCATCCCATAGCACACGCGAGGGAGATTTGGCATTTTTAAGGCCGTGGGAACTATATAATTTCCTTTTGGGGATATATTTCGCTATGTCCTGACATGGGCCCCCGCAGAATTCGGGGGTTTTGGTACGTGGTTATTAATGGGGGTCCTGGTCAAGCTTGCCGATCATCAACTTCGGCATCGACGGCTAGCGCTGTGCCTTTTCGCTGCGTGAGGCGGGACCTTTTTATTATTTTATTTTATTTATTTTGGCCAAATTTGGCGACTTGACTTGATCTGAGTTTTTTAGTTAGATCTTACGCGGGGGAGACCCTCGCGGACCCCCCTTGGCGCTCGCCGCTAGGCCCGCTGCGCAGAGCATTTTCGCTCGCCATTGGGCCTACTGCGTGGAGTTGGCGCCTGCGGTGCCGCTGAGCGGAGTTTAAATCCACTGATGTGATTCATTCGGCTAGCTCCGACTCTTCTCGTCATTCCTCGGCAATATTGTCTTCTCCCGCCCTCCTCGACGTGCGCGACATATGCCTTGGATATGCCTTTAATCTTAAATTATAGTGGCGCGGCTGACCCTGACGCACCTGTCGCACGCGTAGGAGGCATGCATATCAAACGCAGGTGAGCGACTGCTCAGTGTCAAGAAGTTAGTCCATTCTTATTTTTAGTGCTTCCTCATTGCGTCAATACCTTTCATTATCTCTCAGTGTTTGTCCCTGCCGTTTTCGATGGGTTCATTCCAAGGGAGTGCCGTGGGGCACCTCCCACAAACGGTCGCGTAGACCGTGTCTCTCGTATGAAGAAGAGTCGTTCATAGAGAATTTGTCTTCATACGAGAGACACGGTTACCGGTCTAGATTTCGGACGTAACTTGGGACGCAACTTCGAACGGCGTCCAAAAAACGATATTTGAAACACCCTAGTCTCTCGTGAGCTCGCTATCAGCTCCATTCGTCTACTTACTCTATTATTTTGCCATCCATCCTTCAAGCTTTGGCGATCGCGGCAATCCTTTCCTACTCGGCTTCCTCCAATTCCATTTGGACATTTGGGAGTCGACCTCCGGCCCGCTTGACCTTGGCAACTCGATCGTCGGCAAAAGAAAACATATCTTGCTTCCCAAGCTTCACTTTGAGGCTTTCACGTACGACGGCCTATTCATTCTGTCACCTCCTAATGTGCCACCGACTACCCTTCTCATTTGTAACGTCGAATCTCGGATCTCGCGATTTTTCGATTCAGGTCTGACTCCAGATGATATCTTTCTCTACCCGCAACATATAAAAGGGACGTTCTTCTCTCTCATTCTACCCAACTGTATTCCCCCCGATTTCCATCTCTTTGTATCCACCACCCTATCGTCGCGTCCTTCCATCAACTATGAACCCATCCGCCCCAAACCGCCCGTGCGTTGTATGTGGTCGTGCCACTAGTTTATGGTGCAGTCGCTGCCAGGGGATCTTCTACTGCTCGCCTGAACATTTACGAGATGTGCATATGTCCTTGCATCCGGCGTGCGCGTTCTAAGCTCTTGAGCCACTTCAGGACTGGCCTCGCCACCGGCGGCAGTGCTACCCTCGGGGCAGAACCTACGGGTCCAACATAATTGCGACGCCTCCTCCGGCGAAACCAGAATGCATACCTGTCTCTGCGATCCCATTCCTCGCAGACAAGCCCCCAACACCCGCCAAACCGATCCCCGAGTTATTCATCTACAAGGTTCGCTTGTGGCGTGGTGGCAGTGTCCATTTGCCTAATGAACGTGCCTTACAGAACCTGTACTCTTTAATCAGCAAGATCAGTGCTGAAGATACTTTCCAACAGACGTAAGTATCGGTACTGGTCGACTCCCAAGCTACAGTGACTCCAATATACACTAGATTGCGAAGGCACTACATGGATGTGTCTGACACTGATACTTTTTCGGCCCTAGTGAAAAGCCGCGAATCACAGGGTTGCTTGCTCAAGGTCAGCAAAATCTTTCTTTCCATTGCAACAATAATTAACTGCGTGCTCTTTACCCAGATCTTGTCCGATGCCGGTGTCGTCGACAATCGAAAACTTCAAGAAGCCCACCGTAAAGATCAGGAGAGTATTGTCAAGCACCTGCAGTGGATTTTGGCTTCCGAGTCGACCAAAGAGGCTGTCCTTGTTCTTGATGTGGACTCGGCGCAATATCTCATGAATCTGATTCAAAATGTTGTATACACTTCGTCCCCGGAGTCTCAGCCCGGCTGATCTTCTTAGGCATTTGACCAAGGATTCTTGATGGAGCGCGAATATCATAACAAGGCTCGAAAATTGTTGTTCAAACTCTCCAAGGCATCGGATGGCACCCTGCCGTCATCCCTATTTATCTCCGGGGTAAATAATCGAGACGACAATCCCATATTTGGCGGCAGCTTCGGGGATATTTATCGAGCGACATATGCCGAAAAGACTGTTGCCCTGAAACATATGCGGACATTTCGTCGAGGCGCGGACCAACATCGTATTCGTTTGGTGCGCATCCTCCTCGCGAAACGTCTCCGATGAAATATTGAACCTCGGACGCAGAAACTTTGCCAGGAGGCATTCATGTGGCAAGGCCTGCGGCATCCGAATATTCTGCCTTTCATAGGCATCGACCGAGAGAGCTTCCCCTTGTCCCTCTGTATGGTTTCTCCGTGGATGGCGAATGGTACTGTTTTGAAATACCTCGAGGACCATGGAAGGGGAGATGTGGATGAACTGGTTAGTTCTTTGCCTTCGTTCCAACTAAATCGTGATAACCATAATTCACAGCTTCTTGAAATTGCACGCGGTCTGCGGTACCTTCACTCTCGCAGTGTAGTGCATGGTGACTTGCGCGGTGTAGGAGCTTTTCGCAGCCTGAAATTGTTAATCCCGAGTTAACCCCCCTCACAGGCGAACATCCTGATTACCAATGACGGGCGGCCTTGTTTGGCAGACTTTGGACTGACCACTTGGACCGATGCCACTGCGCATTCCACCTCTCAGCGAGCAGGGAGCACTCGTTGGATGGCCCCCGAGTTGCTTTTTCCCGACCGGTTTGGTGTTTCTTTTCGGAGGACAGCCGCAACAGACGTGTATGCCTTCGGATGTGTCTGCGTTGAGGTAAGAAAGTGTGCCACTCATAGTGTCATGTTCGCCGCACTCAACTTCCCCAGTTATATACCGGCCAGCGACCGTTTGCTAAATTCACCGAAGGTACTACCATGTTCAAAATTTTGAGCGGCGAGCTACCTGATCGACCACTCATGTCTGATACTCTCTGGGGCTTTGTAAACAATTACATGTCTAGAGATTGTGCAGTAAGGCATACTGCAGGCGCTGTTGTCGAGGACATGTTGAGAATCGGCCCACCGGGGCTCTTTGGTGGCCTAAAACAATACTTTAGATCTTAACAGATGTTCTGCAGTAATACGGAGGTGCTACCTAGTGTTGATTTCTTTAGAATGAGGGCGTGTCCGCCGTTTTACTGCACTGCATAGCTGGAGAGCATGTATCGGCGCAAGTCGGTACGGATTGTCGCAAAAATCGAAATTGCCGGGTCAGACCCGGTCAACCCCGATGAGACGGTTAGGTGACCCCTCGGCCGATAAGGCTGGAAAAAACCGTATACATGTTGATTGGGCCTGACCGGATACGAGTATCTAACCGGACATAATTGGGCCTGACCGGATAACAGTTTCTAACCGGGCATAATCGGACCTAATCGGGACAGGGGTTTGAGAAAGCAAAATTAGAAAACGGGAACTGCTGCTACTACTCACTACATTACAAAGTAGTGGTAGCGGCTCATTTCCTTTGAAATGAGCACAGTCAGTAATTTCTGAAACTTTGTTAAGCATCTAATGTTGGTTGTGCGGTGTTAAGTTAGACTCGAATGAACTGTTAGAAATGTCAGTAACCAATGAAGGCACAGTCAGCAAGTATATAATACTTCAGGAAATCTTGGGACGTCACCAACACAGTTTTGTACCGTGCTCGAAGCACCGGCTCCACCCGCTCCACTTGTGCTCCACAGTGCAATCAATCGCGTTCAACTTCGCGAAAAACATGTAAAATACATTGGTTTTTGAGCAGTTTTTGCCCAAGTAGGGACGTAATAGGCTGTCGGTATAGCGTACAACATATTCAAGTCTATTCCTCCTCTTCCTCATCGTCATCCGGCTCCGAATCTTCAACCACATCCTCATCTGTCAAGGCATCCGTCAGTTCCTGCTTGCCGGGAATTTCGCCGTGGGAAGCCATGCTGGCGTCAGAATCCGGGAAGAATTTGGTGTCCCAAACCTTGAAGATGTTGATAACACTTGCGCAACGCTCTTCAAGGCCGATTGTGAGATACTTGAGATAAAATTCGAACCGTGTGAGCCAGTCGATGCCGGAACTCATGTCATCTCGGACATTCGTCTCAAGGGTGCAACTGCCAACTACGGGACCCGTGTAGGGGAAAGATTCCACCAGGAACGCAGGATGCTTACTCAACTGGCAACCACCGGAATAATGACGTTCAGGTGTGTTTAAACGTCCCAAGTCGGCAGGAAACTACTTTACGACGCCAATCAGGAGGCCATTGCACTTATCCGCATGTCGATTGATGACTCTGACAAGGCTGTTGCCGCTGCTATTGCCAGCCAGCTCGAGGGAGATATGGACAATGAACCGCAGGCTTCCCCAGATAACGAACCACCACTCTATGCGGACCCTCACCGGAAGCTTGGCTCTCCGATGCGGTTGACAACATCAATCACATTTGAAGATTCTATGCGTGGTGATACATTTTATTCCGGATTTAATAATAAATTGTGTGGTGAGCTAGCGGCTGTTGCCCAAAATGTATCCAATCCCGTCAAGGTGAGTGTCAGTTCTTTCTCTGGTGCTCCGGGTATTGCTGAACCACCGAATAGATCCGTCCATTCCGTTGTCTCTACCTCCACTACCAATCCCTCGAGGACTGGACAGATTGTAGGAATATCCTGCGCTGCCATCCCAGATATTTTGGCCATCCTCGCTATGACTGTGTCCTGATTAACATGGATTCCTCCGACATGGTCTGTGCATGCCTCCGTGGCTTGGTTGCTTGCGAGGTCTCTGGACAATGGCGTCATGCCCCACGGGCGAAGTGGGAGTGCAGAGTGTACGAGGAGTCTCAGTCGACATGCTTTGTGATGGTGAAGTACTTTATTCGTGCAGTGTACATGGTTCCGGCGTTCCAAGGGAAAGCACACACATATTATCTGGTGGACTCAGTAGATTACGATATGGTACTGCGTGCCGGAGTTTAATTAATACTGGGCGAGCCTACTAGTCGCACTTGTCGCCATGGGAAATGGGTGAATAGTCAAAAGTTGGAGCGGAACTTGCCTCGCGTAGGCAAAAGACATGTCATTATTGATGATCAATTACGGCGCTAGCAAGTGTATAAATGTGAGGCTGAGATGAGGGTATGGAGGAGAAACCTGGTCAGATCCAATGTGGCCCAGTGGGGTCCAATCAGGTGGAATGGGACACCAATCATGTCCAATTACACGGTTATGCCTGATTAGGCAGATCGGGATTTTGCGACAATATCATATTATATTATTCCGTATTAATATCATGAAGCTGGTCCTCAAGCCGTATCGTATCCGTATTGCTCTTAGTATATTAATATCATATTATTCGATATTATATTATCGGACAGCAAGCACTACGGGGAGGATCAGATTTTGAAGAAACAAGATTTAAATGTTGCGTGCTGAACTGGGAGTTACAACTTCTGAGAAGCTGAGCTCTCAATCAAGAAATTGTGTTTGGAATGAGTTCTCCTCTTTTTTGCATCCCCATGAGCAATTTCAGGCTGGCATACACTCAACACGCACTGCAAGTACCAACCAATTACTTACACTCTCAAGTTCCGCTGTTCTGCATATTTCTCATCCCTTTAATCCTGCATTAAGAACTTGGTTCTCGTCTGGGCACGGTTTGTCGGCGCTCCAAGCATGCAACGCGTTATCCAGACGCGGTGGCAAGTTGACATAGAAACACAAACGAGCCCAGCGGCAATAACCGAAGAATCCATGCGCGCAGACTTTGTGGGGGCGGACCTGGAACTCTCCTGGGAATCTCGCCTTTCATCGTCGCCTCCACTGCCCAAGGTTACGAAACTTGTGTCAAAAAAAGGGACATAGCTGAGTATAATATATTTATCCTGACTTTATCCAGCGCTAACTAAAAAAGCAAAGCGCAAATTGGCACTTTAGAGGGACAGCGAGGAGGATGAGCGAGTTCAAGTATACTAGTATAGCGCTAGGTTCGGATCAAGCCACCGTTCATTGTTTGGTGATGCGGGCATCGTTTGCGAGCAAAACAAATGAAGGGGCTTGTATTAAGATCGATAAATCGGGGGGATGTTCGTCGCGTCCTGTGCTCTCCGAAACCGCGCTATCTCTCGGGGAAAAAATAGTCATGTCTTCATTTTTAACTAACTTAGATATTTGCCTGCGACAATTGTGGCACAGCTTCATATATATAGTACACTGTCGGTGCCAAGAGTCGACGAGTGCTTTTTAACAACCCGTTTTTATTTCACTCCTGTGCACTAATTGTGAAGTAATATAAAAAACCGGAGCGGCAGAAGTCGAAAGAAACACTCTTAGATTGGTCCAGCTTACTTTTAAAGGTCCGTTTTGTGAGTTTCCCGCCAAACGAGAGCTGAGAAGAATCTTGGCCGCATTCGGACAACCGGAAATTCGGATTTTCTATTTTTGGGAATGATCGTCGATCGCTTAAATTTTTGCTTAGCGTCCTCCATGTCGAGGCCCGCGCCGCAAACACCGCGAAAGAGGTCCTCGAGACCTCCCCCTCGCTCCCCGGGAACACCCCGTCGCAGGACCAGATGAAATCCAGGAGCGCGCGGATGGATATGCCCAGAAATATAACAAGGGAGAGTATCAGGTGGAGTTTGTCGTCTGCAGGCAGCTTCTGGACATCAGGTAAGGTAGTTTACCAGTATTCAGAGTCGAATTTCAGAGTAGCCATGGTGGACGAAGGTCGTTGGGTTATCGATCGCGTCAAGTCACAATGTGACATACTGTGACACTAATTAGCAGCGACTCCGCAAATTATTTTGACGCGTCGTAAAAATGCTATTCAAAATTTGAGGAGACAGAATTTACTTAATTTAATATCTGATCCAATAAAGCCCATAAAAAGTCTCATCCCAGTTACTCAAAAGTACTCGAGGCAAGTGCTTGCTGCCAGCAGAGAGCGTGAGAAAAGCCCAATTACCTTTACACCAACTGATGACACGGGAATCTGGATTAGAGGGAATGAATCACTGGCATATAACGAACATTTTATCCCATATAAAGTAGAGGATATAAAAAAAAATAGTGGCGCAAATGAGTCTTAAAGATCCCGCCCATTTCGCCGATCTTGATCCAAGCCTCTCTCTGAGATAGACCGGATATCCGGTCCGGAGAGTGGGTTGATCCGAACCTAGTATAGCGCATGTTTACATCGGCTGGATGATCATGCCAATGTCCGAGTCAGATCCAAGCTTTCACAACCCCACCTCTTTGCAATTTCTCGCCCGGGTCCCAAGTCTGGCGCTTTCCAAGGGCCACAATCCCGTTTGTACTACTTGGCTTATGCAGCGGTTGTATAATGCTCGTACTTCCAACCAGTCCGAGTCATTTCTTCGGGCGACGCGAGCTGGAGTACGTCACATCTGCTGAAATGTTCCGCACCGTTGCAGCAGGTACGAGGAAGCTTCAAGCTTCCAGCTCTACTGGGCTCAGGCTTTTTGCTTTCACCTTGCGCCGGAAGCTCCCGACATGCTTGGGATCACACACTAGCAGAAACTTGAACCTATAGCCACTGCCATAGCTGGCTTTACCTCAACGGTCTGTTCGAGGAGAAGGCTGAAGAGCAAGCTGCAAGTTGAACGACTCGGACGCGTTCATTCACGATAGCCAACATACGACCGTTGCGAGCACGTTGTACCATCATCCGGTCCTGACGTTTCGAGCATTCCTTGTGGTTAGCGAAGCGCTCCACCCGTTTGCACATGCCACACAGTGTCTGTCTCCCCGATGGTGACTGCGAGGAATCTGCGACAATGCTAATCTTTATCATTCGCTCTCGCGTGCACCGACCCGGAGCTTGCTCCTTGGTCCTTTCGGATGTTCTTCGATGTCGCGGGCTTCCGTTTTACTGTGGAGTGGGTTGTTCACCTATCCTCGCCTATCCCAGGACCACTTATTGACCACTTAGGTTTGTCTTGATCAGGTCTTGACTCTACTGTACTGGCTTCATTTTCTGCCGGTCGCCTGCTCAGAAGAAGTATGGACGTCACCTTTCTCAAGCTTGTCAACCGCTCCACATCATGTTTCTCTCTGATCTGGTTCCGGCTTTTGCAAGACTCCGCTGGCGGCGACTCGACGTCCCCAAGACTTCCCGCTTCGTTGCCCTTGTACTCGCGAATGCGACGGCGACTCCGACCCAGTCTGTGAGGATGGCGAGCGATGACGGCAAGCTGCTGTGTATGTCGTTAACTCTCGTCCCATTTAGGCCATTCGTTATAAGCTGCGAACCGGCTTGCTTAATCAGGAAATCTCGTCCCAATTTGGAAGTGCTTTATGTTTTTTTCTCCCAAACTCTGGAAACTCTCCCCTTCTATGTCGGGATGGTTGCTACGGAGAGAAGAGCAGAGAAGATGAAGAAACCTACGCGAAACAAACCAATGTCCAAAACGGGGAGTTTCCTTGTAAAATCCATTCGCGGCATAATGCTTGTCCCTGCCCATTATTAAAGACCCTCGATCGCATGCTGGTCTTTATTGTCTTCGCCCAAAACAGTCAAACGCCATCTCACTTCGTACCTGTCTACCCTTCCTCAAACATCATGCAGTTCAAACTCCTCATCGCTGTTGTGGTCTCGTGCCGTATGTCACCTCCTTCCTCTTCCCGTCCTGAAAACTTACTTCCCTTCTTCCTCTAGTCGTGCTGACCATTTCTGCTGCACCTATCATTGAGGAACAGGCCGCACGAGCCCCTCTCAAAGAGGAGGCACGCGAGCCCGCGCCCGGTTGCTCGCTCTATACTTGCATCTGGTATGTCCGCTAGTGCGATTTATTCCCTCCGTGTCTTATTGCCCTTTGCAGATGAACCCACATCATTGCACGCCCGGTCTCTCGAGAATCTGTAAATTCCGGCCCTCGTCCTCGCTCTTGGTCGCTCAGCCTACCAACAACACTTGAGCTCTATGCTCTCGTATCGTCGCGGCTTCGTGTTTTAGCGGGGTGTGGTGCTGCTAGAGTGTGCTGGTGCTAGAACTGTCTTCGTGGACGCTGTTCATGGTTCGCCATAACATAGATCGACAATCACGTCGCGATGTACTTGTAGCCCGACCTATTTCGACTCTGTACGATACCAAAATTGAATTTCTCCACCATCCTGCGCAAGCTGTCTCTCTTGCTCGTATACCATTCGTCCCTCTATCGCTCTATCTAGCTGCCTTGAGGAAAGGCCAAGGAAATACGGTTTGAGCACGGGCACAATACAAAACATACTGGGATCAAAAAAAAAAAAGGAACAAATGATGGTGATACAGCCAAGATACAGCAGAGCAAGAGCAAAGTAAAACCGAGATCATATGGTTTCGGCCGCAGAGATATACAGAACTGGAATGAGAGACATCAGCTCCATTTTTTAACGAAGTAGAAAGAAACAGTTGCACCATTATTTCCTCGAATAAACGCGTCTCCGTACCGATTCGTCACGACGCCATTCACATGCTCCTCCGTCTGTTCGAGTGCAATGTTCATGTAACCATCGAGACACGACAGCACGCCTGAATTTCCTCTGTTAGACGCGTTTAGGGACTCCGGGTGGTTTGCATACCGCGGTAGTCAACACCAGAGGTCAACCGCACAATTACGCGCTTTCCTACCACACCTTTGAGGAAATCCGTGGGCGACCCAGTGTGTGTTGGTGGTGGGGGAGGAGGAGAAGCCTCTGCTGGGGGCGGGGGCGGTGTCGTGTCTTCTTCCATAATGGTTCAGAGTAAGTTTCGGAAGCCGGTGCCAAACAAACCGTAACTTAATTTTCAAAGTTCTTGGCTTAGCCTTGCTTGTCTCCTTCGCATGGCCCAGTAAACGCGTCGTCAGCTGCCGGTTGGGTCATTTTCGACAATAAATATGGTTGAACTTTCGGGCTTGAGTATTATCTGGATCGGTCTGTCGGATAGCCCTTCCCCTGGCGGAAATTCGTGCAGCACCGTGACTCAGCTCGGGAGGAGATGTTGAACCTCATTTCATTCAGGACCCATGTTTAATTTTTTCAATTGTTCGCTCTTTTGCTGGCGCGTTTTGTTACCCTCCCCGGGCGATAGCTGGCCTCTAGGTGCGCATAGCTGAGCATGTACATTGATTGCTCCATCTCAGTTGATATTATTCTTAGTTAGGAACTTGCTTCCAAACGGTAGTTCAGACTTTGGAACAAACTGACTTTGGCGTATCGACATTTGTCGACATTTGGCTGTGCACTGCGTTGGCAGCTGCCACGTTCGCTAGGAGTCATTATTATTCAAATTTCAGGGTGGTCTCCTGTACGCCTTCATTACTGTGCCGCGGTGACTGAACCACGACTGTGAGGAGTCACGACCTGGATATAAGAACACTGTGTTTCTTGATCGACTGCCAGAACACCATGATCCCAATTTATGGCCTCTATTACTACTACAACCTCCAGGTTGTCTCACTCCCTTTGCTCAACGTCCGCGCCGAAGCCAGCATCAAGGAGCTCGCCGCCCAGGTGAAGCTCACGCAGACATACGGGAACGACTCTTCTTTGGCTATCGAGGCTACCTACTCGTTTCCGATTCCCGCCCGCGCAGCGGTATGCAGCTTCGTCATGATAAAGCAGAACGGAACTCGCGTCGTCGGGCGAGTGGAGGAGAAAGAAGAGGCGAGACAGGCATACGACGCTGCGGTGTCCCAGGGCCAGCAGGCGTCATTAATGGAGCAGCAGACTCCCGATGGTATGATTCCGCGCTTTCATAATTGCATTTCATTGATCCCGCGTTTGATAGTCTTCAAAGTTTCAGTTGGAAACATCCCGCCCAAGGAACAGGTCCAGGTCGAACTCGTCTACGCCACAGAACTGTCTGAAGACGAGGAGAGCGATTCCGCGCGATTCCACCTACCGGTCCACATTGGCGCGCGATACGGCCAGGCACCCAAATCGCCATCGAAGACGTCCCTCTTCACCAAGACCGTCTTCCTCCCCTCCGCCAATACCCCCTTCCTCAGCCTCCTCATGAGTGTCGAAGCCATCGCGCCCATCGCTAAAATCGGCTGTCCTTCGCACTCGGTCTCGACAGAGCTCGGCCCCGACCCCAAGCTCCCTAATTTCAAGGAGCTCCCGTTCTCCAACTACGCTCGCGTGTCCCTCTCGTCCAACTCAGCGCTCGACAAGGACTTTGTGCTCACCATCAAATCCGCCGGTCTCGATGCGCCGCGGTGTGTCGCCGAGCTGCACCCCTCTCACAACACTGTCGCCCTCGGCCTCACCCTCGTCCCGCGCTTCAAGCTGCCCGACTTGTCGCGTCAGGAATTCGTATTCCTTGTCGACCGCAGCGGCTCCATGAAGGACATGCGTATCGCCGCTGCACGCAAGGCGCTTGTGGTCATGCTGCGCGCTCTGCCGCACAAAGATTCGCTCTTCCAAATCGTATCTTTCGGGAACCGCTCCACCTCACTGTGGGCCAGCGGGAGTCGGCCGTACAACCAGGACACGCTGGAGGAGGCGACGCGGCATGTGGATGGGATGAGCGCTGACTATGGCGGGACCAAGATCCGCGGCGCGCTGCAAATGTGTTTCAAGGGGCGTAGGCTTGATCGGCCGACGAGCGTGTTGATCCTCACGGACGGAGACGCATGGGATCTGGACGGGGTGTTGACAGAAGTGAAGGACGCAGTCGCGCGCGCGCCGCAGAACGCGTACCTGAGGGTTTCTGTGCTCGGTATCGGAAATTCGGCGTCGACAGCGATGTGCGAGGGGATCGCCCGCGTGGGGAACGGGACCTGCATGATGGTAGGGGAGGAGGAGACCACGTTCACGGGCAAGATCGCGCGGTTGTTGAAAGCGGCGCGGACGCCGCTCATCTCTAATATCAGCGTTGACTGGGGACGGCCCGCTGCGCAACAGAAAGCTCTGGAAAAGCTGCCAGATTATGACGACGACTTTGAAATGGTCGATCAATCGAGCGAGAAGAAAGCCAAAAAACTCAATATCTTCGATGAATCCGACGACGATCCTATTAGTATCAGCAGCGCGCCGGCGCCTCCGCCTCCTGCGGTCGTGCTTCGTCCTCCGCCGATCGTGCAACAAGCGCCCTTTAAAATTCGAAATCTTTTCCCGAACATTCGACTTAATGTGTACGCGATCTTGCAGGGTACGCCACCACCACAATATTTCTTTAAGATCATCTTAGCTGACTAAATTTCACAGGCAAGGACATTCCGAAAACCGTAACCATCCGCGGCTCGACCGCAGACGGCTCGGAAATTGAGCTCCCCATCACTGTCGCGCTTAGCCACCTCCAAAACGCCCCCGACGCTCCGCCCGCCATCCACGCCCTCGCTGCGCGCAAGATCATACAGGACCTCGAGGACGGGCAGCATGCTCTCGTTGAGACACTTGTCAACGCGGACGACACTGATCTCCTTGCGCGCACGGTCAAGGCCAGCATCGTCCGGCTGGGGAAAACCTATTCCATCTCCTCCGCCCACACTTCGTTCGTCGCGATCGACGAGTCGGGGTCCAAAGTGGTGGCGCCGGGAATATGTGTAGCGCCCTTGCCCGTACATGGTTTTGCACCGGCTATACGCCACAAGTCCATCGCGCCGCCCACAGGTTCCTTCATGCGTTATCGCTTGGCTCCTGCTGGTTCTCTTTCCACCGGGTTTGCGGGGTCTGGTTCCTCCATTCATTATTCGGGTATGAATGCTCCTTCTCCTCCGGAACGTGAACGTGAGCGTTCACGGGAATCCAAACCTCCTCCTCCCAAACGGTCCAAACCCAAATCTCGCCCCTTCTCTACGGCGTATGGGCAAAGTCACGTTCAGGCGGATCTTCTTGGGGGTTTCGCGCTGTCCGCTCCGGCCGCGCCTCCAGCTCCTGCACGACCGTCGGCCGCCCCCTCCTTCGCTCCAGGTGGTTATGGCGGTGGTGGCTCCCTCCTCGACGCCGATGATGGCTGGGACGCTGGCAGAGGTGGCTCCACATCTTCCTCATTTTTCGGGATGAAAAAGAAGGTGTCGTCGTTCCACCCAAAACAAGCCGCCCCCGCCCTGTTCGGTGCTGCGTCCTCGAAGCTGGCAAGGACGCAAGCTCCACTTCAGCCCACAGTTGCTAAACAGTCTCGCAACCGCTCTCGGGACTTGGCCGCAGGTGGCCTGGATGCAGACCCAGTGGAGGCTCTTGCGCGCCTCCAATCCTTTGACGGGCATTTCTCCCTCGATGTCCTCACTATCGTCAAACTCAAGGCGGGCATCGAGAGTGTACGCAAGGCATTCCCCTCTGGCGTCCCCGATGCGATTGTGGCGACCGTTCTTGCTATGGCCTTCCTGTCTACGAAGCTGGGAGCAGGTGTCGATCGCGACTCGTGGGAGGGCATTTATGAGAAGGCGCAGCAGTACGTGGAAGCGGCTTTGCAGGATCTAGGAGCGACTGGGGTGACTGCGCTCGAGGCGAAGGTGGCTACAATGCTTGCTTAGTGACTCACTGCAGGCTGCGCTTGCATATTAGGCTATAGCTTCATGTACTTGTTTTATTGTTTTATTGTTTTATTGTAAAAATATTATCCATTAGCAGATCTACGTGCCGCCACAGAAGTGGAAGCTGAGTGGAAGAGAGAAAAACATGGCTTCTGTCACTGTTAGGTCGGCATCGATTTGCCAAACAAACTCGCGAGCGCTTCTTCTGGAACCACAAACATCCCAATCCATGTTTATCCCTCAGGCCTCACACCCGGCGCCGTGGAATGAATACAGACCCCCAAATGACTTCAATGACTCGTCCCATACGTCCCTTGCTTGATCGTCAACATGCATAATGTGGTCGCACGCATCGATTCTGGGAGTGCCTTGATTTTGGCGCCTTCAGAATCGAAAGACCGGCTCGATGAGACATATCCGTAGCCAGTGGCATAAAGGTTGCTTTACAGGACTCTCTAACAACAAGTGTAGCTACTAACTGGACGACACAATATCCATCTCTGCCTCGGACTGGGACCTAGCTGGGCTATCAATTTATCCTGCTTCTTATCCCTGGCTTCGTCCCGTATTGGTCACCAGACTGGGCAGCCCAACGTACTGACCAGGGTAATATATTGTCCTGATTATCCACACGTCATTCTCCTTCTATCTCAGACAATATCTGTCGATGTTGCCGCGACTCACGTCACGTTCAACAGCTTTCCGCAACTTTTTGAATGGGTTTATGACTCGGATCCCGCTGCAATCAATGTAAGCCTGGAAAATAATTGACTCCCTGCTCACTCAGCCCCCGAAGGTTGCTTTACAGGACTCTCTAACAACAAGTGTAGCTACTAACTGGACGACACAATATCCATCTCTGCCTCAAACTCTCTGGCTTCGTCCCGTATTTGGTCACCAGACTGAGCAGCCCAACGTGCAGACCAGGGTAATATATTATCCTGATATTATCCACACGCCATTCTCCTTCTATCTCAGCCAATATCTGTCGATGTTGCGATAATAGGCGGGAAGGTTGGATCCTTGTCCGGTCAAAAATTTAGGGTTTTGGTCCACTAGGCCAGGTTCTGTTGGGACAAAAACTGGGGCCTGGGCCGAAAATGCTAGGTTCTGTCTGGACAAAAATTGCGATACACGAGCGAAAATTTTGACCTGGATCAAGGCAAGGATGGCAAATTTCTGGCTGAACCAAACAGGATCATCCCCAAACCGGCTCTTTCTGTCTGCAAATCGAATAAACGCGTGTTCAGACAAAATTTGATTGTGGGAGCGAAAAATTACCAGGGCGACCTTCCCACGCGTAGGCTAGGTCCTGTCCGGACAAAAAATCTAGATCCCGCCGAAACCTGTCCAGACAACAATCTCCAGATCACGGACTTTCGGGACTTAGCCTCCCCACCTATTATCGGGGGTCCTATGCTGCCGCGACTCACGGTTAACAGCTTTCCACACGTCTTTGAATTTATTTATGACTTGGATCCCGCTGCAATCAATGTAAGCCTATAAAATAATCGACTCCCTGCTCACTCAGCCCCCGCGACCATGTCTAAAGTCTACGGCCTCTACTATTACTCCAACTACGAAGTTATTTCACTCCCTTTGCTGAACGTCCGCGCCGAGGCCAGCATTAAGGAGCTCGCCGCCCAGGTGAAGCTCACGCAGACGTACGGAAACGATGCGTCTTTACCTATCGAAGCCACCTACTCGTTTCCGATTCCCGCCCGCGCAGCGGTATGCAGCTTCGTCATGATAAAGCAGAACGGAACTCGCGTCGTCGGGCAAGTGGAGGAGAAAGGAGAGGCGAGACAGGCGTACGACGATGCGGTGGTCCAGGGCCAGCAGGCGTCATTGATGGAGCAGCAGACTCCCGATGGTATGATTCCGCGCTTTCATAATTGCATTTCATTGACCCCGCGTTTGATAGTCTTCCAAGTTTCAGTTGGAAACATCCCGCCCAAGGAACAGGTCCAAGTCGAACTCATCTACGCCACAGAACTGTTTGAAGACGAGGAGAGCGATTCCGCGCGATTCCACCTGCCGGTCCACATTGGCGCGCGATACGGTCAGGCACCCAAATCGCCATCGAAGACGTCCCTCTTCACCAAGACCGTCTTCCTCCCCTCCCCCAATACCCCCTTCCTTAGCCTCCTCATGAGCGTCGAAACCATCGCGCTCATCGCTAAAATCGGCTGCCCATCGCACTCGGTCTCGACAGAGCTCGGCCCCGACCCCAAGCTCCCCAATTTCAAGGAGCTCCCGTTCTCCAACTACGCCCGTGTGTCCCTCTCGTCCGACTCAGCGCTCGACAAGGACTTTGTGCTCACCATCAAATCTGCCGGTCTCGATGCGCCGCGGTGTGTCGCCGAGCTGCACCCCTCTCACAACACTGTCGCCCTCGGCCTCACCCTCGTCCCGCGCTTCAAGCTGCCCGACTTGTCGCGTCAGGAATTCGTAT
Organism: Mycena rebaudengoi; assembly: GCA_029282285.1. NCBI lineage: Eukaryota > Fungi > Basidiomycota > Agaricomycetes > Agaricales > Mycenaceae > Mycena > Mycena rebaudengoi. The sequence goes on along the minus strand of JARJCX010000015.1, from coordinate 1,624,472 downwards.
TCCTTGTCGACCGCAGCGGCTCCATGAAGGACATGCGTATCACCGCTGCACGCAAGGCGCTTGTGGTCATGCTGCGCGCTCTGCCGCACAAAGATTCGCTCTTCCAAATCGTCTCATTCGGGAACCGCTCCACCTCATTGTGGGACAGCGGGAGTCGGCCGTACAACCAGGACACGCTAGAGGAGGCGACGCGGCATGTGGATGGGATGAGCGCTGACTATGGCGGGACCAAGATCCGCGGCGCGCTGCAAACATGTTTCAAGGGGCGTAGGCTTGATCGGCCGACGAGCGTGTTGATCTTCACGGACGGAGACGCATGGGATCTGGACGGGGTGTTGACAGAAGTGAAGGACGCAGTCGCGCGCGCGCCGCAGAACGCGTACCTGAGGGTTTCTGTCCTCGGTATTGGAAATTCGGCGTCGACAGCGATGTGCGAGGGGATCGCGCGGGTGGGGAACGGGACCTGCATGATGGTAGGGGAGGAGGAGACCACGTTCACGGGCAAGATTGCGCGGTTGTTGAAAGCGGCGCGGACGCCGCTCATCTCGGACATCACCGTCGATTGGGGACGGCCTGCCGCTGGAGAGAAAGCTGGGGAAAAGCTGCAAGACGATGACGACGGCTTTGAAATGGTAGAGCAATTGAACGAGAAGAAGCTCAATATCTTTGATGAATCGGTCGACGATCCTATTGGCATCAACAGCGCGCCAGCACCTCCTCCTGCTGCGGTCGTCCTTCGTCCTCCACCGATCGTGCAACAGGCGCCCTTCAAAATTCGAAACCTCTTCCCGAACATTCGACTTAATGTCTACGCAATACTGCAGGGTAAGCCACCAACCATATCTTTCTTCAAGAATTCTTAGCTGACTCATTCTTGCAGGCGAGGACATTCCGAAAACCGTCACCATCCGCGGCTCGACCGCAGACGGGTCGGAAATCGAGCTGTCCATCACTGTCGCACTCAGCCACCTCCAAAACGCCCCCGACGCTCCGCCCGTCATCCATGCCCTCGCGGCGCGCAAGATCATACAGGACCTCGAGGACGGGCAGCATGCTCTCGTTGAGACAATTTCTAATGCAGACGACACTGATCTCCTTGCGCGCACGGTCGAGGCCAGCATCGTCCGGCTGGGGAAGACATATTCCATCTCCTCCTCCCACACTTCGTTCGTCGCGATCGATGAGTCGGGGCCCAAAGTGGTGGCGCCAGGAATATGTGTAGCACCCTTGCCCGTACATGGTTTTGCACCGGCTATACGCCACAGGTCCATCGCGGCGCAATATGGGCAAAGTCACGTTCAGACGGATCTTCTTAGGGGTTTCGCGCCGTCCGCTCCGGCCGCGCCTCCAGCTCCTGCACGACCGTCGGCTGACCCCTCCGCCGTAAATTCTTCCAGTCTACGGGCGTCAAAGCGTTACGTTGGGAGCTCATCTGCCGCCCTACCCCAGTCGTCTTCCCCCCTACCCCAGATGATGAGGCACGAGGTCGCCCTACCCCGGACGATGAGGCAAGACGAGTTTTCATCTACTCCTCCGCCTCCTCCCCTCCCCGCGGCCTCACTTTCGACCATGAACCTCGATGTGAACTTCGATGACTTCGCTGCTCCAACTCCACCGATGGATTCGCCCCGAGGACGGACTGTTTACGGCTCCACCAAGAAACCCACACAGGTAACTCAAAGTTCCCGGGGGTTAGACTCTCTGCGGGTATCTCAGAGTCACCGGAGCTCCCGTCTGTCCTCCGGAGATGCAGACCCATTGGAGGCTCTTGCGCGCCTCCAGTCCTTCGACGGGCATTTCTCCCTCGATGTCCTCACCATCGTCAAGCTCAATACAGGTATCGAGAATGTACACCAGGCATTCCCCTCCGGCGTGACGGATGCAATCGTGGCTACCGTCCTGGCCATGGCATTCCTCTCTACGAAATTGGGAGCGGCCGTCAATCGCGATTCATGGGAGGGTATGTACGAGAAGGCACAACAATATGTGGAAGGAGCTTTACAGGATCTAGACAAAGGAGAGACCGTGGATGTGCTTCTGGCGAAGATCGCCCAAATGCTAACTTGAGATGGATCGCCCTGTACGTGCCATACATATCGTGTACTTTGTTATTTTGTCCCGGAATCTGTAAGCGCACACCGAATTACTGGATGTTTGTTCTATTCAAAGAAAATCATACAACACAATTCCTTATCACTTGGATGTGTTCCCTCAGACGATAAGAAATACTAATTGGAACAAGTGAGCAGAGAGGCGAGTTTCGTCAGTACAACTCCTTGAATTGCTGCGCTGACATCGCCTTTGGTGCTGGCATTGAAAACACTGACACTCGTAAAACAGCCCGATTTCGCAACTACAGACGACTCGGTGGGTAAGTGAGTAGTCCCACATGTCGTCACGTCAGTCGCGCTGGAGTTTGAGTTGATTCGGGTGAGTACGAACTTGAAGGCTGCGGCCGAGGAGCAGGTGGTCGTACTAGTAGCAGGATAGTTTACGTTGAGAGCGATGCCAGGCGGGAGGAACGGAGCCGAGGAGGCTACAAGGACGTTGACCAGTCGGACAGTCAACGCCGAATAAATCACAGCTGCCCTGCTGCTTGTAGAATTCGGGTCGGTCGTGAGCGTGGTATAGGAGACCTGCGAGCCAGTTGGAGCGGAAAACGCTAATGCTGGTATTCCTTCCAACGCGGCTTCCGATGCAGCACCGCTAGATAAACGAAACGAAGCTTAAATGAGTTGAGCAAAAGCAAGACAAAACTATTGATACGAACACAGTTCCTGAGATCAAAACAGTCGAGCCAAGGTTACCTGTCGAGGATTAGTGATTTGAGTACGCTTGACACGTTTGTGCTTTCTTACTCCCGACGTTTGGACCGGATACGACCAGCTGCGGTTTGGACCCGTTGAAGAATTTTGGCGCTAAGGTCTGAATACCAAACCGAGCCGCGTCTACTGGGAATGCATTCACATAGTTGAGCCGGGCTACATGGGGCATTTTTAGAAACAATGAAGGGTATTTGAAACTAAGAACTAACTGTCTGATGCATTGAAACCCGTAGCGGGTGAACCCACCGGGCAGGTGTTGAATTCGCATGGAGTAGTCAGCACCGTCGGATTTGCGGTTGAAGAGCCCGTGCCCGATTTGTTGATTGCAGGGCACGACAAGACAACCTGGCGTTCACATGTTCACAAACTAGATGTAAGACAGCAGCTAATAGACATACATCATAGCCAGCTGATTTGAGGGCAGTATTTTGGGCACGAATGGCGGCAACGGCCCATCCTAACATTATATAAACGGTGAATGGGTGGATAGCTGGTAAGGCGAACCATCGTCGTTTGTGAGAAGAATTTGAGTGGCACTTTGCACAGAGACGACGAATACTAGGGCAATAAGAATTCCAGCGCGAATAGACATGATGAAGGATGCTGAGTAGTACTTCGAAACCTTCGGAACCATGTCCTCGAGTTTAATAGGTTCGCGAGAAGTCTTGCCGAGATCGCCGAGGCACATTGGTTGAACACACGTGCATCCTGTTGGCTTTTAGAACCAGGGATACACGCGATACATGTGGTCGCGGAGCTAAGGAGTAGCGAGAAGTGGAAGTGGAAGTGGAAGAGGGTGGAAGCGGTTGAGAAGATACATACTGCTATCCACCAGTGATACACATCGTTACTGTCGGAGTGAATAAGTTCAGCCTTTGGCCAAGGCGAGCCAGAAAACGGAGAGCATACGGGATTGGCTTGGGACTGGCACCTCTGCTATCACGTCCGTATCGACAGCGACGAGCTTCAGGTTCAAGTGAGTCTCTAGAGAACTGAGTGAAGTTTAGACGCGAGGGCTCTGAGCCGGGTTGCTGGCCTCCAGCTCATCAGGGAATGGGCACACCTTTATCTGCTGCTAGACTCCGCCCTGTAATATACAAACCACCAGATTCGAGGTACCAGTCAAAACAAGTTCGGAACGGAGTATATACTAGAAGCAAACTAGAAGAGAGGTTTGCCGATGCACCATCAACTTCGGCATCGGCTGGGGGAAGGATCCTCCCTTTCACTGGCACTGCCTTTTCCGCTGGCGCGGGCCTTTTCGCCCGCACAACGCCTCTTCCACTGGCGTGGGGGCTTTTTATGTTATTTTATTTCATTATTTTGGCCAATTTTGGCGGCTTGATCTGAGTTTTTTAGTTAGATCTTACGCGGGGGAGACCCCCGCAGACCCCCCTTGGCGCTCGCCGCTAAGGCCCGCTGCGTGGAACATTTTCGCTCGCCGCTGGGCCCACTGCGTGGTGCGCACTCGCCGCGAGGCCCACTGCGTGGAGATAGCGTAGTGTTGCCGTCGAGTCGAGTCCAACTCGAGTTGTGACTCGACTCGGTCGATCGAGTCGCGCAACTCGACTCACTCGATGCATCGAGTAACGAGTTAGGAGAGTCGACGAGTTTGCATCGAGTTTTGCCATGTGAAATTACTAAATGCGGATGCTTTCGACCAGATTGAGCGATGACGTGGACGACTCGACACAACTCGTCACAAAGATTGGCGCCGGCCCATCAATACCGCCGGTAATACCGGCCGTGATAGGTCGGACTTTGAATGTCAACTTAACCAACACGGCAGCTTCGACGCGTGCTCCTCCTCCTTCCCACCACCTCCACTGTCGTACCAACAAATGCAGTGTCTGCCCCCCAACGTCAATATATAATAACTGCTGTCCTAAGTGCTCCAGCCATTTTGCACCTAAATTTGCCAAGGGCCCTAATTCTTGGTATATCCGAGTGTGTTCTATGGCTTTACAGGCCCCCGCCAAGTCTAAAATCGTTTCTACACAGTGCGACCACCCGCACCAAGACGGCCTTCTTCGCTTCTTCTACCGTTTACCCCCATGCTAGCGACCAATCCCCCGACTGCTCCACCGACCGCAGCTTTCCAATCCCCACTCCCTCTCAGTGCTCCGTCTTCCGTCACGCTCAAGTCCAAATATTCGCATCTCTCATGCAAATCTACTCGGGTCCCAGGGACTGATAGCGGCCGCAACGAAGTCTGAAACTGAGGGTGGGAGGACAGCAGGTGCTTGCTTGGTCAAGATGCTTATGGGCTGACAACTTAAAAATAATTGTATCCTCCTTCAGAGCAGAGAGAACACGTGTAAAAAAGCATTATTTTCAGAAGTGAAAGGCCTTCGAGCTCGGGAGCCCTGCGACGCGTCGAAGAGCGCCATGGGATGGCAGAAGAAGAGTGTAGATGTTTGTTTGTTACAAAAGGCTATGGCGGCTGACATTGATACTCCGCCTGATCGCTTCGCCAAAATCATACCGCCGATCATACCGCCGGGACGCTCGGTATTTCTAACTCCCAGTTGCCCTCGAAGCGGCCGGTCTGACCGATCATATGGTGGTGACAGATGTCGGGATCTGTCGAATTACGTGCAGGACCAGGGTTGCATGGTATTTAAAAGCCAACCCGGCTTTGCGATTTCAGTCCCTCAATCCAAAACTTATCACCATGTTGTTCAGCTGGTATTTTGCTATCCTTTCTGCAATTGTAGTCGCTTCAGGCGCTGCCCTGCCTGTGCGTCCGACCTTCGTTTCGCTTGTTCGAGCTAATCCTAATCCTATTCTTTTTCCCGCAGATTGTCGAGCCGGAACTCGCTGTGCGCGACAGCAGCGGCAACCGGGACTGGAGACGTGACTCCAGCGGCAACCGGGATTGGAGACGCGACTCTTCTGGCAATCGCGACTGGCGGCGGGACCCAGACAGCTCTGGCAACAGAGACTGGTGAACGCACCATCATCCACTGCTTGAGGCAATTACTTCCTCATGTTGAACGGAGCTGCGCTGACCTCCTACACCCCAGTTTTATCGCCCTTGGGCTCTGCAAATCATAATCGCCACTGCGCCTGAATGTTACTTTATCCACATTACCACACTCCTTCCTTAGTTTACTTCCTAGTTTACTTATCAGAATAGACCGCTCCTTGCTGCATCGTTGTATTATTCGACTTGAACTTTTTGACAATTAGTTGGCGCTTTAGTTTAATTCTGAGGAATTGACGCGACTTGTTTGGAAGACAGTGTGGGAGAGTGCACGTGGACCGTGTTCCTGACAAATTAACGCGTCCTTTTCACCTACCACCACCACGGTCCACCGCGTGCCTCTACTTGTCTCTCAAGCCTCTCTTTCACCGTACGTCTTCACATCTTTTACATGCCACCGCTTCTGATGCCCATGGCCAAAAGACCACCATGCAAGCCCCCGATGCTGACGAGCTGCTGAACGCCGACAGAGTGCGCAAATTTGACGAATTCCTCGTCATGGATTTCACTCCAGAGGGTCCGACTCGAGTTCTATCGAGTTACGACTTGAACTCGACTCGACTCGACTCGACGGCAACACTAAGCTAGCGCCTGCGGCGCCGGTGAGCGGAGTTTAAATCCTCTGATGCGAATGTCATTCTTGGCAGCGACGTGGCGGCTCCGACTATTGATCATCGGCTGGCGCTAGCTTAGCCGACTCCGACTCCGAGTCCGACTCGTCTCGTTATTCCTCATGGAGTATAGGAACCGCCGCCGCCGCCGACAAGAGAGGAATCTGTCACGTCGTCACTTGCTCGTCACATCACATCGTCGAGTTTTTACCAATCCTCCAACAATCCTCTGTCAATCCTCTGTACCCTGCACTCGCGACATACCAGCCTCTCCATTTTCAGCCTGAACCCAACCTTTAAAGGATTTTTTTGAAAGCTATATATACTCCGATCGCCTCTCCATTGCGACATTGTCGTGGGCTAGCCTGTACAGGGTATCGTACTAGTCGGTGCTTACTCAGTTTCTTTGAAAATTTAACCCATTATCATTTTTTTGGGAGCCCTGGACTCGATGACTCTCGGCGACCAATCTAATTGCATTTAACTGTCTTGGCGTTCGGGATCTTACTGTAATCGAGTCCTTTCGCCCGCCCACTGACAGGCTTTCTTCCGTCCAAGCCCGAGTGACTTTCAAAACGCCGAAAATTGTGGGTGGCGGTCCTATTGTTCGTTATCCAACTTTTGACAGGTCTGGAAAAAAATAAAATGTATACAGGGAGGTTTCATTACTATCAGAATGTTCGGGCCCCTCAAACTGTCGTAAAATGAGTACGACACATTGCCTTAGGTGCTAGCTTCCACGCTAACGAAACATATTTTATTGGAACGCTAGTGGTTGGCCAGAATACTACTGCGGGCGGATCGGAATCGGTACCTGAATTCTGCATTTACTCTAAAAATACAAAAAGTGGGTCTCGTATTTAGGAAACTCGTACACAACCCAGAACTATGTTGCTGTAGGTGCTTTTGATCGCTCATGAGTCACCAGAAGGCCAATCTCCGCTTTCAGAATTGTCGCCGTATTTTCCGGACCAAATGGCCATTGAATGTGTCCCCGGATATTTACTCGGCGCTTGCGCTTGAATATCTGAGGCTAAGATATCTGAGACCAAGCACTAGTAGGCAGAGCTAAGCCCCACCGTGAAACACGCGAAGCTTTATATAGAAACTCTTCGTTCGCTGATTTACCGCTGATAGCTCCGTTGTGCCAGTCTCTTTCGGGAATCGCGCAATGTATAAAATATACAACATCCCACCGTAGTTTCCCAAGCCATGTCGACTCCTTCCCCTTCCCTCAAGGTGATTGTCTTTCTCATTGACTCGTTCCACCAATTGACCTGTGTTTCTTTAGGTTCCCAGCCACGCGAAAGTTTTGGTGGTAGGAGGCGGGCCTGGAGGAGCATATACTGCTGCAGTTCTAGCTAGAGAAGGCATCGACGTTGTGGTTCTCGAGGCGTCTAAGTTTCCCAGGTATTGTTGCACCTCACGTACTAGTTCATTTCTCTGACACCCTCTCCTCTATGTAGATACCACATTGGTGTGTTCGCTGTCTGCTATCCTATAAGCATGCTGAAAATGCACCCAAGGGGAAAGCATGCTGCCATCGCTTCGACACTTTCTCCGATTTATCGGCGCGGAACAGAAAGTTGAAGCGCACGGTTTTGAAAGAAAGGTTCGAATTTATTATTACTCCACTTGAAGAAACAGCTCCCCATTATAATTCCAGCCTGGCGCAGCAATCCTATTCAGTGAGTATTCTCTTGATTCTTAACTGTGTCCTAATCCTCTTTCTAGATCAATGGAAGCGAGAAGGCTACACTAAATTTGGGGAGAATAATCACTCCTGGAACGTCGTACGTGTCCCGGTACCTTCGCGACTTTTGAAACACGAACATTCAAGTTGGACCTAGGTTCGCTCGGAGTTTGATGAAATTTTGCTGCGGCATGCAGAAGAGTGCGGAGCTGCCGTATACGAGGAGCACAAGGTCACCGATATCCAATTCGCCGCGGGTCCCAATAGTAGGCCGATCAGCGCCAGTTTTACTGGTGCCGCAGGCGAAACGGGTTCCATCACTTTCGATTATCTTGTTGACGGCTCCGGGCGCGCCGGAATCATGACCACCAAGTACCTGAAAAACCGGCACATGAACGAGACGTTGAAGAACATCGCATGCTGGGGATATTGGACCGGTGCCAACATGTACGCTCCAGGGACAGACCGGGAAAACGCCCCATGGTTTGAAGCCTTAACGGGTAGGCATTATTTATAAACTAGGATGGCAGCGATACTGGTTGAGCCACTCTTCTCGCAGATGAAAGCGGTTGGGCTTGGTTTATTCCTTTGAAAAACAAGATTTCCGTCGGGATCGTCATGGATGGCAAGATCAGCGCTTCGAAGAAGGCCACCGGCTCGGCAGCGGCGGGTAATGGCGGACATACTCTCCAAGACCACTACCTCGCACAGCTTGAATTTGTACCGAAATTGAAGGCGCTACTAGGAAGTGCACAACTCCTTGAGGATACAGAATCTCCTACTGTCAGGTCAGCTAGCGATTATTCCTACACCGCCTCGCGGTATTCCGGGGAAAATTATCGCCTTGTCGGAGATGCTAGTGCCTTCATAGGTTCGGACTTTCGAATTGTGTCAACTGGATCCGTGCTAAAAAAGGGGCCTCGCAGATCCATTCTTCAGGTTAGCTTATTTTCTGAGTGCGATTAAGGCACAGTACTCAGATGAACAGTTCTGGTGTGCACCTTGCCGTCTCGGGTGGGCTCACAGCCGCCGTGACTATCGCAGCGTCGATCCGCCAGCAGTGCTCCGAGGAAGAGGCTGCCCAATTTCACGATCAGAAGGTTGCTGTTTCTTATACTCGGTTAGTGCAAAGTCTGTGCCACACTCGTTATTCTGACCCGCGATAGCTTTCTACTTACCGTTCTGGGGGCGTACAAGCAAATCCGCGCGCAACAAATCCCGGTGTTGAGCGACATTGATGAAGGAAACTTCGATCGCGCGTTTGATCTCATAAGACCAGGTACAGCCCCCGCCTTACCACAAGTGTTCGAGTTCTGATATCTTCTACGTCGCAGTCATACAAGGCACCGCTGATGCAGGACAAAAGCTCACAGAGGATGAATTACAGAAGGCGATGGTGCGCGCAAGCGTCTTATTGAATAAACTACATGCATACGCTAACGATATGCAGGACTTCGTAACCCATATTTTCAACCCCACCGATCCGGAGATGCAGGAGGCAGTCGGCACGCGGCTGGGCATGGATCTTCTAGCCCCGGGTGCGCCGATCCTTACCGAAGAACAAATTGACCGCATGACTGCGGGCGACGAGGATGCGAAATTTGTGCTCAACCAATGTAGGACCTTTGATAATTGCTTTTCTTTGTTACGCACAGCTCATCGCCCGTAGCAAACGCCACCAAAACGATATCCGACTTTTACACCGGCCCAGATCGCCTTCTGGGAGAGGTCGTTAACGGATTCATCGGGTGCACAAAGGTGGGGTGTCTGGGACTTATCCGTGTCCCGAAAGACGACCAAGCGGGCAAACCCTCATTCCAGTTACGCCGCAAATGAGTGCGCCTTTGCTTATTTATGTATATACATGGCGCCCGTAATTAATGCGATAACTGTTGAAAAAGCTTGGTGGGGTCGCAGGACATATTAGTCTATGTGAGCAAGGTGGCCCACCCACTGGCCTCCCAGGACGCTTCGAACTCGGCCTCGCTGAATCGCTGCACGGCCCATGTTCGGGCGCGCTGCCTCAGGGCGAAATCAGCGTCGGGAGGAAGCGTAAGCGCCGTATGGATCGCGGAAGCGAAAGTTGTGGGCGTGGTGGCATGATACCCTAAGAGGGAGAATAAGAGCAGGATCAGTGGACGACGAGTAGATAGCACATGCCGGTGATTTCTCCTTGAAACGGAACCACAATGTCTTTAAGGGGCCCGCCGGAGGCATCGGCTATCGGAATCACGCCTGCAGCCTGGGTACCGTCAGCAGATTGAAAAGTGATCAGTGATGATGCAAACCATGAATTCCACGACGTTTATGCCAAAGTGCTCGTCGACCATGGTGTTGAGCCCGATGCTCGCACGGCTTAACCAGGACAACATGTCGGGGTACGGCGCGTTGAGAACAAATTGGACGTGCGACTAAAGGCGAATGAGAACTCGACTCCTGTCGTCCGGGGTAACAGCCTACCTCAATCCCAAGCTCGCTAGCTAACTTTCGCAGGACCTCCACCCGCCCTTCGTCCTCCGCATTCCTGCACCCGCCGATCAGGACCAGCTGGATGCCCTCCGACGCGTACTCGGGATGCACCTCCAACAGCGCGTGGAGCGCGCGGATCTGTGCCGCATGGTTCTTCTCTGGGCGGAACTGCGCGATGCTCAGCACGATGCGCTCGCGGCCCTCGAGCGGCAGGCGCGCCATCTCTCGCGTGTCACACGACGGGTACACGACGCGGGTGCGCACGAGGCCCGCGCGGCCGAATGGCGGGTACGCGAGCACGGCGTCGACGTGTCCCTGCGTCCACGAGGAGTTGACCATGAGCACGCGCGCGCGGCGGAGCGCCAGTGCGTAAATAAGCATGAAGGCGTGGTAGTATATGAGCTTTGCGGTCGTGAGGACACGGGAGTGGGATATCGACTGGGAGTTGGCGTAGGATGCGCTCCGAGACGCGACGCGCGCGACCATAGGCGGACTGATGGTGGGGTAGTGCACGTAGGCTCCTGCAGGGATACCTAGTAGTCTGACGAGGGGGAGCGTAAATGCGTAACCCATTGTGTCGATATACGCGTCCGGGATAAAGAGGGAGAGGGCCTCTGCGACGAGGCAGACGGATCCAAGGCTCTGCCCGATAAGCGTGAAGCGCGGATATGTAGAGTCTTCAACGAGCACACGTCGAGTGAGGAATACAAAGTGGAGTGTAGAGGGCGAGAGTGTGATAGCGAAGCGGGATTGGATTTTAGATAAGATATCGTCTTTGGTGGCGGTAATGTCTCCGGTATACACTACGCACAAAACATCAGGATGCGTGCGTTGAGTGTATGCAATTGCGCTCCATAAGACGCGCTCGCCGCCGCCACCGGCGTTGCTGCGCTAGAGGAGATCAGAGAATGCGAATGAACAGATGCAAGTGTGTACCAGTAAGGATGAAAGAAGGCCAAGGCCTTGGTTGAAAGGGGGAGGGCGAGGGATCGAAGCACAAGGGTTCGCTGTTCTCGAGACCGTGACCGGAGATGCGCCAGAGACAGCAGAATGAGCGGGAGTGGAAGAAGCGCTAGCAGCACGAGAGTGGACGCCATTTCACCAGACCTCCGGCATAAAGGTCCAGGAATATTTCCAGGGAGATTTTTGAAAGGGCAAAGCCAATTTTGAGCCAAATCCGTCGTTTTCTGACTTCGGGTCTCCTTCCTTCCAAGACTGCCAGGTGCGATGTAATTATCAGAGCTGAGTCGTGTCGCCTCCGCGCCTTGAACGCGCCAAGTTCTCGAAGTCTGGCGGCAAGAAATACGTGGAGATTGCGAAAGCTTGAATCTGATGCCATCAACAAGATCAGCTAATAGATGTAAATATGAATACCCTTTCTCTGCTGTTTTCCTTACTTCGATAGAAGGAAATTAATTCTCCAGAACTTGGCTAGTTTTGAATATTTGAATGCTCGACTCTTTTTGACGCCACCATGACCTCTGACTACCAGGCACATGGCCTCGGATTCGATATTTTCGACGAGACGGAAGTGTTCAACCACTGGGAGGAGTTGAACGCAGCTCGGGCGCTTGCCACCAAGGCACCGTTGCGGGGTGGATTACAATTTACCTTCAACTTGACCATCCCTCCCCACAACTCGGACCCCCGTTCCAGACCCGTCCCGTTCATCCCTGCTACCGCCACTCTCCCGCGCTCATCGAGTGTCTTGGTTCAGCTGCGCGACGGCCTGCAGACGGAACCGGGCAACCTTTCGCAAGTCTGGACCGCCAACATTCTAGGGGCTCCCGATACGCCGCTTGTTCTCAAGATAATTCAGCCATCCATGTGCCATTATCCTCCTCCTGACGAAAGCTGGTGGGCGAACTATACCAATCCCCAGGACCTCGCTGGCCATGAGGCGTGGGCGTATGAGGCTCTACAGGAAAAGAAGGGACTCTGCGTTCCATATTTCTTCGGTCTCCATACGGTGAGCAATGATGAACGCCCCCTTGACTCCTTCGTTCTCATCCGCCCAGATAATCACGCCGTCTGGAGAGTCTGCCTGGGTTCTTGTGCTCGAGTATATCCCGGGTGTGACGTTGGATACTGTCCAGCCGATATCTGACATCCAGAATGCCGTACGTCGTCATCTTGCCGAAGTGCGCTTGATATTATCTCACCTCGAATTACTGTAGTCTATATCCGGACTGGACACCATTAGAGAAATTACGTGGGCCGGATTCATGCTGGAGGACATTCGGGCCCCGAACTTTATTCTCACCGGACCGCTGGATGCGCGAGCTGTCGTCGCGATCGATTTCTCCCACCTCCAACGCATCAGCACTGGCATTGACCCAGCCAAAGTCTCCGCCAGTGACGAGATGGAGTTCTTCTCCAAGTTTGCCATCTGCGCGCGCGTTTATTACCCTGGCATCTACCAGTGGGCTAAGGAGCAGCTCCCGCGACACGTTTGGGCTAGGTAGTTTTCTCTGTAATGGATTCTCTAAAATCCCTCTATCAGTCGCTTACGAAAGCTGATCTGAACGAAGGGTCACGATCTGTTAAATGGTAATTTACCTTCATATTCTCCTTCTCGATTTTAATGGTCGCCGTAGCTGGCTGCTGCTGGCCAGTCGCTGTTGCACCAGGAGCGCAGATGGATTGTCAAATTGTTCACGAGGCTGTTGTCGAAGACACGATAGCAGCGTGGAATTTTTTGCTTGATAATGCAACGGCGCTGGCGCAAAAATGGAGTGTACCCCCCGAGTCGCTCATATTGAGTGAGTGTTTGACACATTTATTTGATTGCGATATATAGATCTTGCAGTATTTGCAGTCACTCGCGCAGGAACAAACCGTTCTTTTTCGATTAATGATTTTGCCAGAGCGGTTCAAATCAGGCACAACAGCCTTATGCCCCCCTTCGGGCGGACACAGCCGAGCCTTCCTCGAATCATGTACCTGTTGACTTCCGACCAAAAAGACTACGAGCCATACTGGTGTCATACGACTCAGATGGGAGATATGCTGTTCAAATTGTATAAATATTCCTGCGCGCGCGGAATGAGTTGCCGCGCGCCGTATGTCAGAAATGCCAAGCGCGTGCGTAGAGTTAGTCGAAGGTCGCGCACTTTTTGCGTAATAAAGTGCACTATGTTTCTTCAGTTCAATGCTGCAGTTACGCAGATGAGACCTCGTCCCTCAATCCGGAACCAAGAACAGACTGGTTACGAGTCTACGCCCGGCACTAGACTTTTCATTGTCACATCTCGTCAATTTGGCACGTACAAAAGTGAACCCTCTGTGTTACCCATCCAAAATTATCATCCTTTGACGATGGCGCAGACGGTACGCACTTATATTCTTATATCTCACCATCAACGAAGTTCCTTCTCCTGCATAGGTTTCACGGAGTTGAATCGGGATTTGAACTACTATTCAACGTCGGCGTCTATGCGAGGTACGTAGGCGCGTGCTACTGACATTTCTGATATTACGGCGCTTCACAAAAAGGAACACTGGATTTATAAATTGGGTTCAATTGCATCCAGACGATTTCCGTTAGATTGCTAATTAATATCTGCGCGCTGGGTAAGAAACAATATCAAATAAACCCAACTTCCGAACCTTAACGACTCGGATGGGGGACCATAAACACCGAGACACAGACGGACATCACGGGCGTTGGAAGGAAATTTGTTTTTACGTCGTTTTCAATCAGCGGAACTAACATGGGCGCTGAGATGGGAGATACAAGTTCATTGTTAAATTGTCTAGAAGCGGCGGAGCAAATGAACAGCGCTCGCGTCTCCACCCATAGTACTAACCTACCGTCAGCACATTCAGAAACGCCGCCTGTTGAAGGTGAGCAAGACGCCGTTTTGAAACTGATCGTTGGTTCTCCATAGAACAACCGACACTGCTGAACTGCCGACTTCGAACGTATATAAGCAGTCAGAAATGCGTGGACTTTCAAGCTCAAAAAATACCCACAGCCCTACCTTCACTCAGTTTTATTTTCATTCACACTCAAGTACGCTGAGTCCAATTGAGGCCGTCGCATACGAGTCGACTGACCTATCCCCACAGCCATGTCTTTCTCCGACAGCAGCCAGAACTTCCGCCTCGTGGGCACCACCCTCCACGCGCAGTGCCACGACAAGCACGGCCACCTGCACAACTCCACCCTGGACCTGAACGACATCCTGGGCAACAACGACGGCAACTTCGATACCAGAGGGTCCCACTTCCATGAGAGCTCCGGCATCTGTGGGTTGAACCACACCACGCTCGTGGCCACCCTGAGGCGCTCGGATGGGACCTACCATGTACGCTGAATCCAGTTGAGGCCGCATACCAGTCGACTGACCTATCTCCACAGGGTACGACGTTCGACCTCAACTCGTTTGTGAGGAACGATGATGGGAAGCTCAAGCGCGTTAAGGCGTGAGTCGTTGTGGTCAAATGGTTGGTTTTACAGCCGATTTCAGAAAAGAATGCACTTTTTGATGGGGTGATGTACGCTAGATTTTGCTTACCCTTGTTTGACCCCGCGTCCGTCTTACGCTCCACGCTCCACAAAGCCTCTCCACCTTTGCGTCATAGAGCGATACGCGGTGGTGTGACTCCAACCCGAGCTCCCATATATTTAGACACTCAGACTGAATTAATCCCCCATTTTTCTCTCTCTCTCATCTATGTCTAACAAACAAGTTTCGAATTCACGTCACTACTTGCGTATCGAGCCGGTAGCGGCTCAGGATGTTTTTGACCGACCTAAGACTGATTTGGAGGTCGCATGCAACGTCGGCTTGTTTTTTGCGGCGGGTGAGGCATAGGTGGATTATAAGCTTCTTTGTGTCGTCCGGAATGTCTTTCTTGGTGCCTCTGGCCATGAGTGGTAGTTGGACTCGAGTTGTGTAGACATGTGGAGCAGTATCACCGGGGTGGAGCCTGGTGGAGCGGTAAGACGGAAGCGGGGTCAAACAAAGGTAAGCAAAATCTAGCGTACATCACCCCATCAAAAAGTGCATTCTTTTCTGAAATCGGCTGTATTCATCTGTGGCAATCTCAAGGCTTATGTTCTCACCAGCGCAACGATGGGGAGTTGGTGATCGAAGCTTTTTGTCATAGAGATGTCGTACTTTGTCTGTACTGAGCCTGTGCAAAACGAGGATCGTTCACAGCATCGATGTTGAATGTACGAGCCACGAAGATTCAAGGATTTCCCACGACTTCCAGGAGTTGGTTGAGGACGATACACGGCATAGCGAGTCCAGGCATTCTGTACCATATCCATAAGACGCGTTCACCGACGCTACCAGCGTTGCTACTCCAGAGGAGATGCAAGTATGTACCATTAAGGATGAAAGAAGACCAAGGGATCGAAGTAGCAGAAGGGTTCGCTGCTCTCTAGACGGGGACCGGAGATGCGTCAGTAACAGCAGAATGAGCGGAAGTGGAAGCAGCCGGCATAAGGTCCAGGAATATTTCCAGAGAATTTTGAGACGGCCAAGCCTATTTTGAGCCAATTCGGTCGTTTTCCTGACTTCGGGACTCCTTCAAAGATGTACTTGTAAGCTTAGTCGTGTTGTCTCTGCGCCTTGAACGCGCCAAATTCTGTGAGTCTGGCGGCGGAATATGTGGAGGCTGTGACGGTTCTGGTTCAACGTCCGGAAGACTGTAGTGGAAGTTGTGAAAGCTAATCTGATGGTGCATCGGTTCCATGAAAGTTCGCGTCGGATATCCCTGAAAGTAACTATCGGTAGGTTGCTGGATTGCACACGAGACAGAGCCAAGGAGCTTGAGGAGAGTTGGCTGAGAGTTGAGAGGAAGTGTACTACTGTAGTTGCATGTGTTTGGCAAAGGCTTCCAAAATATAATTTGTGCACAAACTCATTTCAGACTCAAGCAGGAAAGAATCAGAGAGGCGACGGGAAATTTTATTCCGAGACGCTAGCAGAAGAGTAGAGACCAATAAATAATACAAGCACCTCAACCGAGTCGATATTCTAGATAGATCCAGCAAGCCACAACAAATTTGAAACACGGTGTGCCTGTGGGCGTTGGTAGCCTTGTGGGCGTCGGGTGCCTGCGGGCGTCGGGTGCCATGCGGGCGTGGGTGGCGGAATGCCGAAGAAGAGAGCGGGGCGGGAGCGCGGCTGACGGACGCGGACGAGCGACTATGACCCCCAGCTCGAACCCACATACCACCAAACCGACTCTAAACCCCGAAGAAACCCGGCAATAAGCTCCTCGAGTCGCAGTGCGTCCACCCTCGAGGCCGGCGTCTTGCTGAGCTGTTGGCGACTGCGTACCATGGCGTGCGCGAGGGTCGGGCGTCCCCAATCGACGGCACCGTGGTCATCACGCCGCAGTCCTCCGGGTGAAATAGAGTCGGTGGGGTGGGTGTGTGGGAAGAGGGGGGTGCGTCGTCGTCGTCGTCGCCCGTCAGCAAGGCAAGGATAGTGGTGGAGATAGCGGGGCGAATGCAGTACGAGAGGGCGCGGTAGTCACCCGGCCTCCAAGCCTGCACCTATCCATCCTCACGACTGTCCATCCATCCTGCGTGTCGCGACGTCCGTGCGCGTTGCTCCCGTGCTTGACGCTCTCTTCTCTGAGCGTATCCGGTATCTGCGCGGTTCCTTGTATCGGCGGGGCAGGGTCAGCGGCGGGGACAGCGAGCGATGCGCGTTGCCGGCGAGGGTGTTGGGACGCAGCGCGTCTTTCGGTCGCCGGGGGCTTTCATCTATCCGGCCCGTGGCCTGACCCTGGCTCCCGCAAGCAAAAGGAGGCCGCGCGACACGAGTCGGTGCGGTCGGGGGGCGGCGACGGGCAGGAAGGAGGGTGGGCGACGGAAAGGAGAGGAACCATGAGGTCGGCCAGGCAGAGGAAGGCAGGCGGCGGCGATGGGGGTTCGAACGGGGTCCCTGACGCTGGTGTGCGCGTAGCTCTTTCGGGCGTCGGTCCTGCGCCTAGACATCGCCGGGACGGCCTTCGTGCTGAGCGTTGTCTCGTGGGGTGCCAGGTCGGTTGGGGAGTCGGCCGACGGGGCGGAAGGACCGGCGACGGGGTCAGAGACGGACGTCGGGCGAGTTGGAGAGGGTGGCGGCTATCCCATCGAGATGCTAAGCACGTCGAACAGCTAGAACAAGGTGAAGGTCAGTATGTCGCCAGGTTAGATGGTGCAGGCAACTCACTGGACAGGATCGGCCGAAGGAGGATGGTAGCTGGCGAGCCCGCGCGCGGTGCAGAGCACGACGAACGCCTAGAGGGACAAGATGGTTAGCCCAGCGTCGTCAGATGGAGTGGGATAGCTTACGAAGAAACGAAGGTGTGTAGGCAAGTGAATGTGGGGCGCCGGAGTGGGCGGGACATGGTGGTAGGAGACAAGAAGGAACTGAAGACTGGTGTGGCTGACATGATTATTTATACCCTTCGCCCTTGTTGACGCGTTGTTTGAGCTCACGCGAGAGGCTTTGTTGATGTTTGTTCAGCCGAAACGAAAATGCGACCACGAGAGGGAGAGCTTGCGGGTAATGGCAAAATGGACCTTGAAATCAAAACGCGATTCGACTTGAAGCTTGAAGTTCTGCGTAATGGGCCCATAAATTCAGACGGCAAGTCAAACGAATCGCTCTTCGGCAGGGAGTTTTCCGATATAAGAACCGTGAACGTAGGAATAAGACGCATATAATTAGTTAATTCTTGACGCCTTGGAACTTGTTGAGGATTGCAACTTGAATCCGGAAGGACAAGCGTGCGTATGGAGCACATCCACAAATGAGCCGAGGTCTATGGCAGGTACTTTGCAACTTCAAAGGTCCCCTAGTAGTAGTACGCGTGCATCTACTGTCCACCACGCTAGGCATTATAGATGGGTTATTCCGAGTCGGTTTTGAGATATCTTCCACGCCACAAAACTTCAAGCACTTCGAGAAAGAAGAAACGGCCCGTGTTTGAGGAGCCTGAAAGTCTAAAGCCTGGGTTGCTCCTGCAAAAAAGTATGTACAGTGCTGAAGATTCGAGGTTGTCGCGGTAAACAGAAGAGAGCAATCGGACCCGAACAAATCTAAATGATGCCAAGTGTTTCTGCAGTCTGCTCTCTACCACGACCGACAATACTTAATCCACTATGAGGTGCATCTACGCCGCCGCCGCCTTTTTCCTTCCTCTCGCCCTGGCCGCCGGAGACTTCACCGTCGGTGTCGGCAAGGATGAAACTACTGGGTTCGCTGTGCGCTTTTAGGGGACCATGCCACGACATTTATGCCCTCTTCTGCCTTCGTTTCCAGGAAAAAAGGGCTCGGATTCGACCCATCCTCCATCAACCCTGGGGTCGGAGATACCATCGTCTTTGAGTTCCGCAGCGGGAAGCATAGCGTCGTTCGTGAGTGGTGCCCTGCGCTATACGACTGTGGTCGAGCCACTTCTGAACTTCGAGTCCAGAGTCGTCCTTTGAAAACCCGTGCACTTCGAGTGGCGCCTTCAACTCGGGGGTGCAGACTGTGAGTCCAATAGTAACAATCAACTACTTCAACTAATAACGTCCTTCAGGTCGATGACAGCCTCTCCGTCGATGCCCCAGGCCTCCCGACCGTCCGCCTCCTGGTGAACGACACGCAGCCTCTCTGGTGCGCCGTCCAGTTCTATTTTATTTATCCTTACAGATAAATTATGACTTGTGCAGGTTCTTCGACGATGCGGGCGGCCGCTGCAAAGAAGGCGCCGTACTCTCCGTGAACCCCTCGCTCACCCAGACGGCTGCCGCGTTCAAGGAGAACGCCGCAAAGGCGACCGTGGACACCAAGCCCTCGGACCCCCCTGCGAACTCGGACAGCGGCAGCAGCAAGTCCGGCTCGCAGACTCAAAGCGCGCCGCCGAACGAGACTAGCAAGACCACGGGCGGCGCTGAGCGGGTGGCTGTCGGGGGTGCTTATGGGTTGGCAGTCTTGGCTTTGTGGGCGTTGTTGTGATGATGGACAATATTTTTTCAATCGGACATTTGTTTTATACCGCGCAGATGATAATTCACATTCGTTTCAGATAATACTGAGGAATATCTCGCAGCTGTCAATATCCTCACTGCACCGACCGAACATACCTTTGAAGCTCATTCTCTCTTCAAAATAACAGCCGAAGGAGTCACCCTTTTCTCGCGGCCTCACCCGTAATTCTCGTCCCTTTGTCCACGCGTCCCTACAGCCCCGCAGCGGGCTCCCTCCCGACATATCATAATGACTGCTTAGGGTCCGCCTCCGCGTCCTACGGTACGTGCGGAAGTGTTTGCCCCTTTCTAAGTAGTCAGACAGCAAGTCCCTCCTGCGATGACCGGAAAACTCCATTCCGTTATTCTGCTCGCCAGCTCAGAGAGGGGATGAGTGGATCTTCGCAGATACCTTAAAACTCGCATGGGTTGTCGCGGACGCCAAGGGCGAGCAGCACCTTCTCGCCCCTGCCTCGCTGGAAAGCTACGACGGGTATTCCGATGGAGGCTTCGTCCTCGGCGATGCAGGTTCCGACCGCTTCTCCGTCCCAAAACCTACTCGCGTCGAGATCCACCAGAGCCCTCGCATTCTCAAGGACCAGTTTCTTCAACACTTGACTGCATTGTCTCACATGATGAACCCAGACGACATACTCTTCGTTGGGTTATGTTCGCACGGGCGCGATACGGATGGCGCCGTTTGTGTCGGAAACAGAGAGCATGCGACAAAAGAGTTTATTACAGTTGCAGAGGTTAAATTGGCTCTAAGTCGTAAACCCGTCTCCATCCGCACCGTCCTTTGGATCCCGACTTGCTGTCCAGCATTTTGGACCAGCGAACCAACGTCGTTATGGGTGTTGTGTTCTCCAAGTAGTAGTAACATACAGACTTTCTTATATTTGAATAAGTGGAAGTGGCCAAGACGTTCCCCAAAGTTGAGATTTGTAAGAGGAGACCTATTGACTAGGGAAGCCGGTGTCGTTGGTAAGGAAGAGTACGCAGAAGTTCGTTGTTGCTGAGTCTCGGAATGGATAACGGGGTGGAAGGAGTACTGAGGAGGAAAGCCGGTTCAGGCCTAGATTTTATTCCTCGCGACTGGACATAACAACTAATTCACAGTCGTTCATAGAGCGGGCGCGAAGAAGTGGTAGGCATCAACCAAGAATTCATAGCGCATGTTCGACATTTCAGCGCTGAACCCGAAGTGGCCGGGCACTGTTCCATGGTTTGATAGCAAGTTTGTTGGTATTCTAGATGTACATCCGATACTCATACGGAGTTGAATATTGATTATCGTTGCTGCGAGCCCCCCATCGCCGCCGGAGAAGAAGAAGACGCAGAATCCAGAGCCGCCAGCTGGTCGACTAGGTCCTCCATCACAGACTTTGGCGGCAGCGGTGGAGACACGGCGGGACTAGCTGCGATGACAGAAGATCGCTTCGTCGGGACCAGCAGGTGGCCCTCTCCGGGCTCGAAACCAGGCGCTATGCGGCGCAGCGCGTCGCGCTTTCGGCGCTCCTTCTCGTCTGAGCGAGAGCGCAGGTACGCCTCTCTACGCGCGGTGTGCGCGGCCAGGGTGGTGCGCCGGGAAGATTCGAGCGTCATGATGTGCGGTTCGATCGTGAATGGGTATACGAACTGGTTATAGGAATCATGATAGGACTCTAGTGCACCAAGGGAGCCTTACATAGGGCGTGACTGAGTCCGGGAGGGGGTGTATGTCCGGCGGGAAAACTATCTTGGAGATATTAGGGAACGAGGAACGAGTCGTGAACCTACTGGACGGGGAACACGGAGGCTGGGTGATTTAATGAGGGGTACCCGCGCCGCTGGGGCGTATTGAGCTGATGAAAGATAGCAGGCTCGTGAGATTTTGAACAAATTCCAGCTGTAAACGCCCTTACATTGATCGGGCATGGCTCTAAGAACCCAGTTTGCGGATAAAAAGAGATGAAAGTGAAGGGCTAGGTGGGCACAATCTAGCAGACTCTAGCTCGGACAAGGTTGCAATTGGAATAGCCCCTTGGAAGTTCGGGAAACGGCTAAAGCCTAACGAGGAGTTCTGACGATGCCGTGAGATGCCGAACCGAACAAACAGACCAAACACGGCATTCGTTAGAAGACAAAGGGCCGGCTCGCCGGGCCGGAGCTGCGCGCTTGCTCGATTATCGCTGTTTGTGCATACTTACCATCATGGCGATTGAAAAGCATGCGCATACAGGCACGTACTTTGCCTTCACGCTTGACTTGCTTGTCTCAAACCATCCAACCCCACCCCCGCCATCGTCTCCAAGGTTTAGATGGACCGCGCAATCTCAGCACCATGCCCATTCGTCACAATCCCTCCCGAGATTACAGCTGAAATATTTACACATTGTCTCCCCAATTCTCTTTCCCCTCCCGACATCGACACAGCGCCGCTCCTCCTTGAACGCATCTGCCGCGACTGGCGCAACATTGCGCGGGGTTCCCCCGAGCTCTGGACATCGCTGAAAGTCGATGGAGTTCACATCCCGGTCGGGCTCATCGACACATGGCTGTCGCGCGCGCAGACCCTGCCGTTGTCCCTGGTGCTCGAGGTCCCTGACTTAGAGGAAGTACAGCAGGACATCGCACCAGTAATTGCAGCAGTCGAGCGATACTCGGGGACATGGCGCAATCTGTCGCTAGACATCCCGCACACGCAGTTGTACCTGTTCCGGTCCGATCTTCCTCTGCCCCAGCTTGAGAGGCTCACCATACGGACCGCATTTTTGCCCCTAATGGACCCTATCAATGCCTTCCGAAGTGCCTCTGCCCTCCGGCAACTTACTCTCGCAGACATCGTCCATCCGACAGTACTGCAGCTCCCGTGGACACAAATAACATCATTTGAATCTTATTCGAATTATCTGCGACCTGAGGAGTTTCTAGCCATCCTGCAATACACGCCAAATATTGAGAAATGTGCAGTCACTATTTACAACCGTGCATCGGATCGCCTCCCCGACGTAGCGCCGCTCATGTTCCTCGTATCGCTGAGCCTTCAAACTCAAATCCCAGAGGTGCTGGATATTTTCGACAACATTTCTGTTTCCGCCTTGCAGGTATTGGACCTCTCAAATATCCTCTTCAGCGGTCATGAACTTGTTGCACGTCTGCACCCCATCCTATCCAGACCGGACTGCCAGCTCCGCGAGCTGATCATGACCATCCACTGTGACCTGCTTCAACCCCGGGAAGACGATTTCATCCAACTTCTGCAGACCCAGCCGACGCTCGAGAAATTCGAGTTGTATACTGGGTCGTTCTCCCTCCCTATTGCTCTATGCCGGCGCCTGAGCGACGGTTCGCACTTCCTCCCCCGTCTCGGTAGCTTGGTCCTCTCCCCGTTCTTCTTCGGTGTCGCCGAAATAACAATCACGTTCCCGATATTGCTGGCCCTGCTCACCGATGCGCTGTCCACGCGATGGGTCGCGCCCTCGGAATCCTTCGCGCAAATTTGCAATTTTACCCTCGTCTGGACAGGTGAACCGACGGATGTTTTCTATACCCTTGTCGCCGCATTCCGTCCACGGCAAAAGGAGTTCGTGGCACTGGGCATAAATGTATCCATTGGTCTTCATGATGAAGGAGAATGACTCTGCGGGATTTAGAATCATGCGAGGTTCACCCAGTTTCCGGTCCGGTTTCCTATTTTCTGTGCTTCTGCTGACACAGAATATACCCTGCTATGTATGATACTGTGCTGAAATGATACATTCTTTCGAGCGGAACTCGAATCCCATGATTTTGGGGTTGAGGAACATACGAACCTTGGGAGGCTGCAATCCAGCGAAATTCTTTTACTTACAGATACATCCGGAAGAATTCACGTACAACGGGAAATTAAGGATGTATAATGCACACAAGAGCAGCTGCGCCCGATGCAAACACACGGTGACGCGTAGTCCCTGAAGCTCGCGTTCCAATTGCGCTGGGAAAAGTAAATACCCTTACAATTAGGTTCCGCGGCGTATGTAGGCGACATCACATTTCAACCGCTACAGACATATTCAGATATGAGACGTATCCAGAGTCCATCCACTGCAAGTACGTCGCGTTTTCAAGGGACAGCAGATCCGTAAGCTTCTGCACCTTGAAAAATCCAAATGAGGTGCTATATCGAAGATACTTAACCTCGGCGTCATAACCAATTAATCCAAGTGTATATTGCATCGGAGCTTAAAAGTTCAGATTAATGGACATGCGTCATTTTCACGAATGCAAACGACTGCATAATCGCACTTTTGACTGTGAGCGCAAGACTGTCCTGAGGTGATATCCATACATCATGCTGTCCGCCTCCCCAGCTCATGATCTACTTTTCAGGGTGGCGAAGGAATATTCGCGGCAAAAACCATCCTCTACGCAATCGATGCAAACAATGGCACTTGTGGGTTGCCTTGTGGCACCTGAAGTTTTCACTCAAGAAGAATAGACAGGTTGCGCAGGAGCCACAGAGCCACGGGGTGACTCTCGGACCGTGCGCAAAAATAGCAGGCGAGTGGCTCAAAAGAGCCACCAACGAGTCATCGACGTCATAATTTGGCGGTGGAGCCACCGGTTTGCGCACAGTCCGAGAGCCCTGCGCATCCGGACTCGGAAGGCTCTGGCAAACAAGCACAAGCTATCTTTGGCTCTCTCAGAACCTTCAACATGTACCTCACCTTTGCCTCTTCGCAGGAGCTATCCAGGATTCAGAGTTCCAGGCTCCTGAAAACGAACTGCGCCAAGTGTGGCCGAATCAAAGTGCCCAAATCTTGCCCAAATCTAGCCCAAAGAAAAACAAGAATCACCGAAAGCATTGTGGATTGTGGATCGTGAAGCACGCGTATGTAGCTGCTACATAGGACACTTTTCAAGCTCCGTTATCTGCCGTGGACCCCGTCGAACCCGGACTCATATTTGTGATCCACGCTTGTCCTTCCCCGTTCAAAGCTTCAAAGCTTCAACAAGTTCCATGGCGTCAAGGATTGTCTAATGAATATGCGTCTTATCTCTACATTCACTGGCACGGTTCCTATATTGGAAGACTCCTTCCAAAGACGACCTGCTGTCTGAAACATATCCGTCCAGAAGAGCCTATTGCCACAAGTCGAATCACGTTTTGATTTCAAGTTCAAGGTCCATTTTGCCATTACCCGCAAGCTCTCCCTCTCGTGGTCGTGCGTACGAGGCATTTTCGTTTCGGTTGAACAAACATCAACAAACCTTCTCGCGTGAGCTCAAACAACGCGTCAACAAGGGCGAAGGGTATAAATAATCATGTCAGCCACACCAGTCCTCAGTTCCTTCTTGTCTCCCACCACCATGTCCCGCCCACTCCGGCGCCCCACATTCACTTGCCTAAACACCTTCGTTTCTTCGGGGCTCTCATGTAAGCTCTCCCGTTCCGTTCACAACGCTGGACTAACCTTCTCGTCCCTCTAGGCGTTGGTCGTGCTCTGCACCGCGTTTGGGCTCGCCTCCTCCGGCCGACCCTGTCCAGTGAGTTGCCTGCACCATCCAACCTGGCAACATACTGACCTTCACCTCGTTCTAGCTGTTCGACGTGCTTAGCATCTCGATGGGATAGCCGCCAACCTCTCCAACTCGCCCGACGTCCGTCTCCGATCCCGTCGCCGGTCCTTCCGCCCCGTCGGCCGACTCCCCAACCGACCTGGCACCCCACGAGACAACGCTCAGCACGAAGGCCGTCCCGGCGATGTCTAGGCGCAGGACCGACGCCCGAAAGAGCTACGCGCACACCAGCGTCAGGGACCCCGTTCGAACCCCCATCGCCGCCGCCTGCCTTCCTCTGCTTGGCCGACTTCGTGGTTCCTCTCCTTTCTGTCGCCCACCCTCCTTCCTGCCCGTCGCCGCCCTCCGACGGCATCGACTCGTTTCGCGCGGCCTCCTTTTGTTTGCGGGAACCAGGGCCAGGCCACGGGCCGGATAGATGAAAGCCCCCGGCGACCGAAAGACGCGCTGCGTCCCAACACCCTCGCCGGCAACGCGCATCGCTCGCTGTCCCCGCCGCCGACCCTGCCCCGCTGACACAAGGAACCGCGTAGATACCGGATACGCTTAGAGAAGAGAGCGTCAAGCACGGGAGCAACGCACACGGACGTCGCGACACGCAGGATGGATGGACAGTCGTGAGGATGGATAGGTGCAGGCTTGGAGGCCGGGTGACTACCGCGCCCTCTCGTACTGCATTCGCCCCGCTATCCCCGCCACTGTCCTTGCCTTGCTGACGGGTGGCGACGACGACGACGCACCTCCCCTCTTCCCACACACCCACCCCACCGACTCTATTTCACCCGAAGGACTGCGGCGTGATGACCATGGTGCCGTCGATTGGGGACGCCCGACCCTCGCGCACGCCACGGTACGCAGTTGCCAACAGCTCAGCAAGACGCCGGCCTCGAGGGTGGACGCACTGCGACTCGAGGAGCTTATTGCTGGGTTTCTTCGGGGTTTGGAGTGGTTTGGTGATGTGTGGGTTCGAGTTGGGGGTCTGTTCGTTGTCATAGTCGCTCGTCCGCGTCCGTCAGACGCGCTCCCGCCCCGCTCTCTTCTTTGGCATTCCGCCACCCACGCCCGCATGGCACCCGACGCCCGCAGGCACCCGATGCCCACAAGGCTCCCGACGCCTACAGGCACACCGTGTTTCAAATTTGTTGTGGCTTGCTGGATCTATCTAGAATATCGACTCGGTTGGGGTACTTGTATTATTTATTGGTCTCTACTCTTCTGCTAGCGTCTCGGAATAAATTTTCTCGTCGTCTCTCTGATTCTCTCTTGCTTGAGTCTGAAATGAGTTTGCACAAATTATATTTTGGAAGCCTTTGCCAAACACATGCAATTAGTACGAACTCTCAGCCAAGTTCCAACTCTCCTCAAGCTCCTTGGCTCTGTCTTGTGTGCAATCCAGCAGCCTACGAATGAAGAGCCGACTGCTACTCTCAGGAATATTTGACGCGAGCCGTCATGGAACTTTTACTTACAGTACTCAAGAGTCAAGACTCGACTCCGATCAAGAGCTGGCACGTCGCTGAAGGTTCGCTGAAGGTCTCAAGAGCGAATAAATACTTGGATTTATACTGGCGGCTACCGCTTGAACCGGATTTCTGACTCTCGAGCACTTGACAACAAGTGGCTGGTTGACCGGTACCTACCTTGCTGCATTGGCACTCCAGTTCGAACTCCCGAACGAGCAGGCATTAATTGTTAACCGCCACTTCGTCATCAAGGCCATGGAATTTATTGACTGGCTAGCTGCGCTTGACCCCACTAAATTCTTCGTCAACCCACACGGCAGGTTCTCATCGTGCCCCGCGTAATAGGTATCGATGGGGCCGCTGATGCGAATGATATAGTGTCCACTCCCGTTGTTAAAGGCTTGAAAGCTAGCGCATATCGTATGTGTTCAATCAATTCGGCACAGAACGATCGGGTCTGTAAGTAATTCAGCGAATATCGCTTTCGAAAATTCTCCTCTGGACAGCCGGCAATCGGACCTGTCGCACAAATTACCCTTTCATGTATATAGCACGGCTCCTTCGAGGATTGCAGCTACGTGAGTAAGCATCCACCAAAGCCAAGGAATATGGATTTAATTGCGCCTTTTTCATCCAGTTCACGCCTGTCGCGGGCGCTGCGCACGCCACAGCTTATAGGTGCACCTGCTTATTCGGTCTGCCTCAGCTTCGAGTGTTTCTGATAGTGCTGGTGTATTCACATCGGTCTCTGTTTTCGTTGCCTCGAGCGCCGCGCATTCGGAAAGACAGGAATCACCAGGGCGGCAAAGCACTTCCGCCCGCGCTAAGGGATGCAGCGTCCTTAGCCCTTGCACGCCAGCGCAGGGAGGTTCTGAGGAGAGTCTGACGGATGCATGCTGTGTATGTTGCGTATTTTTCCCCCTCAGCTTGTTTTGGAATTCGGTCAAAGCGTACATAACGAGTCACGTGTACATCAAAGTGATCGAAATATTTTAAACTCGCACCTCCACCAGCATGAACGGCCAAGCGCAAGCAGATCCCGTCGTCGCTAATACCTGCAGTCCCGATTGCCCTCTGCTTTATCATTATCATTCCTCTCTGCTCTATTATTCCGAGGCCCCGCCAGCATGGTCTCATTCCCGTATGCCTTCATGGTGCCGTTTTCATAAGTTTATCTCTTCCTTACCCTCCATCCTCGTCAGAGTCTACCCAAGCGCCGAGCGAAACCTCCAACCCCCCTGATGTCGGCCTCTCTCGACTCCTCAGCATGGAACGAGACATTTTGGCAGACTCGGAGCGGGATTCAATTTTCTATTCAAATGGTCCCTGGCCATTTGCCCCGCTAGTAGAGACAAAGCCAGGATCTCCCGAGAGATATGCAAGATTGGCCGCCATGACACCGCAGGAGATAGACATGATTCGTCTTATGCTTAATGTTTGCGCGGCAAGGAAGAAGGTACAGTAGGCTACAAAGCAGGGCGCTCACCTTAGCACTCTTTTTAATTATTCATTTAGCTCCATGATGCAAGGGTGGCGGCTATTCGTGTACTGATACGAAGCTACAACGAAACTCCAGCCTGATTACAATTGCTTCAGTTCCTCGCACTCATTTTTTGCCATTTGTAACCTCGCTGATATTTCTTGTGCATTTTCTTGCGATCTCCGTTGTACATTTATCATGCGTAGCTTGTGCGTTGCGTATATATTGTAATACAACCCTCATTTTGTAGCGGCGAAATCATAGCGTCAATCTGTGGCCAGCGATTCACTGGCATTGTGCTGGCAGAAAATACTTGCTCATTCATAAATGTCCAGATGTTTAATATTCACCCGTTTTATTGCGCACCTTGTTTGAGTTTGATGGTACTATGACGTTCCCGATGTTGCAAAAATAAAACTGCGAGTTTTTTTTTTTTTTTGGTTGACCTCAATGATATCTGCCCATTGGGTGTACAATAAGCAGTAAGTGTCTTTAGATACATTACTGGCTCAAACTGAGGCTTGGATTCCTTCTTGAAGACCACTCGAAAGCCTGCCGAATAATTGATCGCTGTTTTGATGCGGTCGGATTACAAACTGGAAAATCATGAAAAAAAATTCACAGACTTTGCGTGCGCCGGGCGCACCTGCAATTTTTTTTTTTTTGCAACATCTGGAATGTGATACCCAAGGATGATGCTAGTAGTGGGTGGTTGGCAACTCGTCTTGTTCAATCCTCCACATTTAAACATCAAGTTGGCCAGTAAATTCCACTTCAGTTGTAATTCGATCGCATCAAAACTATGACGTTCACTTTGCACATTTATTATAGCGCGACACTTTTCGGAGTTACCCTTTTGGGACATCCGGAAAGCCCCGTTGTTTGGTTCAGATCTTTCGGAATGCTAAGCGCACGCAATGCATATGCGTCATGGGCATCAGCAGCGGTGCTGCCCAAGCGCTGCTGCCGCCCAAACTACCTGTTCATCAACAGCGCGGTCCTGAGCAATCAGACAGTGTTCGCGGCTGCCTGAGACCATTTTGAAGAGGCAATGCGGCCCCCACGTTCCAGACTTCTTCAAGAACTCAAGTTCTGGTCTTCTGGACCTTCTGGTCCTAACTACTCGTGGTACTCTGCCCGTGTTCAGCTCTTGTTTTCTGGTGCTGTGCTGGCTAATTCTTTGACTGGTGGGATGTGTTGAGAGGGGTGATTTCTATTGACAAAGAATATTCCGTGAACATATGATGTCTGCCGCCGGTGACTCGGACATGCTGCATCCTCCAACACACCTGCCCTTCCACTGTAACGTTCTGGGGTGGACGACCATTTTCTATCTGACACCCGGATCATTCTCATGTTCTACAAGGAGTGGAATATTGCCAGCTAACCTGTTACTCCTCGCCCGGAAGTTTCGGGTCCCCGACGTGCGCTTGCAGCCTGCAGCGCCGCTGCGGAGTTTTCTATTCGATGTTTGGTGGTTCCGCAACCTCCTCTTTTTATTCTCCGTGCACCAACGCGCGCGTGGCGCACACTGCCGCTGCAAACTCGATTTCCGTGCTCCTTGCGACCATATCACCATTCTCACCGTATGATATCCTACGAGGCCTGGGAGCGCGAAGCGCCGCTCCTGATGTTTCTATCGGCATTTGGCGCTGCTTTGTGCTAATATTATTGTGATTATTGTGCAGCGTTTGCGCGGCGGCCGACCCCGCTTTTCCAACTAGATATATTGTGTCCCTCACCCACCCCTGCCATCTCTCCACGCGTAGGCGGCGCGTAACACCGCCCCCATTTTTCTTGTTCGAGATTCGGACACCCTGCACACTTTTTCACCCACCACCATTCTCCCCCGACAGGTGGGGCAGCCACGACTCTTGTTTTTCAAGGTATAGACTCCCTGCGAAGTCTTTCCCGCACCACCGAAGTTTTTTTAATTCAAGATGCGGCGTACCCGCCAACTCACCCGCCTGTTTCATCTTCTCTCGACGCGGACGCACTACCCTCGCTTTTTTTTCTCAAGGTTTGGACGTCCCGCAAACTCTTTCACCCGCTGCCGTCGTTCCCTGACCCATAGGCGCCGCCGAAGCCTTTTAATTTGCAACATTTGTGTGCCCGACAAGTCTCACTTTCTAGCTCAATATATATCGCCTTCCCGTGAACTCGCCATGTAGCCCCGCCTCGACTTTTTCATTCAAGATCTGTGGTCCCCGCCGCCTTCTTGGCCTGCCCTTGGCTTCTCAGACGCACAGGCAGTGCGCAGCGCCACTGCCTGGGGTCTCTGGTGACTGGAACATGTTACATGTTCCCCAGTGGAGTGCGGGGTGTCACTGTGCGTACGAATGCTAACTTACTAGAGTCTTATTATCGATTGATATATTAGCAGTAGTTACTTAGTCTCTCGTAGACAGACACTTACCAAAGGAATCTCGTACCTCCTTTGTTAAATGGTTACTAGACTGAAGTACTGGCAGATTCGCCTAAGGTTTCCTCAAAGTTGCGCACTAAATTCTAAAAAAAAGTGTCGCGCCTCGAATAAAAAGTGTCGCGCTACGTATAAAAGTGTCGCGCTATTCGCCGCTACTGCAAGAAAGTGTGGGGATGGCATCAACAAGTTGCGCGCTGTTAAAAAAGTGTCGCGCGCTGAGAATAGTGTCGCGCGATAATAAAAGTGCAAAGTGAACGTCATACAAAACAGCGATCAGTTATTCGGCAGGCTTCCGAGTGGTCTTCAAGAAGAAATCCAAGCCTCAGTTTGAGCCAGTAATGTATCTAAAGCCACTTACTACCTACTGTACACCCAATGGGTAGATATCATTAAGGTCGACAAAAAAAAAACCTTCGCGCGCGCGCAGTTTATTTTTGCAACATCGGGAACGTCATAGTTTCACATCAGAGATGCGAATTTCACAGAGACAATGAGGTTGAAATTTCACGTACAAAAATGCGCACCTCACGGTCATGTTTCTTTCACTACTCCTGGCTGTATTATACAGTGAATTTCTCCTTGAATCGGCCTCCTGCGCCAGCAAACAACCCGAAGAAAAAGACGATAAAAGGGAACTTGTATTCAACAACACTAGCTTCACTCCTCACATTCCCATTTTCTAAATTGCTTCTAGAGCTCGAAGGCTACTATTGAACAGTGAATTGAATAAAGCGAAAGTGAAGCGGGGAAGATGAATATAGACCCTGATCTATGAGCAACTGGATGTCCATTTGGCATCGGTCAACGGCGTACTCCAGTCTCTAAGGTTTCCGTGAATATATATATAGTTCTTCCATTTCAATTTTGGTGACCTCGGTTTTCACTGGCATGCTCTGAAATTCCACCTCAGATTCACAATATGCATGAAAACTCAAAAAGCTGGATGAAATGTAAAATTCAGGGCCTCGTAGTGTACACTTCGCGGACGAGTTGTAATTTATTAGCTACTCATTTTTTACCATCACTTTTCCCCAGGTTTTTTGGTCGTTAATAACAACCTTAATTTTGCCTTTTCGTGGTGGGAAGACATAGGGCCATTGTGCTTTTGCACCATTGGGGAGCGACACATTTTTTTAAAATAAAATTGCTGTTTAGTGGGAAATAGGATCTCATACAAGATGGGCCATGACCGGTTGACTCAAATTCTGTATGAACATCAAGCTCTGTAAACGACTTCGGCTCAGAGGTACGAGTCAAACTCAAGCCGCAAGCGTCTCCAAATAGCCAGTACTTCGGTGGTTGGCCGTGATTATTTTAGTCCAAATTGTACTTCATTTATTTCCCAAGGTTTGCGCTGTGGTTGTGTTCTATTTTTTGTTTCTGTAAAGCCAGGGTCATAAATATGTTTTCGAGGCGTAGAGTCTGGCTACGGGAGTGGCTGTTGTTCAACTAATATTTCTCGACTTCAATATGGTACAAATGAATTACATTTGAGAGCGAGAGAAATGGTGTATCCGTAAGAGTTCATGCCGAGCTTATCGTCGACGTGGAATTGATCCCGCGATTTTAGCGCCACAAAATCAATGCCTCAATCCAGACAGCGATACAGGCTCCATGCCTTTCCAAACTTCGGTAATGAGAAATTGATATTCACAAGAATATTCATAAAACGAATTATTCATGCCTGGGTTGAACGAAACGTTCTTCCGAAGATGACCTCAGTTCTGTGGCCGTCGACGGAACCACGTAATTATTATTCCAGCGGTGAATTAATATATTGTTGCAAGTCTGTAAAATGATTACTCAGGTGCTTTCGGTACAATTCAAATCAAATATTCCATTCTCGTGTTAAACCCTCACCTCAAGGTTCCAATCTTCACGTCTTCCCTTCTAGATATCACTTCAGTTGGGATGAATCTTTCTTGGTTCATACATGCACAGAGCACTTTGAACTCAGAGCATTTGTTCTTTGTTAATACTGGAAATATAGGAAAGGGAGTTGGAAGTTCATGTGGCTGGGTCTAAGGCATTTGTTTTTCCTTTCTCACTGGGAGTTTTTATTTCCTTTTATTCTTCATTTAATAGATTTTTCCTTTAGTTGAAACCAGTAAACGGACACATATTGACCAGGAGAACTGGTAGTTACACGGAGCCCGCTTTCTGGGACAGAGTATCGTGAGTACAGACTAAAGCATATCATTTGATCTCCATATGTCGACGACGGACCCGTACTGCCAGTGGGCCGCTTCGATTCTCCGCGAAAGTAATTTATTGTTTGAAGGTAACTT
This sequence comes from Mycena rebaudengoi, assembly GCA_029282285.1. Classification (NCBI taxonomy): domain Eukaryota; kingdom Fungi; phylum Basidiomycota; class Agaricomycetes; order Agaricales; family Mycenaceae; genus Mycena; species Mycena rebaudengoi. The sequence goes on along the minus strand of JARJCX010000015.1, from coordinate 1,591,723 downwards.
GGTTGTGACCTTCCGCTGACCAGCGGTGATAGTATGCCCTCCACTCCCATACATGCGGTTACTTCGCGCTGTGCCGGCACCTTCATATGTACCTACTCTACTCCATTCTGCATAGTCCCTCAACCCTCTTTATTCCTCATCTTCTTCCTCGTCGTTGTCGTTCTCCTCCTCCTCTGTAGGGTACACGGAAATCTTCTGTGCCACGGAGGGTAACAAACTGCGCAGCAGTGCCAAATCAGGCGGTATACACTTTTTTTTGTCAGTGTGGGCATATATCTCCACCTCTTTCAGCGTGTCGCGAACTTGCGCTAGGACCTCGTTAAGGTCCACCCACACTTCATCTCTCATTTCATCGGCGACAGTACCGAATTGGTCGTCAAAATGGAGGGAAACTGTGTGGAGCGCCATTAGGTGACGAAGATTCCCAAACACTTTTAGGCCGTCGGCCATGCAAAGAGTATCCGTGCCAAGATCGATATGGCGCAGTCTCGTGTTGGTTTCCAAAATGTCTGGGTCACTGAGCGGCCCTGTCTTCCCATCAGGATTTGGAATACGAGGGAATAGGTGGTACGGACGAAATGGTACGTAATATTGGACTCGCTCCAGCGTCCCCGAATTCACCCTCAAAAGTGGAATCAAGGGATTAAATGGCCCTACACGCAGTGATCGTAGATGCCTGATGTCCAGCACGCTGAAGGTGGATAGCATCGCATCTACGGCTTCTGTAGCCACCCTGTGGTCAAACAAGACATCCAGATAATCAAGTACGACGAGAGGTTTGTGAGAGACGGAATCGGCTGGGCGAGTAGATGTATCGTCCAAGTTGATAAGGTTTAGAGACAGCTCTTTCAAGCCGCGTGCATGGCTAAGGAGCGACTCAAGCTCCATCACAGATGTGAAAGTGTACTGGATGAGAGTGAGACTCCGAAAATGGGGAAGCCGAAGTGCTTCATGGAAGGCATTTTTGAAAAAGGCTGGCTGAGTACTCCACTGCAATGGAGTGAAGGTCGAAAATAGAGTGATGTTTGAAAAAATGTTCAGATGCACCAATTTTGGTACCAGACCAAGGATTCGGGAGGCGAGTGTGAAGTCGACAGTGTCAGTGGAGTTGTCAGCATACTCCAGGGTGATACTGACATACTTCACGTATGAGGTGAGAATCTGCGGAAATTCCGAAACGAGCACCTCGTGCGGTAATGGATTACTGCCGCTGTACTGGACTTTAGCAAAAAGAAGCTCCCGGCTCCGTGGTAAAAAGTCGTGAGAGGCGAGAGCACAAGCCCTGAGTGCGGCTGCTTGCGCTTTAGAAACGTAGTAGTTTTCGGGTGTTGCTGCTTCACCCTGCGGGGCGAATTGGTCGATGATGGCGCTGATAAGTTCCTGGGGGAGGCGTCCCATCACGGTAGCTGTACACACGTCATCCGGTTAGTGAGAATATAGAAAATCGTTGCAACACACCTGCTCCGTTTCGCTTTTGCAAAAGCTCGTGACCGTTGTAGAAGAAGCCACGGTGATGAAGTTGACATCGATTTGTCTTTGCATCAGCACAAACACGCAGGCCAGATGTCAAGCACGTATCGAAATAGCGAATTTATTCAGTCGGTTCGTAACGGCGGTGAGAATGTACTACAAAACGCCATGAATATCAAGTAACAATATCTGAGGCGCAGAATATTTAATCAATAGCTAAGACGGGGAGAGGGAGGGTGAAAGCCCGCAAGCCACGGACCATAAATCTCATGGAGGGAAGGGACTGATCCTTCAGCGCACGGAGCACCACTAGGACACACTAGCGATGAACGACATCATGCTGCTGATCCCGACCGTAGCGCCGAAGCCCTGTGCTCACTGAGGCACAGGCGTACGGTGTGGACGCCCCCACAGCCGCGTCACCGCTCCGCATCAAAGTCCCCGCCCCACCGCAGCCTCGACATCCCCCGCCCTCGCTACTCACGACGAACGAGCACCGAATCCGTCACACCCGCCCGTCGCACCGCGGGAAGCAAGCGCGCCAAGTAAGCAAGCACGCCAAGATGGTGAGCCTCCCTCCCGCACAAGACGCCATCCCACCCATCCACGCCATGCACCCGCGCGCAGGGTTAGGATCGCGCGTCCACCCCATCCACTTCCCTCGTGCTTCCGCGCGACCCCCACAGACTCGACGCTCATGCACAGGACACCGACACCATGCGTGCACACACCGACGACACCGCTGGAAGAATCAAGCTCGCACCGCGCAGCCCACGCTAACCGAGCTGCGCGCGATCTCCGGGGCCCCGCACTCCACTCGCCGCCCGTTCCACCAACTGCACCCTGAACGCACCAGCAGCACGCTCCCGCCTCTATCCTCCCGCACCGCCTCGCCGCACCCGTCCCCCAAGAGCACCCCCAGCACCAGCAGCCCGCTCTCCCCTGCGAGTACGAGCACACCGACCAGCAGCCCGACCGCGAGCTGCCCTAGCTCGCCGCGTGCAGTTGCGATAAGCCCATGACGGCGCCAGCCTGCACGAGTCAAGTCGGCACCCACGAGACCGGCGCGCAGCCAAAATGCGGCGCTCGTCGTATCTGCAAGGCCACACGGATCGTGCTTGCGTCACCGGCTCGAAGCCGATGACAGGCGCGACGACGGCGCGCTACCGCAAGCTCACACCCGTCATATCGGCGGGAGAAGAAGGCGCGCGAGGGGCGACGGTACGCAATCTGCAAGCCCCGTCAGGCGCGGCACGTCCGCGTCTCCAAGTCGCGTCACTCTCCATGCGCATCTGCACGCCCGTACCCGCGATACCGGCGGGCAGCAGGAGAAAGAGGGGAGCTTGCAGATCCGGCGCCCGTCGGCGCGCGAAGGTGCGAAATCCACGCAATACGTCGCCGCGGCCGTAGAGAGTAGAAGATGCGCGTGGCGCGCTGGGTGGGGAGTAAGCGCGCGCGTTCCATGGAAAGCGAGGCCGGTGGCGGGCTGCACGAGTCGTAGGCGAGTAGGAAACTGCCGCCCCATGCGACGCCGAGAAGAGGACGCTGCCGTCCCGAGCGAGGTGCGTAGCGCCCCCCGCGCGGACCCCAATGAACGCCACTGAAACGCGTGCGCCGAGCGGACGGGCGGCCAGCGCACGGCTGAGAACGGATACAGGTGCGCGCGGCGTTCGTGCGGAACACCGCATGTCGATGAAGGTGGACCACAGAAAAAGAAAAAAGCTAGAGCAAAAAAAAAGGTGCGGTTAGCGCGGAGTGTGGGGCGGGAGCACGACGAGGGGGATGGAGGGACGACGAGGGTGGAGGAAGAGGGAGGTAGGACGGTAATAATGGTTTCAACTATAGGCACAGAAGGTAATTAGTAGTGGCGATTTGAGCAAGGGTATCAAGTGCGGGGCGGCACGTCGCGCCAATTGAGCACGACGTCCATGTTGGGCAGAAAGCCTTGGAACTGCGAGCAAGTTTGCGTCAACGGGTTTAAAAAAAAAGAAGAGCGACCACCCACGCGCGCAAAGGTCCGCTCCCACTCACCGGTGTACAGCAACCAACCATCCTCTGTGTATGCAAAAGTGCCTTTGGTGAAGCGGCCGGCCTTCATGCCCTTGATGCTTGACCTTGTCAACGGCCTTGGACCTCCAGGCTCCTTGGACACCATGCGGCGGAATGGGCTACAGCGCAATGTGGAACTTGTTGAAATAGGGGGCGATGTTAGCCATACTTGAAGGCTGATAGTTGGGGTATCCAGGGATTATCCAGTCTAAGTCGTCGTTCAGGATTGTCAGATTGAGGACTGAGTTGTATCGAGAGTGGCTGATTTGCTCTGTTTGGTTGCAGCCTCCTGCATGACAAATCAGATCAAAATCGTTCATCTGCTCTTCAGCGCAAGCCACTGGTGTCCGGTCAAGCCAGACTCGAACGTATAGCATAGTAGGAGTCTATTCGGGGATTTTTCAAAAAAAAAAAAAAAAAACTCGCGCGCGCGCAGTTTTGAATTTTTTTTTTTGATTTTTGCAATATCGGGAACATCATAATGGTATGGTCGTAAACCAATAGGAACAGTCAGAGTAGGGATTTCAGAAGGGTTTCACGAAAGCGCTTCAGAAGGGTATCTCGACGAAGTTCAAGTTTTTCTGAAGTGCCATTTCCCAAATCATTTCTGAAGCTCTATAGCATAGCACTTGTGAACGACTATACATCTTCCAAGTGCGTGGTCCGCTAGAGAGGCTGGATCGAGCATTCTGAAGCGCGCTTCGACGCTTCAGATTTATGTGCTTCTCTCACGCTTCAGAAATAAATTATTCGTCGAGAAACCCTTTTGCTGAAACCCGTACTACTCTGACTGTCCCTATTAAATACTGTAATACATTTTTATGAACCGCTATTTTATTTCTTTATTTCATGACCTTCTTCAGGGCCGACTCCATCAACAACTTGGTATACCACTCATGGAGCTTGACGGCAGCCATGACGATCAACGGGGGTATACGACTCCCGTCGCTCTTGCCTTCTCCCTGAAAAGAGATGCTCTTCAGCCCAAACTCCGCCACGCCCTCGCTTTGCTTCACCACTGCGCTCAGTTCAAAAATCCCATCGAACGCTCTCAGCCCGTTATTGCGTGGGGAGTCCCCAAACCGCAGCGAGATGGTGCTCGGCGTACGCGCGATGACCTCAAAATGGTCTGTTATCAGTGTTCCGATGGGATATGCCGACTCTGCCAACGCGCCGGTATCCCAGAGTTGGCCTTCAGTTTCTGGAGAACGATGCGTGCGCTCCAGAAGCCGCCGCTGGAGCGCATACCCTAAAATATGCGTCCCCAGAGTCGTAAATACTCGATAGTTTTATCATGGAGACCGAAAGTCCCATACCGAAACCACTCCAGGCGCCGGCACAGAACTGCTCGACGAGCTTTCCCTCTTCCTTCAGCAGCTCGGGTTTTATCTGGTCCAAAGGTACGCGCCGGACGCACAAGTCTTCAATAGTGGCAGCGTTCTGATGAGGATTGAATTTTTTGAAATGCGCGGAGGTGAAGATTGGATCTGAGGCGACAGCGAAGGGAACAAAGTGCGACTTGCGGGCGAAGATAAAGAACCCACCGAAGCCAGCGGCTCCGGCGAGAGAAGTATAGGCCATAAATTTGCCAGCTGCTCTCACCACTCTCGACATTGTGGTCGACGTCAAGTTAAGCGGCACTGATGGGACTAAATTGGGACATGAAATTTAATTCACAGGCGAAGATTGGGCATTGCAAGGGAATGCATAAATATAGTATGGGATAGAACTACAATAATAATGTACAATTAATTCAGTGGACTACAGAGCGCAAATTAAGCAAGCATTGAGACCGCCATCGTCTGCAGCTCATCCACGCTCCTCCCACCATTCGGCGGCAGCGAACTCTGAACGAAAGCAGAGGCCTTCTCGTGCATCGCCTCCCACGCGTCCCGCTCGACGTCGGGTCCAAGCTTCGCGACCATGAAGGCCATGGCAAGGACCGTCGCGAACACCTCGTCTGACGCGCCGTCAAGAAGCGCGGCCCGCGCCTGGGCGACATCAACGGCGAGCTGGACCATGGACAGAACGCTTAGGGAGAAGCCGCCATCAAAAGACTGGAGGCGGGCGAGAGCATCCAGAGGGTCCGTCGATGGGGCAGAACCGAAAGGCCCGGACGCTGAGGCGGTCGAGTCAGACTGTAAGAGGGGCCGGGGGCGCAAATGGGTGCGTTCCAGCAGCCCGCACTTGTTGCACACAATTTCCCCCGGAGTCGCAATAGACCGACGCCAGGACGCGGCCTCTGTCTTCTTGCACTTGAAGCACATTCGGCGCAAATATTCTGTGTCTTTGGAACATGCGTCGTCTGTATGCATAAGGGACGGGACACTCCACGATTCGGGCAGCGCCCATCCGGTAGCGTCCACAGAACCTGGGGAATCCGCCGCGGTTGCATTGGCCGCGAATGCCATACCGGAACCGGGGTCCAAAGAGGACGGAGCGGCAGTCCTGCGAAGCTTCTTCGCCCGTCTGTGAAGATCATTCCGGAGTACGAGCGGAGAGGATACGTATTGCTCCTGGCTGCTGGAATCCAAAGTCAAGCGGATCGAGCGTTTGTGGTCATTTTGGACAGGGTGAGAGGACGAGGCGTCCGGCATTCTTTCACGACCAGCTGCTACCGTCAGTTAGTAGACATTTTTAAAACAAGAACTATGAGCATACCAAGGTTTTGAGGCAGGGCGTGGAAGCGGTGTGACGAAGATTTCCAGAGCTCTGCGGGCGTCATGCCCTCCGGGTACCCAAAGTTCGCCCCGGAGAGCATCCGGGAGACCTGCGGTGTGCGATTGTCGGACTCGTCCACTGCCACGAAGGAGGTCTGCGATGAAGCGATGGAATATAGCTTGCCCAGACGGACTATCGAGGCGTTGACGGTGCGTGCGAGGAGGTCGGGGTCATCTGGGTGAACCGCGATGGCATGTTGTCCATCCTCAAGGTCTTGGATGAGTTTGCGCGCAGTGAGGGCGTGAATCGCGGGCGGCGATTCGGGGGAATTGGCGAGATTGCCGATGGTGACGGGAACTGAAAGTGTTATCTCAGAGCCGTCTCCAGTCGAGCCAGCTAGAGTCACCGTCTTGGGAATACTTTGTCCTGTTTAACAAGTAAACGCTACTCTGAAGTCGGATACGGATGGAATGTACCTTGTAGAATCGCGTATGCATTCAACCGCGTCCCAGGACTGATGGTCCGAATCTTGAATGGCGACTGCTGCACTGGAGAAAACGGCAGGAGCACAACTTCCGGGGGAGGCGGCACAGGCTCCAACTCGAACTGCAGTGGATTCACAGTCTCGTCAAACATGGCGACAGTCGACCGCGTCTCCTGGACGCTCGGCACCATCACGAACTCATCCACATCCTTGGCAACATCAAAGGGCTTCGGAGGCTCGTTAATCGGCAGTTGCACACCCCAGTCGACAGTGACGCCAGTGACCAAAGGCGTGCGAGCGGCCCTCAGCATCCGCGCAATCTTGCCCGTAAAGCTCGTCTCCTGCTCTCCGACCATACTACAAGTCCCATTTCCCGCACGGGCGATACCCTCGCACATCGCGGTCGACGCCGAGTTTCCGATGCCTAGAACGGACACGCGGAGGTACGCCTGCGGCAAGGCGGACGCTACCGCGCTGCTGACCCCACGAACAACACCATCGACGTTCCAGACGGCGCCGTCGGTCAGCACGAAGATGCTCGTGGGCCGGTCGGTCCTGCGCGTCGAGAAGCATAGTGCCAGCGCCGCTGCTATCCTCGTCCCGCCGCAATCTGCGTGCATGCTGTCGACGTGCCGCGTCGCATCTTCGAGCGTGAGCTGGTTGTAGGGCCGGCTGCCATCGTCCCAGAGCATCGTACAGGCGGTGCCGAATGAGGCGATCTGGAACATAGAATCTTTGGCTGGGAGAGAACGGAGCATAACTACGAGCGCCTTCTTGGCGGCCCCGATGCGCTGACCCTGCATCGAACCGCTGCGGTCGACGAGGAAAATAAACTCCTGTTGAGGAACATCAGGGAGTTTGAAGCGCGGTACGAGAGTAAGTGCCAGCGCGACGGTAGAATGTGTCGGATGAAGCTCTGCCGTGCAGCGCGGCGCATCCAGACCGGCAGCTTTGAAAGTCAGAATGAAATCCTTGTCGAGCGCAGACTCTGAAGATAGGAAAACGCGGGCATAGTTGGAGAACGGGAGATCCGCGGCCCCGGGCAGCGCAGGATCAGGACCCAATTGCGTCGTAACACTATGAGAGGGACAGCCGATTTGGACGATGGGTGCTACAGCCTCGACACAAACCGATATTTCCAGAAAGGGCGGTTTGCAGTGTACTGCTGCGCTTAGGTCTCCCTGAATGCCCAACGGAATTTGACCGTAGCGAGCGCCAATATACATTGGGAGGTGAAATCGGACAGAGTCATTGTCTTCGTCTTCGGAGATCTCTGTAGCGTACACAAGCTCTACTACAACCTGCTCTTGCGGCATAATGCTGCCGACAGCGAGCTGGAACACTGGAAACGTAATTGTTATGGAATTGTTTGGAAAAGAGAGACGGATGGACACACCATCGGGCGTCTGCTGCGCTAAGAGACCAGCCTGTTTCCCTTGAGATACGGCTGCAACATATGTCTCCCGTGCCTCAGTCTTTTCCTGGACACGGCCGTATATTTTTTGCCCGTCCTGCTTCACCAAAACGAAACTACAGACCGCCCCCCTCGCAGGAACGGGGAACACGTAGATGGCTTCAATCGGCATAACGGTGTCATTCTCGTACGTCTGGGTCAGCTTGACCTGCGCAGCAAGGTCTGTGATGCTAGCTGCTGCACGGACATGGAGTAAAGAGAAAGCAAGTGGGCGATTATCGTGAAAGTAGTGCAAGCCCCAAGGAAGATTAGACATGGTGGGCGTCAGGAAGCAAGGGGTTTCGCATTGCAAAAGAAGATGCGGGAGCCGCAGGTACTTGGATATGACTAGATTTGACGAGATGGTAGCCACTGGCAGAGGTTTATTTAAAAACCATCCCAATTCGGCATCGTTCTTCACAACACTCACAACAGTGACAACACTAGGTTCTACTAGTCGCAATAGATTGTAGGGACTTTCGTTGGTCCAATATAATCATGTTTACTAGCGCTACTACGATGGTTGGCTCGAAAGCCCCTTGAAGTTCCGCCGATTCCATTCCTTGAAACTGTCCACAGGACGCAGCAGTATCTCGATGGTCTCGTCTCTGAGCTCCGCTCCGAACGGATGGTGTACTGAAAGGGACAATGACCTGGCAGCCCAAAATCGCGCCCTCTTCGCGTCACCCAGCGCGATGTAGGATCGAGCCAAGCGATAGAAGTAGAGACATTGAGGGATTAGAAATCGCACACCCTCTTTCTCCATGAGACTGAGGATATTTTCGCTGTGGGAGATGAAATGGTCGTCGGGGAGGGATGCGTCAGAAAGCCATGCCAAAAACACGGAGTCGTGAGGCAGGGTTATATTGCTCGATATATGATTCATATCTTCCATAAGAATTCGTCGCCGTTCGTCGCTCTGCTTTGATTCCTTATCGGGGAGGGTGCAGGAGGGACATGAGCAACTGAAATTGCATCGGTCCTGCAGTCTCTTCATGCGCTCTGCACGCGGAAGAAGGGGATGTTCGTAGGAGCGTAGCAGTTCCTCGCCTTTTGAGATTTCTGTGGTCGAATGGACGGATACGGTGAAAGAGCCGGGGTCCCAGACGGCGTGGACATTGGGGCAGCAGCTGACATGGCGGTGAGTGGCCGCGAGCTAACTACGAATCGAGTTTCAGGCCCACCTATGGTTTATGCGCGACACTTCGCTGCAAATGATCTGGTGATACCCACCGAATCGCGAGGGCAGGGGTATCGAAAGGAAGTTCTGTCCCAAGACCCGGGATATCGAGTGGTCTGAGCCGGAAAGACGGGAGAGGTCACGCCGTTCACGCTTTGAAAGGCGTTGAATTACCATTAAATCGAGGCTGGAGGTCAGCATGGGGCGGGAGAATTCAAGAATGGCCGGCTCGGGGCAGTCTGGAGGCACTTCAGGAGGGTACATGAAAACAGGGCGTTCTACGATGATGGTTTCGCCACATTCAATGTCCCTCTTCGCGAAGACACCGGTGCCAGTGAGAGCGCTGGGTCCAGTCGTGTACATGTCAAGCTCAGCGGGGGCAGGAAACGCATCGGGCGAAAAACCGCTGGCCGCCAAGAAAATTTTAGTATTCCCCCAGAGAAGACACGCGGTGGACGTCTCCCCGTTCACGGGTGATTTGGGAAACCGAGTGAACTCGAGCCTATAGATGATCCCGTTTGGGGACGTCATTTCTGCCACTAAATCATTGAGGGGGTCATCGAAGAGTTTATGCGCTGGATTCTTGGAGGTGTAGGATCGCGCTGAGATAAATGTGTGCCGCAGGAGAAATTTGGTCCTGAGCGGCGGTGAACATCGCTGGAGAACGAAAACGGTCGTTATCAGGCACTCTGTTGAGATCCCAAAGGTTCTAACAAGTTCACCAGGAAGTGGTATGCCATGCGAAGCGCTGGACCCGCAGCCTTCAGAATATTAATGAGCAGAGAGTCTGACTCAGCGACGACCTTCCCGAAGGCTGTGCCATATGGAAACCGGGACGGGACAGCTTACGTTTATTGATTAGCGAGTGGTTAGCGAGTGATTGCATCATATGCCGAAATGGTCCGGAATGCATGACCCCAGACACCACCTCGGTACTGAGCATGCAGCTATGGACATATATCTCATCCTAATGTCCACCTTGAGCTCGCTTGTTATTCATCATGACAGCTCTTCGTGGATCACAGTGCGCGGCCTTTCCTCCAATTTGTCTCTGTCTTTTGGGCGGTTTTTGATCGCATCCGCGAGAACGCTCATTGAACGCCCAATTCGTACAGATGTGGAAATTACATTATCGGAATTGCCTCGTCTGTCCTGAGGGAATAGGCTCTTTCAAATATTTATGTTGGTTCCATAGCTTGTGGTACCCAATATTATGTTGTTTCTACGTACGGAGACCTGCAGTTGCTCCCGAAATTGACCTATGGGAGACTTTTCGTAAGGTAAGAATATACCTTCCAGCTCTGAGAATTAAATACTAATAATATTTTACAGGCCGTCAGAGGCATACAAAACATGCTCGAACAAACTTCATCAATTCACGATGCATGCCATATCCTCCTGCTCCTTAAGGATCTTCAAGGATGATAAAGAGATTTTCATCATGACATTACTTCGTGGAGCATCGGGTGCGACCTTTTTAGTCACTCTATTTGGGGCAGTCTTTGATCGCATCCGCGAGAATGCTCGTGGCGTGCTCAATTCTAAATGTACATGCATAAAAATTGTGTTCCCGGAGTGGCTTCGTTTTTCAGGAGGAAATGGCCTGTTCAGAATATTTTACACTAGCTCTGTCGAGAGCGCTATGGAATATTATATTGTTTCTACGGAAAACTCCAGAAATACGGACTTGGAAGACTTTCTGTGCACTCATTCAGCTGTCCAATGAGGATTAGGTACTGAAAATAGTCTTCCATCTATCTCAAAAATTTCAAAAGGACGACCAGGATCCAATTGTAACACAGGGAAAACTCTGAGGAGCGCCTTCTACGATGTAATGGAATATTCTTGGGGCAAGTCAAACTTTCGCCGCCTCGCATCTGAGTACAATGTTCTTCCACATCTGCCACTTGACCAGGGGCTTTGGAATAGATTGTTTTCGTACTGATTCTTATTTTGTAAGTAGACGAAAGGATCTGATGTTGAACCAGAGTCACACACATCAATTTTTGCATTACAGTACGAGAATTAACTGTGAGTGGAATGGGAACCGTGGGAACGGACAAACGAGGATGGAAGTAGCCGCAGATATTTCATACAGTATGGGAGTTCTGCGAGAGTCATGATTCTCTGGGACAGTCGAGTTTCAAATAGGGAGTCTACGAAGCGTCGGCATTGATGGAACAGTTGTAACTGTGTTATATGAATGTACTAGTAATGTATAGATTAATTCCCTAAACCTCGAATCGCTGGGTACTATTGTTTAACCTGGTCGATTAATGAATTGGAAGGTACCGGAGTGACGTGGTTGGCAGCACGTAGCTATAGTTTGGTCGTATTACGCTCGGATGTTCATAGATCAGCAACCATTGGGTCTTTTCTGCTTTCCCCCATCTTGCTGCGAGCCCTGTTGGCTCATCTCCGGCCTCAAAGTCCCTGAGTGGTCTCTGCCAGATGAGCCTCAGCGGGACACAGTCTCTAGATCTTAAGGTACGGCAGCAACACACTCCCGTTGCGTGCATGTCAAAGTATATTAGGCCTGCTATGTGATCACGAATGTCCAAATGTCTCATTTAGGCCAGAAGATTTACAAATGATGCCGTGTTGCCAGCCACCAAGTGACCTTGTGCGTGTTCAATCACAAATTATTCCCGCAATTCTTTTACAGCTGGAAAGTATAATGTCTCCTCTCAGATGCATCTCCGTTTTAATTTCAAATTTGGTTGGAAATTGTCACCAGGGAAGTTTGCTCTGAAGTGGATTAATGTTGTGTACTCGTAGGAGAGAGCCTGGAGAGGACTTGGAATTGGTGATGTGCTCTGATTAATGTGTCTATTCCTCCAGGAACTGTCTCAGATGCTACGGCATCAGCGTGATCTTGAAATATTGGTCGAAATATATTTAAATATATAATTTGTGCCCCACACATCTTCTGGGCCATAGAGGACAAATGGTGAATTCGGATTATCTCGTCAATTTGTGGATACTTTGTCTGAACTCACCGGACTTTTTCTTATGGGCTCAAGCTGGTGAATAAATTGTCTTGAACGGTTTCTTACATACATACACGCGTTAGAGCTTCATATACGACCAAAAAAACATGCTGAATCAGCCGAAACGGCGAGAAACGCGTCGACGCGACTTGATCACGTGTCACGATGAGGGCGGAATGTTCCTGCAGCCGCCGCCGGCGTCTTATTAGCATCTTGCATATGCTGTTTGCGCGAGACTCGGAGTAACTAGATATAGGTGCCTCACATACTATTTCTTGCTCCAAAAATGAGAGTAATGAGCTGCTCTCCCGTATCATCTACTATATAATATCAGGGTGCCGGACAAACGTCAATCATTTTCACGCGATCCCATCACGGACAGCGCCGGAAGGTGGTCTGACGTCACCAGATGAGCCCCTAACTCGGTGTTGGTGCTGCTGCTGCTCCGCACTTTATGTGTGGGGCCACGAGCTGCTATCTGCAAATCTGATCAAGGTGCAGATCAACAGGTGGGCATCAAAGTGTGCAGGACTGAGGAGATGTGAGACCCAAGCAAGAAAGGATGAATATCCATGTTGATTCTGCTGCCAATGTCATCGTTGAACGTGGATGATGAATTGTCTTTCTGCAACAGGAATATTGATCAAAAATAGGGAGATCCAGGACGGGAGAATCTGAGCTGGAGCTTATTCGGAGCCTGATACCGTCAAAAATCTACGAGTGAATTGGGTGAAGGGGCCGCTGGGAGAGGTCCGGGAGACGCGAAAGATTAGAAGGTGGATCAGCCAGATTTTCTCTAAATTCCGCCCGAGGTGGAGTGCAAACACAACAAATTACACTTTACAGTTCTGAAAAATAACCAAGATGACAAACAAGGGCATTTTATTCCATTGCTGAATTTAAGTGTGCTGATTGTGCGTTAAAAGAACAAAGAGTCATGCAGGAAAATGGCACTGGTGATACTAAACATGCACAGTCAAGGTGAATCACAAAAAAAAATCTCGAACTTGAAGAAACCAGTAGCTTGAACCATGCGCAGCATATTTATTCGAAAAAAAAGCTAATTCAACAGATAATTAGAGTGGACACAGTCAGGAACTGGCCATGAACGAAGTGTTGCAAGAAAGGAAAGACAAGAGGTTGTGCAAAGTCGGATGAGCAGTTGCTGGATGTAAAATTCCTACTGAGACAGCTGGCTGCTAGGACAAGCCGTCACACAACTGACAGCTGGGCTGGGATATAAATAAGCAGCAACTCAAGAAGAACTTCGGGCACGGCAGTTGGCAGCCAAAACAAGCTGCTATGCAACTCAAAATCGGCCTCAGACCGTTTCCCAACTGGGACGAGCAGAAAGATCTGGTAGTTCAGTGGGACTGAGCCCGTTGCGAGACTGGAAAGATTGTAAGTTGTGCAACTGGGGATGAGAAATTGTTTGAGTAGAAGTTCCCACTGTGCCAGTCAGTAGCTGGGACATGCCGTTGCTCAAGTAGAGAGTCGACGGAGCAGTTCTCCAAGGGGACAAGCTGTTACACAACATAACAGCTAAATAAGTGAGCAATGACTCAAGGGGAAATTTCACAAATGGCAGCATGAGCTGTTACAGAACCACGCTACAGACGATTGATGAAAGGGGTGGGTACTCTGCCCCCAAAATGTCAGGTTGAGTAAACAGTTGGAGCGAGACAGCTCAAACAGCGGGTCGAGACTGTTCCACATTTGGTTGAGACAAGCCGTTGCACAAACAAAATTCACACTGAGCAGTTCGCATCTGGGATAATCGGGGAGGGTACCAAAATACAGTTACACTAGCCGGTAAAATTAACTGTTTCCCCGTGAATTTATTCACGGGTAACTCTAGTAGTACATACTATCGCTGGCATTGCACTGGCAGACAATTTCTTTTTTTGCACTCTTCTAATTCCGGCATGCTCACGAATGAGCGAGTCGGTGACTCACACCTTAAATTTCATCTCAGCAAGCAATTTAAGTAGGTTCGGTGATGGCAGGCAGGTCAGTGTCTGGGGTCCTGCACTTCTAACCGAGCCGGCATCAGGCGGCATCTGATCAAAATTGATCAAAACGAAGCTGTCCCGTCCCGGTTTCCATAGTGCCAAGGGCTGTGCACTTCAAGTTGCAAGTTCGACCTACAGTATCCTTCAATTGGCAAGGTGGAAGTTGTGAAGGTACTTGTTTCTCTGTGTGACGCGTGATCAACTTTCGTCACCTTAATTTTATGATTTTCAGACGATGTCGACTCCACAGGTCAACCGGAGGCGCTGTGTCCGTACTGCCAAGGCGACTATTTATTTTGGGTCGCATTAATAAATAAAAGTGTAAAACATGACATGGAGACATTGTATACGGAGGTTTGACGAAGGTTTAAATCAGGGCTGAGTACAACATGCGAGGCACGAGCTTCAACGGTTGTAGCGTCTGTCTATGAGAGACTAGTAGGGCCGTGGGCATCGTCGTTATAGCACGACGGTACGAAACTCGGGCGGAGGTAGATGCGCATAGGTTCTCGAGGGTGTCACGAAACTTGCGCGTGGTGATCTGCGAGATGAACGTGTCGGTCCGCGCGCCGCAGATATAACCCAGGGTAAGCGCGCATCGGGCGACGTCTGATCCCCCCCCCAAAAAAAAAAACACCGCAAAAAAAAAAAAAACCTCCTCGATGACGAAAACAAACACCTCCTCGACCAAAAAAAGGACAAGAAGAAAAAAGACGATGAATAAATAAAATAAAAACAACACATGGGAAAAGAACAGTACAATGAGGAGAAGAGGGGAGAAGGGCAACATACTCTTAAGTTATATCCACCCAAACCTCCCCCCGACTCCGAACCTCCGCTTCCCGGTCGATCGCGACGCGCTCCAGATCATCGTACAGTTGCAACGCCTCTATCAGCTCCGCGTTCGCCGCCAGCAGGGCCATGAGCAGATCTTCCTCGCGCGTCGATAACGGCTCGGCGGGCGTCGTGTTACCTGTAAGCCGCGTATCAGACATGGGAATGTAGAGAGCAGCATTGTTCACCATTTGACACGCCCCCATTCTTCCGCATTCTCTGTAACTCCTTCTCCTCCAAGTCCTTCGCGACGCGCGAGCGCTCCGCCCCCGCGGACGCCCACGGGATTTGCGCAAAGATGAGCTCCTGCGACGCGCGGCACTTCGTGTAGAATTCCTAGAACGATCGTTAGCACTTCGTGAGGATGGAATACAGAATCCAAAAGGACGGTCATACGGTCGAAGCTCTCAACGGCCTTCTCCCCGAACCACCCCCGCGCAAAAAAAGACGCCAATCCACGCACCTTGATAACTTGCCCCACCAGATCCTCTGGCGCCGCCATCGCGAGCGCATCCGACAGCAGCTCCGCGTTCCCTCTCCCGACCTTACACTCCTGGAACAGCCGGCGCATGTCCTCGTCGGACGGGATGATGCCGTTGCGCGTCGCGCGCTCGCAGTCACGGTCTGTGGGGTTGTGGTGGAGGTTGTCGAGCAGCACAGTGGTAGTTGTCGACGCAGCACAGGCAATCGTGCGAAGCGCGGACAATAGCGCGATTATGGGACCATGGGCGCAATATCATGAGCAGCAGAGGAGGAGCGGAGGAACGAGCGGGTATTCGTCAGTACAATTAACACAACATGCAAAGAACGCCGCCACGCACCCCAATGTTCACGGTCCCGGTGCTCGCGGTGGCCGGTATTTTCCGACGTCTTGCGTTTGCGCGGCAGGGCGTTAGCATGATCGTCTGCGTGTGCATAATAGGAAGAGAAAGAGAGTATAGGGAGAAAGGGGGAGGGACGTAGCGGCTGCAGCTCCGCAAGTGTGTTAGGTCCCGGGCGCGAATAACACTACGAGTCCACCCGCAACCAACCAACACCGTAGCGGGTCGCAACACGTCCGTTCTGTCCATCCCTGGCGCCGGAAACTTGCCGAGTTCCCCAGCGTCCTGAAAACCGCCGAGGTCACCACAAAAAGTGCCGCCGCGTCGCGCGCACGCGCGCAGTCAGATTGATGCCGAATTGGCACCCAGAAAGCCCAGCGGCGGCTGCGTCCATTCAGCGCGAGCACTGCATCACCACATCCGCCAGCTCCTGTCGCTCCGTGGGCGGATACACCAGCCCCACCGCCCAGCCCCACCGCGAGCATCGCAGCGGGCGACGTCAGATTGATGTCGGACAAAGAGGTATCCATTCAGCGCGAGCGTCGTACAGCCCCCAGCGTGCGTGCCGTCCATTTAAGCGGCGTAGCGGGCCACGTCTGATAGACATTGACCGAGCGGCCGATCGATATCACTCCCGCCCCTCGCGCCTCAAAACGCTCCCTCAAAACAAAGAAAAAATAAAACGCAGAGCGCAGAACACCGCAGAACACGCCGACCCGTCCTCGAGAAAAAGCCTCTCCCAAAAAAGCAAGACGAAGAAAAACCTCCTCCCCCCCAAAAAAAAGGACAAGATGTCGAAAAAAACAGGATGTCTCAGAAAAAAACCCACCTTCTCCTCCCGCCCGCGCCCACGACGTCTATATCGGATGTCGTCGCGCTTATGGGCGCTGGGGTGCGGTAGGGCGGCGGCGGAGTGGCGGGGTTGTCCGTGCTGATGTTGATGATGAGGCTGTCGGTGGGGTTGTTAGTGTTGTAGTGTTGGTTGGTAAGGATAAGGGGGAGGGGGGAGGGAGGAGGGATTGAATAAAAAACGAGGGGAGGGAGATGAGCGTGCAATTGTGCGGAAGTGCAGCAAACGGTGTAGTGAGTGACGCAGAACAGTTGGGTGATAAAATAACAAGGACGGCGGAAGAACAACGTAAAAATAGAAAGCGAGCGGTATAATAATGAAAAATCAAGGAAGAGTGAAGCGAGCGCAGGATTGTAAGGGGTAATAGGCCGGTGTAGTGAAGAACGCAGAAGGTGGGTGACAAAATAATAAGTACGGGAATAATAGCGAAAAAAAAAACCGAAAAAATAGATGGGTGAAAAACGTACCCATCAGTATGGTACTCGTACAGGTGCGCGGCGGGCGCAGGTGGCCCGTTGAATATGGGGTCGTCGGTGTCGAAGGGAATGCCCTGGTGCGGGTGGGTTAGCGGTTGTAGAGGTGGTTGGGATGTGAGTATGAAAGGTGGTGGGGTAGTAGCGTTAGGAAAGATGAGGGAGGAGGGGAGTGGGAAGTGGGGGAGGGGAAAAGGACGGAAGCGAAGGAGCAAACGAGTGCAGCAAAAAAACAATCAGACGCCCACCTCTTCGGGCGTGTCCCGCGGCTTGACGCGCCGCCAGAGCCCGCGGAAGCCCTTGTCATTTTCTGGGGTAGAGGTTAGCGTATTGTCAATAGAGTGAGAAGAAAAAAAGGAGGAAAAAACTCACTCGTCCCGCTCGCATACGCTGCGGCAGCCAGCACGTCCATGACGCGCTCGCGCACGACGGGCGAGGTGCGCGCGGATGTGAGCACGTCCTCGAGGGTGTCGAGGAACTTGCGCGTGGCGCACTGCGAGATGAACGTGTCGGACGAGTTGCGCAGCATGACTGCCCAGAGCTGACGAGGGTGTTAGTGGGAGGTGCATATGGAGAGGAGAAGGGAAGGCGGACCCGAGCGGCAGCCAGCTGGGCGGCAGGTTCGCCGTACTTGAACTCGCGGCGCAGGGCGCGAACGGCCTCCTTTGCGTTGCGCTCGCTGGAGCTTGCGTGCTCGCAGACGTCGAGGACGAGGGTCCAGTCCTCGGACGCCGTTGCGGCGAGGAAGCCTGTATTAATAGCGGTCAGTTATTTTCGAAGGTACAGCCAACGCAGCACCCACCAATCTTGCGCGTGAGCTCGTCGTCCCGGGGCTCTTCGTCGATCGACCTTGTGCTCGCCAATTGTTGGTGGAGTGGCGTGCTGAGCGGACTGTTTTGGGCGGGTACAGGTGGGGGCGTCAGGGTGTCCTGCCCGCCTGGTCAGTAACCCAGCATTATACAGACGAACATCCAACCTTTTGCTTGTCTTTGGACCCTCCAAATAGCCGCTTCATGGTCCGAGTCGTCGTCGATGGAAAGTAAGGCGATGCCAACAGGCCTGCCAACTGGAGGCGCTTCCGTACTGCCAAGGCGTCTGTTTATTTTGGGAGTCTGAAGCGCTCTGAGTCGCATTAAATAAAAATGTATAACATGACATGGAGACAAGTATCCAATGTACACGAAGACTTTTTACTTTGCTTCACAATGGGCATCGGCGGATTCGCCGTATAATCCAGCAAGGGCCGTAGACATTGGTGACGACCGTACGAGACAGAGAAAATGAGCACGTCTGAGGTGCTACGCCGATCTGGCCTGTATGGCGCATGTGGAACAGTGGTGAGACCGAGCAACGGGTGACACTGAAGGAGAATCTTGGGTGGTACGACTTGGCGTGGCTGGTCTTCCATGGGCAAAGGCGGGGATTGCAATGGGTTGCGCGAGGCGGGAGTCTCGTATAGGATATTGGAGTATGTTAGATTGAGATGTTGATGTCTGTGACTTGGACAGGTAGGAGCCGGAATGGGTATTGATTCTTGAAGGGCGACGGGGTGTTGGAGACCGAGGAGAGGGAACGGCAGAGGCGGGGCCGGCAGGAGGCGATCCAGCGGGCTTGGACGAGCGGGCACGGGGACGACCCCTATCGATTGACTTGAAGGGGGAAGGCTGAGGCCAGTATGGAGTGATAGTACGAACGGTAATTGGCACTGGGATCGCCTCGCTTCTTGGATCGAGGATCCGTCGCAATCCTCGCGCTCGGCTGCAGAGTATATTTGTACATGCATGTGGAGAAACAGCGAGAACGACAAGGAGATGTCGCCAAGGCAGAGTAATATTGTTGCAGGGGAAGAAGAAGAGAGGGGCGCGGTTCTGCGGAATAAGCCCCTCCCTCCCAGCAACCGCGGCACAAGTGAAGATCGGAGGGGACGGTGGGTCGATTGAGCTTGGACCGTGATCGGCCGGTGCAGCAACCCTACAGCACAGGTTAAGCTCAATCCAATGGTAAGTCAAGCCATGTTACCCATCTGCATTCAAATTGCTGAGAGATAAGAAGCAGGAGCTGCCAATCTATGATGAGTGAGATCTGTTCCCCTAGGATGGCATTGGAGAGCATCCAGCAAGCGATGCCGGTCCCCAAGATTCACTGCCATCAGTGTCTCATCCATGGCACCTAGCGATTTCCTTCGAGTGAGGCTTAGCCCGTCGCGCATGAACCCCAACCCAGCCGCACACCGCACGTCGCTAAGATACTTCACACCGATCACGCTAGGTCAAACTGTTCTCGCCGCAACGCTACCTGATCTAGCCAAAACCTGGTCGCGGGCGCCGAGTATAGGGCGGGCAGCTTGTTGACGCAGCGGCAGAGGACTTGGATAATCTGCTGGCCATCCGCCCTGCGCTGAGAAGCGACCTGTGTGCGGCCGTGGATGATTTGCAGCGGGAGTGGAGCACCGAGATTGACAGTCCCAAGAGCGACCAATATGACGGTGGCGAGAGCTTGACCCACATGGCTTCCCAAATCCTCCTCAACCGCTTCGTCTACAACGCATTCCAAGCAATCCAGAATCACTTGCGGCCTGCAGGGATTGCTGCGCACAAATGTCGATGGAAGCCGGAGCATAACATCCAAGGATGCAAGGCCGACAACACTGTCTTCATCGATGACCTCCCGGTTGTAGTTGATGGAGGACAAGCGCCTGACCGACCTTCCTCGAGCGCTCGAGGATGTGAAAACACGGGCGTCTGTTCTCGGCAATGTCGACGTCAAGATCACGGACAAGACACCTATCCAATACTGGTCGACCCTGGTAAACAAGGTCGGTGTCTTCCTGTACATTAAATCATATGTTTATCCGGTAACTATTCAGGGCGCCCTGTACCAGGAGGTCAATCGCGCCGACTTTGTGCTGTTTTTTGGCGTCACTGCCATTATCGTCGGCTATCGCATCGGGACCCGTTTGCTGTGGTCCGACCCCATCTATAACCGCCGCGATGACGGCGACGAATTTGAGCTGCCTAATGATCCTGAGATCGTGCAGCAGGCATCCGCCCTCGTATTTGGCGGCGTCGCACCGCAGTCAGCGCAGACCGGTTTTCCGCTGCTTTTCCTGGCTGTCATCCTGAAGGGAGCAGCTGCGAACCATGCCTGGCTGCAGCAGCACTTCCCCTCCCTATGTGGCCTCCAGTTTACCGCGGCGGCTGCCGACCCCTCCCTCAACAGTCAGGCCAGCCAATACTTGAGCACGGGCATGAAGAAGGAAGACGTCGAGAAGGCCAACAGGAAACGTGGCGATGACGATAACAGCGGAGATTACAACCCGACAAAGCGAGCTCTGGCGTTAGCCCAAAACACTCTTTGGTCTGGGCCGCAGTCGTTTGCCGGTCGCTGGTACGGGGAACTGGCAAAGCCGGCCAGCTACTCAGTCACCATTGCGAAGCAGCTATCGCATGGTTCCCATGGCATCGTTTACGCAGGGCAGCTGTGGCAAGCCGGCTTCCCGGTGTCGGAGGTAGCCATCAAGGTCTCCGACGCAAAAAACATCATACTCGACGAGTTTGTCAGATACCAGGAACTCAAGGACGTCATGGGCCATCATATTCCCAGATGCTACGGGGTCTTAGTGGTTGATGGCGGTGCTTTTCTGGTCATGGAGCTCCTGGAAAACCGTGACAGTCCAGTCAGCGCGTGAGCGGTGCGTGTTTTCTTTCCTGCCTGACCAGAATTCCCAACGTGGCACACAGTGCCGCCGTCTATGATGCGCTTTCCAAACTGCACAAGGCAGGATGGATCCACAACGATTTCGTGGATGCCGACTCGGCCCTTCGCAATTTGGCATGGGCTCCCTCCGGACACGCTGTCCTGATCGACCTCGTCATGGTCACCAGGCACGACTGCTATGACCGCTGCGAGGAGTTGGAGGGGGCGAGAAACATCTTGCAGTTGGCAGAGCCAAGGGTCATTGTTTAAGTCAGATGGAGCCAGTTTCTGTATCGTGTGTACCTCTGGGCGGTGCCCTGCGCGTTATCGACCGCATTCCCCCGCGGCTTTTCCTGTCCGCGCTTTACTCCTCTACCTCCATTCCCCGCCACCTCATCTCTACCATTTGCCAACTCCGGACCGATTTCACCTTCCTTAACCCCAATCGTGCAAAATCAGGCTTCTCCCCGTCTGCTGCCTGCGAAGCCTGTGGGGCCCACTATGAGACCCGCGCGCATTTTCTTCCGGCCTGCCCGGCTTGGGACCCTTTTCGCGCCCCTCTCTACCGCGCTTCGATGGCAGCAGGTTCTTTTGGCACTCTGCATCTCCCACCCTCCTTAACGACTCCCTCCTCTTCAAGCCACTGGCTAACTTTATCAAGGCTACGCGTCGCTTCTCCTGACGTGCGCATTTTCATTTTCTCATACTTCTTACTTGCTCTCTCCTCTTCTCGATATTTCTTCTCTTCATACCTTACATACTATCCTATTAATACTCTCTTGATACGTCCCGGACATACCATCTCTCTTACACATTCTCCCATGATTGCCCGCCTTGACACTATGTCATAGCATCTCCCACACTGCACGTGTTCCCCTCATCCCATATTTTGCGCTCCTATTAAAACAGTACTGTACACACATCCTCGTCTCACCCATAGCCCCAATTTGTTCTGCTGTCATAATATATAGTAACTAGAATGACAAATTATCATTATCATCATGAAATTGGTATCAGAGGGCTACAAAGCTGAGGGAGTTTTGTATATGCAATTATGACTCTATGACATTTACTGGAGTAGTTACAAACACTCCCTCCTAAAATTTCAACTCATTTGGACGTGATTTAGGCATACTAGCGCAGATTTTCGCTCGGAAGTCCTAGTTTCTCAAGACATCTGAAAATATGATATTTTTTTCCACTTTAGCTCTATCAATAATTGCGCACGAATTAGCCCGTTAATTCTATCTAGTTTTTAGGTCAATACCTGCAGAACTGATCGAGGTACAAGCAATTCTTTGAATGCGATCAAAATCTGCCCAAAATGTAATTTTTTTCGCCGCGCCTTCGGTACTGACAATGGCTGTAATAAAGTCATAACAATCTCTTTAATTTTATATTGTCCTGGTCTGAAATTCATTCCATGCATAGATCCACTGGCAGTCCAAGCGATAGTCCACGGCTCATATTGTCTACATTATGCGCGTATCCGATGCCCTCACTTCAAACAAGATTCTTCTGACCTTTTATCTTCAATCACCTCGACTTCAATCACTTTGACCGACTTCTTCTCCATTTCAGGAACCTCGAACACTGGAAAACAGCTTATCAGACCCATATCGAGAAGTTACAGTTCAACTCACAGAATGCGAGCTCCTCCAACGTGCGGTTTGAGGTCTCCGGGAACATGAAAAAAATGAATACCCCTTGTAATGAGACGATGATGCAGTAGCTGAATAAAAAGTTTAGGGTAAATGGCGCTGAGGAGGGAATTGAATCTTAACGTTATGGTGAACTTCCAGCCTACGCAAAAAGGTTAATATATTCACACAACTTCACCAGAAAAACTGCACTGACCGGCATTTTGCATTCCAATCGGATTCACGAGCTGGTTGAAGAATCCTAAAGTGCGACTAGACCACTGGTATAAAGTGATCCCTTTGGCTCGGACATGGAAGGGCATCAGCTCCAGCAGGTATGCTATGTTCAAATATTAATAACGGATATCGTTCGGCGTGTGGGACAAACAGACTATAAAGCAGAGCGGTGAAGCCCAGACTGAAGGCGGGGCTGTAAAGAAAGATGAACCTGCAGAGGGCCGCACGAAACCTTAAGTCAGTTACTCTCGCTGTGGCTGCTACGTACACCAGGACTAGAATCTGTGAACCTCGGCTGTTGGTGCGACTACATTCCGCTGCCGCAATGGTCCATCCTATCATGACGGCGACAAGTGCGATAATGCAGGCCTGGCGCAAGTGAACACGATACTATTTCAGTAGAGATAAAATAACAACTTACAAGAAAGGCGGTGCGGCGCTTGAACCTCGGCATAATCAAGGCGAGAGTCGACGCACAGAAAAGACCCCAGAAGCTTAAAGCCAGGTTAATACGATTCTTGACCTGAATGCATGTAAGCCTTATCATCTATAAATATTTGTTGAAACGACAGACCGAATTGCGGTGTATTCCGATGCCGTCCAATATGCGAGGCAGGTAGCTCCTATTAGGCTGTGAAGCAAGTACCTTACAAACTGGAAGCGTAGAATTTTACCAAATTAAGCCGCCCCCTGACCACTGAAAAAAGTAGCAGTCAGACATCTAATCGCTCTGATCCAGGTTGAACAACTGCACACCGAAACAGAGATTCCGAGAAAGACCGCTATCATAGAGCGCTTTCTCATCCCTGGAGTCGCGAAAAGCTCCGCCCAGCCCCGTCTTGACGCCTCCCTCTCCATCTCGAGAGTCTTCTCGATCTGCGCATACTCGGATTTCACAAAGTCCGAATCCGCGTTTCCCTCCGCGTGATATTTCACCAGGATCGCGTACGCCTCATCGCCACGCCCTTTGGCGACCAACCATCGTGGGGAATCCGGGATAAATAAGATGAACAGCAGCTGCATGGCGCTGGGCGTCATTTGGAGGAAGGAGGGAATGCGCCAGGCCCAGTCACTGTGTATTTTAAACGTCGCCAGAGTGATGGCCGAGACCATCAAGGAGCCTGCAAAGACATCAACATAAATTTTGCGAACTACAATTGATTACATACCAATTCCGAAGAAGCCGTGAAAGAGGGAAGTCATGAAGGCTCTTTCTTTAGGGTGAGATAGTTCTGGAATCGTTGTGTCAGAATCATCCAAGAAGAATTGAACAAGGGACAGAAAGACCTCCGATCAGCGTTGAACCCCCTACGAGATTGAAGGCGACACCAAAGCCCAAGAGGAATCGCGCGAAGACGAACATGGCATCTATATGTGCGAGCATTAGCTGACCAGGTTGGACGGAAAGAAGGAGACGGACAATTCTGAGATGCTCCCTGGACGATAGCACCGAAGAACATCACTGCGGCGCCAAGGATAATCTCGCATTCCCTGAGCAACTCTCAGATGCGAAAAAAAAAAAGAAATACGGATGCTCGACGACCCCATCGGTCGACGACCACAGGGACAAAAGGGAGTGAAACAATTGTGCCGAGAGAGTACATCGCAGTCATTACCCCGAGCAGAGTCGCGCTTGGTGAATGATAAACTGTTGGCAAAATAAGTCTTGTATAAGATAATTCGCCGACATGCGTACACCTCTCCCATGACCGTGTAGCTTGCAGGCCATTCATGAGGGTAACGTCAAACCTAGACACGTATAATGGTTTAAACTTTGAAAATTCCGCCATGAATGAGCCATACGCAGAAGTCATCTCTGCACCGACACAGGCGGGGAGGAGCAACGCGTAGAGTGTCCGGAGATTTGGCTTCCGGTACCACGGACGGTCATCCTGTGCAACTAGTTTACTGACGGCGTCCGACTGAGGGGTATCAGACAGCATTCCGGTAGCGGGAGTCTGGGGGGGTGAGATAGGCTGGATGTAAACTTTTATATTGAGTTGGTTCACCTTGTACGCCGCGATACGGCCATGGTAATTTCGGGTATCGCAGAAGCACTTTACTTCCTTCAATAGGGGCCTTGCTTTTGGTTCGGGTTGGAATGGCACCATTTTTGGCCGGGCATGAAGCCGGAGCGCGATTCGAACCCTGCCGAGGGCTGCGGGTAGCGTTCTGGACCGTCGTCATCGCCGCAAAGGGGAAGAAGAGCCCAACAGTTTCAACCGGTATTAGGGAAGTCCAGTGGCTGATAGAACCCAATTGCGGATGTGCAAGATACTTCTTATGTCGAGGTACGTCCCCAAATTGCCACTGTGAATGCGGTAAGCACTCTGCCAGTGGAGCTGAGGTCAGAGATATCGCAAGTTCCGACTCCAAGGGAGCAAACACCACCATGGCGCCTTGATGAAAGACGGAATTGAATGGAAGAGAAACGGTTTCCTCGGGGTGCACGGTCCAGCGATTCAGAGCCGCACCGGAGTCCTTATATATCGCCGAACCAGAGTATTGTAGGTGCCGAGTCGGACCCCAATTTTGGAGCAAGCACTGAGCACTGCTCTTCCCTCGAAGTTCGACTTCCCTCTGAAGAAAAAAAAAGAACGCTCGCGCAACGAAATGCTCGGGTCCCGACGACGACGCCTTCTAGGCCGTCCCCCCCCCGGCTGAGATGCTGCGGTGCACACGCCATGAAGATTTTCGCCTATAAATTTAATGGTTCTGGTGATGTGGCCGAAGAAAGTTGAAAAAAATCTCTCTCGCAAAAACAAAACGCTCGGATTCCCAGCAGCGCTGCAGCGGGCGCAGCCGCGCGGAAAATCCCAATCGGACGACGCGATGGCGTGGTAGCGCCATAGCCCCGCAACCCGAAGCAAATCAGCCGCTACATACCACACCGTTTACCACTGGGAACCAGAGCGTTGGCGATTTTATGAATAATAGTTCGCATGGGACCAACAGAGTTTTGTATTGCGCTCCTGATCCCGGGTTCCGAAATTTCGCCGCGCGGCGCTTGTTATGATGAGAACTGAAATTGGTACGGTGGAGAGAAGGGTTTTCAATGCGGTCTGTGAAATAAAGGATTCGTTAGCAAAATGACCCTATAAAACAAAAAGAAAGCACAAACCTCTTACGCCGCCTTCTCGACCTGAGACGCACGGGCCTTGTCCTTGGCGGCGTGCTCGATGTACGGCTTCCTCTGCTCACCGTCGAGCTCCTTCCATTTGGCGCCGAGGAGCTGACCGATCTCGCCTGTAGAGCGGGTTCGGCTTGGTTAATATCACGGCGAAGGAAGGCACAACTCACCGAAGCCGCCGTCGGGGTTCTCGGCCTGGATACTCTCGCGCCAGTCATTGCAGAAGAACAAGTACGGCGACAGGGGGGACTATGGGACCTTCAAGGCCTCCATTCGTGTCTTTATTCAGATTTGGAAACCAACACGATGGTGGCAGAAAGCAAAGCGTGGGCCAAACGCGGGAATTGCCGCGCCTGACCAACACCGTTCAACTATTTCGGCAGCACAAATTCATCTCCATATTCTCTGTGTATAGTTTCTATGTACCAAATTTCGTGAAAGGAAATGAGGTAGGATTTTAGGAACCTTTTTTGCCAACCAGTACCAGACGCGATCTAAAAGCTTCCTCGTTCCTCAACTTCCTGGAACGAGGGCTCGGATCTGAAAGTATTTCAGGTTTATCTAGACGCTGCGACGCACTGGAAAAAATAGCAGGCTGGATTTTCCTATTTCGACCTACTTGCCAAAGTGATAAAGAATTTGCAAGTCATCTGGCACTGTACGTCGTACAACCTGAGGCATGTTCAAAATGTCATCTCTCCACTGTTCAAGTAAGTACAGGTCATTTAATAAATGGAACAATGCAAGACGGGCAATGCAGAAAGATCGTCAGGCAGCCGTGCGCGAGGGAGCAGGAGAAATCGGTTCGATCACCGGCCGTCCTGGTCCTTGCTGTTGCCGTTCGCCGCGGCGCTTTCTTCGCGGCCTGCAAAATGCAGATTCATCGACGAAACGACGTGGTATAAATTTAAACAATAAAGGCTCGAACTATATATAGCTACAGACCTCATACATATTGAGATTTCAAACTCAGATCGACTGGTCTGTATATCGACGAGCCTCTCATATACAGACAGTCACCGGTCTACCTGGAATTCTGTGCTGTGCATTAGGAGTGCTGTACATGTGATGATAAGCTGGCTCTGGAGGAGCTAGGCACTGTACAGAGAGTCCAGAATGATCGGCGCATAACAGCCGCCCAGGAACTGTGGTGTGTTGAAATTTATAGAATTTACTCTGCGCGGGGGAAATGCAGTTTACAGCGTGGGCAGAAAACCTTGGTTGCGCCAGTTTAGAAAAAAGACCAAAATAATAGCACCCTTACCTGGCCCACGCGGCATTCGACCGACATCCATGTTTTTACATAGACTCGTAACCAGCCCTATGTTGAGTAATTAGACGACGGAGGAGGACACAAGTTATTTTAAGTCAATAGAGCTTATTAGTTGACTTTGTGCGAGGTCGCTGTAAATTATTTGATTGGCTACTCCACACTTTTTAGCCAATGGGAGAATTTACAGCGACTTGGTAAAAGTCAACTAATAAAGTCTAATAAGATGAAAATTGAGAAAGAAAAAAAAAAAAAAAGCGGTTGGAGTTACTCGCCGTACATACACTTTGCACGGAACTGAATGTATTCACACAACTTTTAATGGCCAGAAACTTTTCCACAACTCAGAATTTTATTTCGTTGAAGTGAAAAAATCCAAACGGCGAAATTTTTCTAAGTCCTTTTTATTCATCACGTGTAAATTATATTGACCCTTTTCCGTACTAAGTTCTCCCAGTCCCGACGTTCGAGTAACACTTTTTTTTCTTTCTCAAATTTCATCGTATTGACTTAAAACAACTTGTGTCCTCTGCCGTCTAGTTACTCAACGTAGGGCTGGTTATGAGTCTAGTTTTTACAGGGGCAAAGTAGCACTAAACTGTGTCGGAATAACTTCGGGAATGTGCTCAAGCATGCATAGACTCGAACCCAGTAAGCACCAATTTCGATGGTAGTCGATCAAAGGCGATGGCGAAGCGACTGGAGCTTCTTAACCGGCGGGTAGTACGGTCGGGAGTTGCCGGCGTATAGTTGTTTTGACTTAAAAAAATTTCGTGAATCGAAAATTCAAACCATCAAAGGCGGAATTCTAAAGAGACAGTTTTATGCCTCATTTTTCCACCAGCTCACTCCACTAATTTTCATAAGGACATTCTGAGGATTGAGGGAACTGGAAGGAAGATAAAAACAAGCAGAAATAATTGCAAAGGTTGGCAATCTTTCGGGTGCTATTCCATCAGAGGTGATCCATCACGCCCTCATGGATAATAATAGACACGGACGAGTCGTCTTGATTTTCGTTGCGTCGCCCTCAATTATTGGGTTGTTGTCTTGAAGACAAGTGGAGTGCTGAGGCAAAAAAAAAATCACACAGAACTGTCTCTTCAGAATTTTGTTTCCGACAGTTTGAACGTTCATTTTACGAAAATTTTCCAAGTCAAAACAACTATACGCCGGCAACTCCCGACCGTACTACCCGCCGGTTAAAAAGCTCCAGTCTCTTTTTAGCTTGCGAATTGATCGACTGTCATCAATATCTCGCTGGCCACAAAAGATGGTTCGAGTCTATTGAATTATAAACTCCTTCAATTGTTTTGATCTTCGAAGACGCGCGCATGCAATCTCCCACTGCAACCGCGATATT
The DNA here is from genome assembly GCA_029282285.1 of Mycena rebaudengoi. Lineage (NCBI taxonomy): Eukaryota > Fungi > Basidiomycota > Agaricomycetes > Agaricales > Mycenaceae > Mycena > Mycena rebaudengoi. The sequence goes on along the minus strand of JARJCX010000015.1, from coordinate 1,563,110 downwards.
AGGAAAACTGACGTGCAGGTACATGGCATAACCTCGCAGGATTGCACGACATAGGTGGCAATAGGATATTATCCTGAGTTTTCCAGCTGTACTCCGACGCTGACTGTCTTATAAGTCAGTCCGTTCACGGGACCAGACGCGACCACGCAGAATGTTCCTCTTCTCACCTTCCCGATCACTTGGCAGAACACTGACACTGCGATCAGCCCAAGATGAGATTTTGCTGTACCTGGAGCGATATCAGCTATCACCGTTTACTTATATAGACCTCCTCCATCTGTTGATATCTCCTTCACGCTTCTTCCGCGACTCAATCCATGGCATCCCCAACTCGAGGTCCAAGTCCAGCCGCCCTTGCAGCAGCAGTTGAACAAGTCAAGCAGCTTTTCGCCACATCATTCATCGGATTTGCCGTGGCCACAACGTCTGTCCCGGCCAAATTTTGCTTATAATCCGTTACTAACTGTTCAAACTCCAGAGCTTATGGAATTTCTGTCCTGCAATGTTACCTCTATTACCGAAACTATCGCACAGATGCCATCCACCTCAAGGTCACGGTATGTGCTACATTGACACCAGTCCCGGCAATGAGTATGACACCCTTGCGCTACTATAGGTGGGGTGCTTATGGTATGTTTGCAGAAATTGTATATATCGCTTCCCTGTGTTGAAAGGAGTCAAGGGTATTCGACACGTTGAACACAATTATGTTTGCCCATACACTCTACACCCTCTTCGTGACGAATTTTGGCAACCTTGCTGCTGATGCCTTCATTCCTTGGTGCGCATATCTTCTACACTTGACATCAATATTGATATCAGTTTTAGGAGCTTTGCTGTGAGTGAACAATTTCGATAGAGAAGAGAGTGATTCCTCAATTATATCCTAGCTTGAAAATGGCCTCCTTGTAAGTGCCTCAGTTTTTTCTCACTACGAGATTTACTGAATATTATTCAGACGATGGTCACCATAACGGCTCAATGGCAAGCAAATATATGCCATTGACTCGTTTCATTGACCGTCATTGATAGTTTTTATGCCTGGCAAGTTTGGACATGTGAAGTTTAATCCCGCTGGTGAAGTTTGAACCGTACCTGATTTTTCCGACCGCTGTCTAGTCGGTCGCAACATAATTATGACAGCCGGAATCGTGCGAGCTCACAATGTCGGATACAAGTATATTTTGGCTGACATTATCAAAAGCTCCTCCTTGCATTCACGTCCTTCGGTAGCCTCAGTTGCATAAATGATGCGTGTTAACTCAATGGCGATGCTCAGGATTCGGTCTCGGTGAGAGCTTATACACAATTGTCTTTCTCATCGCCGAATCTTCTTATTCCTTATAGCTCTCACGGTTCACCTGTATGTTCCCGTATGGCAGATGCGCCCCGACCTTATCAAAATTCCAGATTTCTATTCCCAGAACTGGCGTCTTCGGCGACAAAATCATTTCAAGCAAGTCCTCCGTCGTCTGCTAAACTCATACAAATTATCCGCGCAGGCCATCAGCGGGCCAGTGCAAGGTATTGCTGCTGCCTGCGATATAGCAATCCCGCTCGCCTTAATCTGGTGTCTCTGGTCGAAGAAATCCCATGGAGTGCGAACGTACACAAACTGCAAATTCTCGTTTCAACAAGCTCATTCTCTGGTTCAGGACCGAGCAAATGATCGACGCTGTGATCCTCTATGTTGTCTGTCGTGGAATTTTGACTGCGTAAGCTTCATGGAAGCATATCCTTGAATCTCCTTTGACATCTTTCAGAATTACCCAAATTGTCTTTTTGGTCCTGGTAATAGACGACCTTTATATGATTTCGCATACCCACACTTGACTGTACATTTTTTCAGAGTGCCACCTTTCCTGACCGGACATATTGGCAACCGTTCCATCAAATCGTTGGAAAATGTGCAGTTGAATCATTCGAATTCATATATTCGAACTGACATGCCACGCAGTATATGTGAACTCTGTTGTTGCGTCTCTCAACGTTAGGGACGTAATTAGGGGACAAGCAGAGGTATCTCGATCCATTCAGTTTGAACATTCCCACCCGACAGAAGGAGTGGGCTCAACGGTATGCCATCCTTGCTTCTCTTGTCGTCCTTCCTTCCTGTCCATTTTTGAGGCGCACTCGATAGACCCGAAGCATTCCTCTAGCGTTCATGCATCATTCAAAGACCGAGTCTACCGGGAGCCTTGGTCAAGGGGACACCGTTGAGGGCCTCGGTCATCAGGAACAATATGTTTTCTCGGATCCTCATGCAAATGACACCGTGAGTGGTCTAGCTCAATTTTGTATGCGGTTCTGAGCATGTTGAACCTCATACAGAAGGCGGGAATTTCCAACGCGATCTGAACCTGATGTCCTCTTATTCCCGGTTTCTTTCTGAAACGACATCCACAACATGTACTTGGGGCGAAACTTGATCATGGCAGCTCGAACCTGCGTTGTAATGCCACGTATTTGTTAGTCGCTGAGTTGGCGTAATATATTTTTGCTTTATTCTGCACCGCCGGTATCGAAATCGAGTCGGCCAATTGTATGGTCCACTAACCAAGTCGGGATTCCCTCCAAATTCCCCCAATACGAGTGCGTACCGAGGTTAGTTGATTCCCCAGGGTGGACGCAGCAACGACTCAGATTTTATTCATTATCCTGAATTGACTCAGACCTCAAAGTTCATTTCCACTGAGCGGCCCCGTCAAGGTCAGATGGCCGAAATACTCTGATGGACGGCAGGAAATCCTCTGGCAAACGCAAGGCTCTGTTACTAGGAAGGATGTAAGTTGAAGTTTCCTCAAATGATACACCCTGAGCATCACTCCGAGTTCAAGTTGTCGTTCTGGTTGTTTGCCGTGGCGCTGTTCGATGGCGGCGCTGACGACGGGGACAACGAGGATGCTGTTGGTGCGGTAGAGAGAAGGGCTTTCAAAGCGGTCTGTGAAATAAGGATTCGTTAGCGAAATGACGCTATGAAACAAAAGAAAGTACAAACCTCATACGCCGCTCTCGACCCTCCGCACGGGCCTTGTCCTTGGCGGCCTGCTCGATGTACGGCTTCCTCTGCTCGCCATCGAACTCCTTCCATTTGGCGCCAAGGAGCTTACCGACCTCGCCTGTAGAGCGGGTTTAGCTTGGTTAATATCACAGCGAAGGATGAGGCACAACTCACCGAAGTCGGCGTCGGGGTTCTCGGCCTGGATACTCTCGCGCCAGTCATTGCAGAAGAACAAGTACGGCGACAGGGGGGACTATGGGACCTTCAAAGTCTCCGTTCGTGTCTTTATTCAGATTTAGAAACCAACACGATGGTGGCAGAAAGCAAAGCTTGGGGCCGAACGCGGGAATTGCCGCGCCTGACCAACACCGTTCAACTATTTCGGCAGCACAAATTCATCTCCATATTCTCTGTGTATAGTTTCTATGTACCAATTTTCGTGAAAAGAAATGAGGGTAGGATTTTAGGAACCTTTTTTCGCCAACCAGTACTGGACACGATCAAAAAGCTTCCTCGTTCCTCAGTTCCAACTTCCTGGAACGAGGACTCGGATCTGAAAGTATTTTTCAGCACTGGAAAAAATAGCGGGCTGGATTTTCCTATTTCGACCTACTTGAAGTGATAAAGAATTTGCAAGTCATCCTGGCACTGTACGTCGTACAACCTGAGGCATGTTCAAAATGTCATCTCTCCATTCAAGTAAGTACAGGTCATTTAATAAACTGAACAATACGAGACGGGCAATGCAGAAAGATCTGTGCGCACTAGTACTCACGAGGGAGCAGGAGAAATCGGTTTGATCACCAGCCGTCCTGTTGCTGTTCGCCGCGGCGCTTTTCTTCGCGGCCAACAAAATGTAGATTGCATCAGCGAAATGACGCAGTATAAATTTAAACAATAAAGGCTCGACCTCATACGCGGCTTTCTCGTCCTCCACACGGATCTTGTCCTTGGCGGCCTGCGGTTTCTTCTCCTCGTCGTCAAGCTCCTTCCATTGGGCAGCGAGGAGCACTAGGCCAGTCTCGCCTCCAGCGACAGGGTTAGGATCTTCAACTTATAGATGGTTCCTGTTGATCCCGGTGCATCCCGATGTTTACCGGGGATACCCGACAAGTCCGTGCGCGGTCGGAAGTTGAAGTCGGAGTTTTAACTGAGCCAACACGCTGAGTCAGCAGGGTAAAATTCGCCCACTGTTCGCTCACCCTCCCTTATCCCTGCAGTGCACTCTATAGGCGTGCTCCCCCAAATCCTCAACAAATCCCCCCTTCTCCCTTCGTCTGTTTATCCTTCTCTAGTGAGTGCCCCAATTCATTCTCACCCTTTCTGCGTCAAAATCACCCGCGATAAGCCCCGTCGTCGTCGTCAAACGACGGCGTTGAGCTCGGCCTAGCGCAGTGAGCGCGTCCTTTGTTTGGCTCAGTCGCGTCGCGCTCTTCGGCTTCCCCGCCTCCCCATGTCCTCCACATCCCTCTTCCGCCCTCGAGGCTCCTCTATTGCCCTCATATGCCTTGAAACATGCTGACCGTCGCGTTTCGTCCCCCAGACATGCCCAAGGAAGCCAAACCCAGAGTGAGTGTACCCATACCATCATATTTGTCCTCTTCGTCTGTTTTCGATTCGAGAGCCTCTTGTCGCGGCCTCTCAGCTGCTCGTCGTCGTATCTAGTCGAACGAACCTGACGTTGATCAGGGGGAGCAGGCGCATCAGTCGGTGCGACCTGTATTGATGGCAGTCTACTTTGCCTAGCTCATAGCTAGGCATGCCCTGCACGGCGCCGGCGCCAGCGTGCCCGTCGTCTGCCACGTCACGACGAGTGTGTCGTCGTATTACTCCCGGTCGAAAAAGCCCAAGTAAAGGCTCATCACCTCTTTTTCTACATCTGTGGTCTTCCACGGGTACGGCGAGCAGCTACGGATCATCCTACTCGTCGTATCCCCCATCGACGACGCCGTCCGCGCCTCGGATGCTGTCTGTCACGTTGCCAGCCCCACTAACCCTCCCTTCCCCAGCGCAAGGCCGCCGAAAAGGCCGAAAAGGCTCCCCGCGCGAAGGGCAAGAAGGACCCCAAGGCCCCGAAGCGCGCCCTGTCCGCGTACATGTTCTTCAGCCAGGACTGGCGCGAGAGGATCAAGACCGAGAACCCTGACGCCGGCTTCGGTACGTGCCTTCCTTCACATACTAACCAACCAACCAACCAACTGACCTTCCCAACAGGCGAAGTCGGGAAGCTCCTCGGCGCCAAGTGGAAGGAGCTCGACGATGAGGAGAAGAAGCCCTACATCGAGCAGGCTGCCAAGGACAAGACCCGCGCAGAGGACGAAAAGTCTGCTTATGAGGTTTGTTGTTCCCTCTTCTCCGATCTCCATGAGCTGACGCCTCGTCTTCCTCAGGGCGGGAAGAAAAGCGCCGCAGCGAGCGGCGACGAGGACGAGGATGAGGAGTGATCGACTTGATTTCTCCTCCGCGCTGCGCTCCCGCGTCGGGGTCTCGAGCAATCTTTATGCATTGCCGTATCATATGCTCATATCGTATTCGTTCCGCCATCCATCCGCTCGCTCGTTTCTAACTTTTATCTTGCTACGTTGACCTTATACCTTGTACGAAATTCTATTCGCCGTATTATACTTAGTCGTAGTCTCTCAGCTGTCTGCGTGTGTGTGTTTAAATATAAAACCCTGCTCGATGTTGTATTGTGGTGTGCGTGAGTGGTATTCCAAGGACTTGTGCCGGATCTTTTGTCGTGAGCGGAAGCTGTGTCGCCACCTCAGTACACAACTCTGTTGATGACATCCAAACTTTTCTACGTCATAGTGCCAACGCTCTGTTTTCCAGTGGTATTCGGTACCGTATGTAGTGGCTTGTGAGGGAGTATCCCCCACTGCGATGCAAACACATCGTTGCATAAGGCCCAGAAGAGTCCGCGCGGCGGCGCTCAAAGACTGCTGGGAATCCGAGCGTTTTGTTTCGTTTTGCGAGCAAGTCCGAATCTCTCAAACGATTTGTTGTTACGTTTCGCTGGGATGGAGGAGGTACTTGCTTCACCGAGGACGGAGGGTTTGATTATTATTAAAACTCGATGAATTGATCGCGCATCACTCCCCACCTGCCAGCCCCTAATCGGCATCCACCTCCTTCTGCTTAAATTCGTGTCATGGGTTCTCCTGTCCTTCCGTCTTATCCCTCCGCCCTACTCTACGTCGGGGAGCAAGACACCCCTAGACTTTGGCTCCGAAAATTAGTTACCGGTATCAGCAGCACCAGACACGACTCTGTTGGTCCCATGTCACCTTTTCTTACCTTTGTTGCCTGCCATCCTGGGCGCCCTCTGATTTCCAGCGGTGTGTGGCTTGCAGTATGCAGCGGCCGTTTGGCGGCGCGAGTCGCGGCTTCATGTCCGCGCGACTGCGCCGCAGCAGTTGGGAATTTGAGTGTTTTTCTTTCGTCTTTTCTTCAAGTTCTTTTTGGGATGGAGGAGCGTCGTGTTACGTAGTCCACATAACCAACAGCGCTGGACGGCCGCGGCGTTCCGATCAAGTTGAACGTGAACACTGGTTGGGATCCTCCTTCATCCGCCACCGCGTTGGAAGATATCCGCTGCTTTCAACGGATGAACTTGGTCAGGGTGTTTTGTTACTTCAGCGTGTGCTTTTGGGCTTACAAGTCTTCGTTCAATCTCAGTCAAGATACTCGCCACTATTAAAGGCGCCATTGCGCTTGCGGCGCACAGTCACTGGCACCTCGACGAGATTGCGTAGTATATCCCTGCGATTCTACAGCTCCGAGGCTAGTAGTCCAGAATTCAAACTCTTCGATGCCAATCCCCTCAGTGATCTAGTGGGAGAAATAACACTCCCGAACGGGACTACCTCGAGCCTCAAGTTCGCTCGGCTTCCCGCATCGCCTCCCGCCGGGGAGATATCCACTGCATGTCTTTTCTGGGGAGAAACCAACACAGCTTTGGAAGCCAGCAGATTTCAGCCGGGTCGCCCTCCCAGCCCGTCTGGGCCCGACATGTATACCATCGGACCTAGCGCCGTAGCCGGAACGGGTGTCTTCGCAAAAAGGGACATCGAGTCTGGCGAAACCATCATTGTAGAACGCCCATTCCTCATGGGGGCTTCGCAACCGCCCCCGGACTGTCCTGATCCCGACGTTCTTGGCCCATTGCCGTTCACCTGCATGGACCTGGTGGTTACTCAACGCCTCGAAAAGCGTGAACAAATCGACCTGTTCCGGCTCTTCAGTTCAGACTATTCGATATACCAGATCATGTCTCAAAACGCCATCACGATAGATGACCCACTGCCGGGGTCATACCAAGGGGTGCACTCAGTCGTTTGCAAAGACGTGTCGCGGATTAACCATAGGTGGGTCTGAAAATCTTATGTCGGCGACGCTCACCATTCACCAGCTGCACCCCGAATGTCGATTTGTACTGGGACGCGACCTCGTTCACAGTTTCTATAACCTCCACCAAAAGAATCTCAAAAGGTGAAGAACTCGTCCGCTCTTACGGAGCTCTCCTTCTTCCGCGCGCGGAGCGCAGAGAGATATTACAAAACCAATACGACTTCGAGTGTTCTTGTCCCTCATGCTCTCTTCCTGATAGCGAGTCGAGCCAGAGTGACGATAGGCGCCGTCTCCTCCAGGACGATCTGGGCCGCCTTGACCCCGCTGACGACCCTGACTTTTCCGCATGGTTGTCCGACGCATCACTCCCTGACGATCATGTCATCTCTCGCATCGAAGAACTCGTCAGCGCAATGGAGAGCGAGGGTGTGCAAAACGTGGATTTTCAAGTCATCCACTATACTCGCTTGGTTCGTGCCTACATTGCGTTGGGTGACGCAGAGAAGGCCAAATTCTGGGCGTCGAGAATATTGTTAGCTTCGCTGCACTCGGTGTGGGCGGCCGAAGCTAAGGAGTGGGCTTCCAAAACAATGGCGCGTCCAGAGAGCGACAATGAGTGAGGTCTACGGCAGAAAGCTCGTGGGCGTGGTACTTGAGTTCTATTCCTCACGCGCCCGCCTTTAGCGTCGGCGTTTTGGACATTCTACGGAATAATGCGAGGTTTTCTCGTCGATCTCGCTTCGGATTATTCATAATAGATTAGCACAGCAGACCCCTGCAAGGTTCGACCACCTTCCCCTATGTTCGCAGCGATTATCTTTGCATCGCCATTCGAGATGTTTTCGGTTTCGACGTCTTGAAAGCCATTCTTTTGGCATCCCTGCATCAGAGGTGCTTATACCTCTCCGCTTCACCAAGACTTTCTACCGTTTCGTTGGCTCAATATCCAAGAGGCGGCCCGAACCTCAAACCTATATATTATCAGCAAGTTGTACATAAGTATGGCAGATATCATTTAATGCATGAGATGCGTGTATTCCTCCTTCATACCCTACGGGCCGGAAGAAATCTACTCATCGAACGACAACGGGGTGTTTTCGATCCAGCGCGAGAACAAGTCCTACGGCACACAATTAGCATTTTCACGGCGCGGACACGAAGAACGGGACTTACCAGCGCAGCCTCGGGCTGGTCGTACGGGACCATGTGGCTATTAGCAGGAGTTGTTAGCGACGTGTATTCCAAGGAGGCAGATGGAGAGCCTATTACCCGGCCTCATAGACGGTGACGAAGGTCACGTTCCCGGCGGTGAAGCCCTTGCCGCCGGCGCTCCTGACCTCCCCCGCGAGCTTGCCCGATCCGGCGGTGATCCACGGGATGCCTTTCGCGGCGACGAACTCGTCGGTGAACTTGGACTTGAGCACTTCGAGCCAGCGTTCGTTGCCCATGTAGTTGCACATCATGTCTGCGACACGGCCGTGGTCAATTTCATGCGTGAAAGGGATAACGACGAGGGCCGCCTCGACGCACCAGCATTCCCGGCGTAGACAAGGAGCCTGACGCCGCCGTTGACGAGGTCGGTGAGCAGCTCCGCGCTGTTGTGCATCCCGTCGCCCTGGAACAGGAACGCCTGGTTCACCTCCATGTTGCAGCTCGCAAACTTGAGCCCGGGGTCCACGCCGAGCGCGACCTTGACCGCAGGGTCGTTCATCCAGGTGTCGATCCAGCCCATCTGCGCGTAGCAGAGGTCCCCGTTCTTCTCGCGGTCGCACTGCTTGCGCACGTCGTACGGGTTGAGGCCCGTTTGCATCAGCGGGCCAAATAACTGGCTCTGACAGTAAAGCGCGGCGGGGACACAGGTGAACTTGTTATTGTAACGATAACAGGCATTGATGAGGTTCTGGCAGGTCGGGATTTTGCCGCGCAGCGCGGTACATTCGGCACCGTTGGGGTCGTCGTACACGGGATACGGGCCCTCGCACACATAATCTGCGACGGCACCAAACTGCGGTCCGTCAGGCCATTGGCGAGAACGACCTGCCTCGAATCTCTCACCTGCACAAAGGGGTCCGTTAGGCCATTGGCGAGAATGACGGACGCGAGGTTGATCTTGGTGACGGCGGGGGTCGGAGCGAGATCGAGCTGCTCGTTGGCCTTCCATATCACGCTCGCGATGTTGGGGGCGTACGTTCCGCCTTCATGGCATTAGTATATGTACAAGTAATGTGAAAAGAGAAAAACACGCACCGTACGACTCGGCTGCGATGTGGAAGGGGAGCTTAGCGTATTCAGGGTAGCGTGCGAGGACTGGAAGGTCGCGTCAGGGTGGAGGGGGTAGATGAGATCGAAGAGTGGCTGACAGAGCTCGAGGAAGGCGTAGACGTCCTTGCCCGCGACGGGGCTGTTATTAACCGTCGTACCGCCCTCGGCGTACGAGAAGCCAACGTTGACGGGCTATTGCTCAATAAGAATAAAAAAGGACGAGTACAATTAGAACACATGCCTGGTCCAGGAAAATCATGTTCGCGCTGGAAGTCCAGCTGTACTTGTTAAAGGTGGTGTTCTGGCCCTCATTGGCAACGGAACAGGGGCCGAGCTCGAAAAAGAGTCCGGTGGAGGAGCTGCAGCCAGGCCCACCGTTCAACCACAGCACCAGAGGATCAGTAGAGGGCGAGTTCCGGGATTCAAAGAACCTATGTGTCAGGCCGCGCGTCGGTGGGATGTCCAGCGAACAACGAGAACCACGGACCAGAAGAACAGATGCTTGTCGTCGGCAATATCCAGATAGCCAGAATGCTGCTTAACTGTCGTATCACACAGCTCGGGGTCCGTAACCCGAAGTTGGTGGTCCTCAAAAGACGGATGGGATACCAGTTCGTCTGTGCAGCATCAGTATGGCCCTCCTAAACACGCGAAATGCTCACACAGAAGGCCGTTCTGCTTGATGAACTCCTTGCCATCGTGGAACCAAGTCTGCATGTTCTTCTTGCCCGCCAAAATGGCCTTCTTGGCGTCACTAAGCCATTCGTTCACTGAAATAAATGCATCGCCTGAGAGCCCCGGAATACGGCTGGTGCCTCCCAGGACAATCTGCTCTCCAGTAGGAGAGGCAAGAGAAGTAGAGAAGGAAAGTAAGGGCAGGAGGAGAGTAAACGCCTTCATTGTGGTTGAAGGTCAAGACGCAGTCGAGTCACGCGATGGTCTGCGGACCGCAGTTCAGAGTGACCGCAGTTCAGAGTGTCTGAGTTCACATTGACGGCAGGGTGATTTCCTTTGACAGCTGTCCTCGAATTTATGGTGAACAGTGGGTGAACCAAAGGGTGAACCGAAAGAACCCAAATTTAAACCTGATCCGAGCAAATAATCAAAATTGAAGCTGGGGATCCTAGGATACACAGCAACGTCTTCCTTTGCTCCACCCTCCTCATCTGTCCCAAATTTTGCTACTAGTACGCGTACGCCGAGTTTTGGCACATCCTCCGAGCTCGAGTCACTAGACTAGCAGACACTATGGACGGGGCAGTCGCGGATTTGACCTGGCGGGATATCTTCAGAAACCAACCCTGCGAGGGAAGCGCGCGATTTACCTCTCACGGGACCATTACCGCGCACTTTAACTTCAAGCGACCGCTCTGAGGCGACTGAAAAGGAAGTCAGCAGTTATACACGGAACAGCTCCAACGAGCGATACAAGGAGCGCGGAAAAGAACATGCTGGTGGTGAGTCTCATCTCTGCTGAACTTTGTGGGAGGTGGATAAGGATAAATATTAATGCTATCGTTTTTATATGGCAGGTTCTGCTCGCTCCTCGCTCAAGGATAAGGGCGACAAGCCCGCTACCTGGATTTTTTTCTGATAACATCAAGAACTCACAGGCCGTCTGGGTTACCTACTCTGCGTGAGCCGCATAAATATCTCAAGTACCTTACAACTAATACAAGTTACGACCAGACGTACTGACGCGAAATGGATCCCTTCTTCGACTGCAATGCACGCATCTTGTTTTAAACTTGCCATCCAGGTTGTGTATTCTACAGTAATATTGCCAAGTCCTTATATATGTATATCCAATCCCAGAACACTGCGTGCATCAATCAAGACTTGGTTGGACGAAGCGACGCAGGCCAGTTGCCGTGGAAGACGAAGGTGTCCTCAGTCGGAGGGACGATCTTCACGAGCTTCCCAAGTTCCTCGTCTGCAAGATACGCCAGTCAGCGTGGAATTGAGAAGATGAGATCGAAGAGAGACTGACAAACAGGATCGCTCGGGAGCGCGATAAAGTGCTTTAGAGGCCACGATTTACCACTAGTGACCTCGTCCTTTCTCAGCTGCCGTTGTTCGTTCTACAGCAGGCATCAGAAGAAAAAAGAAAAGGACGAGAATAAACCGACCTCGATCCTCGTCTCCTCCCTGCTCGCCGTCTCGAAATCACCCTCCCGAATCCCCTTGGCCACGAGCTCCCACAGCTTGCGGGTCTCCATCTCGCCCATCTTGCCCGTCGCGTCCTCCCCGCCTACAGCATGCACCTCCTCCTTTGGCGGTGTCACGTCGTGGAACGGCCCGCTGCCGCCTGTGACAAACTTGCTGGTCTGGTGCCACAAGCCCTCGATGACGATCTCCTTGGTCCCCGCGCCGCCCATTCCCGGCTGCGGCGTCATCGTCGCCTTGAACGAGTGGCTCTTGCCGGAAAAGTAGCCCTTGCCCTTGTACTCGACGAGAGTCACATAACCCCCGCCGACAATGTACGTCTGGTCCATCAGCTCGATGTAGTGCGATCCGTACCTACGCGAACCAAATTAAAGCAGATCAACTCCAGTGGGGGCGGAACCCACCAAAGCCCGTCTATCCGCATTTTCGGGAAGGTGAGGAGGTACTCCTCCTCCCCGCCGTTGGGCAACTTCACAGTGAGCACCGCGTGGCCGATCTGCTTGACGATGATGGACCCCCCGCTGGAGCTCGTTTTTTGAGCGTTGTGGCCCGCGAGTTTGAGTCCCTTGGACTCGTTCTCAATGACGTAGGCGGTGATGGGTGGGTGGTGTGAGACTTGCTCGACGACGAGATCGGTCTTGCCGCGCCCATTGTTGTCGGGCCATGTGCCGTAAAATAGCCTGCAATCGCCTGTTTAGCGCGATCGCGGTGGGGTGCCGTGCGACGACTCACTCTCCCAAAACCGGGTTAAGGGGCCTGGAGGAAATTAGCGTGGTGCGCGGTACATGTGTAAAACGGCGCACTTCTTCTCGGACCCCATGCCCTCGTTGCGGGACGTGTATTGCCCTTTAAGGGTGCTCTGCGCCGATTGACTGCGTGAAATAGCGGGCAATTAGGCCGCAACTTACGATGAACCATTTGAGGACAGCCAGAGCGCGCGCTTCTGGCGTTTTGCCGCTTGCGATTTCGGCAAAGAGTTCTGGCCGCTCGCACCAGTAGGCTTGAAGCGAGGGAAAGTATTTGAGACGCATAAGCCAAGAGAGAGAGGGGGGGAGATGCGTCGCTACGCGACGCTAAGGACACGCAAAACGGATCACCACGGTGGATATACCGTTTCGAGCCTTCGGCTCTTCCGCTCGGCCACCTGCGGCGGGCTGCGGGACGCGAGTGGGATGGTCGCGCTGCGCGCCGCCGCGGGGGGGAGGGCGCGAGCGAGGGGCCGACGACTCTGGACGTGAGGAGAGCCCCCGGAGGGGACGCAGAGCGCGCCGCAGGCGCGGAGCCAACTCTACCTCACGACGAAAGGAAAGAAAAGGGAAGAGGAAGACGGGCGAAGAACAGCGAATCGCGGTGGTGGTATGTACGTGTCGCGTGATCGAGCAAGAAGTGACATGTGTCACGCTCGCGTCACACCTAACGCCGATTCCCTCTACCCTTGGCTTATCCTCTGACAAGCCCAAGCCGCTCGTCTCGGAATTTTGTGATTTTGATGAAAATGTGGCTATATTGTCTGTATATATTTTCGTCCAGCCGCCGTGGAGAAGTTCTTCACCAACTTTGTCACTTAGTCACATAACAGTCATACGGTCCGGTAACCCAATAAAAAAATCCTCCTATATTGATGCTGGTGGGATGGCCGCAAGCGGCGAGTCACAAACCAAAATTATTTTCAACAATACGCGCAGCTCGCTCGGGCCGCGCGAAGCGCGGGCTAAGGCAGAACGCGTTGACAGCTGATGACCATAATGCAATGACAAATCCACATCTAATCTAATCTACCTTAACTTACACTCGGGGAGACCGGAACCGGTTACCGAGCGTAGCCAAAGGAAGTCCACGTGCAGCTTACATAACGTCTTTTAACGTCTTTTGGACAAAGCACACGGTAAGACACAAAGCTATCAAAACAAGTTTTGGTTTGTGAACCTCAACACTGCGGCTGGGTAGGAACCTGAGTGTAACCGTACTAGTCTTTTATAGTATATGTCGTCTGGGTTACCTACTCTGCGTGAGCTTGGCGAGATAATCGGCCGCATAAGCCTTACAACTAACACAAGTTACGACCAGACGTACGCGAAATGGATTCCTTCTTCGACTGCAATGCACGCATCTTGTTTTAAACTTGCCATCCAGGTTGTGTATTCTACAGTAATATTGCCAAGTCCTTATATATGTATATCCAATCCCAGAACACTGCGTGCATCAATCAAGACTTGGTTGGACGAAGCGACGCAGGCCAGTTGCCGTGGAAGACGAAGGTATCCTCAGTCGGAGGGGCGATCTTCACGAGCTTCCCAAGTTCCTCGTCTGCAAGATACGCTAGTCAGCGTGGAAAGAGAAGATGAGATCGAAGGGAGACTGACAAACAGGATCGCTCGGGAGCGCGATAAAGTGTTTTAGAGGCCACGGTTTACCACTAGCGACCTCATCCTTTCTCAGCTGCCGTTGTTCGTTCTACAGCAGGCATCAGAAGAAAAAAGAAAAGGACGAGAATAAACCGACCTCGATCCTCGTCTTCTCCCTGCTCGCCGTCTCAAAATCACCCTCCCGAATCCCCTTGGCCACGAGCTCCCACAGCTTGCGGGTCTCCATCTCGCCCATCTTGCCCGTCGCGTCCTCCCCGCCTACAGCATGCACCTCCTCCTTTGGCGGTGTCACGTCGTGGAACGGCCCGCTACCGCCCGTGACAAACTTGCTGGTCTGATGCCACAGGCCCTCGATGACGATCTCCTTGGTCCCCGCGCCGCCCATTCCCGGCTGCGGCGTCATCGTCGCCTTGAACGAGTGGCTTTTGCCGGAAAAGTAGCCCTTGCCCTTGTACTCGACGAGAGTCACATAGCCCCCGCCGACAATGTACGTCTGGTCCGTCAACTCAATGTACGGCGATCCGTACCTACGCGAGCCAAATTAAAGCAGATCAACGCCGGTGGGAGCGGGACCCACCAAAGCCCGTCTATCCGCATTTTCGGGAAGGTGAGGAGGTACTCCTCCTCCTCGCCGTTGGGCAGCTTCACAGTGAGCACCGCGTGGCCGATCTGCTTGACGATGATGGACCCGCCGCTAAAGCTCGTTTTTTGAGCGTTGTGACCCGCGAGTTTGAGACCTTTGGACTCGTTCTCAATGACGTAGGCGGTGATGGGCGGGTGGTGTGAGACTTGCTCGACGACGAGATCAGTCTTGCCGCGGCCGTTGTTGTCGGGCCACGTGCCGTAGAATAGCCTGCAATCGCCTGTTTAGCGCGATCGCGGTGGGGTGCCGTGCGACGACTCACTCTCCCAAAACCGGGTTAAGGGGCCTGCAGGAAATTAGCGTGGTGCGCGGTACATGTGCAAAACGGCGCACTTCTTCTCGGACCCCACGCTCTCGTTGCGGGACGTGTATTGCCCTTTAAGGGTGCTCTGCGCCGATTGACTGCGTGAAATAGCGGGCAATTAGGCCGCAACTTACGATGAACCATTTGAGAACAGCCAGAGCGCGTGCTTCTGGCGTTTTGCCGCTTGCGATTTCAGCAAAGAGTTCTGGCCGCTCGCACCAGTAGGCTTGAAAACGGGCTTGAGCGTCTATCTAAATGACCATCAGGCAACAGGAGCGCACCTGGATACTCGGTAAGGGACACAGGCGATAGGATAAATGGCGGGGCCGTCATGGACGATAGGTCGCCCGATACCGACGCGATTCTGGAGTTGGAGATGAGTTGAAATGAGGCAGGAACTGCGCAATAAATAAATATTACGCTTTGAGAAATGAAGTCCAGCTGCTTCGCTGGGCGGCGGGGACTGCCTAGCATGAAAGTCAGTGCTGCGAAGTATGGATAGAGGATTGGATAGTACATCTGTTTCAGTCATGGTGGAGGGAGGAGAGGAGGAAATGTTGACGTCAAGGCGCTAATGATCGATGATCCCAGATAGGAAACACTTGTCAACACAATTTATATAAATAAACAGCTGGTTCAAATTGCTTGACCAGGTGCAAACCGATTTTTGGCGTTAAAATTACACGATACCACGAAGTTAGTTGCCATTTATACATCATTAACACGGCGTGCGATCTTGATTCGAGCGCGCGCATTATACACCAGTTTCCGCCTGGAGGTTTTCTGTCCACCCGTCTACGCCAGTTCTCTTCCAGTTCCGGTATAGCAGCTACTCGCACCGCCAGATCTCTAGGAAAAGAGAACCGGGGATCCAATATTGGTATTATTCTCCCCGCCCAGTATCTCATATTCTTCTCGTCCCCCAAAGCAGAGTAGCCTCTGACGAGACTCATGCAGTGGAAGACCCGCATCATAGTCCCCCCAACGCGCTCCTGATCCATTAGACGAATTATTTCTCTGCTATGACTGAGCAGATGGTCGTCCGGGAGTGATGCGTCGTTCAGCCATGCCCCAAACTCCGCGTCGAAGCCCGGGTCGTTCGCCGTAGCCTTGGATAATTCTGAATATATTCTCCGGAACTCGTGGCTCAGAAGCCGTCGATTTTCGTCGTTTCTCAATGACTCGTCGGGGGGGAGTGCGCATGAGGGGCAAGAGCATTCAAATTCGTAAAACTTCGCCAGCTGCTCCCCGCGTTGTGCACGTGGAACAAGAGCGTTGTCCAGGTAGGAGGTGAGCAGCTCTTCGCCTTTGGTGATCCGCGATAAGGCCTGAGTGGAGAGCGTAAACGAGCTGGGGTCCCAATTTTGTATCACATTTGGCGCGCAACTGCCAGAAGTGCGAATATTAATGAGTCCCAGTCAACATTCTCCCAAAATTCCTACCTGTGATTTATGCGTGAAGAATCCCGACATACGACTCCATAACCGCCTTCATAAGCACCCGGCAGCTCGTCCACCACCCAATGTGCGTTGAGGCGGAAAACATCGAACGGGTCGGAGGTGCTAGTCGAAAGGTTCAAGAACTCGGTCTGTTGCTGAGGTGGAAGCTGCTGTATGACTTCTTCTACCGCGTATGACATCAAAAGCGTCATCTGGCGTTTTTGTTCTGGCGAATAACTCTGGGGCATCTCGCGGGGTAACAAGAGAATCGGTCTCTCGACGAGGATGGTTCCCCCGAGTTCGATATCCGTCCTGGCGAACGCACCGGTCCCAGAAATCGAGCTAGCACCAATAATGTACATATTCGATTCTGGCGGAACGGGAGAGTGCTCGAGTTGAAAGTCGCTTGCGTCTAGAGCATCTTTCGTCTCTCCGTACAAAATACACCTGCACAAGGCGTTTTCGATGGTCGTCGTTTTGGGGAACAACACAAACCGGAGGGTGGTAATAATCGGGCCGCCTGGAAGCACGACTCGTCCTATCACATCGTTATCGCTCAAAGCACCCTGCGGGCGTTTGAGAACTTCATAGCTGGGCGCATCGGAGCTCGAACTTGAGGAACGGTGGAATGTATGTCTATGCTTATTTGACAGGCTTGGACGCCGCGCGTACAATCTCAGTAGAGACATCCTCTGCATACATGTTCAGCGGTGTCAAACCGCGAAGAAAGCGTAGCTCATACCGACAGCATCACGAAAGAACGTTCAAAACAGTGATATGCAAGAACGAAGGCCAGGAGGGAGATGAGAACAGAGGTACAACGGCGCCTAACGGCGCCGGGCGCGCTCGCAACACGAGCGGCGAGGTTACGACATCTACGCGGGCAGTCAAATGCTGTCCAGTTAAAAGCCGACGCTCTGGTTGAGAGAAAAGAGAGCTAAGAGTCGTATTGATTGTCCAGCACTTGGCAGCATTTAAGGCTGCTACACGGAGTTCAAGTTGAGCGTTGAACCTCAGGTAGCGTGACACCGCAGTGACAATCATTGTCCAACTCCTGCTTAGTCATTTTACAATTACACCATTTGCTTTTCAACGTCCGTCTTTTGCTCTGTGTTCTGATTCCATTTTCCTGGGTCTACCACCAGCAGGCTCATTAGCTATATCGTTACAGTTAGCCTCTTCGGGAGCCAATTTGAACAACCTTCTTGCAAATCCGCTCTGTGCACGAACTAGTAAGTCAAACGGCTCCGAGTTAGCTACTCCGTATTATCTTCGTTCTCTATGTCATTCATTGTGACCCCTCCAATTTTGTTTGCCGCGGTCTATAAGGATCAGGGTACTCTTGGACGTCTTTTTCAACGCTTCCACGACGCAAATTAAGAGGCGCGGAGTTGGCGCGGGGTAACTGTTTCAGACCTCAAGCATCCTCTATGGCTACTCGGTTCGAGGTGTTTTGCTCTTCAAGATAATAACCGGTTCGTGTACTTTCATGCAGTTGTAGTGGACTTAGTATCATCTCTGCACCGGACCATTCGGAGGATACATTCCACTAGCAGCGAGTGAGCGCTTTGCGCTACTTGGAACTGCTTGGGGCTGGAGTTACCTGGAGCTACCGGGTGGCGGCACTGCCGTTGCATACAAATGCCCACTCCCAGCCACTCCCACATTGATTTTTTATGGCAAGGCAGTTGCGAGCCGGTCTATATATCGCCGATGGGCGCCTCGCGCGCGCTCGTTTTGTTCGGCATCTTTTTGATTCAGACTGGTACGCGCAAGGTACGCGTGCTACATTAACAGAGGGCAGTATCCAGGCAGAACACACGATAACGAGTTTCAAGTTCTACACATCAGCACAAGAATAATGAGCGACAAGAAGACCTCTAACCGGATGGATATCAGTCTATATCAGTTTTTTGTCAATTTTGGCGAGCTCTGACCTATCCTGATCTGTTATTTCTCATGTATCAATGATGGGCTGTCTACGGGAAACATTGAGCGCTGGTCGCTCCACGTTAGTCCAAATAGCAATCGCTGCCGTCCTCCGTCAAAAAAAAAAACAAGTTTAACTCAGGCAAGCCAATGCGTGCTGGTTTTGCAGCGATCTGAGGTGCGGCGAATGAATAGTATACTACTAGCAAGGGTAGTGCAAGGGTAATTATATGCGGGGATCGGCGGCAGAAGCAGACCGATCGACTCAGCGCCGGCGCCCACCATCAGAGATATCATTGCGATCAAATGCCGACCAGACTTACTTAAAACCATTTGGAATGTCCGCTCTTATTCAAAGCTCTTCCCTTCCTACTCTCACTCTCTTTTTTCTTGCCCCGCTAAAATGGCTCCCAACCGCCTGCAGGGGAAACGTTCCTCTACTGGATTGCATAATTTGAAACCCGGGGTCAAGCCTTCGGTTGCGACTAAGGTCGTTCCCGAAGTACCGACATTCACCCGGGTCGCCTGGACCTTCGGACGCGGCGCCGTTCTGTGGAGGATCTGGCCTGCCACATTGATGTTCACTCTTTTTGCTGCTGGCGTTGTTTATTTTTATGATTTCATGGGTGGTCATGAAGGCACTTTCAAAATTCCTAATGTGATGTTGACTGTGCTTGGTGCGTCCTGTACCCTGTGGCATCTCTGTAGGCCCTCCACTAACGCGCTTGCAGGTGTGGTCATTGGCTTCGTTATTTCGTACCGGTAGCGTTTCCGCACAATATCTTTCAAGATTTACTAATGTGCTGTCAGGGCAATGTCAGGTTACGATAGGTACTGGATGGGTAGAGCTGCATGGTCGGATATAATCAGAAACTCTCGGACCATGGGCCGCCTGATTTGGTACCATGTACCTGCCCGGCTGACGGTCAAGACCGAGCAAGAAACCATCAGCGGCAAAATCATACGGTCCCCGCAAGAGTTGTCAAAAGCCATGGCTGAAAAACGGATGGCTCTTGACCTTGTTCAAGCGTAAGCTTCCTCGATTTAAAAAAAAAAAATGCTGACGCGGTTTTATGCAGTTTCGCGGTCGCTCTCAAACATCACATTCGTGGTGAGCTAGGCATATACTATGACGACCTCTACGACCTCGTCCGCCCGCTCCACGACGTACGTCCTCTTTATTCCATTATCTATACATTCCTGAACTTTCCCGGTAGCACGGCCACACTGCAGAGCAACAAAAGAAGCACGATGCGACCAGAAGCCCACGCCAGATCGCAAACCCGCGTATGACCTCCGCGTCACACCTGCCACAGGCCCAAACACCACCCCCTCCTTCCACTTCCTCCGGCCCGCCGAAGGGACCTGCCCTCCTCCCCGCCGGCAACATCTATGGCACCTTCGACGGCTCCCGCAACGGCTCACGCACCTCGCTCAGGCATCACCTCCGCCGCAGCCCTTCCGAAGACTCCGTATCATCTGTCCACCACCCTCTCCTTCCCGGCAACATTGCAGACGCTGAACAACAAGGCATGCCAGAGGTCGCACAGACTCTCATACCCTTCGCTGGCCTCTTCTCTTCCATCCGCAGCTGGTTCCAGGGCAAAAAACAGGCGGCAGTCATCGTATGTATTCATTGCACTTTTGGATGTCCGCCACTATAACTAAATTTAATCTGTAGCCATCGCACAACACCCCGCCCGAGCGCAAATGGGGCGGCCCGATCCACCCCGACGTGAAGCTCATGAAATTGCAGGCCCAGATTGGAGAGAATTTACCCGAAGAGATCCTGCGCTGCATCAGCGAGTGGTGCAGTGTACTCGAGGACCGCAACACCGTCCCGGGCGGCAGTTTGGGCGGAATCATGGGCGGAATCGCGGCATTCGAAGCAAACTTGGCCAGTGCGTGATTTAGCCGCTCCACGACATCCCCCAGCCACTGACAATTTTGCAGCACTGGAGCACATCTTAACTACCCCACTTCCCTTGTGCGTCTTTTGGTCCTGTTCTCCATTCACCGTTTCTGATTTGATTTGTTTTCAGTGTCTTCGCCGTTCACATCAGGTTTGCTTTCTTTTCACAGCGCGTCTATCCATTACTGATAACCAATCGCTCTCATTAACTAGACAGTGAGTTGCCTTGTTTTTTCTTTCTCGCGCAATGCTGATTTGTTTCCCAGTACCGTCTGGCTCTACCTCTTCCTCCTACCCTTCCAGCTTGTTAGCGACTTTGGCTGGCACACCGTCCCTGCCGTATGCCCTCCTTTCCCTTGTTATTCCCTCGCTGAGCAATTTCGTCAGGTCTTCGTCGGTACCTTCATCTACCTCGGATTTATGGCTGCTGGTGACGAGATCGAGCAGCCATTCGGTATGTTTCACAATTCCCGCGTTTTTTCTGTACCTTCGCTAACTTTGCGCAGGCTACGATGACAACGACTTGGACCTCGACATGTTCTGTCAGGACATCATCGCGGAGGACATCGCCAGCCTCAAGACTGCGCCTTGCCTCAACGCATACCTCGGCCCTGAAGAGCCGACGCTCATCCGCCACCGCTCGATGACCCTCACCGAGGCGACCGCTCGGGATGAGTATGACGATATCAGTGATGTCGAGGCATGATGTCCAGAGCGTCTTCCTGGGACCGTGAAGCATTCATCCTTCAGATCTGACCCTTCGAGACGGGGCTAGTTCCCGTCCTGTTAGTATTTATGTGCTTATATTGCCATTACACACCTCTCGTTCTGCTCTGCTGCCCGTGTACTTTATTATAATCCACCTTCATTTTCTTCTTTCTAAGATATCGTGGATATAGGCATGAGTGAAGTTCGCAAAAGCAACACAGCCACCCATAATTTCCTTTTCCGGTCTCAGGAGGAGCACCTCCCGTTTTGTTTCTTCCGCATCCATTTAGCCGGTAACAGTCAAAACTCAGGGCAAGGTATGGTCAGATAGAACAAGATTCCTGCCGAAAAGAATGAAGCCGCAGTCGACTTGCTGGACGGTAGCAAGCAGGTTTGAAATGTTTTCCGTATTATCATCAGCACACCGTGACGGCGCACTCGTTGAGTAGAGTAGACTCAGATACAGATCTTTTCTGTCTCCACGACGAAAAGGAAAAGAACAGATAAATTACAAGGCCAGTGCGAGTTGCGGCCTCCAATAGCAGGTGGACCGAGAAAGTATTTCGTAATCTCTTTCAAAATGACTACTTAGTCAGAACTTGGGTAAGGTTAGATGTACTGAATAGCAGGATTCCGAACTCATCAACGTCCTCCAACCATCGGTCGGCTCTCTCCCGGCGGCGATTTCCAATCGCCTCGTCGGTGTTCGGCCAAAAGTCTTCAATTAGGGGACCACCAAGCGGCCAATTCGAGATGTGGCGATCATACGCTCTCTCCCACTCTGCTTCGTCAGAGGCCGCCCATAATGCCTTATTTGACGACGCAGGCAGTTGTCCCAACTCCGTGGCCCTGTAGCAGGCCGTATTGTTGGAACAGTTGAAAACGTGGTCGAACATGTACATTGTATACAATGTTCGCCGCTTGGCCTCGGCTAAAGCCCAAGCCTTCCACGTTGGCCGAATGGTAGATCCCTCGAAGCCGGTCAGTCCAGTTTCCGACATTGCTGACGCGAGTTCCTGGATATTTATCATTATTGCTGAGTTGACGATGCTGTTGCCGCTGTCGGTGTTGATAGAGAAGAACGCGTAAATTGACAACAACAGGTAGGCCTGGCATGCGGATAAGAGCGTGATGTCGTCGTAGGTCTGGTGCTGTGCGGGAGTGTCAGCGAAATAAATGAATAGCCGGTCAGCATCACCTCTGCAAACAGGCGACTCATCTCTCCGGTTAATGTCTCTATAACTAATAATTCACTGCCAGGCTCTTTATTCTCCCACATGCGAAGAATACTTCGGCAATTCGCCAATGGCCGCTGCGGCTGGAGGAACTGCAAGGGATGCATGAGTGGAGGTAAAGCTCCTTCCCTCAGCATCATTTTGGAGTAAGACTTGAGGACGCGAGACACGTGTTGAATGACTCGAGGTGATATGTATTTGGGAATAAGCCCTGGCGGAGGAATGAGAGCATCTAGCCAGCGAGACCCGATTCGAACGGTTTCCAAAGTCGGGGCTCGAGGGGTACTAGTAATGAGATCCTTCATGCTTGGGCTACCATCGCCTACTACGGTGCGAGGAGAGAGCGGAGGAGAGACGGCAAGGACTGAATTTGGCAGAGTCAAGTAATGGCATGCAAGACTCCTAGCTTGGCATCTGGCACAGGAAGGTCGTTCAAGCCCGCATCTTGCTTTGGCGTCAGAGCAATTTTGACAGGCTTTTTTCCGAGTGTTTCTTCCCGTTTGGGTTTGGGATGGTCCTACTAGTCAATATTTAACAGGTATCCAGAGAGGTTCATTGGCAAAAACGAACTTTCCGAAGTCGACATGGTTCCAGAAGGAAAGAGAGCGATGCGTAATCAACTTGACGTCAGACTCAGAGACCACACTCATATTTTACTTACACGATTTCCACAATTTACAATAAAATGTGAACGACTTCGCTGCCACGCACATGAAGAAGCTACTTCTCTGCAGTATTGCCGCTAAGAAAGAAGTTTTGCTACCTCAGCTTCGAGCGAGTCCACGTCCACACCCATACCCGACAAGGCCTCTTGAACATACTCCTTCGCTTTCTCATACATCCCCTCCCATGAATCTCGCTCGACGTCCGCTCCAAGCTTGCTGGAAAGGAAAGCCATGCCCAAAAGTGTGGCAACAACCTCGTCCGATGCACCAGCAGGGACTATGGCGCGCACTGCCTGCATATCTGTGTTTAGGCTCACGACGGTGAGAACCTCGAGGGAGAAGCACCCGTCGAAGGATTGTAGACGGGCGAGAGCTTCGAGCGGATCCGTCACGCGGCGTTTCTTTTTCGCGGGGCCGGTGGACTCGGCGTCGATGGACTGGGAGTTGTCGTTATCATCCTCGTCCTCGTCCTCGTCTTCGTCCTCTTCTTCCTCTTCCTCGTCTTCTTCCGGGTCCCTAAGTATCCGCCTATGCCGCTTTGCCCCACCGCGACCCAGACCCTGCCCACCCAGTCCACGACCAAGGACAGACTGGGACTGGTATGCCGACACGGTGACGACCTGGATTTGCTCGGCTGTGGCGAGAGGGGCAACCGGGACAGGATGAGACTCGTCAACCGCAACGAACGAAGTGTGCGATGATGAGATCGAGTACGTTTTCGCGAGGCGGACGATGTTCGCCTTCACTGTACGGGCCAAAAGATCCGTGTCGTCTGGGGTCGTGAGCGTCTTCACAAGATCATGCTGCCCATCTTCGAGATCCTGTATGATCTTACGCGCCGCCAACGCGTGGACGGCGGACGGCGCCTCGGGAACGTTATGAAGGTGGCTGAGGGTGACAGGAATGGATAACTCGATCTGAGCACCTTCTGAAGTGGCACCGCGGAGAGTCACGGACTGGGGGATCGCCCCGCCTGTTAATTATTAGGAGCAAGTTATCTTTAACAAGCCCATACGTACCCTGCAAGATAGCATACAAATTCAATCGGATGCCGGGGAAGAGGTTGCGAATCTTGAACGGCGCTTGCTGGACCATCGGAGGAGGCGACAGTACAACCGGAGGGGGAGGGGGAGCCGGTGTCTTGTCGACATGGAGGGGGTCGACAGTCTCGTCGAAGATGTTAAGCGCCTGCGTCGGCGTCTTTTCGTCTTCTACCATCTCGAATTCATCATCTGCCTGCGCCACCGTACTATTCGCCGCGGGCTGCGCAAAAGGCCGTCCCCAGTCGATGGATATACCCGAAATCACCGGGGTCCTCGCCGCTTTCAACAACCTCGCTATCTTGCCCGTGAATGAGGCCTCCTTTTCACCCACCAGCATACACGTCCCATTTCCCACCCGCGCAATTCCCTCACACATCGCAGTTGACACCGAATCTCCGATACCAAGGACCGACACCCGCACTGGGGCGCCATCTGGCGCGCGGGCCACAGATGCCTTGACCTCGCTAAGCACAGCTTTCAAATCCCAAGCCTCTCCGTCGGTGAGCACGAAGACGCTGGTAGGCCGATCGAGCTTGCGTCCCTCGAAGCACTTCTGCAGCGCGAGGCGGATCTCCGTCCCACCGAAGTTGGCTGTTATGGTGTCGACGTGCGAAGTGGCTTCCTGCAGTGTTGCCTGATTGTACGGGTTGCTCCCGGCCTCCCACAGGGCGGTGCATCCGCTGCCGAAGGACATGATCTGGAAGTGGGAGTCCTTGTGCGGGAGGGAGCGCAGCATGATCACGAGCGCCTTGCGCGCCGCGGAGATGCGCTTGCCCTCCATGGAGCCGCTGCGGTCGACGAGGAAGATGAATTCTTGCCGGGCAATGTCAGGGAGCGTGAAGCGTGGGACGAGAGAAGCTGTCATCGCGACGGTGTCGTGCGTCGGGGAAGGGTGCAACTCGGCAACGCAGCGAGGGGCGTCGAGTCCCGCGGACTTGATAGTGAGCATAAAGTCCTTGTCCAGGACCGAGTCAGATGACAGCGACACACGGGCGTAGTTGGAGAACGGGAGTTCCTTGAAGTTGGGGAGGCTTGGGTCGGGCCCGAGCTCGGTGGAGACACTGTGCGAAGGGCAACTGATCTTGGCGATGGGCGCGGTTGCCTCCACAGTGGCGGCGACATTCAGGAAAGGCGTCTTCGAGAACGCTGAAACAAATACTGCACTTGTGGATGAGGTCGTCGTATTGGGTGCTTGGCCGTAGCGGGCACCAATGTGAACTGGTAAATGGAATCGGATGGAGTCGTTCTCCTCGTCTTCCGACAGCTCTGTGGCGTAGACGAGCTCGACCTGGACCTGCTCGTTGGATGGGATATTGCCCACAGAAATCTGGAAGACTGTGACTCAATCAGTGATGGGCGACCATCGGCAGCGCGCATGGCACCTACCATCGGGGGTCTGTTGCTCCATCAACGATGCCTGCTTGCCCTGGGCCACCGCAGCGTCGTACGTTTTCCTGGCCTCCTGCTTCTCCTGGACGCACCCGACCACTCTGGTGCCGTCCTGCTTGATCATAACGAATCCGCAGACCGCCGCCCGAGCAGGGATCGGAAACAAGTATGTAGCTTCGATAGGGAAGGCTGCATCGTTGCCGTATGTTTGATTAAGCGTCACTTGAGCGGCAAGCTCTTTGATACTAGCCTCTGCACGGACATTCAGTAGAGGTAGCGAGATGCGTTGCTCTTCGCGATAATAGAACAGTCCAAAGACTGAGGAATGGGTCGACATGGTGGTGGTTGGGTGTTAAGAGAGTACCGCGCGGAGGCAGGCCTTATATAGGTCGCGTGAGGCGGTGACTCGGCAGGTTCCCAAGACTTCGGTCCCGCCGTTGTTAGACTGATAATGACAGTGCTGCCCCCTTTCGCGTGAGTTGGCGAGTGGGTGGTCCATCCAAATCCTTGAAATGACAGTCATGACCAGTCCATCTGGCCCTGGAAGTCCGCAGATCGTCTCCACAAATGCACGTAGAATTGAAATCCCGTTCTTCTTGGGCATTCAGCAGACAACTCAAGTACACCTCGAGGTTTGAATTTGTCGATTTTCGTGAGATTGAAGACACCGAGCGCATAAGGATAGATCTTGACGTGAGTCTAGACGAATACCGTCATACAAGGCTTCGGTACTGCAGCTCATAATAGCGCGGAGAACGCGCCAGCGGGGGCAGGAGGAGGATGTTGAGAGGAAAGCTTAACCTAAGTTTGGAGGCGAGGTCGATGCCAAGCACCACTGCCACTCGGACCATTGCGGCTTCGGATAGATATCGGAGCTATAGCCGGCAACTGCCGACCCTTTGTAGTTGAACAAACCAACATTCAAATTATCCCTGGGACGAGAGCGCAATCAAGCAGGGACGTCGAGTGGAACAAAATATCAACAGATTTCACCCATGTGCGATCTACATGCTTTTCTAAGCTTGGAGGTCCTAGGAGTCCAGTTTGACAAACTCCTGTTTGCCTGGTTGCGTAGGTGGGATACCGCGAAGGGATAACGGCTGGCAAGAAATCCGCTCTCCAGGAAGGCTTCGACGCCGGCGTTGCGCTGGTGGGGGCCCTGTTGGGCCGCGACCTCGGGTTCCTGCACGGCATGGCTTCTGCTCTGGTCGCGTATCAGGGCTCTGCCAGTGGGGCCTGCCAGCACGCAGCGCTGCTGGCGGAAGCGCGCGCGATTGCCGCGGCTTTGGGGGCAGTGCGGCTCTCTGACATCGTCCCGCGCGATCTCGAGGCGGAGGAGCATGCGCGGCAGCATCTGGCTGATTCCGAGGATGCGGATATTATGGAAATGGAAATGGAAGGTAGCGAAAAACTGGCGGAGAAACTCAAGATGGAGATATTGGAGGACATTTTCTCGCAGCTTACTGCTGGAGGCACGCAGGCCGACGCTGAAAACACGCGCCCCACTGTCGAGGATGTCCGTGTTCTAGAGGCCTGACTGCAGGCCTTGAACGCGCGGCTTGCGCTGACTATTGATCGAAGTTGAAGGCAGCTTTCTGACATACCTACTTTTGCTCCAGGTGACTATCTTCTTTTTCTTTGGGCTGGACATAACTAATATCCTGTGCAGCACCAGCCATCAGTGCTTCAAGATTGTTTCATGGCAAGTGCACTAAGGTGTATTGCCGAAGCATCCGCGGACTCGGCGACGGTTCGTTCTCATGTCCCTCGCAGTCGCTGTCTCTTTTTCTCATTCGCATCTTTTACTTTTAGCTGTCTTCGAGCTAAGGCAGACTTACGAGCGAGCCTTACTCTCACTGAGTGAGATACGAGTTTAGATAGGGCCCATGTCATAGCCACTCTCTCTGCTTTCACCCGTCCAGCTCGAAATCCTCAAGCTCTTTCCAGCATCTCCTGGTCCTCAAACTTTTTCATCCCTTAGCTGTTACTTTCCGTTCGGTCCCAAAATTCTAAAGCCGTTTCTCAACGAGATCAAGCTCCTAGTTCACGAGGGCTCTTCAAAGTTCAAAGCAATGGATGGGTTCTCTGCGCCGAGACATTTGTTGACTGGGCTCCTCCATATTCGGTCTATACTGGATTAAGTCTCTTGTAAGTAGGGCCAAGTTCTTCCGCAATGGTCACACTTGATTTCGCCGATTGTGTTAAACGCTGTTATTTAATTTTCAACTTGCACACGTAGCTTAAGCACTGCGTTGAGGCCGTTTGTAGTCAGAGGCTGGCTACATTGGTTCACATTGGGTCACATTGGTTTACCCATAGCCTACCCCTGGTAGACGAGGGGATCGACATAGGTGTTTGGCTACGCTTGGGTAGCCTGGTACACAGGAGGTAGTCACATGCTGTCACAGTGTGACTACATTGGGCTACATTGGGTAGCCCAATGTGGACCCACCGCGACATACCATATCCTGCCCGAGGATTCCTGTCATATTATGAGAGCATGTCTGAAAAGGTCTGAAATGACGCGCCGCCGGTGCCACGTGCGGCTTGTGCCGCATCAGAGAGCCAAACATGCCATAACTTTGGTAATGATGGCCACATCAGAATTGACGTTGAGAATCATTGCACAAAGACTTACTTGGAAAATACCACTACAAGCCTATCAATGTAAATTGGAGCTCCCAAATAGTTCTCTCACTTGGTGTACCGGGGTCTACCCTGGGTAAACCCTGAGTCTACCAAGGTACCCCTAAGTAGACACAGTTTGGGTAGGGTAGACCATGCGACAACAACTGTGTTTACACCGTTATTCCCAGGTACAGACGTGCCCATGTCTACTCCCTTGTCTACCCCCGTAGCCATACCCTGTGACTACGAAGGGCTTCAACGCAGTGAAGTGCGCCACTTGTTCAGTAGCCTTTATTAAATGCGCTCGGAACAGCTGTGGGTCTAGACTAGATCTTCAATGATCCCCGTTGATCATCCGTGGTCGAAGTAGAGTTTCAAGACTGACCGTTACTATGAAGATTTTATTTGTGACCTTTTGAATTATATTTATCGCTCATATTGATTCCCACACAAGCGTCATATTTCTGAACAGAATTCTTGGAATCATCTGCGTTTCGGGCATTGTGGGAGTCAAGTTATGGCAGAAACATGAAGAGCTCTCCCAGGTAACTGAAGGTGTGGGCAGTACGTTGTCTTAACCACATGGTTCTCCACGAGCTTGCCGCAACCCCATTTGAAAGGTTGACTCTCTCTGCCCGTCTGCAAAATTAATATTACTCGCCTTACATCCGAATTACAACTTGAAGACCGTATGAAACGATAGTTGTATCTTCACCGCATATTTTTATCTTCCTGTTATTATCAATTCGATATATATCGCTTTGGCCGGATGCAAATATCCTCAAAAGTCTACAGACCCCCTTGCAATTTATGAATCACTTGCTGAAACAGGGCTTCGGTTAAATGAGCATACTTGATGAATTCACGGACCCTCCTGACGCTCAAGTGCGCTGTTCACGGTACCCGGTCGGTTAAATGAGTCAGCCCAGGCTCAGGTCCAAAGGTTATCACGCCAACAGATGAGGAATCAGTCGCGGGATAATCCGAGAATTGCTCCATGGCGCCTAATTTGACAGAGAATTCACTCACATACTTAAACTTCCCCGTCTTAGAGCTCGGGGTCGGCCGAGAAAATGCTACAAGAGACAAATGGCATGATGTATACTTACGCGGAACTTGAATGAAGGACAGAATCCATCTCATCTCCCGCCCGACTCCTGGATCAGATGTTGCATGTAAACTGGCGCGCCGTCTTTCAGGCCTTCACGGTGCATGGTTCCCACTAGAATGCCAAAATACAGTTCGGCGCGCGACCTACGACGTATTCAGAGTGTATACTGTCTAAGATCCTCGACAAACGCCGTTATTATCCCGCTAGGTGAAAGGAACATATGCTCCAACACGTATTTGAAAGTGTGGTGGAGCTATTGTACGCCGTCCAAGGCCTTCATAGTTTTTATGGCATCTCGGCGTTTTCCGGGGATGAGAAAGATGATCCGCCACTATTTCCCCCCATTAGATGACCGTAAACAGACTCGGTGACACATTGTAACAACAAAATTGCAGCAATACACCTGGATCTACAATGTCCGTCCCTTCATCAATTTTTAAGCAGGCGCGCCGCAGTTATTAATATTACGTCGCGACCGATCTGTGTCTCGTGATCGCGTGAATCCACACGTGATCGCCGCCGCTTTGATTCTGACCAACTTGACTCGTCTTTTTTTGCCTCGGATTGAGGGTCCAATCGACATCCTGGGGTTGTAGTACTACCCCCACTGACTCTTACTGTTACTTTTGCCTCGGTCTCATGGACCTGCCCGACGATGAAAGTGAATGGAATCAAATCACGGGCGCGAATTGGCATGGCCTTGGTCTTACCGATCCAATAAAGAGAGTTGAGGTGTGCCCGAACTGCAATCAAGGTCTCTCGCCGGAGTTAATGTGTGGCTAGGACAAATGGCTTTTGTTGCCTGCCTTCTTGAAAGTAAAAGGTCTCGTCAAGCAACATATCGATTCCTTCAACTATTTTGTGGAAACGGACATTAAAAACATCGTGAAGGCAAACAACAAAGTCACTTCGGATGTTGACCCCCGATTCTGGCTCAAATATACTGACATTAACGTCGGGCTTCCGGATCGGAACGAGGACGCGGCGATCGACAAAAAGGTCACCCCGCACGAGTGCCGCCTACGCGACATCACTTACAGC
Organism: Mycena rebaudengoi; assembly: GCA_029282285.1. Classification (NCBI taxonomy): domain Eukaryota; kingdom Fungi; phylum Basidiomycota; class Agaricomycetes; order Agaricales; family Mycenaceae; genus Mycena; species Mycena rebaudengoi. The sequence continues at coordinate 1,532,918 of JARJCX010000015.1, read as the reverse complement.
GCGCCCGTCACCGTGACTATCCATTATACCCGGGGAAAAAACATCGTCCAGCGAAATGTTAACATTGGGCGGCTCCCAATCATGTTACGGAGTAGCAAGTGCGTCTTGACAGGGAAGAGTGACGCCCAGCTCGCGCGCATGACCGAATGCCCGCTGGATCCTGGTGGATACTTTGTGGTGAAGGGTACAGAGAAGGTCATCTTGGTCCAGGAGCAGCTGAGCAAGAATCGTATCATCGTCGAATTGGACAGCGTGAAGGGGACTGTGCAAGCTTCCTGTACATCGTGCGCATCTATTCTCTCTCAGACTTCTCTGTCTGAATATTTCGCTGGTACAGATCCACCCACGGCGGCCTTAAATCTAAAACCTATGTAGCCACGAAGAAGGGAAAAATCTACCTCCGCCACAATTGCGTTCATGAAGACATTCCTATCGTCATCGCGCTCAAGGCATTGGGCATTCAGTCGGACAAGGAGATTCTTCTGCTTACGGCTGGAACTACGGAGTCGTACAAGGCTGTCTTTGCCGCAAATCTCGAGGATGCTGCAAAGCTGGGAGTGTTTACTCGTCAGCAGGCGCTGGAGTACATAGGGACACGCGTCAAGACGAGTAGAAGGGTTATGGGGCCGCGGCGGCCTGCATGGGAAGAAGCGCTGGAGGCTCTGGCCACAATTGTTCTGGCGCATGTGCCTGTGAAGGGCATCGACTTTCGATCCAAGGCTATCTTTGTCGCCACGATGACGCGCAGAGTACTCATGGCCATGGAAGACCAAAAGATGGTGGACGACAGAGACTATGTCGGGAACAAACGTTTGGAGCTGTGGGTCTTTTCTGAGCGGTGCTTTGAGACGCTCAACTCATTTATTTTACAGAGCGGGTCAACTTCTTGCTTTGCTGTTTGAGGATTTGTTCAAGACGTACAACTCGAATCTGAAATCCGCCATCGACAAGGTCCTCAAGAAGCCGTCGCGCACGAACGAGTTCGACGCCTTCAATACTATGCGGTTCCAGGGCGATCATCTTACATCGGGTTTCACGCGGGCCATCTCTACCGGCAACTGGTCCCTCAAGCGATTCAAGATGGAGCGTGCAGGTGTTACCCATGTTCTCAGTCGGCTTAGTTTCATTGCCGCGCTGGGGATGATGACCCGTATCTCGTCTCAGTTTGAAAAGACGCGTAAGGTTAGCGGTCCTCGAGCGTTGCAGCCGAGTCAGTGGGGTGTGCTGTGCCCGAGCGATACACCTGAAGGGGAGGCTTGCGGTCTGGTCAAGAATCTGGCGCTGATGACACACATCACCACCGATGTAGAAGAGGAACCCATTATCCGACTTGCGTTTATGCTTGGCGTGGAAGGTGCGATTCCAATCGCATCGCTGGCGCGTACTCTAACTATACAGATTCAACTTAGACATATGTCTTGCCACTGGCACCGAGATATATGGGCCACATACATTCGTGGTGAATGTAAACGGAACGATCATCGGCCTTACTCGGTATCCGACGCGCTTTGTCTCGCAGTTCCGACGACTACGGCGGGCACGCCGTTTCAGTGAATTTGTGAGCGTCTACATAAATCACCACCACCGGGCTGTACATATCGCAAGCGATGGCGGCCGGATCTGCCGCCCGACAATCATCGTAGAGAATGGGCGGCCACGGGTGACTACGGAGCATGTTTCGGTAGGATCTTTCCCGCTATCGATGTCGCTAGCCCACTGAGGCCTCCACAGCTTCTCAAAAAAGGGGTCGTCACCTTCGACGATTTTCTGCGCAAAGGGCTCGTCGAGTACCTGGACGTGAATGAGGAGAACGACACGTACATCGCCCTGTATGAGAGCGACATCGTGCCGACGACGACCCATCTCGAGATCGAGCCCTTTACATTGCTGGGAGCAGTCGCCGGGCTTATTCCGTATCCCCATCACAACCAATCTCCCCGGAACACATACCAATGCGCCATGGGAAAGCAAGCGATTGGGGCGATCGCATACAACCAACTGAACCGGATTGACACGCTGCTATATCTGTCGGTGTACCCACAACAGCCAATGGTCAAGACTAAGACCATCGAGCTCGTCGGATACGATCGTCTTCCGGCTGGGCAAAACGCGACTGTGGCTGTGATGAGCTACTCCGGATACGATATCGAAGATGCTCTAATCTTAAACAAGGTCCGGGCTCCTTTGATGTTTGCGGGAAGGGAAGCTGACGCCGCTGATAGGCAAGTTTAGACCGAGGCTATGGGCGGTGCCAAGTTCTGCGTAAAAATGCCACTCTTATCCGGAAGTATCCTAATGGCACGTGAGTTGTGCAGTCTTTTTCGGGGTCGGACCGCGTTCCTGACGGCTTGAATTTTAAGATATGATCGCCTGGCGGACGCACCTCAGGACGAAAACAACCCTGGGCAGGTCGCGAAAAAGTACGACATCATCCAGCTGGACGGGCTCGCCGGCGTCGGCGAGCGTGTGGACCCTGGTGATGTGTATGTTAACAAGCAGTCCCCGACGAACGCGACGGACAATTCGTTCAATGGTCAGGCCGCCACGGTGCCTTATAAAAACACGCCAATGACCTATAAATCACCTGTTGCTGGCAATATCGACAAGATTCTGATCAGCGATACCGAAAACGATCAGACTCTCATCAAGGTGCTCATCCGGCAGACGCGGCGGCCAGAGCTGGGCGACAAGTTCTCCTCGCGGCATGGACAGAAAGGCGTCTGTGGGTTGATCGTGAACCAGGAGGACTTGCCGTTCAACGACCAAGGGATTAACCCCGGTGCGTTTTGCTTCAGTTTATCCCCAATGCGTGCTTCAATTCATTTGCTTTGTTTAGATACTATCATGAACCCCCATGGGTTCCCGTCGCGGATGACGGTAGGAAAGATGATCGAGCTTCTTGCCGGGAAGGTGCGGGTTTTTCTCAATTAGACCCCCTGTTCCGCTTTCGCCTGTGCCTTTTGATGACCGGCTATCTAGGCGGGTGTTCTTAGCGGGAGCCTCCAGTACGGCACAGCATTTGGCGGATCCAAGGTAAGTCTCACGCGCTTGTTTTGGATGTCAAGAATGATACCCACGATCAATTTTCAATGAAGGTGGAGGACATGAGCCGGATCCTTGTCGAGCACGGGTTCAGCTACGCCGGGAAAGATATGTTGACGAGCGGGATCACGGGGGAGCCTCTCGAGGCGTATGTGTATTTTGGGCCCATTTACTATCAGGTATGCCTGGCATTTTCTTTTTGGCGCCAATCGCTCACCGTGCTTTACGAATGAACAGAAACTTAGTGAGTGGAGATTCTGCGGCTTGATCTATCCTCTGAAACCCCTTGTTAACCCGCAGAACATATGGTCATGGACAAGATGCACGCGCGCGCGAGGTGCGTTCCAGCGGCACTCCCACCACTCTAAATGCTTGATACTCATCCTTTTTCGCAGGGGCCCGCGGGCAACGCTGACCCGGCAGCCGACGGAGGGACGGTCGCGCGAGGGCGGGTTGCGGCTCGGAGAGATGGAGCGCGACTGTCTGATTGGATACGGCGCGACGCAGCTGCTACTTGAGCGGCTGATGATTTCGTCGGACAAGTTCGAGGTGAACGCATGCCAAAAGTGCGGGCTGATGGGGTACAACGGGTGGTGCACGTACTGCAAGAGCTCTAAGCAGATGGCACAGCTGACGATTCCGTATGCCGCTAAATTGCTCTTTCAGGAGGTCAGTGTGGTTATTGTGTTTCCCCCCCGACGGCGGTCCTCGAAAATATTGTGGCGCTGATTCATTTTTTGTTTTTTGTTTTAGCTGATGGCAATGAACGTCGTACCTCGGCTCGTGCTCGCCGACGCTTGATGGTCTCACGGATCCCGTAGAAAATGTATTGGTAGCATAATATAATGTACTCCTACCCCCTTCCTCAAAATATTGCTATATCTTGCCGGAGTTGAAGTAAATACGCGATGAAAAAAATCAACGAGGAAATGGTACCATCTTCTTCCACAAAAAATAATATCTTGAGCCTCCGAGTCTACTGACAGGGTTGATGTTTATGACTGTGTATTCTTGTCTCATTCTCCACCCTTCGCCCTCTTCTTCTATTCCTCCTCCTACCAGACGCGTCGTATTCAGCTACAAACTAACCCCCGATGAACTCCCGCAGCGCCAATGCCGCCACAGCGCTCCGTCGCCTCATGACGGAATACCGCCAATTAACGTCTGGAGGTACTTGCAAACTTGTTTGCTTCCGCTTAGTACTTATTGAGCATTCATCGACCCCCAGGCTCCCCGGATGGGATGTTCACCGCTGGTACCATATTCCCTCCTCAATTAACATAGCAGGAACTAACGACCGGCTTAGGGCCCATCTCCGAGTCGGATTTCTTCATCTGGGAGGCGCTCATCTCCGGGCCCAAGGATACGCCATTTGTGCGTTGTCGTCTCCCGCTATAGTATATATAATAAAAGTATATTCACGTCGTTTGCGTTGGCAGGAAGGCGGCGTGTTCGCCGCGAAGCTCACATTCGTGCGTCGTCCTCTCATTCGGAGGAATGATCGTGATAGACGGTGCGTGGCAGCCGACGGACTACCCGCTCTCGCCGTTCAAGATGAAGTTCGAGCCCCCGCTGTTCCACCCGAATAGTGCGTGCGCTCGCTCTCCTCTCTCGCTCGTTGTTTATTTATTTATTTACATGTTAATGTTACTGCGGACAGTCTACCCGGACGGCACTGTGTGCATCTCCATCCTGCACACGCCGGGCGATGACCCCACAATGTACGAGCAGGCGTCCGAGCGCTGGAGCCCCGTGCAGAGCGTCGAGAAGGTCATCCTGAGCGTCATCAGCATGCTTGCCGGCGAGTCCATTCCCCCTGTCAAACTACTGCAGCTAACACTAACCCTCAATCGCCCATCGCAGAGCCGAACCTCGAGTCGCCCGCGAGCGTGGACTGCAGCAAGCTCTACCGCGACGACCGCGCCGAGTACGAGCGGCGCGTGCGCCAGTCGATCCGCGAGCAGCTGGGGCTGTAATAGGCCGGTGGCTGTAGGGTGTAGGGTGCGAGCGCTATAGAGCGGTAGGGACCGACACACTACACCCACGTCTGTACACATATCCACATATCTATATCACACTGTACATCGTATTATAATATTCACTCGGAAGATGCCTTTGCTTTTAGTAGAGCACGCCATTCCCGCAAGATCTACAAAACATCCACGCATGATATTACTACGCGCTCTATAGTCTACGGCAGTGTAAGTATAAGTAGGTGTGATTAGTGTAACATGCGGCATATATATAATTTTACTGTCTCCATCACGCACACCTCACCTCCGCACCTTGAACACCCGCTCCCCCACCTCCTCGTCCTCCTCATCGTCCTCCTCTAGCGCTCTATCGTCCCCGTCCACCTCGCGGACCGACTGATCATGACCCTCCAGCCTTCCCTGACCAGCGCGCGGCGCCCCACCCACCCGATCCCCGCGCCACACATGCCTCCGCACATACTCGTTGCGCCAGCGCCCCTCCGGGTCCACCGTGCGCAGCACCTCCACGAACCGGTCGTACCCGTCGCCTGCCAGAGAGTCGCTCAGCATCGCATCCAGTGTAGTAAAGAGACGCTGTCACTCACCATACATCCTGCGCACGTCCCTTGGCCTTAGGTGGTGCGCCTTGGCCCAGTGCGGGCGCCCGCCGTGCGCGGCGAGGATCGCCTCGAACTGCGCGAAGAGCCGCCGGTATGCGACGGGGCGGTTGTATGGTCTGTTTTAGAGTAGTTAGATTAACGAAACACGCAAACAAAAAGCGAAGCACGACTCACTTGAACACCACCACCCCGATCCAGCACGTCTCCCCGCCATTGCTCGGGCTCAGCCACACGCCGTCCCCGCGGCTGAAGCGCACCTCGAGCGGGAAGTGCACCGTGAGCGCGCGCGCGGCGGGCGTGGCGAAGAAGGCGTGCAGCGCACGCAGGCAGGGGATCGTGAGCGCGGAGGGGATGGCGTATTCGGTGGTGTGTTGGAGGTACTAATGGGAGGGGCGGGTGTTAGTTAGTTGAGTGCGGTGGTTGGATAGTTGGAGGGTAGAATAAGAAGAGGGGGGGAGAAGGGCAGGCAGGCCGATCGAAGGAGGGGCCGCCAATAATAAACAAAAAAAAAAACACTCACCCGACACTCGATATTAAACACCCGCCAGCCCTCGTCGACGGTCGTGCTCGTGCGGCCCGCGAGCCACACGGCAAAGCGCGCGGCGGACGCGTCGAGCGCGCACGCGAGGGCCGTGAGCGGGGGGTGGGCGGGGGTGGGTTGGGCGGCATCGGAAGCCTGCGCGGTGGCGGCGGTGGTGGCGATGGTAGTGGATGAGTCGACGTCGCCAGCCGCCGAGTGTCGCCACGACCCCAGCAGCGGCGCCTTCTCGCCCCACGCGTCTCCCTCCGCACGTCTACTCCTCCACCCACTACCCCAGCTCCCACCGCTCAACCACGCACTCCACCCACCAACCCACACCCCCAGCGCGCGCGCCCACACGCCCGCAAGGAGCAGGAGCTGCACGGCGTGGAACGCGAGGGGCGCGAGGAGCGCGGCGGGGAGGGGCGCGGGGGGCGTTTTTGGCTGCGGAGAAAAAAAGCGGGTTAGTTAGAATTGTAGTTGATATGGGGTTAGAAGTGAATTAAAACGTAGAAGTGAATTAATTAAAAACAGAAGGAGAAACGATAAGGAGGGAAGGAAGGAAGGAAGGAAAGTCCGAATCGGCTCTGTGCGAGAAATGGGGGGGGGGATGTTATAATGATAACAATAGGTAGATGTGAAAAAAACGAAAAAGAAGAAGAAAAAAAAGGAGACTGGCGGCGGCGGCGGGACGACCGACCACCGTACAGGGGGAGTAGAATGCAAATCGCACTTGATCATCCCGACGGAAGATTCAGATGCGACTACTCGCGACTACGGGGGAGGGGAGGGACGCCCCCACCCACCGAGGCCGACGATCAATCGTATCCAAGGACGAACAGAAACCCTCCCCGGCGCGTATCGTATGCATCCAAAGTCCAAAGACGACTGGGGCCCACTCTCACCATCTCGGACTCGTCGGATGACGAGTGGGACGAGGAAGGAGAAGTGGGATGGGATGACCGCGTGCTTCCCCTCCCCCTGCCAAGAAAAAAAAAAGAAAAGAAAGAAAAAGGCGAGAGCTGGCAAAGATCTCCGAGTCCGAGTACGCACGCGTCTTCGTCAGTGGGGCCAGACGTGCATGCATGGCAGGCATGACACGGACAACGGGCTGGAGCGTCAACATCAACACTGGGGCTAGAGCGTGCGGAGACTACAGCGTGCGTGCCGCCCCCCCAAAACAGGCAGGCAGGACACGCACAATTCGTTTCTCCGCGCCATGCCCATGGTCAATGTGCGTGTCTCGCGTAGCATATAATCCATCATCATCATCGAAGAAGAAAAACAACGGCGATGGCAACGGGTGTACGGCGTCTGGAGCAGAACCTTGTCGAACCGCATGGTGACTTGTCTGGAGCAGAACCGCATTGAACCGCATGGTGACTTGGTCCCTCCCCGTGGAAAATCCCGCGGGGGAAAGACGACAAGAGAATGAAAAGAAGAAAGAAAGAAAAGAGGCGCTCGCCCCCTGCGCGCCACGGCCAATTCCAATTGCATGCGCATTATTGCGTTGCATCCATGCATCTCCGCCGGAGAGCCAGGAGAAGGGGGTGTGCGATGGCGATAGCGACGGGGTACGGCGTCTGCCGCACGCACGACGGGGAAGGGCAGCGCAGGCGTGGAAAAAATCCCGCGGGGGCAATAAAATAAAATAAAATAAAGAACGACACAACGGCAACGGTGGCTGGCCTAGTGGGTAACCAGTGCCCTGGACCACGGCTAGAAGCCAGGAGGGGAACAATGGAGAAAGACCCAAGCCGTGCTTGAGAGCCAGCCAGCCCGCGGAACGAAAAGTAGGAAGGAAAGGGTAAAAAAAACGAAAGAAAAAGAACGAAGAGAGAGGAATGAGAGATGGATGGGTGAAGACAAGCGCCGGATTGCGTGCTTTTCCCGCGCCTGCGTGCGTATTCCCACGCGAAACGGAAATGTAAAGCGCATCGACGGCGGCTTCCTCCTTGTGGAAAATCCCGTGGGGAAAAATAAAATAAAAAACAACGCAACGGCAACGGTGGCATTAAAGACACACAACGGCAACGGTACGGAAAGGAAAGAACAGAAAAGAAAGAAAAAAATAAGCGAGCGCGCGAGCAGAAGGAAAAAAAGGACAGGGCAAGCGCCCAGATTGCGTACTTTTCCCGCGCCTTACCGCGAGAACAGAAAGGCAAAACGTAAAGCGCGCCGACGGCGGGACGGCGATCAAAAAAAGTAGGAAGGAAAGGGAAAACAAAAACGAAAGAAAAAGAACGGAAGAGAGAGATGGATGGATGAAGATCAAGCGCCCGGATTGCGTGCTTTTCCCGCGCCATTCGCGCGCGAACGGAAACGCAAAACGCAAAGCGCATGACGGATTAAATTGGGATAAATAAATGAATAAATAAAAAATGAAGAGAGGGAAATAAAGGGAAGGGAGAGAGAAGAGGAAGAGGGATGGGTGGATGAATAAAAGAGGAGGCTCACCTCCTTCGTCCTGTCGCAGACACTGACGCGGACCTCGTCGAGGGTGGGGTACCACCAGAAGCGGACGTGCTCGCCCACGGCCTTGAGGGCGTGGATGGAACCTGGCGGGGGCACTTGTTCTTCAGATTCTTCAGGCGGGACGAGCTCAGCAAACGGGACCATCCACTGGCGGTCCATCAGCCGGAAGCGGTCCTCGACCTCGAGGGTGATGGTGAGTATGAGGCCCGTGAGACCAAGCCCACAGATGGTCGCCTCGAAGAGGTCGGGCCGGCACTCGGGCGAGCAGTGCAGGATCTGCGTTGTATGGAAAGGGAAGTTAGAGAATAAAAAATAACACATGTCTCGTTGTGCACCTCATTGGCTGCGGTGAGGAGCGTGAGTGCGCGCACATGGGCGGAGATGATGGGGAAATGGACGCCGCTGCCGTGGGTGGAGGTTGCGATGATGCCTGCGAGGGTCTGGTCGCTGATACTGCCCAAGTTGCGCATTGCGAGGCCGTGGGCTGTGAGGGCGGCGTGCAGCTCGATGAGGGTGACGCCTGCCTCTGCGGTGACTGTCTTGTTTTCGGTGTCTACATGGAGTACGCGGTCGAGGCGGGTTGTGCGCAGCATGATGTCTTTGGTGCAGGCGACGTCGGAGGGCGAGTGGCCCACACCGACTGCGCGCACGACGCGGTGCTGGCGGCGGGCGAGTTCAATTACGAGTTGGCACTCATAGGTTGTGCGGGGCTCGAAGAGGGCGTGTGGGCGGCAGAGGAAGGTACGGCCCCAGTTTGCAAAGGATGGGTCCTTTACCGCGACGGGGGCAAGGAGGTCAAGCAACGCGGGCGTGGCGAGGCTCGTGATCGCGTCTGGGGAGTCACGCGCGGGCATCGCAGCGGCAGTGGGCCCGCCATACTCACCCAAGACGCGCTTTTATACTACGCGTCCACTGGTAAAACTTGGGTCCAGCCAGATCCCCGATCTCAAGATCAAGATCTCTGCACCACACACATGGGCCACCAAGGGGGGGCCCAGGAAATGCTACATGTTCCCACGCAAATCTTATCAGATCCAATCACCTTTATCCCCTTTGAACCACGGGGAACAGAAGGTGCGGGCATTAAGTCCATGTCCATAATTAGTCTAAGCATACCTGGACCCTGCGGCCAAGCACAATTCACCCTTAAAGAAGAGCTCGGGGACTCTGCGTTGCGGTTGACGACGGACGCGGGCGGTAATCGACGCCACACAAAAAAATAAAAATTTCGGCCGTCTAAATTCATTCTATTTATAAATTAAGGGCTGCATTGCCGATCTTAAGCTGGCTTGAAGAGAGGCGCAACGCAGACAGGAATAATTGCTACGCACGTGGTTCATTTTTTTTGAGGTCCGCGACTCTGCAAAGGTCCCGCATTCATTTACCCATGCATTTATTCGCACTGTATTTATTTATTATTTATTTCGCACTGCATTTATTATTTATTTATTTATTTTCGCTCCTCCTCCTAGACGCGCTGCAGTGCATCTCTACAGCCTCCTAGATGCGGAGCGCGCAATTAGCCGCGGGGTTTTAAATATACACACGCAAGACGCCGAGTGTAGTAGGATCTAATTTGCCTTGACACAAACACTCGTCCTATTCCAGCCAGTCCAGCCGGACGGACATACTCGCGCCGATGATATGCCTGACAGGACGCATTATGTGTTAGGACTCACTCTGCCGCGCCTCACGCCAGTTGTTTCACCTAACAGTCTTTGCACGTCACACGACCCTGAGCTATCATTTCCCTCTCTCGTATCGGATGGTATCGTATATTGTATCGTATAATATCGCATCATATCGCGCGGGATGCACCTAAGGCCTCGGGTACGATCCCGCGAACCAGGGTGTTGAGACTTGTCTGTCGTAAAACATATCGCGCGGGTTCTCAGCGCAGCGTGTTGAGACCGTCTGTCGTAAAATATGTTCTGTCGTGTTAGTACGTTCCAGTGGATACCACGCTAAACTTACCTGAGCGGGATGTTGAACTCCGCCGCACCCCGGTTCGCCATGTTCAAATAATAATAATATCTCACATGCGCTAGTTATCTACTTACTTACTTACTTACATCTATCTATCAATTTTATTCCTATTCTCTTCAGCAGTGATTGACCTCCAAGATAATGAGCTAATGCATATCACGACACTCGCCGCATCTTGCAATTTCTTCCCCTTCAGCCCGAGTGTCCAGTTGTACAATATATATAAAAATTACCGTGACGGCGTCTATCTGAACCCAAAATAAAATATAAATAAATAAATAAAATGAAATAAACAAAAAAAAAACGACGGAATTCGGACTTAACAAAGAGGAAATTAAATTCACTTCCACTTCCACGGAACTTGAATGCTGCTTCGTCGAAATCTGGATGGACACGAGTTTCGCGTCCGTGATCGTGGGTCCTCCCTTCCCGATACCGCAGTGTGGCGTCTGTCGGAATTCGGACGGAAACAAAAGGAAGTTAACTTCCCACTTCGCACAAGCAGCGCGGAACTTGAATGCTGCTTCGTCGAAATCTGGATGTCGAAAAATTCGGACGCCACTGCACGCTTCGGTCTTAACATTAAAACAAACCCGTCATCGTGGGTCCTCCCTTCCCGATGCCGCCAGGTGGCGTCTGTGCTGTTCAATACCTCCTGGCAATCATTCCCTCTCGTATCGTATCGTATAATATCGGTTCGTATAATATCGCATCATATCGCGCGGGTGCAGAAGCGGCGCGTAACCCGCGAACACTGCTTTAGGGTAGGCGGCGTTGGTCTACAGTGGTCTACCCCCGGTAGTCGCACGGAGTCGTGCCTGTTTATAGTGTAGTGGTCTACCAGGCGTCTACCGTGGGTAGACCACTGTAGCTTACCCTGTGATTACATGGGGCTCAACGCGGGTGTTGAGACGTTCGTAAGTAAAATATGTTCCGTCGTGTTACTATGTACGTTCTGGATACCAAGTTCAAAAGCGTCTATCACGCGAACCCGCGAACCAAGAAAAACTCTCAGCGCAGCTGTCGTAAGTAAATATGTTCTGTCATGGTTGTTAGTACTTTCTGGATACCAAGTTCAAAAGCGCCTATGACGAGAACCCGCGAACCAAGAAAAACTCTCAGCGCAGCGTGTTGAGACTGTCTGTCGTAAAATATGTTCTGTCGGGTTAGTTAGATACCAGTTCAAAAGCGCGTATGTATGAACCCGCCGTACCCCGGTTCGCCATGTTTAAATATCTCACATGCGCTGACTACTGTAGCTAGTTAGTTAGTTACTTCCACGTCCCCCCCCTCCTAGATTTAATTCACCAGCACATATCTATCTATCAATTTTATTCTCTTCAGCAGTGATTGAACTCCAAGATGATGTGATCCAGGCTGTAATGCATATCACGACACTCGCCGCCTTGCAATTTCTTGTCCACTCAGCCCGAGTGTCCAGTTGTACAATAGAAAAAAAAATACCCTGACCCGCCCTCGTCGTGTCTATCTGAATCCAAAATAAAATAAAATAAAAATGAAGATGAAATAAACGCGGGAGGAATTCAGCCCTGCACGTGCGCTGCAACGAGGCCGACGTAGGCGACGACCAAGACGTAGGCCCAAGCGGCGCCGAAAAACGGCGGAATTCGGACGAAAACGAAGGGAAATTAACTCTCTTCCGCTTCCACCCGCAGTTCGGAGTGCTGCTCGTCGAAATCTGGATAGCACAAGCTCCGAAAAAATCCGGAAGCACTACACGCTTCAGCACCCGTCGTGAGGTCCGTAATCGTGGGTCCTCCCTTCCCGATGCCGCAGTGTGGTTTCTGTTCAATACCTCTTGGCAATCATTCCCTCTCGTATCGTATGATATCGCATCATATCGCGCGGGTGCACCTAAGCCCCTCGGCGCGAACGACGCGAACCTCTCAGAGCAGCGCGTGTTTGAGACTTTCGTAAGATACATGTATGTTCTGTCGTGTTAGTAATACGTTGGATACCAGTTCAAAAGCGCCTCATATGAACCCCGCCGCACCCCGGTTCGCCATGTTCAAATAATATAATATCTCATGTGCTCTGACTACTGTAGTTAGTTAGTTAGTTAGTTAGTTACTTCTAAGCCCCTCCTAGATTTAATCCACCAGCACATATCTATCTATCAAATTTATTCCTATTCTCTTCAGCAATGATTGACCTCCAGCTCCAGGCTGTAATGTAATGTAATGAATATCACGACACTCGCCGCCACCCGATGGATCTTGCAATTTCTTGCCCCTCAGCCCGGTCTCCAGTGGGTAACTTCCCATAGCCGTAGATTATTTTGCCAGATTATCCGAGCTTCGTTGAAGGTGCCAGTGATGAGATCAATCTGGACGGGCCAATTTTCTTGTGAAATCCAATCTGAAGATTAGCATATAAATCGCACTTCGGGCGCCTGGCATCATTGCCCCGTATTTAAAAGAACAGGAAGCTCACATGGGATTCAAAAATTGCTGTGGACTGACCTCGACCATTGGAAGTGAATTTGGCCCAAGTCACACTCCGTAAAGCAAAGCATGGCTCAAGGCGAGGACGACATAGACCCAAGCGCCTCCTCCCCTCCCCCCCAAAAAAATGGCGGAATTCGGACGAAAACAAAGGGAAATTAAATTCGAAAACTCTCACTTCGCACAAGCAGTTCGGATTGAATGCTGCTTCGTCGAAATCCGGATAGTGGCACGAGTTTCGCGTCCGTAATCGTGGGTCCTCCCTTCCCAATGCCGCAGTGTGGCGTCTATCTGTTCAATCCTCTTGGAAATCATTCCCTCTCGCGTATCGTATCGTATCGTATCGGTTCGTATAATATGCGCATCATATCGCGCGGGTGCACCTAAGCCCCTCGGCGCGAACCCGCGAACCTCTCAGCGCAGCGTGTTCAGACTTTCGTAAATACGTTCTGTCCTGTTAGTACGTTCTGGATACCACGCTGAACGTACCTGAGCGAGTTCAAAGGCACCTATAAACCCCGTCCTCGGTTCACCATGTTCAAATATCTCACATGCGCTGACTACTGTAGTTAGTTAGTTACTTCCAAGCCCCCTATCGATTATATTCCTATTCTCTTCAGCAGTGATTGAAATTCTAATCTGACCTCCAAGATAATGAGCTTCAGATCAGGATAAATACTATTCACCCGTCGCCGCCCGATGCTTCCTCCCCCTCAGCCCGAGGGTCCAGTTATACAATAAAAAATAAAAAATACCGTGACCACGCCTTTGTCGTGTCTGTCTGTCCAAAAATAAAAAATAAAAACGAAATAAACGCGAGGGGAATTCAGCCCTGCGACAAGGCGACGACGATGTAGGCCCAAGCGACGCCGACGACATAGACCCAAGCGGCCCCCTCCCCTCCCCTCCTCCAAATAATAATAATAATAATAATAATAACAATAATAAAAACGCGGAACGAAACAAACGGAAATTAAATTCACTTCCACTTCCACAAAGCAGTTCTTGTCGAAATCCGGATGGCACGAGCTCCGAAAAAATCCGGACGCACTGCACGCTTCGGCTTAAACAAAACCCGTCATAGTGGGTCCTCCCTTCCCGATGCCGCAGGTGGCGTAAACGCGGGGGGAATTTAGCCCTACGCGTGCGCTGCGACGACGATGTAGACCCAAGCGGCGCCGACGCCGCCCCCTCCCCCCCCCTCACCCGAAAAAGAAAACGGCGGAATTTGGATGAAACAAAGGGAAATTAACTTCCACTTCCACAAGAAGTGTCAGATTAATGCTGCTCGTCGAAATCCGGATGGCACGAGTTTCGCGTCCGTAATCGTGGGTCCTCCCTTCCCAATGCCGCAGTGTGGCGTCTGTTCAATCCTCCAGGCACGCTGCCCGTCTAAATACCGTTTCGAGTTGACGGGGCTTGCCGGGACGTCGTCGCCGCTTGCCGGTGGGTGTAGTACATACGTCGCTTGGGCCTACGTCGGAAGCTGTCGATCAAATCGAACCTCGATTAATATTGTTTTGTTGCGAACAAAAGAAATGGAAAGAAATATATATATAAAAGCCAGCGCAGGTCTCGGGAAGCTTACCTAGTCCAGGCCAAGCAGTTGCAGCCCATCAAGGAGGTTGAACTTATCATCATGCTATGTTGTGTGTTGTGTTGTGTTTGTGGCAAGTTCAACTTTTGGATATAAAAGTAATTGTAATTTATGGTTGTTATTCCAAGAGGTAGAATTTCTGTCCCATTCTGGGCGATGATGATGATGATGGTCACTTTAGTTACTATAAGACCTATAGGCTATGACAGCAGGGCGGTTTGGGGCTATGGGTGAGACGGGAGTGTGTACGGTACTATTCTAATCGCTGCGTAAGGTATGTGTAGAATAAAAGTCTTGAGTGGGAAATATGGGATGAGGGGAGCGCGTGCGGTATGAGAGATGCTAGGGCGTGATGTAAGGGCAAATAATTATGGGGGTGTTTGTGAAAGAGACGGTAAGTCCGGGACGTATTAAGAGAGTATTAATGGAATAGTATGTAAGGTATGGAGGAAAGAAATATTGAGAAGAGGAGAGAGCAAGTAAGAGGTATGAGGAAGAGGAAATGCGCACGTCAGGAGAAGTGACCCGTAGCCTCGATAAAGTTAGCCAGCGGCTTGATGAGGAGGGAGTCGTTAAGGAGATGGGGTGCCAGAACCTGCTGCCATCGAAGCGCAGTAGAGAGGGGCGCGAAAGGGGTCCCAACCCGGGCAGGCCAGAAAAAAATGCGCGTGGGTCTCATAGTGGGCCCCACAGGCTTCGCAGGCAGCAGACGGGGAGAAGCCCGATTTGGCGCGGTTGGCGTTAAGGAAGGTGAAGTCGGTCCGGAGTTGGGAAATGGTAGAGATAAGGTGGCGGGGAATGGAGGTAGAGGGGTAGAGCGCAGACAGGCAAAGCCACGGGGGGAGGCGGTCGATAGCGCGTAGGGCACTGCCCACCTTGGAGGCCGCCCAGAGGTGCTCCCAGGCGTCCAAGACCTAGAGGTGAGCGAGACGGCGGACGGAAGTGAGGGGAACGAAAGGTCAGGGGCGGGGCACAGCGTTGAGGTTTCCTTGGCAGCCTCGTCCGCAAGCTCGTTCCCGACGGTGCCGATATGGGCAGGCGTCCACAGGTTTAGGATCGTGAGGTCGGGGGAGCGGTGGAGCGCGTTACGAGCGAGGGAATCGTACTCAATCGCCTGGAATTAGCAGGAGTGTGGTTTGGCAGACAAGATACCCCGAACTTTTGCGAAGCTTCGCAGACTATTGACTCCGCGATTGAATGTACCGTCTTTAGCGGGAGCACCATATATAAGTTTGACGTTCATAGATCCATGACACTAGTACTATCTATCGCCTCGTGCTGAGGCTCATCATATCGCCATTGAAGCTTTGGTAACATACATATCGCCATTCAATCCGCTTACCGACCCGACATCCATGCGTCCTGTCGCACGCACTGTGTTACCAAAAAATATATATAATACAAGCCCATTGCCTTGGCGCGCACCTTCCTTTCTGCGGTGCGTGAAGACCTTAGAAGATAATTATTGTTCCCCCACGGAGCTGCGGTGCGGCATCGGGAAAGGACCACCCTCAATTAAGGGCGGGTTTGTTCGAAGGGTACATACCGTGTCCGGATTTCGGAGCTCGCTGTTATCCGGATTTCGACGACTTGCGGAAGCGAATTTCTCTTTATTTCGTCCGAATTTCCACTGCTCCGCCCCCCACCCCCTTTTTTTTGGGGGGGGAGAAGGGGGGGCGAGGGGGGGGAAGGCGAACTTTCGCCTTTTTTTTTTTTGGCAAACAAAAGAAAAGAAAAGAAAGAAAGAACGCAGGTCTCAGGAAGCCTGTTACCTGCTCCAGCCCACCAAAGAGGCAAGCAGTTCGACCCATCAAGGAGGCATTGAACTTATCATAATATTGTGCTGTGTTGTGTTGTGTTTGTGGCAAGTTCAACTTGAACTTACTTTGAATTGAGGTAAATTGAAGTTATTGTTATTATTCCAGCCCGAGCCCGAGGTGTCCATTTGGGCTTTACAGCCTTTCCGTCCGTCCTCGGACGCCCCATGAGAACTAATATGCCTCAATCAATGCTTTTCGTGAGGCGGATAGTCCTCTCCGCGGCAATGTACCGTCCGAGTCTTTAATGGGAGCACCATATATAATTTTCATGTCCGACGATCCATGACACGATCTATCGCCTCGTGTTGAGGCTTGGCTCAACATATCGCCTTATGTTTGAAGTGCAACATATCGCCATATCGCCATTCTCAAACATATCACCATGGCATTCAGCTTCCTGACGTCCATGTGTCCTGTCGCCGCATAAGTGTGCCGTCTGTCGTCACCAAAATATGTATAATACAAGTAAGTACAGGCTGCGCCCAATGGCCCGGCGCGCGCTTGCCCTTTTTCTGCGGTGCGTGAGGATGCTTGAACGAGAATTATTGTCCCCCGCGGAGCTGCGGTGTGGCATCGGGAAAAGGAGGACCCACGATTACGGTCTTGAAGCGATTTCGAAAACTCGTTTCCACATCCGGATTTCAACGAGCATTCTGAATTTTGTACCTTGCGAAACTGTAACTGATTTTTTTCTCGTTGTTTCGTCCGATTGCCTCTGCTCCCCCCCCCTTTTCTTTTTGGCCGGACCTCCATTGTTTTTGGTTTTTTTTGCCCAAAGGAAACAATCAGAAAAAGCCTGCACGTGGGCGCGGGTCTGGACTCGGTTGAGCTTATTACTTGTGCATCAAGGGGAAATTCAAGTGAAATACATCCATGCTACATACATCTTTACCATTCAGCCAATGTGTATGCATAGATTATTTAACAAGTGTCCAGCCGCGGATATACCCTCCCCCCACTTCAACCCCGCATGTACGTACGATGGCGCTTCCGAGATGGTGGCCTCGAACCACGGTGATGGTTCAAAACGGCTCCATTTATTTATATTTACAAAGGGCTGCTCAGGCTAGTGCTTGGTTGTGCAGCGTAACTAATACTTTCTTTCCCATTGATGGCCGAGAGTGTCCATTTGTTTGCAGAGTGAGCGTTCGTTTTACGGAGGCAACAATGCCAAGTGAGACTTACTTCCATTTACGGCAACCACGAGGCGACACTATCACTTTGAGTCGCCACGGCCGGTCGTCCTCCGTCCATTGACTCGAATTCGCGCGCCGCGTTAGATTCTATATAATATTATGATAAAATAACCTCGTCGACTCGGAGTCGCGCTTACAGTAACTCTCACATACATACTTACAGCGGCCGACGAGGTGAACTATACACTTGCATCGCATCGTATGTCCAGGTACAATAATTCTCTTTTTCTCTCCTCACACCGGCAGAAAGGGTTTAGGCCGGCACAGCGGAGTGGACTATGGTTGTGCTATATATATATATATATCTGTGGCGCCGGACGGCAAGTTGTGCTACGACAGGACGCATGAACGAACGCTGGTGGGCTGAATGGAGATATGTTGAGCTTCAACACGAGGCGATAGATGGTGTCATCCAGCGGCGTCGAACGTGAAAATTAGGGTGGTCCCATTAACGTAGAGGCATTCCGCATCATCGAGTCGCCGACGGAAAAGACGCTCGCCCTAAAAATGGACGGAAATTCTACCTCGGCGTAGAATAATAATAACAATAATAATGATTACTTTCCAAACTTGAACTTGCCACAACAGAACACAACATAATACGATGATAAATTCAAGTTGCATGCACCTCCTTGATGAGTTGAACTACGTGCCTCCTTGATTATTTGGACTCCCTGCGCGCAGGCTTTTTTTTTCTTGGCAAAGAAAATATAAGAAAGATCCTTGCAAAAAACAACAACGGAACGTCGGTCGAAAGTTCGGCCCCAACAAAAGGAGCCCCCAAAAAAAAGGTCCGGAGCGGAGGGAATTCGGACAACGCTTCCAAAAAAACAAAAGTCACTTCAAAGTGCTCGAGATCCGGGGAAGGTTATTATATCCGCAGTTCGGACTGCTTTGAGCGCCCGGACACTTGTCAGGGATAAATAATCTGGATTCTGGATTCTGTATGAGTGATAAAACGGTATTATGTATACATGTACCTCTCGAATTCCTCAGTGCTGCTCATTGCGCAGGTAACAAGCTCCAGAAATTCATCTATTTACTTATTCTTTTGGCAGAAGGAAAAAACGAAAAAGAAAACAGAAGTTCGGCCGTCGAGAGTCGGGACCCAAAGCGCCGAAAAATAGAAGATAAAACGTCAATACGACCGTGCGCATATATATGCATATATTTCGCTACGTGTGTAACTGCCGCGCAAGAATTTGTAAATACCGACCTCAGGGGTGTGGGATTCATCTGTCCTTTATTTATCTGCACAGCGAGACTATCATCTACACCAGACGCACTTCGCGCCAGAGGAGATTTCGCGCCGTCCTCTGAATTCGAGCTGTCCTTGAGTCATGACTCCATGTTATTAGTCGCGGAGCCTATTTTAAATATGGCATTTGAATCCTCATGACATTTATTAGCCGCGGGGCCGACTTTAATTATGGCATGCACACAGAACTTGACGCCGGGTGTATGCATTGAATCCAGTATAATATATACACATACGCCGCAGAAGACACTCGTCTTCATAAACCCGCGTAGGTAGTAGGTGCATACAGGCACCTATTCCTATTTTGGACTTCACCGCCGCACTATCCGCAAGTGCATTGTCGCCTCGGCTTATCGCAGAAAAAATTATTAATTGGGCTGGCCATGTTTCGGACGGGCGCGCGATGATTCCTGACAGGCATGTTTCACCGTTGTTTGAACGCGAATGTCACATTGCGACCCTGAGCTACTCCAGCCTGAGGATCACATCGTGCGCAGTACTCCTGCTGCGTCTTCAGCGGGAAGACCCACGCAGCCCAAGCCTTGGGTGGGTGGTGAGATCTAGATGTGCCGAAATCTGTGTGTCATATCATCGTTTTGGACGAGTACCCGATGTTTAAACCTGAGCGCTAGGTCCGGCCCTTCGCGCGATATCTATTATTTATATCCCATGTGTTGACTGTATTTATTTATTTCCACGTCTTACGACTCGCCAGCAGAGCAGACTATCTATATATTATTTTCATTCTTTTTAGCAGTGGTTGGATTAGTAACTCCAGTATGTTGAACTTCAACATATCATGATTTTAGTCGCCCAACTTGAAGACGCGGTTATTTAAACCCCGTCTATGTACGCATATGCCCCTGAGCTCTACAGCCCTGTGCCTTAGCGCTTAGGAAGCAGTGTCTGTACAACATAAAATAAAATAAAAATGAAATAAACACGGTGTAATTCAGGCACGCGAAGTGCGCCTGCGCTGCAACGAGGCTCAGCGAGCAGCGCAGGCCCACGCTGTCATTATTAACTGCGCGTTGAAACCCGTGCTACCAAGGCGACGGCAGGGAGAGAAAACGCCACGGTGCAGCATCGGGAAAGGCGGACCCACGAGTACGGATGGCGGGGCCGAAGCGTGCTGACAGGTTGGCCTCGAGATCAACTTCGAATTCTAGCTTATGCGGCGGCACCGCATATTTTTTCCCCCGGAGGATATGGATGATGTTTCCGCGATGGCGGCCTAGAACTAACGTGGATATAGCCTGAGAGGACATTAATCCGGAAGAACGACGCGATTCATTTCGTTCGTTTATGGGGCCAATCAACGCAGCGAGCCTCTTTAAGTAGTTTTAGAATAAGTAAATATCATCTGGCGTGCGTCACACCGTATCTATACGGACAACCCTAAATACGGACAGAATACGAAATTTTACGCGGCGCACGAGACGCGCCCTTTTTACATGCATGGAGTGGTGTCCATTTTTATATATAAGATTAATTACGCCTTGGCCACGAGGAGGCGACGCTATCACAAGTTCCAGTCGCATTAGACAGACACAATCACTTCTATGTATTCGCATTAGACGCTATCACAACAAGTGCCAGTCCCATTATCACCCATGCTTCTGGTCGCGTTATCACCTCCAGTCGCACCCGACTTGTGCATTTAAGGGCACTGGTCCTACGTGCATTTATTCGCGAATTCGTGCCGTGCGCTAGCGCTTGCCACCGACGCCGGGCGCGGCGCCATATCCCCCTATGGTAAACGCCCCTAGGCGCATGTCGAGTATGGGGGGGGGCTCGAATTTTATGCCCAGCATATGCATGTGTTCACGCTGAACCATGATGTAAACTTGAACGCAGGCGGAGGCGCCTGAGAGTCGGTAGTAGTAAACTCGACTCTATGATACGATAGGATTTGAGACTCGTCGAGTCGCGCTCACAGCAAATCCCATATGCAGTACAGCGGCCGACGCCCAACTGCATAGTTGAGTGACCATACATGCAGTAAGTAATACACTCGCATCACATCGCCATAATCTCTTTCCACATAATCTCTTCCAGGGAACTTTACTCCTTGGGCACGCAGAAAGGAAAGCGCGCGCCGGCCCGACGGGCGCGAACTATACTTGTATTATATATATTTTTGTGGCGCCGGACGGCAACTTATGTTGAGACAGGATGCATGAACGTCGGTAAGCTGAATGGTGATATGTTTAGCTTCAACTTGAACATGAGGCGATGGCGTCATTCGGGCGTCTGGAAGAAAAAATCAGGGGCTAGGTGGTAGTGCGGTTGAGTGACAACAGAGGTACGTACACTGTGGAGTCAATGGGCAGTGCGCGACGGATACCATCCCACAAAAAAACATCGGGGTATTCAATGTCATCGGGGCACGGAAAGCTGGACGTGAGGCTCCAAAAATGGACAGAAAGTCGGGAATAAAAATAATACCTTCCCAAAGTTGAACTTGCCACAACGCAACATAACATAACATAACATAACATGATGATAAGTTCAAGTTGATGATGAGTTGGCCCACCTCCTTGATGAATTGAACTCCTACTCCCTCGGAACCGAAATGCTGTTATTTATTCCTCGGAGGCTGGCGGGATACTGCCAACAATATATAATATGAGCAAAATAAAGCGACTGAATAATAATAATAATTTCCCAGAACTACATATTATGTAGCTCCTCCTATGTATCTCACCTCCGAACCCTATACATAAATAATAGACTCTTGGACTCCACTACTTCAAATTAAATACGCCCCACACCCTTGCAGAAACTACAAATACTCAAACACCACTCCGCCCACCTCCGCCCCGTCCCCGCCCGCGTCGTCCGCGCCGAACAGCACCCCCCGCACCTCCGCTGCGTCGACCGTCAGCCCGAGGACAAAGTCTGCGCGTGGGGGATGAGTAAGCAAGCGAACGTTGTGTTATATAGTATAAGCAAGAAAATAAACCATAAAATAAACAAAAAAACAAAACACCCACCCGTATAAAACCCCACTCTCCGACCGCGTTCATACGCCCGCACATGCGCCTGAAACGCGGGAACACGCCACAGGTCCGCGCTCCACGTGCACACGGGCCGCGCGCGCGGGTCGTCTGCGTAGCGCACCTCGTCTCCCTCGTCGTCGCCCGCGTGTCTGTGCTCGCTGGTCCCAGTCCGATGGAACGAGCTGCTCACACCCATAGCCGACGACTGCAACGTGCTTATCGACGTCGAGCTCGAATGCGCCTGGTGCCGCATCGGCGGCCGCCGCTTCTCGTCCCCCCCATGCCGATTCGGCGTCAGCGGCACATTTGCACGTGTATTCATTGGCGTTAGAGTGGTGGGCGTAGTGGGCATGGGAGAGGTGGGCGTGCTAGGCCCATGCTGCCTACTGCTCCCTTTGGATCCTTGCCGCCCGTGCTGGCTCCCAACACTCGTTCCAACGTTCCCACGATCCCGACTCGGATTACGGGCATGATTATGCGCAACACCAGCGTCCCCCGGCGTGTCGTCGATCGTGTACAGGTCTGCGATGAACTGTGTGTCTGGGGGTGATAAGAATCGGTTAGTGGGGCGCGTAGATTGAAAATTGATTGAAATACGACCCTCTGGACCTGTCGAAAATTTACTGTGCATTTAATTCATTATTATTCGTTATGTCCAACTTCAAACTTGATGACGGACCAGAATCGCGTCGGTATGTGTTCCCTGTAAAAAAAAGAAGAGTAAGTGTCAAGCTTTTATTAAGGAGGATATGGAAAGGGAGGTGGAGGGGCAGAAGCAAAAATGAACCAAAATAAGAAGAAAGAATTATGATAAATTTAGGTAAGCAAGTAAGTATGAAAGTTAAAACTGCAGGTAAGAATAGGAGCGTAGGATAAAGTATGTAAGTGACGTATAAGGAAGCGCACTGGCAAAGAAGGAAGAAGAAAATAAATAAAGCGCAACAGACAGACGACGGCGCTCAAATTAAAGCAGCGCATACATATCTGGAAAGAAGTTGATCCAACCACCGCCGATTCACATAAAGCACGCTCGTGCCGCGGCCGGTCGGTGGGAAGCCGAATCCAACACGAAATTATAATACCAATGAAGAAGGTGCGAAGGCTCGCACGGGAAATGAACGAGCGCGGGAAGGTGGTGCTGCACGGCGGAATGTGGTATAAAAATAGTGCGGTGGGAAGGCCGCGGGGGGAGAAGGAAAGAAGGCTACGAGTGGGGAAAGCGAGCGTGCGGGTCCGTAGGTACGCGGGGGAGTGGATAAGGATAAAAATGACGATGATTATGAAAGAAAAAAAGTACAGATAAGGAATCAATTTGATAAGTGAAAAGAGCAATAAAAAATAATGAAATGAAATAAAAATACAAAGGGCATCCAACTGCGGAGAACAGTTGAGTTGAAACCGAAACGAATGAAGATGCATGTCTGACGTGAAACAGAACATAAAACGAAAAACCACGCACCCCCTTCGCACGACCGTTCCGCGCCGAACGAGGTACTGCAGTCTGCGGCCGAAACAATGATGATGATAGCGGTCAATGAATGTGGGAATCCGGTAACATATAGATAGGCGCACGTACCTAAGAGCGATGCGCGGAGTGTGGACCGCAGGAGGCGGGACCGAGACCGGAGTTCCGGAGTTGGGAAGTGTGGGATGTATGTAGAACGCCGCATTGGCGATGGAGATGCGTGGGGTCGCCGGGATAGTTGAATATATGTGCGGGGCGCCGGTGTTGATTGAATACAGTATACATATATGCCATATATGTCATACATGTATGAGTGTTGGAGGTGCCGGAAATACAAGTGCCACGACCCAAGACGAGAACAGACAGAAATAGCCAAACATAAAAATGTAGATAAAAATCGAATTTCATTCAGCGTTTGAATAACGGAGGGTATAAAACGAAACACGGACCGATTGGAGCACACTTGGATCCCAGCCGCATTTGTTCGGATGTACGCGGGGCGGTGGAGGAAGTCTTCCGGCGTCGCAGGGAGGGTCGCCTGTGTATTTGATTATTATTAGTGAGGAGGTTGAACCTTCAAGTTGCCGTGAATGGAAATGTGGTAGCGAATTGATCGGCATCGGCCGGGGTGCGTGCAACCATATGCAGACAAGACGCGACGGTCCGCATAATGAAACCGCGATCAGAAAAGCGACAGGAATCATTTGTATCATCGGTCCCGAGTGGATAACGAGCGGATCGACTGTCGACTTCCCGAGTAAATGACGGACAAACGGGCTCCAAAACCCGACGGCGGCCTTGGCACTGCATCCCCAAACAAATATCCCGCACACGAAGTGCGACATCCCGCCGTACATATCACGACATCGGACAGCACAGATTGTGAGCTGTGTTCAAACGTCGCACGCGCTGATTCCCGCGCAACGTGGTTGAAAAATGATGGGGCTCGGGGTGGAAAGGAGGAATGAAACCCGACAAGGCCACAAAAGACATACCTTGACGGCATACGAGCGCCCCACAACGATGCGCGAGATGTGGGTGCCTCCCGTGCGGAAACTGGCGGCGCCGCGAAGCGTGGCGGAGTCTGCGTCGGGTGGGCGAGTGAGCGGCGTTGTTGGGAACGTTTCCTGGTTGTAATTAATATGAGTAAATATTCCGTGGGGGTTCAACAGTCATACTTCGATGCGCTGCTTCAAGTATTCGCATCCGGCAAAGCCACCTACGAGTAGAAGAGCGTCGGGAGGTGTTTCTAGCGCTGACAGTTGTTTATGGATTAGCGATAGAACCTGCCATAAAATACATTAATTCTGGATGTATTGTTTAGTGACACTGAAAGTCACCTCATCGATTACTGGGTCGAAGCTGGATGGAGGTCGGAGTAGTATCGACAACATAGTTGAAGTTGAATAAGAGCTCACACTTCCTCCCTCAAAGTCCGCCCAGAAATACTAAGTTGCCCGTTCTCAAGCCCGATAGCGGAGTCGTCGGGGTCGATGGGATTGAAGCAAGTAAAGTAGAACGTCGTTTCTTTGGAGTCAAATTGGGTTGCAAATTAGGTTCGCAGGTTGAATAAATGCGCACCGTCGTCCACCCCGCCCGCGTAGTTGAGTTTGTCCGCTTCGCTGAAAGAATGCACTAAACAACATGAACATATTGGATTATACACACGATAGATCGCCGACTGACTGAAATATGCCAGGGATGGCGGGTCAAGGTGGGCAGGATGGTCAGCCAGAAGCTATTCCACAAAGTAACTCAGTTTTTGCAACTTGAACCGTATAACTGAACCTCACCCGCCGTACCAGTGCGCGAAAACGTAAATCTAAAAACAAACTGCCACAGTTGGCACCTGCGCGGGCTGCAACCTCTGCAATTTCCAGCGGCGCCGATTTGCCAATAATCTAGCACGCGTAAGGGCAAACGCCACAACTCCAGGATCCTGCACACCTGATAAACCGCTAAATCGACCGTCCCACCGCCCGCATCGCACACGATGAAGCGCTGTCCTCTGCGCAACGACCCGAGCGCGGCGGCACAGTGCACTGCGGCGGCCTCGGGCTCTGTGAGTATCTTGAGCCGCTCGCGCCATGCCGTATCACCCGCGTGCGTGCGCTGCACAAGTCCCGCTTCGAGCGCACAGGTACGCATCATTGCCGTGCCGCGTACGTCCCACGAGGCGGGAACAGTTAGATATATTTCTGCCGAGTCTGCAGAATACATTCAGATGAATTGAAGGCGGCCGTTTTTTACGGAACGCACTGAGGTCTGCAATGGCCCCGATGTCGCGGGTAATTTGCTCGCGCGCGTATTCCCACAGGCAACTTAGGAACGCCGTAATAAGCTCCGTCGGTTGTTGTCCATCCTGTAGTTTACGTTAGAACTTATGCCAATAATATACGAAAGACATTGACGGGGAGCAAAGGCAGCCGGGGGTCGAGTTGACCATCATCGCGGAGCGCGCGCGGGTCGAGGAATAATTTGAACCACTCATAGCGCGATGTTCCGTGCATCGGACTCGCATTTTTGGCTTCGAGGCCCCAGGCAAGGACCTGCCCTTGCTCATCATAAAGCAAGCAGGTAGGAATCTATACTCGGGTTCCAGCTGTGTTTTATCTCACACAAAAAAGGCTAAAAAAGAACGCGCCTTCCTGAACGTTTCGGACGAACCGGGCCAGTTGAGAACTTGCTGCACGTTCCCCGACGCGATTCGGGAGGAGCGATATGCCTGCCCGTCGCCCAATAAAAGTTCAGCCAACCAACCAAAAATTACACGAGCACACACCACGCCTGAAAAAGTGGTTCCTTTCGGGTCCGCCTGTGTGATTTTTCGGATCGGCGGTCGGAAAAAAAGATCGACCCACCGAAATCAATCGCGATGACGAGCTTGCCTTCGTGATCGACAGTAATTGATGGAATAGCATGCGCGTTGGCCGCGGCGGGAGATCCATCATACTGCGATGACGAGTAATCCAGCGGAGGAGAAGGTCGCGGGCCTTGATGCGCCGCATGGAGGGAGGGATGATGAAACAATGGAACCGGTTGAGGCCCAGGCTCCTGATCGATGATATAGCGACGATGCCCGGATACAGCATTGCTGGTCGGGGTAGCTCGCCGCTCCTCTCTGCAGCAGAGCATGACCGAAGAAGGTGAGAAGGGAATTATATCAGGACCCACTTGACGGGCTTAACGGTCCGCGGTGGCAGTGTTCCCGTTAAATGTTTTGCCCATTTAGATATGCCGCCGGGATGCCGATGGATATATCTGGAGGAGCAAGGGGGAGGCCAAAAGTGCATTGAACGCAGACTCCAAATATTTTTCATTAAAGAACCAGAGGAGCATGCTGCTGCCACCGTCAGAAGTGGTATATTCATCACTTTCGATCTCGCCCCAGACAGAGAAGCGGCGTACTAGTAAGCACGGAAGTTTGGCTGCCTATGCCATTGCACAAGTTAGAGACTGTTCAAAAGATTGAATCGTTTTTTCTCTCCATTCTCTGTCATCGCTTCACAAGGCGGAGATATCTAATCCCGAAGGAGGAGATTACACAGATGGAAGCTGGAGGTTGAGCGCGGCCCCCGATGCCAGCGCCTTGGGCAACCACACTGCGACCACCCATAGTCAGCGAGATTCTCCGACGGGTGTGTGAAGTTCTCAGTTTTTGTGCTACAGGGCCGTAGCCGAACGTAGGCAGGATCGGATCTGTATGGTGCTCGCCCGTCCTATTTTAAAGGCGCGTCGACGGACTATTTTCTGTGCTGGATGCATGTTATTAATAGCCACGGCAAATGAAAATATGAGGGAATCGCAGTTAGCCAAAGAAACACGGAAAGCAGTAAGGAACCCGACAAGATCCAGAGCCCAAGGCGAAGAAGACGAAAAAAAAATCCAAATTTCCCAAGATGTCATGATGCCGACCACCGGCTAGCGCCAAAATTCAGAGAGCGAGAACACGGCAGGCAACCACGTACCGGAATAGCACAGAGCGATACAGAGCATCCAGTGGTGCCGACCGCTGCTCCACGGCCGAGGGGTAGTGAGTTGGCGGCCGCCCCACCCACATGGAAGGGCTGATCTGCCGGCATGGTGCCGGAATTAATTAGAGGGGTAGAGGGAAAAAATCAAGGAATACGCGAACGGTGGAGATGTACAGGAGCCGGATTCAAGTTCGGGATATCCACGAGCGTAATTCCACGACAGCTCTTGGTGCAATCACTGGGAAACGGTTGTACCTGGCGCGGAGGGAAAAGGTTACCCCATCAAATGCTGCTATGCGGATCTAGAGCATGGTCGAGAAACCACAGAGTATGAGAGCGTATGGTGTGAGAAATGCAACAACAAGCTTTCCAGCCTCGGAGATCCCAGTAGTATTCGCCAGAAGACATCAACTTGTCGTTGGCCAAAAAAAATCGCGGCAACAGTGTGAACCATGCCGTTGGATGCGATGGCATATCTGATTCTGTGCGACGTAGAATAGGCCCGAGCTTCGAGTTCTGGTCTACAGAGAATGCGTGAAGGGCAATTCAGTTCGGTGCTTTTTGCTGTTGACGGATCAGTTCAACAAGTTGATCAATGTCTTGGGTTGTTTGGTTCTTTTTCCAAATACGGCTCTCCTTTCTTCTTCAGCAGCGCGGACGTCGTCCCACGAGCGTCTGCCCCCGCAATGGCGGCACGAACCGGAAAACTGGCACAGGAGATGGCCCGTATCGCGAGCTCGTGTCCCGTAGACCCCCTTCGTCCGCATATCCAGCTCCAAAACTTTTTAAAATCCTTATCGACACATCCGCGACTTACGCCTGCAGCGGTACGAGCTGCACAGGCCTTGGAACGAAATGAGGCACACGAAAAAGTATAATGCTTCTACCGCGTGTCTTTCAATCCTCTCAATCTTTTCCGTAGTATACTTTGACCGACAGAACACTGAAACCTGCTTCGAATCCCTACCACTACACCCGGCTCGTGGAAGGCATCGAAAAAAGTATGAAAGGGCTAGAAAGACCGCGATGGAAGGTTTTCTTCGGCATCTGGTAATACAGTCGCGCGAATGGTCCCAAGAAATTGTCTGCGAGTTATCTCCGAGCAGCCCAACAACAGATTGACGTTCACATTACATCGACTTTCCTCGGTGCCTATATACGCATTTTCGCAGACTTGGAATCACAGGCTGATGTGAAATAACCTTAATCCTCGAGAATCTCGTCCTGACCCTGTCGTGCCTAAGAAGATCACCCAGTCAGTCAGTCATAGATTGTGTGAAAAGTGTGAAGGGACCACGCACCTTCTCAATGAGCTTCCGTCTCCGCTCTCTCGTTTTCCGCTGCACCTTGACATACTTGCCCAACGGCGAGTCCTCAACAGCAGCCGTCAAGGTCTTTTCCCACTGTCGAACGTCCCCCAGATTACTGGGCGCGAACGCCACACCTTTACGTCTCTGCTCGACCCAGCGCGCGCTCTCTTCGATCCGCTCCAAAAGCCCCTTGACTAAGCCGAGATCCTTGGTAGAGCTCGAGGCAGACGAGCCGCCAGTCTTGGCCGCCTTGATGCTTTTCCGGAGTGTTATAACCACGGGTACGACAGTCTCAGGGAATGCAATGCTGCCGTGGACCGGGGCAGAGGCGAGCCACTCCCCGAGCACGTATACTGCTTCCTCAACAATCCCTTCTGAATATATCCGTGTCTTCAAGTACTGCTGCGGCGCCCTAATCTGTACCTCGAGATCAAGGGGCCGCAGGGTCGAAGGTTTGGGGCGGGTGGATGGTGCGAGTGTGGAGGTGAGTATGGGGAGGAGATACGGGGAGATTGGAACATATGTGTGCGTGTGGCGGGTCAGGTGCAGCAGCGACCTGATAACATGGAGATGGAAGGGGTAGGAGCGGTTATTGGGGATGAGTCTGCCGGAAGACAGTCAGAGTAGCGCGGGACGTGGAGAGATTCGCTTACTTGATTGCACCCAGACTGACCTGGACCAAAGGATAAATCAAGGGTTTCAGCTCGCTTTCCTTGCCCGTCTCAGCTTCCGTCTCTGCGTCGCATGCCCTCGCCAACACGATCGACCAAAAGTCTAAGCAATGTATGTATTGCCAATTGTAGACTTGCTTGTAGGCTTCCTAAGGGGTTTATAAGCGAGAGTGGCGCATTAATTCAGGGGAGTGACTGACCTTCGTCTTGACCTTCATACTGTTTCGTAGATGAATAGCAAGTTGACGGATGTACCCGAAAGCATGTTGGTAGGCGACGCCAGGATCCAAGCTAAACACTTCGGATGCCGAGTTCTTCATCAGGTTAATGGAGGGAAGGGTATGTGCACTCGTCGACTTGGACGATCGTACGAGCGTCAAGTAGGTTCCCTGAACCTCGTCAGCAAAACAAACGCTGTTGTCGCGCAATGACAATATACCTTGAGAACACTGTCCAAGATGGACTCGTCGGTCGAAGACGCAAGCTTCCGGATTGCGAGGAAAGCAGCTATCCGGATGTTATCCTGTGCACTCGACCAAAGCTCCAAGCATTTCTGCCAGGATGTCAGAAAAAAAAAGGGGGGGGGGGGTGTATTTTTTAGGGTGGACCCACCTTGAGATACACTTTGACTGCTTTGCGGCTACTGACGATGTAAGGAATAATTTTGGCGCTCTCCGTGACGGCGACTTGAAGCATTTCGTTATCCGTCAACTGCGAGAGAATGTGGACGACATTCTGGAAATAGGACAGTATAAGCTTTTGCAGCGCTTTTAGTTTTGGGGTTTGTGTCGGAGGCTTGCTGTGGGCACTCGGTTAGCATCACAAAAAATCAATACGAATCGCCACGAACAATTTGCCATTGGGGAGTGACTTGTGGGGAGCATGATGCTCCAAAACGACGGGGGTGTATCTCAGTGAGGTGATTACGAGCTTGCTGTATACTGGAGGACGGTTCAGTTCCGGTAAGCGGAAAGGAAGGAAGTTCGCTACCTGAGGAATTATCGATGCTCCATGCCAGGACCTGCCCGTCCTCGTTCATGTGCGCCGCCGATCTGAACGCTATTAGGAGTTTTCGGAGCGCGCGAAGCGACCGGTGCTATGAAGCGAAGGGTCTGTCAAGGAGTTTACTGAGCGGCATGAAACGAACGTACCTCGAGCAGAGATTTCTGCCACTTGCTCAGGATAGCTTTTGTGAGAATGGGTATTTGGGCTCCGCCGTCCATTGCGTCGTCCCCATCCTCGAGCGCCTCCTCGTCGTCGTCAGAGTCGTCACCCCCCGCTGCCGCCGGGTCGAAATCAAGAAGTTCCTTGTCGTTTTCCTGGAGATATTTGTAGAACTCTGGGTCTTTCTCGGCGAGCTTCGACAGCTCAAGTAGATGCTCTTCTCCTTCCCCTGCAATCGCAATTAAATCATCGAGAACAAGAAGAAAATACAGAGGGCGTACCGTCCAACTCATCAAGGGAGGCGAATGAGGCGTCGTCCGCGAAGTCTTCCTCATCCTCGTCTCCAGATTCCTCCTCATCCGCCATGTCCTAGAATTAATTTTAGATCATGCACAATACGGCCACGGCCAACGTACTTCTTCTTCGTCCTCATCCTCGTCACTCCCATCCATAAACCCACCGCCCAAAATATCGTCGACAGACATGCCCTTTTTTGAGCTTGCCGAAGTGAATACCGCAGTTCCGAAGGCGCAGAAGGGGCCTTACCTTTTCCCGGGGGCTTTAGCAGGCTTTCCCTCGGTATCCTCATCCTCGCTGTCCTGTCCCTCCTTCGACTCCACCCGTTGCTTGGCCTTACCATCTTTGCCGGGCTTTTTGCTGAGATTTTTCCGCTTGATCTGCTGGTGTTTCCGACGCGCGTCGATGGTCTTCTTTAATTGGCCACTCGCCGCAAACTTCTTCATGGATTTCTTCGCCATGGTTTGACGCTCCGAGGTTATGCGGTGGGTGGAAAAGAGAAACTCAGAAAAGCTCTTTCCGGTTGTCCGATCGTGTTAGCACGTGGTGCACCTCGGGTGCAATGCCGGTCAAAGCGTGTTTGAGCGGAAGGTGAGCGGGTTCCAGCCAGTTGCAGACTATGATACATTTATTTTAACGATAGATACATGACTCCAGAGTCCCAACGAATCACCCCAAAGATCAATATCCCTCGTACCCACCCGCCCCCCACTGTTGCCCCATGCCCCCTCCGTTCATCGCGTTCATTCCGCCCATTCCACCACCCATCGCGTTCATCCCACCCGCCATTCCATTCATCCCACCCGCCATTCCGTTCATTCCACCCGCCATCCCCCCATTCATTCCACCAGCCATCCCATTATTCATCGGCATGCCTCCGTTTCCCATCCCATTCATCGCGCCCCCCATCCCACCCATATTCATCGCCCCACCCATACTGTCGTCCCACACACCTCCGTCCATCCCATACTGACTCTGTTCGTCCCATCCGCCACTGAACCCAGACATCCCCCCACCATACCCCATCCCCATCCCCATCTGCCCCATCATGGGGTTTCCCATTCCGCCCATCATCCCGGGCCACGCCTGCATCATCCCCTCCCCTCCCCCCATGCCCACGCCCATGCCCATGCCCATCCCGTTCATCCCCCCCATTCCCATCATCATCGGTTGCATCATCTGCCCCTGATTCTGCCCTTGGCTCCCCTGCATCCCCGGCCCCCGCCCGCCCTGCATACCCCCCGCACCATTACCAACGCGGCCGCCTCCTCCATTCTGCGCCCCAGGCCTAAACGGCGACTTGGGCCGCAGCGCGTCAATCTCCGGCGTCATGGGCACGACCGTCTTTCCCCCGTTCGCCAGCGCCCGGATATCCGCCTCCCACGCCTCGCGCACCCACCGCGTCGCCAGCGCCCCGTCCTCGCCTGTACACTGCGCCCCCGCCCCCGCCCTCACCCCCGTCCTCGCCCGGCGGCTGCCCCGGGCCCAGCGCCGTCACCCACCCGCGCCGGATCGACGACGCCGCGCGCCCGAATATCTCCAACCGCCGCGTCCCCAGGCAGAAGTTCTCGATAAGCGTGTACATCTCCGGCGGCTTGCGTGTCGGGTCCGCCGCGTCGCCCTCCCAGAAGATCACATCCGTGTCTAGTGCGCCCGCGTAAGTACCGAATGAATGAACCGCCAACACAGTAAAGTACGTACCGACATTGCAATGCACGAACCAGCTGTCCGTCGATCGGCGCACCGTGCCGCGGATGCCAATCAGGCAGTGCTGCTTCGTGCGGGTGAGGAGCGAGCTCGTGGGTGGGTCCGTCTGAAATTTGCCCATGAACAGGATGTTCGAAGGATACAATAAAAAACCTACCCCTGGGCCGCGATTCGATTCCCTATTAGTCTTTACCCACACGACGTCTTCGCACCTGCGGTACCCCCACTTCGCGAGCACCTCCCGGCCCGTCTCGAGCCCCTCGCCAGCGCCGCTGCCGACCCACATGAAAACGAAGCTGGGGTCCGCAGCGAGCGCGGGGATGGGGAGCTCCTGCAGGTGCTCCCAGGTGAAGGAGGAGGAGAACGGCGGGTCGAGCAGGATGACGTCAAATTTCGTTGGGTGGAGACTTGGGAGGGCGGAGAAGGGGAGGTACGACGGCGCGACCGAGTGGTTGTTCACGGACGCCTTTTTCAGGTTAAGGAGGCGCTGCTGCTTGGGGTACCTGAGAGAGTGTGTGGGATCAGGGACGGCAGGACGAGGGTGGTAATGTTTAATGTAAGAGTTTTGCCCAGCTGAAAGGTGATGGGGAAATGTACACAGCGATTCCCCAGATAAAATGAGGCTTTATTTTCAGATGAAAAATATTTCCTGGACTGTTTACGACAGGAAGTGTCCAGTAGTTTATCTGGGGAACCACCGGGCATTTCTCCAGCATTCAGCTGGACAAACCTCATTAATAGGACGTTTCAAATGAAGAACTTTCACCGATTTATTTCGTGCCCCAACTTGATCTCCGGTTGGATCAAAGCCGGGGAAGAAATTTCGGTCAAGATTCCTTATTTGAAACACCCCAACAAATTGCCACAACGAACAAATGACTTACTCTTCAAACCGCCGCTCAGGGTCGGCACCAAGCACCCAGTTCTGCGGCCATTCGCCGCCGTCGACGTATCGCTGCGAGTAGTCATTTCGTATAGTCTCCTCCTCAGGGACGTAGTTCTTGTACCGAGCGACGCGCGCCCGCTTAGCAGCCGATAAATCGGCCCGAAATTGTACTGGCTGTCGCTGGGAAGTCGATGTCGGCGAGGGTGAGTCAGAATCGTCCTCAGGAGGCGGAGACGGCGGCGGAGTAGGGAATGAGAGGAAGCTCTAGAAGTTCGGGCGGGGGAGACTGCAGAGAACGCAGCTGGCGGCGGTGGGATTGTTGTGAAGTGCGGACTTGGAGAACCAGCGCCGAATGCGCTGCCAGGAGATCGTTCGCGGAGCAGATGACCTCCGTCGTGGTAGCCATTAGCGACAGAAATTGGTAAGAGACGCGAGAGATATCGGAATTTCTATCGCATGTTGGAGTTTGCGACAAGATGCAACGTATTTGGATCTACCGTTATAGACAAATAGAGGGCTAAATATAGTACACTAGATAAGACAAGATGGTAAGATCAGCTTTGGCCGGGTGTGCTACAAGGTGGCAGTCAACGGCGTTTGCTGGAGCTCTTCTTGTTCTTTAGATACTCCTCGACCAGCTCGGGCGAATCCTGAAGCATCAGAGCACTAGGCTCCCACGTAGGCTTCTTGTATCCCAACCACAACACCTTGTATTGCTTGCCCTTCTCCGGTTCCATTCGCTCGCCCAAGATCCGCAGCACGCAATAGCGCTTGTCGACGACGACCGGACCCTTTCGAACGCGCACCACACGGCGAGCAGGGTCGTTCCACGCCTTGGGTAGTGTGGGCGCCGGGGGTAGCACATCCGACATGACGCGGAACACCGCGTTGAGCTGCTTACGGTCGCCACGCCCGCTAACGCTCGGATGCACCTTGCGCGCGTACTTGTCCACCTCGCACACCGCATGCTCCAGGTCCGCAAGGTCCAGCTCGATCTCGCGCCCGTCCTTGCCGCGCAGGAACGAAAATTCAAGCCCGAGGCGCGCAAAGTGCGTGCGCTGGGTCCTGGCCATCCAGCGGAGGATGTCGGCCTCGATGTCGGGGACGGCGGCCTTGGCGCGCACGACGCTCTGGCCGAACATCTTGATGAGGCCCGAGGAGGCGCCGGGACCAGGGACGACAAAGTCCATGCCGGAGAAGTTGAGGAGCTTGGAGTAGGAGAGGCCGATCATGAGCTGATACGTGGTGAACTTTGCCATGCCCTGGTATGACGCGATCTGCTCGTACACATCTGCGGCGTATTTGGCGTCCCGGAGGACGTCCGGCAAGTCGCGCATGAGGATCTGAAGCAACTGAAGGTGGCGCATGTGGTTATCTGCGTAGTCGAGCTTGTGCCCAATCTTCAAGTACGCGGCCGTGAAGGGAGTGAAGCCGTGCTGTTGGGCGGCGACTATCACCTTATCGTACTTCTCGAGCTCGAAGCGCTTGAACGTGAGGGGGCCCAGCTTTTCTCGAGCAGCTGCCAGGTCTCGATCTTGGTGAAGCAGTTGAAGAGCAGGATGCGGAACAGGAGTTCCTCGGGGTCCTGGGACCCGCGCTCGATGACCTCTTTGACAAGAAACTGCGAGGTTTTGTCCAAAACGCGATACGCGTTGCAAAATTTATAGTACCTCAAGTGGGGGTCAGAAGTCCATCTAAAATTTACTGTTAGCTATTTAAAAACGAAGTTCATCAGGACCTACGGTGCCGGCACACCTTGACGGCGTCTATCGTCGATGGCCTTGCGTTCTGCGAGCCACTTCCAGAGGGTATCAAATACAACCGTGGGCTGCAGATTCTGGCCACTAATTTTAATTGGCTTCTCCGGAGCCGGGGACGCGGACGCGGACGCGGATTCCAAGGCGCTATCTGGGGTCGACGCGTCCCTGAACCGAAGAGATCGACGAGACGAGCTCTCTGACTGGGACGCGACCGTCACCGTGTCAGACGCGACTGATCCGTACACAGCAAGCTTTTTCCGGCCACCGTTGCGGATGGCGGGCATTGTGCAACTTGTGATTCTGCATTAGGCAGCGCAAATCATGACGTGAGACTCGGGCCTAGAATTTCCAGTAAAACAAAGTACCTGTAAGAAAATAGGGAAGGAACCGACGAGGTCGAGACGAAAGAAGTGAGTGGCACTTGGTCGTCTTTGTGGTGAACTTTGAAGCGGAGTTTTAAGATTTTGCTCTCAGTGTTTCCCACCCCTATCTTGATTCCTGATTTTTTCTTGAACCACTCAGACTCGACCCTATGCGGCCATGTTCGAGGCTATTCCGTATTAATATTGATTCCATAATAGCGTTTAGATATCCGTTTCATATATTCTGGAGACCCCTCTACGCACGTACGGCGATATCGCCGTTAAAAAATCATAATGAATCGTAGACGATGCACATCAAATCAAATGCGCATGGCTGGGCATTGTTGAGCTCGGAAAACACGGGACGATCAGTTTAAAGCATGCGTTCAGTCGGCAGAGCTCCGGAGTTAGCCTCGGTGAGAGGCAGAAGGAGGATTGCGGCTATTGCGGGGGCTTGGTCCAGATAATGGACACTCAGCACGTTCCGAAGGGGACCTAAAAATGGAACAATAAAATCCTGAGTCTTATCCCGGATAGTATAGTATTGTACTACGCATCTACTACACAACAGGCCTTCAGCGCTTCAGCGCTTCATCTTCAGGCTGTAGCGAGCTCTTGAGAGCTTGATCATTAGCCTTTCGATCCGCTGAAACGTTCCCGACCACCGCGAAACCCATGTTTTAACTCCACGCCGCGTACATTCATGCATACGATACTTATGTACCGCCCGAGGTTTTTGTTGTGGCGGGCGCCGGGGTCCAAGCGGAATCACATGGATTACCGTGAACCGTTTAGTCGTGATATGTCGATTGAATGATTCATAAACAGAAATCTGAACTA
The DNA here is from genome assembly GCA_029282285.1 of Mycena rebaudengoi. NCBI lineage: Eukaryota > Fungi > Basidiomycota > Agaricomycetes > Agaricales > Mycenaceae > Mycena > Mycena rebaudengoi. Next base: position 1,496,528 of record JARJCX010000015.1, on the reverse strand, counting down.
GTTGGAAGCAGAGAAAAGTCAGGAAGGGGGAATGGAAATTAAATTAAGAGAAGATGAGGGTAACACCAGGTATATGACAAGCGTACCGAAGTAGGAGGTTGAAATGGGCATAAGTAGGACTCCGCTGCTCAACAGAAAGAACAGATCGAAGATCGGGCAGAGTAAAAAGTATGAGACACAGAGGAATCAGACAGTCGAGTCGGAGAGAGTACACCATAGAAAGGAAGGGGCTCCGAACGAGATATGTATATGGCTGTAGAGGGAGGGCAGGGCAAGATAGGGTAAAAATAGGCGCTGAAGGGAAATCAGAGGCGGACGCAAGGACTCCCCGATAGGTGGGGAACGGAAGCCAAGCTAATGAAGTATGCATAGTCGCCGATGAACTTGAAGTGGCAGGCACCAAGAGTTGCTGCTTTGCAAAGTACTGTACAGTCTGTAAATATATATAACTCTACCACGGAGATCTAAAGTCTTGGGCTTTGTTGCAGCGAATGGCCGCGAAATTCGAATCAACGGCGGTTCCATAATTTGAGAACGTGGGTAAAGCTACAGGGTGCGGGGTTGTAGGGCTAATCCCGCAGATTATTTGCGTTATACCAGTAAGTCCTAGCGAAAGCAGAGGCAGTAAGTATGGTACTTGTCTTGCAAAGTTTCGAGTTCGTTTCGGGACGAGTGAACTGTTTGGATCTGTATAGCATGCGGGTCGTTGGCTTTGTAACGAAACAAATAGAAAGCTGCTTCCTCCAAACCTTATACCTGACTTGCAGTTTACCCGGTCCTTATCCCAGGATGCCTGCTGCTGCCCCATCCAACGAGCAGAGCTTCCGTGCCAATCTCTCCCAATTTCGCTGGGCTAGGGGCGTCACCGACGATTCGCAGGCGCAGCAGCAACCTGCGCAGCCGGCAGGGAATCCCTTCTCTCGATTCTATAATGCAGTTGCCGGGGACTACATTCCATTACGCTCCAGCGAGAGATCCAACGAGGAAGAGGCGTGGTTTGCGCTGTCGCGGTGGGAGAGGTAAGCGCGGAATGTGTTTTGTAGCACAGAGTACAACCCAGCTAAACGCACTCGAGGTTGCTGGGATTTGGGGGCTGCCTGATCGGCGCAATGGTCTGCTTCTTTGTTGCATTCCTAACGTTGCCGTTCATCGCCTTTCGGTGCGTCGTCCCTATACTTCTTCCGCAAGCTATGAATATTGAGTCAAACCATCTAGTGCACGGAAATTCGCGCTATCATTTAGGCGAGTTCTGCCAGGTCTTTATTATATGCCTGCGCATCTAATTATTGACGGTTGCTCTGTGCAGTCTCGGCAGTGCGCTCGTCATGTTTGGGTGAGTATCCCTAATACTGTCATGATAGTCCTCCTCGTTATAACGACACCTATATTAGATTCTCTGTCCTCGTGGGGCCAATAAACCACATAAAGCACCTCTTCACAGCCGAGCGACTCCCCTTTACTGCTGTCTACTTCTCCAGCCTCGGGCTAACACTTTATTTTGCCTTGGGGGTGCGTGCTTTCGTTTCTCCGTGTACTGTGCTAAACACCTTGGCTTTCTTCCTCCCAGCTACACTCTTCCCTCGGCTCCCTCGTCTGCAGTGTCATACAGGTTCGCATATGCCACTCACAACCCTTCATTGCAGCTGACAATATCGGGTAGATTTTGGCGTTATTGTCTTACGTAATCGCATACTTTCCGGGGGGATCCGCGACCCTCCGCCTCGCGGGCAGCACTGCGTTTCGCAGCGCCGCCGGCAGCCTCCTCCCGCGGTAGCGCCAACAGAGCTTACTTGCATGCACACCAGCTTTGGAGTGCACCCATTAATTACTTATCATCTACTGGACCAATCAACCGTTGTACACCATCATAACTACATCGCGTCCCCCGCGTCATCCAAGATACCTGCGCTGTCGCGCAGCCGGCGACTCATGATCTCCACGTATCCCTGGCTCGCGCGCCACTCGGCCCCGAGCGCCTTGCTATCTTGAACCTAAATAAGGGTTTGACGAATTAAGAGTGAGCACCAGCAGAAAGAGGACGAAGCGCACGTTAGCAAGGTCGATGGCCGCGAGACGCTGTAGTGTCGGCACAAGCCGTTTTGCGACGTCTAGACGGAACGCCTCGGGCTCGGGCGTCGAGAGGAAGCGCATGGCGTGCATCGTCGATGCTTTGGCGTTTGCAGGCGGGTTGTTCGCGTGGTGCCCCTCGGCGTAGTACACTAAGTGTCGCCAGAGCAGGAGGAGCACCATCTCCATCGTGCCTGGACAGGACGCCGTCAATGACCATAACCACAAAGGCCGGACGCGCGAGTGCTCACCTAGAAGCGTCCTAGCATCATTCTGCGCCGCTTTTCTATCTCGCTCCAGCTCCCGAGATATTAACGTCCGCTTCTGCGCAATGTCCAAGTCCCGCAGGAACTCGGGGTCGGCGTCGCGGAGCACCTATTATAATTTCAGTGCCGGAGAAGTTGCTCGAAAGCTGTTTCAGACTCGCCTCATTGATATTGTCAACGTTAATGTGCTCCTTGGAAGCCAACTCGGCGGAGAGATCCAAGATTTGTCTCAAAGTCTCCGTCAGGCTTCCGCACAGCTCGTTGAGCGCCTCGAGCGCATCCCCGACGGTGGGAATCGTCGCTGTGCTCGATTATTAGGAAGTGAAAGAGGGGGTATGCGGAGAGACTTGCCTAGGAAATGTGAGCCCCGCTCGTCGTGCCGTGGAGTCGTAATAATGGGTGAAAGCACCGGCGTGATGTCGGGTTCTTTTGTGATACATGTTAAATCCATTGTTGGCGAAATGAGATGATCTTCTTACCAGTAAATTCACTTGCAGCTCCGATATATTCAATGATACATTTGCGCAGCAGGCGCTCTTTTTGACGCACGCTGACGTCGAACTTTGTGTCTGCGCCGTAGCCTGCGCGTATTAGAACGAGGGTGAAGGAGTGCTGGAGAGATAATCTCACCCAGGGCGAACACACTTGCGCTGAGAACCTCCGCGTCGGTCTGAGGTTTGATGCCTGCAAGCCAGCGGCCGTTGCCCAGGCACTTCGTCGAAAGACTCAGTATTGCTGAGTGGATCGCACCGAAGCCGGAATGTGGGGACAGCTGCGCCGGATAAGCGCGAAGTAAAGAGGGAGGAGACTGCGAAACTCACCAGCTCCGACTTGGGGACGTGTGGCAGAACGCTCGCGCACAGCGACACGAGCAGGTGCACCTCCTCGACTAACGCAAGTGGGATTTCCTCCGTTTCGTTTTTCAGGAGAATCACGATGGTGGCGCTGTGACTTGATAGGAAATCCTGCGCCTAAAAAAATTGTTAGTTGACCTGGCCACCAAGGAGGATAAGTTCTTGCCTGGTTTGATACAGTAGCATGCTTGGTGCCTAAGGTCGCGAGCATGCCGTCCACGAATTGGAGAGCGGGCATGAAGAGCTGGTGATATCGATGGATAGCAGACGGGAGGAAAGAGTCTTGATCTAGGCAAGTGTCAATGGCGATTCGAAACCGAGATTTACATGCGTACCCATGAAAGATTGATCAGCCTCGGGCCGAGCATCCAAGTAATCGCATTGAGACAGAATCGGAATGAGCTGAGCCTCCAAGAGCCGCTCCGCGCCCAACCGGGTTTGTGCCATGCGAACAAAGAGAGACATTTTGGCCTCGTACACATACAGCGGATTCAAGTCGTCTAGAACTCATTAACAAGCTGGAGGAGCAGGAAGGCTGCACAACGTACCTGGATCTGGCTTCAAAACTGACTGTAAGCGAAGATCCGATTCTTTGACACCCCGTACAAAGTTCGTCAGGATCCCATGTCGGACGAGGGCCGACAGAACGACGTGCTGCTTCTCCAAGCCAGACAGCTGGATCAGAGAATCCAGAAGCATGAACGCTATTGTTTTCCAGACCTCTGAGCCGTCGATCGCGTCCCTTGAAATGGTGGCTACGAGGCGCTCCATGGCGCCCTTCATCAACGACAAGCTCCCGAGCTCGAGTGTTGAAGTGGGCGCCTGTGGCACGCGCGCTTTGACTCACTGGAACCAACGCTTGAGACTGAGACTCCCCGAACAAGAAGTCCTCGCGGGTAGTCGAAGCTGCCAACGACATGCCTAACGCTGGAGCCTTGGTCTCCGGGGACTCGAAACCATTGCTGGACGAGGTGACCAGGTGCACGTAGTTGATCAAGGCTGCGTACAGATTCCCACGAACAAGTTCGACGCGATTGTTGTCGATTATACACTCCAAGACGCTGCGCAGGATGGCATAGAGTCTTTCAGCGGGAAGGGAACCTGCTTCGGCGTCGCCGCCTGCAGATTGAAGGAGGATCTGATGGCGACGGTCTTCGCGTAGCTTGGTCACAGAAGATAAGATAGCTTCGGACAGTAACACCGCAGTTGGCTCCTGAATGCTCGCCGAGCGCATAACGGTCGGCAGAACGTGAAGTAAGTCGAATAGCATGTTCTCGCGGTGATCGTGAGGCAACCGACTGAAGCACTTTGTAAGCGTCATATCCAAGAGCCGCTTCCAGGACTCGTAACCAGCATTGGTAGCATGCGTCACCTCCCGTCGGTGATTTTCGACAGCACAGCTCTCTAAAACGTAAGTAGTTTCGGCGTTGAGTTGATCTCCATGAGCAGGGGTTACGATACTGCCCTGGGAATGAAGCGTCCGTCTTGCGGCTAGTGAGGAGCGAAAGCAATGCAGTTCGGTCGATAATCTCGCACCCGGTAGCATCCTTGCGAACGCACACGAGTGTAAGTTGAGCTGCCCGAGGAAGTGCAACTCGAGGGGTTCGACAGCCAAGCTGTCAGGCCCAATCAAACGCCAGCGATTGTACAAATTCGATTATCCTCAAGTGCGACTGGCCAACCTCCTGAAAGCCGTCCTGTGGGCCGGCGTACGCATTGCTGAAAAGGATGTCCAGAAGCTCGGCGACGCCTTTGAAATGTCCCTTGTTGGTCAGGACATGCAAATCCAGCGCGGCCAAGTCGAATATCCAGGAGCGCAATCGGAGGAAAGAGCTCAGCGCAGGAACGGTCGTCAACACGCGCGCGCCATCAGCGTACAGCACCTCGATGCCCGTGTCCTGCTCCGTGGGAGGGACCTGAGATGGGACAGCAGCGAGTTGGCGGGCGAAAAAGTCCTCACGCGTGCGCAGATACCGCATCGTGAACTCGGACGTCCGAGAGTGGGTGCATAGTTGGTAAATGATGCGGTAAAAGAGCTCCGCCAGACCCGGAAGCGTAATGAAGAGGGGCTCGGAATCTGGACTGGGCTCGTCGTCCCTTGTATTGAGCCTCGGAACGCCAATATTCGCGAGATCAAGAATGACGTGGATGCACGTCCGTTGGGCCCCGAGTGCATGCGGATCTTGGATAACGTGCTCGCTGTTCGTGTCGCCAAACAAGAAGAAATGCGCGATATTCGGGTACGGACGGCCTGCTTCGGTGTTTTTGATGAACAAATCAAGCACGGCAAGCCGGATGGCTTGCTGTAGTGTTGCAGCGCTGGCTGAATCGTCCCCATCAGGCGCACCGGCACCAGTCGACTGCTCCGCAACAGATTCTGCCAACAGAATGTCCGCCCCCGTCTCCGAGGCAAGAATCCGCATGAATCCTGTGGGTCAAAATATGAGCCGGAATCGATATGGGAAACACGAGTTAGTACCTGCCATGATCCGATTGGATTCATCACTGCGTTCCAAGCAATGTGTACAAGCTGGAAAAGGCGTTGGAGGTCGATAGAATCGTGAGGATCTTGACGGAAAGGAGCACCAGCTCCGGGTGCGCAGGATACGACACGTAGGCTGCTAACGCCGGAACATATTGCGCGCCGTAGGAGAGTGCTTGGTCGAACTTGGTGAAATACGAGCGAGGATGGACCGTCCCAATCACTGGCGCACTGTCGACCTTCGTACAGAAGAGGGAGCAGAACGTCGAGGAAGATATCTTGAATTTCTAAAACGCGAAGAGCGATCCTGAGCACCCGGATGATCGTGCTGCAAAAGTACGGCTCCTCGTCGGCGAATCCCTTCTCGAACCCTTCGAGTCCTTCCACTACATACGAGAGAATACTGGATTGAAGCGGCGAATTGGTCAACAGGCGCTTGACAATCTCGTACCCAGGGTGGACAAGAAGGGATAGAATAGCCTCGCCTTTCAGCTGGGCGTCTTCCGTGGCCCTAAGCAGGGACTCGAGGTCAAAGCTCGCTAAAGCGCGCTCGATGAAACACAGACAGAGGTCATTGGTCTGCCATCGATCGGCCGGCTGTAAGTATTCCCGGTTCGGAATATTTGCGAAAACGTTAGTCGACGACGAAGGAGACGAACGGGCCAATTCCGGGGAGGCGATATGGCTGGCCGAGAGACTCCGGTACAGTGTTGATGGATCCAGAATCGACGAGGCGCTCCTTCAACGCGATTCGTTTTGGCGTATGTATCAAGGTACTCAGCAGGCGCAGGAAGGGGATTGTGGAGGGATACATCCTGTGCAACGCCTCGATCTCATCAAGCTCCATCTCCACGCCCCTCACAGGCTGTAGATTGACCGAGAAACCGCTAGACGCGCTGACACGTACGTTGATGACCTCGTATCGTTCCATCAATGTCCAAACCGCCCTGCAGATTTCCTAAACCAGGCCGCACCAGCACCAGGCTCACAAAATGCGGCCAATGTGTCGAATAGTGCCCCCTTGAGCTCGAGTGGGATGCCCAGAGGGATGAGGGCCACGAGGGTGGGGATGGCGCGGAAGTGTGGATGGCTCGCTATGGCTGTCCGGACAGCGACAGAGTGAGATACGGCGGTAGAGAGAAGGCGAAGGAATGACTGCGCCAGAAGAACCTCGTTTGGCCCAATGGTGAGAGTTTGCGGAGGAGGCGGCTGCTGGGGCGGCGGCGGGTTGCTGAAACCGGACATCCCGAAGCTATTGTTACCAAATGGTTGCGAGGGCTGCGGTTGGCTCCGGCCTCCGGTGCTATTCGTAGCCCACGATTCCAAAAGGCCGAATACGACACTCCAGGAAACGGAGGGGCCACTGGAGGAAGACGACGGTAACGTGCTCCCAGGAATAACCTCCCCACCGCCCCGAGCCATAAAGTTGGACGCGAGCTCGCTGCATTGCTGCCCGTTAGCAAGGCCTGCCAACATATCATACAGAGCCATCGACATGGAAACATCATGGACCTGCGTAGACCATACGGCCCATTGCAGGAATACGGGAAGCCTTCCCAACGGTGGTTTCAGTGTGCTCCATATACGTGGCGCCACGGGAGTCGCCGTGTGGAGCTGAGCCCCAGAACTGCAATGCGCGCTCTGGAGGGAGGGCCGAGTACAAGAGACCAATGGTGGCATATAGCATGGCGATATCGCTGCGCGGCGACGTCGCAGGTTTCTCCGATTCGGAAGCGAAGCGCGTTGGCCCCGGTCTCGTTCGGACGCTGGCAAGGACAAGGTCCTCCTGCCGCTGCTTGATTTTACGCAATTCAGAAGAGGCGTGGGTGATCAAGGAGCGGACGAGGATTTCGAAGGCGGACAGCACCACGGGGATAAAGTCTTCGGACGGAATCTCCCGCTGCTCCTGCTGCTCGGGCGACAGTATGAGTGAGTTGGCGAAGGACGCAACGGGAGAGCTTCCGCGCTTGCGACCCAGCTGCAACACAGCGAGAGCGAGAAACTTGAAAGCGTCGCCCTGCACGGCATTCCAGACCTGCGTCTCGAGCTCCTCTGTTTTGAAACCACTGCGGTGCTCCAGTTGCGAGTTGCGGTGCCGGGCGTCTGTCAAGAATAAGGTCCATTTGAGCAGAACTGTGGCTTTGAGCCCGGCATCCTTCCATTCTGTTGCAGGCGACAATTTGTTTGTCATGAACGTCATCATGCTGGTATTCGTCGCCAGGAGGGTGCGGAAATGCCCGCTGGCACTATCCGGATCGACAGGGTCCAGGGCGGAGAGTGTAGCGGTAAGAAGATAGAAAGTCATGGCGTGATTGGGGGTCGTGGACAGCCAGTCGACGAGGACCTTCATTTCATTCGGCGAAAGATAGCCCAGGCGCGAGATTATGGAGAGGACACGTCGCAAGACACCGCCGTTCATATTTGAGTGATTCGTAACGAGAATTCAGAATGTCATAACCCAGAGAAGGGGTGGTACCCGCTGTGCTGGCTGTTAGCAAACGTTACGGATGACTAAAATGCCTCACCTTGGGCTGAGGGTGCAACTGTATCGGTGCGGGCACCTTTCCTAGCCATGTCTGCTCTCGCCACGGCATTGCCTAGATTTTGTATTTCCCTGACAATGCGGTGGGCCAATGCGATTTCGCCCCCTTGGTGAGCCACGGGGGGGATCAGGTCCATCCTGACAAATGAATCGATCCTGCGGAACATGGGCAAGTTCTCAGAGGTTTCCGCTGCCTCTGCCGCCTCGAAAATGTAGCTCAAGCATTCCGCAAGGTGGCGCCGTCGTTGGTGGAATTCGACAACAGTTAGCTCGATGGAGTCAACCGGTTCGATGTTGGGATTTTCAGACATAACGGAGTGGAGCACATTGGCGATGTGCCGCTCGGAGCATTCCAATTGCTGCGAGAGAAATACGACCTGACGTGCAAAATCGGCATTGACTGCAGCTGGTTTGCCGTTCAGCACCGTTTTTCCTACAAGGCACATAGACATGAGCTAGATGTCTCACATATATTCCTGGCACCTACCCGATTCAAGCTCGCGTTGCTCCTGCGGATTCCTTCCTCCGACATCGAACAAATTCAAGAGGACTAGATTTGTGAACCATGAGCTCATCAAAGAGTTCCTGTTCGCCATGCTGGAGTCCACGCCCCCCTATGGCGTTCAAAAGGACAAGGCGCAGTCGTCCTATGGATTCCATCGCATAGAGCGGCAGGTTTGTTGGAACGCGTCAAAGAGCGCGTAAATAAGGATACACAGGCCGGCGCCCTCTAATCCAAATATTGATGTAGCCTTTGATGGAAACAAGACTCATCTCATCGGCGCCTCATCGTCCCCGGGCCCCTGACCGTCGCGCTTGTGCTCGGACAGCCACTACCCGCTTTGGTATCGCAAACTGCAAATGAAGATACCAAGAAAATGCCTGATCGACATACATTGGGACAGTGAATATTTCAAAACTACTTTTGGACCCCTCGTAAACGCTCCGTAACTTGCAAGCTTGTTCTGCAACTTTGAAGCTTGAACTCGATGCGACTCTTAATCCTCAACTTCAGCCGGGATCTGGCCATGCGAACAAACCCTCATGGAAGTGTCAAAAAATAGAACTGCTCAATTGCAAGATCTACCCAGTCCCATTGGAGGATCCCATCTTGGCGTGTTGCTTCCGAATAAATTAGGCACGGCTAGCACAGGCTGGCACGGATATAGCCTGACCGGCGACATCACTGGATCAGCGCTGATGATTGTCTTCTACTTTGACACTCCCGGGCGGTGACCGGTCTTGGACTATGCGTCCACCTTGCCCTCTCTGACGTCCTCACGCTCCTTACTCTGGTACCTGCGGTCCAATCGTCGTAATCGCATGCGCAGGGAATGTCAAACTTTGCGATCGTGGATGACCAGTCGTCGAAAATCACATACACTGGGTTGTGGACCGGCGGAGGCACAGGCGACCATTATGACAACACGGCGACTTCATCTCGCGTTGCAGGTGCTAGCATGACGTTTGAATTCTCTGGTACGCCCCTTTTCGTTGTTCTTTCTTTTCTGTTCTTTTATTCGAAAAGTGTAACCAAGCCCTCGTTCGCAGGCACTTTCATTTCAGTGCTGGGAAGCTTCGACGCAGACAGCTCTTGCAGCGCTTCCTTCTCCGTGGACGCCAATGCCACTTCCTTTGTTTCTCCCCTCCTCACCACTCCTTTAAATCACCAATCGCTCTGGGACTCTGGACCTCTACCAGATGCCGCCCATACGTTGACGTACACAATCGCTAAGTGTGACTCCTCTAATAGCGGCTACGTATGGATCGACTACCTACTCTACATTCCATCGACAAACGCCTCCACCAACGGACTCGTCTACTTCGTCGACGACACTGACTCTCGAATACAGTACGCAGGGGATTGGAAGGTGGAAACCAACGCCACTACAGACTTTGGACTCAGCATTCATGGCGGCAAGCAGGGATCGTCATTCCAGTACGAGTTTTTCGGTAAATGCTCGTCTCCCAAACCATGCCGTGTCGTCTGACGAGCTACAGGCACCTCCATCTCTGTTCGAGGGCGCATAGGGAACGACTCCGTGGGAGCGTCTACCCAAGCGTCGTTTTCCATCGACGGCTCCACGCCAGTCGTGTTCTCTGCTCCATATCAGAACAGCGTATCCTACAACCAGCAGCTGTTCAAATCCGACAGCCTCAACAAGAGCACACATACCCTTGTCGCAACAGCTATGTATGTGTCTTATTTTTGTTCTGTTCTCCATCATTGTGCCAATTCCTTGTTGTACAGGTCTAGTCTGATGCCACTATATGTGGATTATCTCCTCGTTCAGCCCGGCCCATCTACGTCCGACATACCTGTATCACCAGCCCATCATTCAGGTTTCCCTGTAGTGGGCATAGCTGCCGTTGCCGCTGGTGGCTTTGTTCTCGCGCTTGGCATCGCCGTAGTCGTCTTCTTCCGCAAACGATTGTTCAAGCCGCGACATCGTCGTACTACACCGTCCCAGCCCCATCAGCTTTTGGGCAGCAGAGGAGGTACCCCCACCATATCGTCATCGTCCAGTCACGCCCAATGTGGGTGTCCATCTAGAGCGCTCGTTAGATGTGTGAAGCTGACGCTTGTCATCAGGGCAATCCAACAGCCCATCATATCCGCCAACCATCACATCATCATCATACTCCCTCAGCGCGCCCCCACTGAGCCCCGCCTACACCCCACCCGTATCCCCTATGACTCATTCCTTCCCGCCCTCTTCGTCCGCCAGCAGCTCCCGCACAGCGAGCGACCACCGCACCTCCCAACCGCCCCCCTCGCCGTGGTCCACCTCCTTCGCATCATCCTCCGGCCACTCACGACGCGCACCCAGCCTCGCAGACGGCGACCCTTCTTTCGTCGACCTGAAGCGCCGCCAGCACGTCGCGCCGGTGACAGATGACAGCAGCAGTGGCATCGCCCCGTCCTCCACCTCGTCTATCCGTCCGCTGCCGGTAATCCCTACCGGCCGACCGCCAAAAGCGGACCCAGACGAAGCACCGCCTGTCTATAGCTTACAGTAATGACCCTTGTATGGCACACACTAATCTTCTTTTCAATTCATGTTATGTATTGGGGGATGTACAATGACACAGTCCATACTTGTTTATATGCATATATCTCACACGTCCGCCGTTTTGTGGCCCTCGGACTCTGAGGGAGCTCCATCATTGTCATGACCATACGTCGTGGGCACTATCGTCGCTCTTGGTCCATTGAACCAATGCACGCCGCCAACGACAGGGAGGTAGTACCAGACGAGGGAGAGAAGGAGGACACCTCCCATGACTACGATGGTGTAATTCATGTCCGCGCCGTCCGTCTGAGGAGTCGTTGGGAAGAGGAAGACTATGGAACCAGGTTAACATGGTCTTGCATATGCGCTCGGAAATGATTGGACGGATGAATACCTATGCCCAAAAACAGCATAAACAACACGGACACAACGGCGACAGGCAGACCCTGGAATGCGGCATCAGTAATACCCGGCATGTGCGCTCGAGAGTGGTACGCACAAAGACGCCGAGCGTGAACGGACCGGGCTGGAAGTCGTTGTCGCCCACGAATCTGGCGACGATCGGAATGGCGTACGCAACATAGAGCGCCGTCACCGAGATCGCGAATACCGCATTAATGGCCTGTGGGCCGGCAAATGCCAATAGCCCGAGGAGGAGGGAAAAGAAGGCGTCAAAGAGCACGGTATTGACAGGGGTTTTTGTAAACTTAGACATTCTGTATAGCCATCCAGAGAAGGGCAGAGCTATCAATGCGTTAATGGACAAAATAAGGCGACCGCTGGGACGTCCCCACCTCCGTCTCTGCTGAAGGCGTACGTCTGCCGGCTCGCTGCGAGCAACATCGACGAGCTGTCAGGACCGAGTCAGAGGCATGGGCGATTACAGTAGGAGCTACTCGAACCCCATCATGTATCTGTTCAGTCCGCGATTAAATCAGCCCCTAAAAGAAAGGAAGTGAAACGTACTGGACGATAACAACAATCACCCAGAGCGCCAGGGTGGGCTTTTTCTGGAAAAGGATCAGCTACGAGGGGAGAAAAGACACTGTCACTCCTACTCCGAAACTGTTTAAAAATATGGCCGCCATGGGCTGCGCGCTCTCCAACAGGGCGTCTAGATCGCTCCCCATGCAGAAGGCGAGAGAAATATTTATTGCTTTGAATGGATATTGGAGAGGGCCAATCAAGTGGTAACGTAAGCTTACCTGTTCCCCAAACTCCAGCAATACCTATGGCCCTGCGGATCTCATCAGAACAAGAATAAAAATGGGGTTAATTTTTCATACCATACGATCGCCCACGGTACGGCCGTCGCCGCATTCGAAGCCTCCTCGGAAATGTGCACAGAAGAGTCGAAGGAACCTGCCGGGGGGTTATTTGAAAAGGCAGGAATTAATATGCGCAGCCCGCACAGATGGTCCACAACGGTGCAAGGAAGCTGAGGATAAAGGTGTAGCCGTCTGGCCATCCGTTCACTAGGAAGACGTTCACGATCCAAGGCAGGAATTTATGTAAACTAGAGACGCACAATTCCTAAAGTCGCCCAATGCGAAACTGGCCGAATTCTTAAACTCGCTAGGAGTGGCCGCGGGCAGCGCGATGATGACGATCACGCAGAGCCTAGAAGCTGGTCAGAATTGGATATGAGATAGATGATCGAGACGGCTGACACCACATTTAGGACCACGTATACTGTCTGAAGACGCGCCAGAATGGCCGTTCCGAGGCAGCAGACAAGCTTTTCATGAGTGAGCTCAGTAGTGAATGAGGAGAGTCATCTTACTGCATGGGTTACTATTACAGCCGCATAGACCCCCGCTGGAAGACGATGAGAATGAGCCGACCTTTTGTGCATCTACGTACTAGGTTTGTGCAGCGGTGGCTTCAAAGGACCCATCGGAGCCAATAGTGACTGCAGCCATAATTTGAACAGCAGCCGCCCAGTCGATGGACGCTACAGCGGTAATAGACCCAATTGTGTTTGCGTCTTGAAACCAGTCAGTCCATACTGATGCTGCGCGAAGATTACACTAACAGCCGACGATCCAACAGAGGAGGTTGCGCCATCGCGGGGATGAAAGGGAGTAAGTCCAGAAGTAGAGCTAGACGGTCTCGTCATATTGGTTACTGGAGGCTGTTTCCAGACGTACTCCACCGGAGGTTGGCGCTGCAGAAGCGAGTTCTGCCATGGACATGCCAACAAACAAGATAAAAATGCTGGCAACGGCCCACTGAATAATATTTTGTTGGGTGATTTCGTTCAAGGAATATCAGAGCACAACATACACCCCATACCATCGCCGGTCCCCCGCCTGGAATAGAATAGAATAAAACAGACGCTATCGAAGGCAAGAGCCCGATGATGCTATCTTGCAGTGAGGCCCGAATAAGCTTATCAGCTGAGGTCACCATACCTGAACGCGATCCCGAAGACCTTAAAAAGTTCGGTTGGGATTTCTACTGTAGAGGCCAGACCCACCTCAAGGGGAGTAAAAGCCCTGGTAAACTCTTGCTTGTAGCCTAGCGTAGCTAGGAGCTGTTCATCAGCCGCATGAATCGCGTCTCGACCTTTTGTCGCCGCAGGGGCGGGATTTGTGGTCATTGTCGAGTACGATAAGGTTCCGAACCGGCGGCGGAGAAGCGTTATCCATGAAGTCAGCTTCGACGTGGGGAAAACCTATCCCTTTCAATTCGCGCATCACAGTCTAACGGCAGGAGCTGATATTAATAAAGGTGGTATTTCCGACATACAGGCCAGAGCATGCCGGAAGCCTCCAAGACTCCGATAAAGAGCAACTTTGGACTCTTGTTCGACTGTAAACTTTCAGTAACTGGAATTGAATATTTCCAAACCTAAACACCCTGGACTTGAGAGAAGGAAACCGGAATTAATTGAGCTTGTTGTCTGTCCATTTTGAGAGAGTTGGATAAGGCGCCAAAAGGGGGATTCGGACCCAGTCGGCCGATGAGGAGGTGATTTAAGTGGCGTTAGATAAGCGCCACGTCTTCTTCCTTTGCTCTCACCATGTCGGTCATCTATAGGCAGTACAGCGGCGAGGCAGATCTTCCCTATATCATGGATCTTGTTCAGTCAGAGCTCAGCGAGCCTTATGTGATCTATACCTTTCGCTACTTCCTCCACCAGTGGTATGTCCCAAAGTGATCAGAATGATATCTTCTGAGCACGCATGCAGGCCACATCTTGCTTTCCTCGTAAGTTTCCATCTTGATCCAGCTACGGCAACGTCTGACGTCGGTTATCAGGCGTATCCTAGCGATCCATCGACGTCGAAGCCCATTGGGGTAATTGTGTGCAAGCAGAGCATGCACAGGGAGGTGTCGAATAGGGGGTACATCGCCATGCTCAGCGTGAGCAAGAACTGGCGAAAACGCGGCATCGGTTAGTACCGGTTCCGGTTCCCTCTGCTATCCTCACCAGCGTCTTATAGATATGGAAAAAACACCTTTGGTGCGATTTCTTTTTTTCCCCTTTGTATATAGCTAGCACGCTCGTGAGAAGTTCCCTCGAAGCCATGAAGGAAGACGGGGTCGAAGAGGTTTGTCTTTTGTTCGTGTTTTATTAGTCCATATTCTAACAGCTTTGGAATTCAGATTGTACTCGAAACCGAATACGACAACAGCGCCGCCTTGTCGCTGTATGAATCCTTGGGCTTTATCCGCGAGAAGCGCCTTTATCGATTTTATCTCAACGGCAAGGACGCGTTCCGACTCGTCCTCACCGTTCCTCAGACATACTCTGATGATGGATCAGACACGACTGGATCGTCACCTGGTAGCATCATGTCCTCGAGCGACCTTCGTCGCGGTCCGTATCGCGCTATTCGGGTCTCGCCGTACGACTATGATGACGAAGAGTCTTCCCGCTGAACTAGTCACTCTGATGCTCTCGTTTAATTGCAACACCATTCTTCTGGTTGCTTGTATTTCCATGCCGTATTGTAACTGTCCTGTGCTCATGTCTTAATAAAGCCCCCATCCTCCCTACTCAATGCTACATGATCTCACCCTATTCGTGTAAACCCGCAAGTCTTTATTCCGTTTACTTCTTTTGAGACTCAAATACGCGCTCATCTGTCAAACACGTCTTGTATTTAGACGCGTAAAGCGTCTTTGCACTTAAACATCGTGCCAAAACTGCTCAATTGCTTAGGTATCTCTTGTCTGCATCTATAAATCCCAAGAAATGCCAATTCTCATCATCACCCAACCCAGCCCACTAGCCTTGTTTTCCGTCTACTGTTGTCTCAATTTAACTGAAACTCAATAATTTCTCTCTCAAATGCTTACCCTTATTCAAGTTCAGCCCGACAAGAACATCCCCACAGTACGCTCCAATGTTCATCCCGAATCATTTCAAAAATAGATTGGGCCGCAGGTCAGTTTCGTAAAGCTTAATCCCTTCAACTTTAATTCCCGTAACAGGTTCGCATTTTGCGCTGTGGCGATATCGATCAACAATATGTGCCCTCCTGCAAGAGATGTACAAACTCCTGCTCCTGGAATCCATCCTCCCCCGAAACAGATTATTGTCGATGAATACTTTCGTGGCATTTTCGGTGTGGATCTACTTCTTGCACCCGTCGAGTATTGTGCAGGAACACTGGATTCTGGTTTTACCGAACTGGCTATGGCATTAGTCTCTCCTAGACAGATGCTAC
Source organism: Mycena rebaudengoi (assembly GCA_029282285.1). Classification (NCBI taxonomy): domain Eukaryota; kingdom Fungi; phylum Basidiomycota; class Agaricomycetes; order Agaricales; family Mycenaceae; genus Mycena; species Mycena rebaudengoi. The sequence goes on along the minus strand of JARJCX010000015.1, from coordinate 1,480,624 downwards.
AACCGTTGAAGCTCGTACCTCGCATGTTGTACTATGGCATACATCCAATCCGAAGAGGACCGCTTGGAGGCTATCCTACAGAAACTGGACTACGAAATCGACGAGGCCGACACACTCTCGCTTATTCTTGGTCGTACCTAAATCGAGCGGGTCAGTCGTTTTGCTCTAAACTTAGACATAAACCTCAAGGACTCTGCAGAACATACTCCCTGTTCTTTATGTCCTCCTCAAACGTCATCTCTCGGCCATCCGCATGGCGTGCCAAGTAGTCCTCAATCGACGAGAACTGTTAACCGCCCGAGATTCCATCCGTCAATTGTATGACAGTATTGCATGCTCTGTTTCGAATTTACTGGGTGAGCCAATACCTGGTTTGGAGGAAACGGTCCTTTTGTAATTGTGTTCCAGATTCATTCCAACAACAATCCGGCGATCCTGAAAAGAGTTATCAAGCTCTGGTTTGGGGATGGTAAAGTGCCTCCATCGTCCTCAACGTCGTCTGCCATCTGACTCTTTTCAGTATAAGAGGTTCTACACCGGTATTTCGATGAATCTCGTGGAAATTAACTCTCTCTGTGCTAATGAGCAGATAAATAATCTATCCTCTGATGAAATTTAGTGAAACCTATGCCCTCAATCCCGCCGACAATTACAACTCAGAACAGTACAGAATGACGTTACCAACCACTCGATACAGGCATTTACGGGTTATGGACTGGACACTTGTTCGACCTTGACAACCTACGGCATGGTTCAATTTTTATCGAGCTCGGTAACATACCTGGCTAATTGAAAGGTAAAGGGATGTATTGCGCCGGAATTTTGCAAGTGGACGGTCGGGAGCTAGACAGATGGAAGATACAAGTAACAATGCATGGTTCATTCTATCGCGGATATGGGGTTAGGGTTCACCATCTCGTTTGGACCACTCACGCTCGTGGTTTTCCGGAGAATTGTGCTTGACTCACCAGGACACGGTGCTATACCGATATTAGTTCCCGAAACTAGGGAGTCGGAGTTCATTTAATTATATCCCTACATATCTCAACCATAGGCCTATTTATTAATTCTAATGACATGTCCATTGGAGCTGCTATTGTTCCGTTATAAGCTTCATCAGTATTGTTGACGATCGAGGAGTGGTATGTACCTCCTCACAAGATGACCCATAAAAATCAAGAACACCTTTCACGAAAAGCCTCGAGGGATCAGCATTACTCCGATACGAGTACATCTTCTTCCTCTTGTCCCACGATATCCGCCCCAGGTAGCAGCCATCTGAATGTTATACTCAGTCTGACTCCGCGCTCCACAACTCGGTACCCTGGACGAGACTCGAGATCGACGACGACGTCTGCGGTTCTTTTCTCGATCCCGTGAGTCCAGTTGTAGCGAGCATCGCCGGAGAGTACAATGAGGCTTCGCTCTGGCAGAAACAACTGCAGCGGCTCTTGGAGGGGCTCGTCGACCCGCGCGAACTGCATGACACAGCTACTCCCGAGACTGACGCCGACTATCCCGTCCCCGAAGCGCTTGAGAAGATCGACATGCGGAGTGATGCCTTCGCCTGGGTTGTAAAGATTGAGGATGGCCTGCCGAGCACGGGTCGGTATCGGTGGGAAGAGAAGAGAGTGGACGTCCGATGAGAGATGAGGTTTCAGGAGAGACGACATCGTTGAAAGGAGGGATATCAGGATAGGTGGGAGGCCGCTGAGAGAGGTAGTTTCTCCATTTAGAGACGAGTGACATGCTTGGCCGAACAGCATGATTTGGTTCACCCGCGGTTGGTTGAAATAGTGCGCCAAGCAAAATTGAACCACTTGGTCCGCCAATTCGCGAGGCACTCGGACAGACGGCGTGAAAAACAGCCCAGGAATGGGAGGCGGATTCAAAAGGGCGGGCGTCATGTCGTCGTGGTCCTGGCTTGTCCAAGGAGGGTCGTCAGTCACGGACGGCTCCCCATCCATGATAGAAAACAATGAGCTCGGCGAGTCTCCAGAATCAGACAAAGTCAGCGGTAATTTTTTGGTGCTGATGTGCAGCCCGCGCTGCTCGTCTTCATCAAGCTCATCGGACTGAGCATCCATCGCCAGGTTATCCATAACCAGGGCACCCAAATCTGGCTCCTGTGTGTCCGACGGGCCACCGCTCAAGTCTAAATTAATCTGGAAAGCAGTTTAGTTCAGAATAGACGTCTCGTCTGGTCCCCCAAAGGTTTGGGGGCTCTGGTGACTGTTTACTTCAAGTGATGGCGGGAATTGCGTTACCCGTGCCGGGTTGGCGCCACGCGAGCACACCACGATCATTCGGATCAATCTCCACTCTCTTACAATTTCTTTTCGTCGTTTCGCCGTTTGCAATGCCTATCTCTGGAAATGCTTCGCCACAGATAAAAGAGTTCTTCTCTGAGCTTTCCAATGTATTTGGAAGCAGGCGCGTCAACGACAAACCTGCCTTTGGGAATGATATCGCCACCAGACTGTCCGTCACTCATGCCTCTATCGATAAGAAGGCGGATGAGCCTCTTAAGGAGGAAGGCAAAGTCGTGTGCGAGTTAATTGTGACGGAAGGTGCGCTCGAGCTCTTCTCTACTGATTTTCGTTCGCCAACGACGACGTCAGACATGCTGAACGGCGGAGGAAATGTTCACGGAGGGTGCAGTGTAGTCTCTCTTGACAGACGCTTCAGCAATTCTAACGTTACTTCAATCCTCCAGGTGCACGGCCTTTCTCGTGGACATGTACGTGTCTTCTTAGTTTAAGAACGCATATTTATCGGACTCTAGCTGCTCTACATTGTCTTTAATACTCCTCAACGGGGGGCAACAGTGTATCCCAATCCCTGAATATGGTGTATCATTCTCCGGCGACATTGTAGGTCCACTTCTACGAAAATAACACTATTTTCAATTTTCGAGTAGAGGAGACAAATTGCGAATAGTGAACACCACGATAACCGTCGGTGCCAGAGCAATGTCGGCTAGAACTGAGGTGCGACTGCGACTCACTTTTACTTCCCGGGCTTACATGCTGGAAAAGATATGGAATGCTACACATCACCGACTTGTGGCATCCGGCATTCATATTAAGATGCAACCCTCACTGGCGCCAAGTGCAAAGTTGTGAAATAGGGAGTGCTGATCTTCCGAAATATAGGAACATAGACCTAATCCTATTAGACACCTTTCAAGTTATCATGCGCCTATATTAACTTGATCTCTACAATACAATTATGATCATGATGGACAACACATTGAAGCAGATACGATTGTTCAAGCTTTCGAACTTGAAGGACGAGCTTCTGGATCCTATAATATGTCGCTGCCTGGTCGTCAGCAGTACTCGTAACCCATCTACCAACAATTGTGGCAATAGGCAAGGTCTCAAAGACGGAAACAACCGGAGGACGGAGTATGGTTGGAGGCTCCGAGTCGACGAATACTGAGTCCGCTGTTCTGAAACAATCTGTAATATTATTTAATCTGAGGTTTTGCCCGCCACCACTGGAGTTTGACTGGAGTGAACCAAGCACACACTGGAGGATGAGGATTTTGGAGCCTCTGTCCAAGAATTCGATGCAATTGAACTTGTTAGCACGGTACGTCGCATGCAGCTAACGTTCGAATTCATCTTCCTCGGTTTGCTTCATATATCAATCACAGAGATCCCCGGGAAGCTGAAAAAATTGAAATCCGCGTCGCTAAATTGTTCAAAAATCGAACGAGGAGGTCGGGCATCGAAAGGCTGACGAAATAATATTTAAGAGTCTTTCTGATCTTGACGAGAACCAGGAAATCTCGTAATTCTCGGATCTGTCGGGCCGAGTGGCTGTACGCCTCTTATTCCTCTACGTCAACTGTCATCGTGATCAGTCGCAACGTCTGGTTCCAAGCCGAATCTCGCAATAAACCCATCTTCCCAAGATGTATCAGGCTCCGTACCCGCCCTATGACCCGACAGACACGGCCGGATTCTCGTAAGGTCCCCCACACCTTATCGGATGGTGGACTGAACTATTGAAAGCTACACGACGGTGGTGCACAGATGGCCAGTAATCATCACAGGGTTAGAGGTCTTTCACTTAGTATTACCCAGTTTACTCCAAGAGTCTACGCAGCGTTATTGACCGGATGCATCGAATAAGTCACGACTTGTGTATTGAAATGAATGCCACCGATGACGAGGCGCAGAAAGAACCATTCAAGCAGAGAATAGACGAGGCCAAAGGAATTATAGCACAGGTCTGTTTAGCTATAGCATCGCAACTCTACTTGACTGCCCGTTCACAGATCAGTAAATTGAAGTACGAGATGGGACGAAATTATATCATGCAGCAGGTTTATTTGTTCAAGTTGTTGTCGTGTCTTAATTATGAGCAGGCATATCGTCGGGGATGGAGACTCAGACATTTACAACGAAGAGCTGCAGCGCCTTGGAGAGGGGGGAAAGAACACTTGGTTCACCTCACCTTGGCTCTTTGCCGAGTGAACACTTTGCTAATTTTTTATTCATTCAACTGACCACAATTCGTGTGCAGATGCTATCTGTACCCTATTCGCCTGTGCTATCACCTCCTCTCACTCGACCTTTAGGTATCGCCTTCTTCGGTCCTTTTTTACTCAAACAACGCAATGGACCACCTTCGATCCATTCTTGGCTCAGAAGAGCGAGACCTTCAAACAGTCTGGGAAAGCGATTTACCGTAAGCTTCGCATCGTTCGCTTTCTGTCTTATCTACGACTTAACTTGCAGAAATTGCCGCAACGATGCAGGAGCTGCATCACGAGCATGCAAAACTAGAATCGGATCCCGACAAGCTCGGCGTTTTATTCAAGGAGATGATCCAGATGTGCCTTTGGTTGGTGGATCGTTTTTGCATAAAGAGTGAAGTTAATATTGTTGAAGGGGAAATGCAACAGTATGGTACTTCCATTCATCCTATAATAACTAAGAATCTTCGCGCAGGATCTGTCTCTTCTAACACATTTGTCGTCTGCCGATATCGAGCACCTCCAGACCGTAGGAAAGGATGCCCAAAGCGCTCGTCAAGAATTCATTCTGCGGGACGACCAAGAAAAGGTGTGGAATCACCTCAAGTCGGTGCAGTCAGGGAGAGTAGATTTCGTGCTAGACAATGGTAATTGCCCACTTCGCATTTCTAACTTTTTTCTTACTATGTTGCAGCCGGTTTTTGAAGTATGTACCCCCCATTCATATTCCCCGAAAGATATTTTACGATGCGTCAGCTTTTCACCGATCTCGTCTTTGCTGATTTCTTGGTGACTTATACGCCACATGTGTCCACCGTGGTTTTCCAGTGCGCCATTACCGCCTCTTTGAACTGCTTTTCTTATCATTACTAGCCCGAAATTGATACCTTGGTTCGTATCCGATGTGCGTTCTCTCGCTGTCCTCCAGGTCAAATCTTGATATCTTAAAAGGTGACGCCTGAGGATTTTTCAACAACAATAGACTGCCTTCTTGATCCCGAGTTCCTCCCCCCGCCAGCGGGCATGCAATCCGGACATTTGCACACTATGGTAACACGTTGGAAGAAGTACATAGATGAAGGTATCTTCGCTTTATCGGTGCCTTTTACAACGGCCCTGGGAGGGGGAGGCGGTGCCGAATTGGCGGAATTCTGGACCGCGCCCTCAGCATATTGGGACATGCGTCTTCTAGGTATGCTACCATTTGTTGATATTTTCGAAGACCTATACACAGGGCGATTTCCAGCCCCGAAACTTTGGGAAGCCCTCCAGAAGAGCACCCTCGTCATTTTCAAGGTAACCACTTGGATTCTTCCTCACCTAGTATCATTCTGAATCGCTCCGATTTTCAGGGGGATCTGAAGTGAGTTTATCGTCCGAATCGTACGCAGCCTGCTTTGTTAATAGGTTCCGTTGGGATTATTAAGCTACCGCAAGTACGTAGATTCATGTGCTGGATTGTTGATATGCTCACAGTATTTAGACTTACCGGGGATGTGCAGTGGCCCGCCTGGACTCCCTTCTCTGAAGCCCTCGGACCCCTTGCTGGATCATTCCCGCTACTGAGCTTGAGAACCAACAAGGCGGATGTTGTCGTTGGAGTGGAGCGAGAAGTCGCGGAACGCTTGGACAATAGCGGTTCCAAGTGGCGAGTTGACGGGAGGTATGGACCGATCTACAACTCTTTTCCAGGCGCTGACTTAACCACCAGGTATGCGCTTATTTCGTTTCTTGAAGCAGATGTAGAGTAGTGCTCTAAGCGCGGTTTACAATCGAACTAAAGCCTAGGATGAGCTTCTCGTTCATATATGACCATTACATGAAACGCTTTTTATGCTTGCAATTCGGTCACAAAATGGTATGTGGCAGGCAACTCGTGTGGTGTGAAACAAAGCTGCTATTTTGAGAGCATGTGTTTAAGGCAATTCTCCTCGGCCCCTGCGCTCCCACAAAAACCGAACCATATATGCAGTCCATGCAGTCCAATCGGTCGCCCATAGCTGAGTAGCAAGTAACCAGGAAAATCTGCAATATGCCTGGGTCTCTGTTTCAAAACTGGCGCGCACAGATCTTTCGATCAATCGAATCCCGTGAAAGGCGGCTTAGAAGGGCGGAAGCGGCTGCCATATGATGTCCTATAAAGACTGCGCTGGCATAGTACAGGGGTACGCACCTGCTCTTCCCTCCACGAGGCCGAGATTATGCACGCAATTCCCCTTCTCCTCGTGCCTTTCCAGCTCGCATTGGCATTCAGCGGTGCTTATGGAACCACCGTTCCACGAAACCAACATGCTGCTAAACCCAAAGTATTGGTCCTTGGGGGAGGTGTTTCCGGTATGCCGCCTCCAATTTCTTTTCTCGATTATCGATGGCTCCTCTAACATGAGTTCTGTTCTCAGGAATCATCGCTGCGCGGACCTTGCACAGACAGGGCATCGATTTCCAGATCATCGAGGCCCGCGATGAATTAGGAGGACGGATGAAGAGCCACACGTTTGCTAATCAGACTGTGGAAGCAGGTGCTAACTGGGTTCAAGGAACACAGCAAGGTTTGTGGCAGAAGCGTCGACACGGTGGTCTGTACGCTGACCGCGTCTGTCTTCAGGCGAGGGCCCCGCCAATCCAATTTTTGAACTGGCAAGTTCCACCTGCTGGCAGTCCTCACATTCTACTGACTACTCATTCCACAGGCCAAGAAACACAACACCAAAACACAGTTCAACGATTACTTTGGAAGCGTTAGTACGCGTTCAAGGTTCGAGATGGTCCTAGCACGCTCTGATCTTCATTCCACCTTGCAGCAACTTTTGACGCGGCCGGACAAGTTGATTTTTTGGACATTTTTAACCGTTCCATTGACGACTACGTGGAGTTGACGGTGACTGGAGGTAGGCGCTCGTGCAGCTCATGAATTCGCACTTCCAAATAACTTCTTTTTCAAGGGGCGCGAGTTCAGCAGATGCTTGTCGACGGTACCTCGCGAACCGGGTATTCCATGTCGGGTGCGAAGCCGCGCGATCACCACGCTCAAGCGGCGGAATATTACCAGGTGCGTGGGGCGCAAATTCCATCGTTTCCGGCAACTAATTACTTGTGCTCAGTTCGATTGGGGTACTGGAGTCCCACCTTTCCTACATTCTTCATGAGTTCTGAAATTATCGTTCCAGAATATGCACAAAAACCCGACCAAACGTCTTGGATCGCTTCGTCCTGGGTATGAAGGCTTTCTTTCTTCGGTATTTCCCCATGTTCAATATTCTCGCAGGCGAACAACTTTACGTTCGACGCAGATGAAGGCGGATTTTCGGAAGACGTAATGGTTGTAATTTCTTCAAAGCGAACTTCTGGCTAATTCTCCACAGAACCTCCTGTCGATTGACCAACGAGGCTTCAAAACACTCATCCAAAGCGAAGCTAATGAGTTTTTGAAGCCTGGACAAGTCTCCCTCAGTTCTGTCGTGAAGAAAATATCGTACTCTGCCAACAGCGTTGAAGTCACGTTGAGTGACGGCAAGCATGTTACCGGCGACTATGCCATATGCACATTCAGGTTTTTTATGCTCAATTTTCATTCCACGACGATCTCTGATCACTTTTCCCTGGTAGTTTGGGTGTCCTTCAGAATGACGACGTAAAATTCGAACCATCTCTTCCAGGTCTGTACTCTCAATCATCGAATGTATTTGTATTTGATATTTTCTAGCATATAAACAGGAAGCTATCCAATCCATGACGATGGTAAGATTTATTAAGCCATTCTGTATCCTCTTTCGACCATCTCTTTGCAGGCTACTTACACAAAGATATTCCTAAAATTCAAGGAAAAGTTTTGGTTCGACACGTAAGTTGGAACTTTGCCACTCGGACTCCTGGTTTTTGACACCGGGTGCAGGGAGATGGGTTTGTACGCAGACCAGGAGCGTGGAAGATACCCTGTATGGCAGAGTCTCGACCACGAAAACTTCTTCCCTGGTTCGGGAATTATTTTCGTTACCGTAACGTAAGCTTTCGTAAACCTACACGCCTGAAAGTTCTGCTCAACTACCATTTATTCCTAAGTGGCGATTATTCTGAACGCATCGAAGCGCTTTCCGATGGCCAAGTAAAAGAGGAGGTTTTAAGCGTCTTGAAATCAATGTACCCGCATGTCGATATCCCCCAACCCCTCGATTTCTGGTTTCCTCGCTGGCATACTGACCCCTTGTTGGTGTTTCAACCTTGGCTGAGCCAGCCGCTAACTGCCTCCACAGGTATCGAGGCTCATACTCCAACTGGCCATCCTCCTTCCGCAGCGAACATCATGAGAATCTGCGCGCCAATGTGGATCGCCTATTCTTTGCGGGCGAACACTCAAGCCAGAAATATTTCGGTTAGTCCGAAGCGAGTTATTTTTATTCCTACCAACAAAGTACAGGTTTTCTCCATGGTGCATACTTTAGTGGGTTGGAAACAGGCGAAATTGTCGCTAAATGTGTGAAGGGGGGAGGTTGCGCTGGGTTGCATCACGTCAATTCCGTCAAGAATCCTCATCCGTACCAAATATAACTTTCTGACCTTACCCGCATAAATAACTCTGATCCGTTGTAAATTGAACGAGCTAAAGATAACCGCGAGGAGGTTATTCCGTGACAACAATCACATTTCGGCAATGTGTTTCTGATCGTATTCTGCATTTCCTCGAGGCTGCCGTCCTTGGCGGAAAGTGCCAAGAGAACTCAAAGTGAACTTGTCTCTTTCTACTACTTCGAGCGATACCAGGCTGAGACGGGGCATGAGAAAATACGGTATCGTGTAACTCAGAGCCTACTCAGTACCCAACTAGATCCAACTAGACCAGACTAGACCCAGCACCGGGAAGACCGGGCAGAAGCGCGTTGGATGCGTCGTCCGTAACAACTAAAAAATGACGGCACCAATAATAAGTAGCGACCGGCGACCGAGTCGAGCAGCAGCACGGGTTGGTCTCTCCACCCTCCAGCCATTATTTTGCCCCTCTCAACCCTTGGCCTGGCTGAGTGCTGTGTGCTCATTCTTCACTCCTTTCCTGGCGCAGGATCGTTCACAGCTTGCTGTGGTTACTTTTTACATAAATGGTGGACAGAAGATCGACTCGAGTGTGGTGGAAGCGAGTCCTCTTGCTCTCGAGAGTGAAACTTATCGTGCGTTCGCATGCGGCGAATCTGTCTCATATCTGACTTTCACAGTATGCGAGGATAACGCTGACAAAGTTCACTACCGCCTACTTCTTCTTTGCCATTATAAGCTGCATCGGCATCGCCATTCTGCAATCCCAGACTTTTTTCAGTAACTCCGAGGGAGTACTGGCGATTTCACAATTCCTTGCCCAGGCGAGGGATAATATATCTGCCTTCTCTTACCAGCTAACAGATTTTTAGGGCAATGTTACCACTTCAACCGTCGGTATTTCTTTTCTAGCCGACGGCAATGTTTTTGTGCGTCGTGCCACATACTCTGCATCTTACACTTTCTAATTCTTCCCAGCTCTGCCAAAACCTTCCCCTACAAACTGGCTCCAATTGTTCAATCCTAGTTAAACACGTCAAGTCCCACATGCGTGTTCGTCTACGGCGATATTCGCCAATATATATTAACGCTACCCATCCAGGTCCGAGAAATAGATGCAACATTTCACCTTGGTGATCTTGCTGAAAGCCAGACAATCGAAGAACGCGCTGAGCCAGATTTGCACCAATGTGCAGTGTCTTTGATGTGGCTTCATGACGTGTAAGTCCAATTCACTGATTCCTCGCAGTTACCTTGAACGTTTCGATAGCTTGACGGATGCGAAAAGAGAGGACCTCACCATCCTGGCGTATCAACTTTGGCTTATCTCGATGTCTGTGGTAACAGTACGAAGCTCCTTTTCATTAAGAGACTGTCTGTCGTCTCATGAATATTTAGCTATTGAACGAGAGTCTTCCGCATCTTTTTGCTGGTTTAGCTGCTCGTGTCCTCGGTACTGCCTGGGCTGGGTTTAGGGTCCAAGGCAGTATCAATCTGTAAGACACCTACCTCCATGTCGTTAAGTCTGCTGATGTGCGTTGAACGAATAGCTACTCAACGTATCTTCATGTCGTAAAGTCAGGCCCCTGCCGTGGCTTTGACCCCCTCAACTCCTGGTGGGACGAAAGTGAAGCACACGAAGTCCGGCACTGCTTTCTTTGCATTTCTACCCATTCTCACTATGTCATAGATTGCGGGCTTAGTTTCGAACGCTGTGACTCTACTCGCCATCGCAGCGCTCACCTTTAAACTGTTCAGAGTGCGCCCACTGCCCTTTCATCTCTTTGTCTATTGACCTGTCTCACCAGGTATATGCTTCCCAAAGTTTCTCCCGCGTCGGCACATCGACCGAAATCAATCGGGTTTATAAGGTACCGCGCCGTTTGAGCTGCGTGTCTCGACAAGTGCTAACAATCCCAACATAGCTCGTACTCGTGCTCTCAGTACTCTTGCAGCTGGCAGGATTTTTCACCCTTGCGCAGACTGTAGGTCCCTCATTTGACTACAACATATCTCTCCTAAAAATCATGCAGATTTTGTGGATCAGCAAAATATCCTTCGGAAGTATTGGAAAACTGGCAGACCACTTTCAGATATATTTTGCCGCGCTGGTTGTTACTGCAGTTGTAAGTGCAAGTGAGCTACATCTTTCAGTCACCCTGATAAAGCAAAACGATTTAGCTCGAAGTTCCATGGCTTATCTTGGTTCGTATATTTTATGCTCATCTGCTTATTTTCAGGGCTCATCCTAGGCTTAGGGTTGGATCACAGTTCGCAAGGAACAGCGCCTCCGCTTCCTCGTGTTTTGCTTTATATCGTTCGGTTTACTCCTGATCGCTTCCCTCATGTTTGCCAGCCCTCGTCAGCGATTCTATCTCTGGAACTGCGCGGGAACTAACTGTGATTGTAGTTTATCGATTCGTCTTCTCAGCTTGGGCGTTTTACGCCACCATCACTGTCACTTCTTATGCACTGATTGTCACAACCTCTATTGTTGCAATTCTTTGCAGGCTTCAATTCGGAAAGGTTTGTGCGGCCGCTACAGGTAGAATTTTACTGACCGTATTTAACTCCTCAGGGCCTCAAGCACTTCTGTACTTGCATTACCCATTTACCCCGTCCCCCGTGACTTATACTTTTGCAGTGCGTGTAACGGAAGCCCTCGACGATGGGGATTTCACCCCGGTGTACTTCTCAAAGGTATCTTTACTGAATGCTTGTTGTGTATTATCTCATGCCGTACCCTTGCAAGAACGATCGCGAGGACGATATCAAGGACGCCACGGAACTAGACCCTGAAATGGCCATCTTGCATTACTCCAGCATGAAAACTTCCGAGAAGTATCACCAAGATCCCCGCAAACCAGAGCCTATACATACCAGAGGCCTGAGCAAAGGAGACACATCCATCTTCTCGGCTGGGGAATCACCTTCCGACACGCTCAAGCTGTCCAGCACGCCCGTCCAGTACCAGAACATGCTCTCCCCTATCGTCGTCGTAGAACCTGTTCTCCGCACCTCGAGCGTTAAGGCCAATGCGGCGGCCAAGTACACGTCTCCGAAAACCAGGCGGCCACCGAATATCCACATCGGACCGGCAGACTCGTTTGTGTTGCCCGCGATTTCCGTCTCGCCCATGTCACAGCGACACTCGCGTCTGGAGACGTCGCAGGAGCGCACAGCGCGCGAACAGGACGAGCCGGTCAAGCGCGCCTTGACCGGTTTGCCAGCCTCGGTGAAGACAGTCGCCATGCCACGTCGTCCCGCTCCTGCCGGCCTTGAATCAAGGCGGACCCCCAGTGCAGACAGCAAGACGCAGGGCAACTATTTCTAAACCAGAGTGCGTCCCGTGGACCGACTAATTTATGTGCCACTAACCGAATTTGCACAGCCTTTGGGAGGATGATACCTTCATCATCCATCCACTTGACCAGACCTGACGAGCCGTGCCGTTTAGGTATTTACAGATATTACTACATTCCTTGTTCATCGCATCGCCGCCAGGCAATACATTTCTATGTTGTACACATATTTTCATGTCCCAATTGTTCAAGTGTCCCAATTGTCCAAGAAGTCCAAGAAGAAAGAAGTAAATGATCTTCAAGATCAGAAGGCGTTACTGGAGCCGTTGTAGGGCTTGTTGTATGTTGGTGGTGGCCCTCGTACTGGGGTCGGCGCTCCAGAATTGTTCTGCGCTATAGCCCCCAAAATGCCTCCGTCGGCCTGCAGGCGCTTTGTCGGCGCTTCGAAGGTTGGCATTGGGCGCTCCGGGACCTCGTAGAGCGAGTCATAGAAGCCCGACTTCTCGATACCGTCGTCCCCCCCTTGTTCATGGTCGAAGACCTCAGGAGAAAAGTCCGAGGACGCAAGGGCAGCTTCTGCATGTACTACAATCGCGGTCAGTAATGCTGGTGTCAAGAGATCGATGGTATAATACGTACGATACTGCGCGAGGCCCTTGTTGAAGTTCTTCCAGCATATGGCGCCAAGGACTGCGCTGGAGATGATGAGCACGAAAGACGCGATCGTGAGGCAGCCGAGGAAGGGCCATTCCACGAAAGACCTGCAGGCACTTGAGTCATCACCTAGCTTCAGTTACACTGGACTCACCAGCGATATACGATGGAGTAAAACATGAGGGACCAGCCGGCGATATAGAAGAAGGCGATTCCCAGGAAGCTGCCAGTCCAGGCGTCAGCGAATGAAATGTGGTACTTAAAAAAGTACGCACCCCACCATCATCCATTTGTTTTCCCGCGCTACCGCGAACCAGCCCTGTTCATGGTGGTTAGCCTTGAGTAACTACTGCCGACCACAGCGACCTACCAACGTGATCCAGGGGAGTAGCAGTATAGTCGTGAGAATAATCAACCCGTCGTAAATGACTGTGTGCGCCGAAAATTTGCTGATTGCGGTATTCACGAGGACATCGAGCCACACGGCCTCGGCGGCGACAAGGACAAATACTTCAAGTTGCAGGCACGCTTGGACCGCCGTAAAGAACTGGGTAACAGATGTCAGCAGTGATACGATCACGATATGTGTGCGGGCGGACTTTGTAAATCCGGGTGATATGCGCTGGTGCGCCAACACGCTTGAATGATTGCGCGTTATAGACCTAGAATACAACATGAAGAACACACGGAGGGTGGGCTGAAAATGGGGCAGACCTTGAGAAGATTCCACGACAGCAATCCAGACAGAAGCAGGGACGTGCCGCTCAAGATAAGGTCCGCGATCTGAAGAAGGTCAGCGTTCGCGTAAATTCAGTAACAAAAAACCCACATCATACGCCTGACGCATGGCGAAATACGTAGGGAACATCTCCACTCCGCATGGCGTTCCAGGGGCAGAGATGAGTGCGCTGTATCGTGCCTTCTGATCCAGGCTGCGCCAGATGAGATACGCAGACCAGGCCGTAATCAGGATGCGGGTTCCAAGTGCCGTCAGACTTATGGGGCGTGAGCTTTGAATCCATGCCAAAACGAAGACATACGTGTGAGGAACGGAACTTTGGGCCACAGCAAACACAGAGACAGCCAAGAGCCAGAACTGCAAGACTATCATTGTGATGTCTTCACGAACGGCATTTTTGAAGCTGCGGAGGCCAACATTGAGGATAAGGTTCGCTGGTTTATAAAAACATACTTTTGCTGTGGATACACCAAAATCTCGGTGCATTGTTTGCTAAGGAATATGTCGCCAGCCTGGCTACCGGTAGAATGCAAGGTCACGCCCGTAACGTTCTTTTGGTCATCGAATTCCGTGGTCAGAGAAAATCCCGCAGTGAGAGCTTGTAAAATCTAAGCCGAGTTAAAACTTGTGATGGGGTTAGACTCGAAGAGGAGGACGGACCGTGGCCGATTTCAAGGCAGCCTGATATAACGTTGAGATAGCTCTTTTTCAATTTATTGTATCGCTCACAAGTCCAGCCTCGAATGGGTCGTTTTGCACATCCACGCCGGACTGGAAAATGTCCATACAGGGATACCTTGACTGTCCGTGAGGGATGTCATCGCACATGCGAAGATGTAATTGATTGCCGGAGCGTTCGAGGTAGGTCATATTACTCTGCGGGATATGCGCTGCGTGGACGATTTCTGTGACCAGTCCGGCGAATTGGGTGTTGAGGGAGAAGAGGAAGGACTGAATGATGCCTTGCGCAAAACAGTGGATGAAAGAAAGGAGAACAAAAGTGGTCGTGACACGATCTACAGAATATTATTGATGAGACTGGTGCTGCAAAAAAGAGTAAAAATTGTAACGCACTGAGTGTGATCCGGTTGTACTGTGAAAGATTTAGTACAAGGAAGGACTACAAAAACTGGGACCGTACACTGGACTTGAGTTTAAGCTTGAGCTGGGACACGGCATTCGAAAACATCGTAGAAAAAGCGAGTAGCAAAAGGCAAGCCGGTTGCGGAGTAGAATCGATATCAACCCAGATGACTGCGAACTTGAAGAAGAAAGGCCAGCACCAATAGCACGCGGATTGCGACTGTGGTGAGTGGTGGCTCGAGGCAGAAGAAACAAAGAAGAAACAAAGGAAAGTGGGACCAGAAAGGAAAGGAAATAAGGTGCGTCGTGGGCGACCGTCAAAGCTAATATCATTCGCAGGTGCTTCTCAGGAGTTCTCAGGCTTTCTCACAGGCCGGAAAATCAGATCTCCATTCGTCCGAGTCTGCCATTCCGAGAGACAAGCTGCGACAGTGGACGTTGAGTGGACGTTGATCCAAACAGTTCTTGGCGATTCATGTCGGCCAGATAGAATTTATGTGGACCGTTTTCCTGCAGAACTGTTACTCCGTCAAAATTGCACTTTTTCAGTGATACGCTGCGCGACTTACCGCCGCTTATCTAGCCACTGCGCAGCGCAATCATCTCTTCGCAAGTCTTGCGCAAGTCTCAAGATGATCACGGATGTTAAACAAGTCATGGCAGATGATGTACTCCATCACCCTCCTCTAACGCCTTCATCTTTATGATTCTCCGTTTTTAAGACGCGGAACACTGGCATCTGGATGGGCGGGACGACCATCCATTGCGGGGGACCGAATCATGACACCGGATCTACCTTAACAGAGACGTTTTGGCGGGCAAGCAATGACTGGGCACTCTTTTACCCTACGTCACGGTTTCTTGTTTACGACTCACTTCCAACTCACCTCTGCTCCAGTAGCTCACTGAATGGCAAACACAAGAACTCTGCTCATGGGCCTCTCCTACCGTCTGGGAGCGCTTCAATAGGCTCCAATCATGATTCTGATTTCATTTAGAGTTCATACATCGATATCTCTTCTACTTAATTTCCTGTGGCCATGGGAGAAACACGAAACAGAATGTCTTGCAACAGCAAAGATAGGCAGGTAGGTAGATCCGTCGAAGGAGTCCTTTCTGCATCGAACTCCGAGTCCATTTGAACCTCGCAACCAACATGATAACCTGGAACAAACGCACAGCCCAGAAGCGGTATTGCGGTACCTCCCTTCCCAGAATCTATCTTCTCCCACAAACGAATGACTCTTCTTCGTGGAAGATCTGTGCTACTGAGACGAAGTATATGAATCGACTGGCGCTCGTTGCTTTAAGTTTAAGGACCGAAAGCAACGCCCGGAGATTTCGTATACCACGCGGCCTCGCTGATTTTGCCCCCGCGTATTTACCTCCGCGTATGCTCTTGAAATCCTTGGAAATGATTCAGCCTGGGTTCTGAACTTCTGAGCACGTACTCGTCTATTTTGATGACCCTGCTTTTCCCGAAAGAGACCGAGCTGAGCAGAAATATTAGCCTCCTGCTTAATCTTGGCAAGACCTTTCTCAAAAGCTTAACAATTGAAGATTGCAATGAGATCCCACATATTTCAACATTTATTTTTTCTGGTACGGCCTCGTGCAGTATGTACATTCCGCATTCCATGGTCCGGCGCGGAAAGGTACATAATCATTTTCATGAATCACAGTGGTTTTCAGTTGGTATTTTCTTCGGAACGAGTCGTTGGACTGTTTTTCTAGAACACAATAAAAAGGGTCGCGAAACTTTGGTTGAAGTTCATTTAACGATACCATGTCAACCGTCCCAAGAGTCGTCCGCAAAACGCCGGTTGCCGGCAATTTTCAGTTAGTATTTGCAGTCGGGGCCGTGCAGCCCGTACCGCTTCTCAGACCATTACGAGCAAGAAAGCGAAGTGTCGACAGTGCAAAATGGTGTAAGTTGCGAGTGTACCGACCGATGAATGTTGATGCACGCCGGTGTCCAGTTCGAAGACTCGGAAGCGGAGAGTTCGAGAGATCTGGTTGAAAACTCTCGGATACACCTGTTTAGTATAGAAAGGACTTCTGGAGTAGTCACTGTAGTCTGCAGGTGGAGCAGAGTGATTTTAGAGGACCATGATGGAATATCTTCGTCCTCACTCAAGTGAAGGTTAGTTGCCAGGTTGGTAAAAGGTATGGAAACCAGGGGATTTTGAGACCCGGAACCATGCTCAGCCAGACACTGGCCAACCCGGTTTGAAGTATTGAACTGAAGTCCGTACGGGTGTAGAACGCGGGAATTCAAGGGCAGCGCTTGTCCGATGGTGACTTTGTGCGGCGGAATGACGGTGGTTTCCGGTTTAAATCCGACAAGTTGGCAGGAGATTTGGAGGCCCAATTAAATCCGACAGTCGACTTGGAGTCAACGACTCAGTCAGTCGGAGTCCAATAGCCGTGGAAAACTTGAATATTAGCTGGGATGCAGGCTGACTGCGGAAGCGATGTAGCTCTCTACGAAGAATTAGAAATGTGATTTGGGTACCAAAAGCGAAATCCGGAGACTATTGGTGGCGTAGAACTGACGAAATTCTCTTGGAACCCAATGGAAGATCAAGCTCAAGAATGGCCACGTGCCAGTGACCCACCGGAGCGTAACTACCGACCACCATTTGAGCTCCTACATATCGCGCGTTTAATCAGTTTACATGTCGAAGCCGTCGACGCCAGGGCCCGCCTCGAACACTATACTACTACGCCGCCAGCTGGCAGAGCTCACGAAACATCCGGTGGAGGGGTTTTCAGCCGGTAGCTCGGGTTTCCCCTTTCTCTTCCTTTTGAGACTGACGATATGGCACGGAAGGGCTTGTGGACGACGATAACCTTTACGAATGGGAAATTCTCGTCATCGGGTGTGTATTTTGACCTCGGATGTCTTTGCCACTTATTGATCGTTCTTCAAAGACCTCCAGACACTCTCTAGTGCGCTCCTTCAGCGATTCGTCGCGGCAATGGTCGCTGAAAGGCTTTTTTAAAACAGTGAAGGCGGATTCTTCAAGGCCCGGCTAACTTTCCCGCCCGAATTCCCGCTTCTCCCGCCCAAGATGCGCTTTATAACTCCGATGTGGCATCCTAATAGTGGGTTCTTCCTCTTGTCCCGCGCGCCTTGCGCTCATCAGCTTTCATCAGTTTATGAGGATGGTGTCGTGTGCGTCTCCATTCTCGTGCGTTTTTCCTTTCATATCGCCTTTTATTTGACTCACGATCATTCAGCACGCGCCTGGCGACGATCAGTATGGATATGAGGATGCCGGGGAGAGGTGGATGCCTGTGCACACCGTCGAATCGATTGTACTCGTCCTTATTATTTCGCCACTGGTCGACGCTGATCGATCGTTTCATAGCTCATCAGCGTAATCTCCCTCTTGTCGTCGGAATCCCCCAACATCGACTCGCCGGCGAACGTAGAGGCTGCGATTGAAGTCCGCACCAACCTCGAGGGTGCGCGATTCCGACTCCTCTTTTTTCACATGTTTCTCATCTTGGATTTCTTAGGCTACAAGAAGAAGGTCCGACGACTTGTGCGCAGGAGCGCTGAGGAGGCGTTTGACTGAACTCGACTCATTTTATTATGTATCCCTGTCCTCTCAATTGCTGTGTTTTTATCATCTTCGTGTCTGCTCAATAATCAAATGTGGTTTACAATCGTGAATCCGATGAATGCGAGGGGATTTCCGAGAATACGAGCGTCTTTTTCGCCCAATCCTGGCGCTAAAGACGCCCAGAATCAGGGCATCGCCGCCAAAGCTGTCGCGTCGCGCTAATTTACCTTTTCGCTGACCTGAGGCTTATGAGTCAATACAATAGATACCGTCACGTGCTCACGCGCCTTCCTCTTCCCGAACCCCTCCTTTCCCTTTACGCGCAGGATGGCGGAGGCCAAAGTAAAGGCATCTGCCTATGCGAAACGTGAGCACCTCCGTCTTCGATAATAGAACTTGCAACTGAGGATTTGCAGGGAATTCCAGTTCCACCGCGGCTCCGCTGGGTAGGTTTCTCGCAGGTTATCAACCGACATATTGACCCCAAGTAGAACTCGACTCCGACTCTGATTTTAATGCGGGCTACGTCGAGCCTGAGAAGAAGGAGAAGAAGAAGACGACGAAGATGAAGACGAAGACGAAACGAAAGAGCGCAAAGCATCAGTCGGAGAGCTCTGACTCTGCGATGGAATCAGACGAGTCCGAGAAACCACGCAAAAAGAAGCGCAAGGTTGCAGTCCCCAAGCGTAAGATTCGTGGGTGGGCAGAATATTCTGTATGAATCGCGTGCTGACTGTTTTGTCAGAGGGACGCCAGAAGTCGGATAACCCGTTGCTGGAATTTTTCAGTGCGTTTTGGCTAGGATATGCCACCCTGCGGATTCTTATGGCTTGTATGCAGTCGACATGGATCTTCACTCGGAGCCTTCAGACGACGACGATCCGATGGACGGCCCGAGCTACGAAGCGGAGGAAGAGGAGGACGCGGCGCCATCCAAGTTTAAAGGCCTAATGCGCCGCTCTCCCCCCTCTCCGTCTCATAGTGGCGACACAACTGGTGTGTCTGCTCCCAATCATACTCCAACCTGCTGACGCAACTCAGAGGAGGAATCCGACGACGAGCCGATGCCGACGAAGTCTCCCAAACTCCCGAAGCGTAGGTTATTTATTTTTATTTTCAATTCATCCTCAATGGACCACAGCAACGGCGGCCAATTCGGACTCTGATACGGTATCAGAGTCGGAGGACTCGGAGCCTGTCTCCAGACCAGGTCGGTTCTTCGTCTGCGCTACTAGCAGTTCATTGAAGCTCTACAGTCTCAAAAGCCACCCCCGTCCCACCTAAACCCACTCCGCCGGACGAGTCTGACACGGAGTCAGAATCCGACGACGACAGCGTTCCATTCACGCCTGTGGGTGCCAGCAGCTTCCGCTTCGAAATTCAAGGCTGACCCCTCTTCAGGAGCAAGCCCCACGCCCCGGATTCCCGCTTGGCCTCGACCAGATGCACCTCGGTCCGCTGGTGCTCGACGCGGCGCAGGGGATCCAGGTGCCGGGGGCGATCAACACGTACCTGCGAGAGTACCAGCGCGACGGTGTGCGCTTCTTCTGGGAGCGGTACAGAGAGGGCCGCGGCGGTCTGCTTGGAGACGACATGGGTCTCGTGCGTCCATGTTTCTTTCGTATGCGCTGATTGTTTATTTATTTTTATTTTCAGGGTACGTTACTCTCTTCTTGATTTTACAGTGTTTACAATCTTGGGTCAGGCAAAACCATCCAGGTCATTTCCTTCCTTTCTGCGATCATGAAGAAGAACGGCGTCAGGGCGGACCGGGGGCGGCGGAAGAAGCATGTGTCCAGCCTTCAGGACGGGAAGGAATGGCGCAAGCACAAGCGGCTGCCTCCCGCCAATGCGACGTGGCCGACGTGCCTCATCATCGCCCCGGCGACTGTCGTCCATAACTGGGAGCGCGAGTTCGAACTAGTATGTGTGTGTCGATCTGTTTCTTGTCTACTTTTAATTCCTCTCGCAGTGGGGCTATTTTGAAGGTACAGTCTTAGAGCGACGCGTTCACCGGCCGCGCTAATCTTATCTCTAGTCGGGAGCTACGTCGGCGCGCAAAAGGAGCGCGAGGTGGTCCTGAAGGACTTTATCAAGGGACGGTTTGATGTCGGTCGGTGCTCTTTCTAGTCCACGACGTTCGTATGGTGTTGATGCTGCCGCAGTGCTGACCAGCCTCGACACCGCCCGGCGGGACATTTCTCTGCTCGAGGAGCTTCCCTGGTCGTGCGTCATCGTCGACGAAGTCCACACGGTGAAGAACCCGCGGTCGAAGACCTCGATCGCCTACAACAGGTTCGACTGCATCAGGCGCTTCGGGCTCACTGGGACGGCCATCCAGAACTCGTACGACGAGCTCTGGACCATCTTGGACTGGACGAGTCCCGGCAAAGTCGGGGAGCGCAGCCAGTGGCGGGGCTTTATCTCAAAGCCTCTCAAGGATGGCCAATCGACGACCGCGTCGGAGGAGCAACAGCTGAAGGCACATGTAAGCCCTGCTCATTATCGGCGGTCGCACTTGTCCTGACAGATTAGTCCGTGTCTAAAATCCTGCATGACAAATTGTTGCCTCGTTTCTTCCTGAGACGGTAAGAGTATAGCATTAATGGGTATATTTCGCGGCACTCACGATGTTTTAGGACCAAGTCGATTATTCGACACCAAGTATGCCACTGCTTCTTCCGTATCGGCACAGATCTGATCTGCCTCCCTTAGTTGCCGAATAAATCCGACGAGGTAGTGTTCTGTCCCTTGACCAATGTGCAAATCGCCGTGTACAAGCGGATACTGGCGGTAGACGAGGTGCAGGCGATGCTCCATAGAGACGACCCATGTCATTGCGGTTCCGAAAAGCCGTGCGTGAATAATTTATCATTTTTTTTTTTGCTAAATTTGCATGCAGGCAGAAAAAGTGTTGTGTAGGTTTCAACTCGGCGACAATATTTAAATTCATGCACGTTTTAATCAAACTGTCGAACCACTTGGGATTGTTATTGCCATGTGAGAAGGTCTGCTTCCTTGCATTTATTTTTACTTGACACTGTTTTCCAGCTCCGAGCGATTCGCACGAACAAGTGAGATTTCGAGATTGGGTGTTACTCGTTTTCTCACCACCGAGTGCTGTAGCTGACGCGTAACCGCGAGCTTACGGCGATGGCTTTTCCCAAAGGGAATGCGCCAAAGTACGGGACAGCCATACTGGAAGCCCAGTATTGTGGCAAATGGACAGTGAGTACTTCGACCATGCGACCCGTGTTGCTTCTCACCTGCTCACGACATGTAGGTGTTACTGACTCTCCTGGATGACTGGAGAAAAGACCGAACGAACAAGGC
Organism: Mycena rebaudengoi; assembly: GCA_029282285.1. NCBI lineage: Eukaryota > Fungi > Basidiomycota > Agaricomycetes > Agaricales > Mycenaceae > Mycena > Mycena rebaudengoi. The sequence goes on along the minus strand of JARJCX010000015.1, from coordinate 1,458,928 downwards.
TCTTATATTTACTAAATCGGTGAAGCTACTGGAGATGTTGTCCTTTCACCTGAAGATCCAGGGTACGTGTTTTTTTTCCTCCGTGGGTCCAACTTGATGAATGGTCCAGGATACGGCTTTTTACAATTGGATGGGAGCACGAAGCAGCTTGATAGTGGGTGTCTTCCTCGTGTCTACGCTCTCCCGGTCTCATTGGTGTGTTACCGCAGGAATGCCTATGATCGATCAGTTCCATCGGGACCCCGGCATCTTCGTCTTCCTCATCTCGACGATGGCAGGCGGGACAGGGTTGAACCTGACGGGTTTGCTCTTCGTTCTTTCTCGATTCATGTCTCATCCTCCGGATTAGGCGCTAACAAAGTCGTCATTTTCGGTCTGCATTGTGTCCTTGACCTCACTTCGAAGACTGGCTGACTTATATCCTGTATTATAGATCCCAACTGGAGTGCGCCCCTCTTTCTCTTCCCACTCACATTCGTCTTGCTCATCTTGCTTCAGATCCCGCATACGACCTCCAAGCGATGGACCGGTGCGTTGTCTTGTTTATGACCCATCTCATCGCTGAGCTAGTTTTCGTCAGCGCCTTCCGCTTCGGCCAAACACGCGACGTTTCCGTGTTTCGCCTGCTCGGTGCGGGGTCGGTCGAGGAGCTGATCTATGCCCGGCAGGTTCTGAAGCAGCAGCAGATGAAGATCGGGTACGAGGCGAGCATCCAGACGCGGTGCGTAATCTCTGCATGCACGCGAAACAGTTCTCTTGATTTTTCTATTCCATCAGGTACTTTGAAGGCGTGCAAGGCGACAAGTCAAACCAGGGCGAATTGTTCGGTATCAACAACATTTTTAAGCTGCACGAGGGCGGTCTTACGACCAAGATGGCGGTAGGACCTTACGGCAGCGCACCTGATAGCGCCTCTTCTGACGAGTCTTATTTCTTTTTACTAGATCGAGAAGGCGCATCTAGCGGAATTGGATTGGGCGCTCGGCAGCATGGATAGCTCCAAAGGCAAGAAAAAGAACGGCCCAGACAACGAGATTGCCGCCAAATTCGACAGCTTGGCTGTCGGGAAAGACTTTGTCAGTTTCTTTCCGGCTCGAGTCCTCCCCACTTTCCGACGCTGAAGACTCGCTCAGGGTGACCTCAAAGGGCTCGGGGCGCTGCTATTCGACGACGGTCAGTCACTCTAGCCACCGCAACGCTATCTCACAGTTAACGGTGCCTTTCTCCAGGACCACCGCGAGCCGAGCCAGCCACCGGTCTGCCCAAGATCACGGGTATCTATACGCACCAGAACCCCGACCTCCTCGTTTCGAGCAAAATTGAGCAAGAGCGCACCAAGGAGATGGTATACATGATTCTCTTGTCTTAATCGTCCGTTTGGCCTGATCATCCCGCCAGAAAATCCGCAAGAAGGCGAGGAAATCCGCGGGCATACAGGATGACGAGCAGCACGCAAAGCAGTGGCCGCCTGTGCGGGTGCACCACAAGCATTGTGCACAGAGTGCCGAGGACAAGTGCGTTGTCCCTGACGTCATGTATACTTTGGACACTGATGAACGTACTGCGAACAGCCTCAGAGAACATATCGACGCCCTCGTTGGGACTGGGATCATCAGCCACCCGAATAAGCTCCCTCAATTCGCGCTGCAGTTGTACGTGCCTTACCTTAGACTTCATCTCCTGTTTGTGATGCTGATCTACTGCCAAAGCCGGACATATACCCCAGAACAGCAGGCGTTTGTTCAGAAGACGCTGAATGACTACGTGCCCCCTGAGGACGACTCGTCCGACGACGACGAGCCCATCATGGTGGTGGACGAACCTGAATATACTGCAGATTGATCTAGATCTCTTCTCGCGAGGTTTTCTTGCCGTGTAGCGTGTTTTTATGTATCTTGCTCGCTTTGTATCGCACCCTGTCTTGGTATCATGTTGTCTGTATTTGCATAGCGTAACATCAAAGCAAATAATTCTTGTACATTATGGTTCCCCCGATGATAAGTCATCCTCTCTGGATTTACTGTATCGTGGGCACGTTGCTCCCACACATCTCAATTGGGACCAAGCAAAATGTCGTAGTGTCCGGGACTGCCAGGATTTTGCGTGAGCGCATTCGCAACAAATGCAATATGGGAAGACGTACCGGAAGAGCAGGAGCATGGGTGGAAGGTCCTTGTCCATCGCGTCATCGGGGGAGATGATCGTGAAGATGTCCGCTTCCTGGACGGGGCCCTGCCCGTGGCTGCTGAGCGTCGCGACCTTGAGGGTGACGCGCAGGGCGTTGCACAGCGCCATCATCGGGATGTGGTCTGCCGTGCGTGTCAGGAGAAGGAGGCGAAAAAAGCGGGGCACGCACCGGCCTCGGAGCTGACGGCCTCGACCTGGGAGGTGCAGAACGCGAGGACGTCCTGGTCCGGGATGAAGTCGATGTAAGGGTCCGGGTTGGTGCGGATTTCTGCGGACTGAGAGGGTGTGAGCTGCGAGGCGAATCGTTGAACAAGCTCTCTCACCGCGAGCAGCCGGAAGTAGTACGCGACGTAGTCACACACTGCCCACAGTGGTGCATCAGCGAATGAACGAGAAGACGATTAGACGGCGCACCCTCCAGCAGGTGCTCGAGGAGATCCTCCGACGTGAGCGCGGCGCCAAAGTCGGTGATGAGGGACAGGAGGTTATGCAGCTGCTCGCCAAATTCCTTGTGTATCTCGGGGTCCTCAAACGCGAGCGTCAGCGCGGTCTCCTTTGAGGTGACGACTGCGCGGAAGCGCGCGACGGCCGCGCGGGAGTCCGGCGCGTGCAATAGCCGGTCGAGGTAGGTAAACGCCACGGCTGCCTAGACATGATCAGAATCGGATGCGCCGACAACGAGTGCGGCGACTTCACATCTGTAAAAGCAGTTTCCGTCGCCTATGTATTACAGAGTAAATCACAGCGAAAAACAGAGGGAAAGGGACAGGCAACTCACGAGCGGCCCTGCGGAACGAGGTATACCCGTGCTCGCTCAGCCAGTCGATCTGGCGCACGAAGCTCTGGGACCCGGATTCGTACTCTGCGCGGAGGGTCGCGATTGGGGTGATCCCCGCGATGGCTTTCTTCTGCGAATCCGAGACATCGTCTACCGCGAACAGTTTCTGCGGCGCCTGTGGGTACACGCTACACAGTATGCGGGGCAGCGCACCTCGGTCAGTTGGTTGATCTCTGCCTGGGTTAGTGAGGATAGCGCTGAATTTGTTTGGTGAACATTGTTGCCTGCAGATATACGTGCAACATACGGGTATTCTCGTCGATTTCGCGTGCAACAGGGACGGAAAGGCCTGGTTCTACGTCTGGGAGCTCTGAAGTGTGTAGCCTTGCTGTATTGAATTCATTACTACCATCAAAGCAGATTTGAGCACTTGAGAGAACTAACGCGCTGCGGGGGCACCGTCTGCAGGAGGATTTGGGTCCATATGTCAGGATTCTCGCAGAAAGAAAAGGAATAAAGCTCTGGTCGATGAAAGTACTGAACAGAAGCAGATGAGTCACATGGTGGGCGCGCCACAAAGTCGCATTAGTAAATATACATTAGTGCAGAGTAGGCTAGAGTGTATCTGTATTCGAGGCTACTCAACACCCCTCAACTTCTAACGCTGCGCTATATTATGCCCGCGCTAAAACGTAGCTAGAGGATATGTGAATAAATAAATAAAAATTGGCGCGACACAAGGACGAACCGTTGCAAATGACTGTATAGGTGTCGGCAATGCACTTCTTGGCTGCTGTAGAAAAGCGGCGCGTGGAGCAACTGTTTCCTGGCGTTTCTTGAAAGCACGGCGGCAGCTAAACGATGCGGATGAAAAAAAGTGATAGCTAGTCCGCTGCAGATGGTCGTGCATTTCGGCAATGCATACCCCGAGAACATTGGTAAGTGCCGACGACTGGCACTGTCCCCCGTGAATATAAGTGACAGTTCTCTGAAAGGAAAGGAAATTTCACCTGAATAAATAGCGAGAACGATACGCCTTCAACTTCGATTAACAGCCAACGCAAGCCGCGCGTTCAAGGCCTGGAGTCGGGCCTCAAGCACACGGACATCGTCGACAGTGGGGCGCGTTTTTTCAGCGCCAGCTCCAGCAGCAAGCTGCGAGAACATGTCCTCCAACTTCTCCATCTTGCGTTTCTCCCCCAGTTGCTCGCTACCTTCCATTTCCATTTCCATAACATCCGCATCCTCGGAATCAGCCAGATGCTGCCGCGCGTGCTCCTCCGCCTCGAGATCGCGCGGGACGATGTCAGAGAACCGCACTGCCCCCAAAGCCGCAGCAATCGCCCGCGCCTCCGCCAAGAGCGATCCCTTCTCTGCGTGCTGGCAGGCCCCAGAGCCGAGAAACGCGACCAGCGCAGAAGCCATGCCGCGTAGGAACCCCAGGTCGCGGCCCAGTGGAGCCCCCACAAGTGCAAAGCCGGCGTCGAAGCCTTCCTGGAGAGCAGATTCCTTGCCGGCCGTTATCCCTTCGCGGTATCCCACCTACACAGCCAAGCAAACAGCAGTTTGTCAGACTACAGACTGGGGCCTCCAGGAGAGCATGTAGATCGCACATTGGTGAATTCTGTTGATATTTTGGTCCATTCGATGTCACTGCTTATTTCTTGGCTTGCGGTCTCGTCCCAGGGAGAAGCTGAATCCATGTTATGGTTCGGAAGAAGGAAACAAGTCTGACATCAGCTTCAAGTTTTGATTACGCATCACTCTCTTTCCTTTTGCCATCATGTCGGTTTCGGAAAGTTCGTTCTTGCCAATGAACCTCTCTGGATCCTGTTAAATATTCACCAGTAGGACCATCCCGGACCCAAACGGGAAGAAACACTCGGAAAAAAGCCTGTCAAAATTGTACCGACGCCAAAGCAAGATGTGGGCTTGAGCGACCTTTCTGTGCCAGATGCCAAGCTAGGAGTCTTGCATGCCATTACTCGACTCTGCCAAATTCAGTCCTTGTCGTTTCTCCTGCGCTCTCTCCTCGCACCGTAGTATGCGATGATAGCGCAAGCATGAAAGATCCCAGTCACACCACTATCCCTCGAGCTCCGACTTTGGAAACCGCTCGGATCGGGTCTCGCTGGCTAGATGCTCTCATTCCTCCGCTAGGGCTTACTCCCAAATACATATCGCCTCGAGCCCTTCATCACTTGTCTCGCGTCCTCAAATCTTACTCCAAAACGATGCTGAGGGAGGGAGCGTTACCTCCATTCATACATCCCTTACAGTTCCTCCAGCCGCAGCGCCCATTGGCGAATTGCCGAAGTATTCTTCGCATGTGGGAGATTAAAGAGCCTGGTAGTGAATTATTAGTTATAGAGACATTAACCGGAGAGATGAGTCGCCTGTTTGCAGAGGTGATGCTGACCGGCTATTCATTTATTTTACTGACACGCCCGCACAGCACCGGACCTACGACGATATCACCCTCTTATCTGCATGCCAGGCCTACCTTTTGTTGTCAATTTACGCGTTCTTCTCTCTCGAAGCCGACAGCGGCAACGGCATAATTGACTCGACAATAATGATAAATATCCAGGAGCTCGCATCAGCAATGTCGGAAACTGGACTGACCGGCTTCGAGGGATCTACCATTCGGCCAACGTGGAAGACTTGGGCTTTAGCCGAGGCCAAACGGCGAACATTGTATATGATGTACAAGTTCGACCACGTTTTCAACTGTCTCAACAATACGACTTGCTACAGGTCCGAGGAGTTGGGAAAGTTGCCTGCGCCGTCGAGCAAGGCATTGTGGGCAGTTTCTGACGAAACAGAGTGGGAGAGAGCGTATGATCGCCACATCTCGAATTGGCCGCTTGGTGGTCTCCTAGTTGAAGACTTTTGCCCAACCACAGATGAGGCGATTAGAAATCGCCGCCGGGAGAGAGTCGACCGATGGTTGGAGGACGTCGATGAATTCGGACTCCTGCTATTCACTATATCTAGCCTGAGTCAAGGCTCTAGTTAAGGTAGTCATTTTGAAAGAGATCACTAATATGAATCTCACGAATTCAACTTAAAAAAATCCGAAATACGTCTGCAGTTCACCTGCTCTCTGGACAATCACGATTCGCGCTGGGCTTGTCATTTCATCGCGGAGACAGGTCAAACCCCACTTATAATTGTGCTACGTTCACACAGAAGAAACCGATGACTCAAGTATACACCAACCCTAGACCACAATTGTCTTCTTCTACTTCCAAACAAAGGAGCCCTCCAAGCGAAGGATGCGCATGCTGTGAGTACTTGGGTACAAACCGAAAAATAGCAAATAAAAAATAGATCTGTAGGGAATCAGCAAACAGATGATGTCCAGAATTCAATGATATTCACCAATTTACGATGGCAGGGGTAACAGAGTGGCAGGCACGCGAGCCTTCCTGGGTTTGGTAGGAATTGTTATGTATTGCTCGAGAAGGACCCGACCAGAGCGATCCGATTGAACAATCTGGAGTGAGGCACCTTCCGACACGGCATACTTCTCGTCTTCACGAAGAGTCGCTCTCACGCCGGCCTCTATAGTCCACATCGCGACTTTACCCCCCCTCACCCAGTCCACAACCTCCGGATGTTCAATGGCTCCATATTGCAGCGCTGCGGGTGCATAAATTTTGATACCAGCAGGGTCGTTAACTGGTTTGCCATCGTTGTCGACAAAGTCAAAACAAAACTGGTTGAGAGTCTCCATGCCCTTGTCCCAAAGCCGGAAGGAGAGTTCATTGTTGATCGGGAAGAGAGTGACGGGATCCCCAGGCGATGGCTTTAGCTAGCACGACGTCAATATGCCGCTTGCAATTAAAATAAGACACCCACCCCAATTAGAGCTATCTCCCCGCGTTCCGCCTTTTGCATGGCCTCATCATAAGCTTGACGTCCCTTTTCGACCGACCCCCAGACGGATGCAAAAATCGTATCCTGTACATCCTCGGGTATTTCTTGGCCGGTTCGAGGATCGACAACGGCGCGCGGCCAAGTCATGGGTGTACACGTCGACTCGGACATCTAGGATGAATGCCACTGAGACAGGGGTTGGCAAAAGAAGTACGTTGCGCTTGTTAGCGTTTTGCCAAATTAGGCGAAGTGGCGATAGATCATAGATTTAAAGGTACAAGTGAATGTGTTCACGCAGCGGAAACCCAGTCGCTGCTAGTTTACTAAGAAACTTTACTTCAAAGCAAACCACTGCCAAACGAACCCTGCAAGCGAAGGATGCGCCTGCGGCCCATTGCGGTGTACTTGAATCCAGGCTGCGTTTAATTGACGGTACGAACAGAAAAATAAGTACAAAATTGATCCGTCGTAGGGAATTAAAGATGCCCAGAATCCAACGACATTCAAGATTTAAGAAGGCAGAGGTAGCTGAGTAGCAGCGACGCGGTCCGTGTGCTTGACAGGAATTGTTATGTATCGCTCGAGAAGTACTCGACCAGAGCGGTCCGACTGAACAATCTGGAGCGAAGCACCTTCCTGAATGCAATATTTTTCATGCGCGTGGCTGGTCGCTCTCAGGCCGGTCTCTACAGTCCACAGCGCGATTTTACCCATCGGCCAGTCCACAACTTGCGGATGCTCCGCGATACCGCTGCATCCAAGCGACGTGGGTGCATAAACTTTGATCCCAGCAGGGTTGTCAACAGGATTGCCGTCGTTGTCGACAAAGTCAAAACAAAAGTCTTTGAGTGTCTCCATGCCCTTGTCCCAAAGTCGGAAGGAGAGTTCGTCGTTGACCGGGAAGATAGTGACGGGATCACCGAGCGATGGCTTTCGCTGCCACGATGTCAGCATGCCACCTGCAATTCTAAGCAAATACTGACCCCAATCACAGCTATCTCCCCGCGTTCCGCCATGCGCAGATACTCCTCGCGCAATTGACGGCCCTTTTCAGCCGACCCTGCGAGGGACGCATATATCAGATCTTCGTCAGCCTGGGATATTTCTTGGCCGGTCTGATCCATGAGACGGCGGGGCAGATAGTACGTCGACATGAAGGCCACTGAGACAGGGGTTGCCGGAGTTTCCCGGAAGAAGGAAGTTGCACTTATTTGGCGTTTAGCCAAATTAGGCGAAGTGGCGAGTGGCGAGAAGAGAAGAGTATTATCATTGGAGAGACTTGGAGTACATACAGTGGATCAGATTTGAAGGTACAAGAGGAAAGGTGAATATCAGATCTAGCAAATGACTCTGGAACTTAAGATGCAATGAAGAGAACAGTGACAGCCCGAACTGATAAGAAAAGACTGGAGTCAGAACCATAACACGACGAGCACACAAATAAACTCACTGTGCTTGTACCTGACAGTCGCGGAATATAACTGCAAACCGAAAAGGAGCCAACTTGATATCCAGCCCCATAAGGGATCACCTACGCCGTCGTTCTCAATCTGCACGTCCTCGTTGAGGTTAATGTCCATCAACTGCTCTTGTAAATGAGTATCCGTCGTCACAAGCTCCGTGGCGAGGCCCAACACCGCCGTCTGCTTCATCACTCGCACGTTACCCAGCGTGCGCAATTTTCCCCTGTTGTAGTTCACAGCAGGGTTGTCGGACATGTACAGGTCTTCCATGTCGATGTCGTCCGTCATCTCGAAATACTCCTTGTAGTCATGCTGCACCTCCTGCATCGTTGATGAGACATGATTCAGCCTGGCAATGTATATCCTGAATCCGTAGGCCTTGGCCAGAGGGGCAAGGTGGCATAGGAGCGTCGCGTCTTCGCCGCGGAAGTTGCTTGCGGTGGCTGGGTTCCCACTGAGGAAGAAGAGCATCAGCTCGGGCGCGTTGAAAGGTCAGGCAAACGACCTCGCAGCCTGCGCCAACGTCGATGCGGGCGTCGGACACGCCGGTGTACATGCCAACGGCACTGGCACTCTGGGTCATGTCGGGGGCAATTGCACGCTGCTGGTTACGGCCTCGTGCGTCGCATGCAGTCTAATTTGGGCGCCGCCGAAGGACGGAAGAAACAAGAAGATGGTGGTGAAGCGAGCACTATCTGTGGGGGTGGTCCTGCTGGCGTGTTAGTTCAAATCGGACTGGAATAGGATGAAAGACGTACGAAAGTTCATGAGAACTGGCTTTGAAGACGTCTAGCGTCACGAAATCCAGTTCCATGACAATATTTTCACCCGATGCTTTGAGCCCTTGCAAGACGCGATACTATAACTTCGAGATAAAGTCGTTGGAATATACAACCTGCTCGCACGCTCAGTAAAATCCATATAACCTTGATAAATACGTACCTCGTCTCGCGACACAGTATGCCGCGATGCTTTTGTGTGCCCGCCCAGGTGAGTGGCTAAGAATGCCATCTCCTACGCAGGTAGCGGTGGAGTGAGTGTTTCGCCACGGATAACCAGGCTTGTCGTAGGGAAGCCTTTCTCGACGGACAAAGTTATAAAGGGGGCATTGCTATTGCGCATGAATCAGTGTTGGCGAAGTGATCGAGTTGACCCTGCTTCAGTTAGCATTCACCTTATCCGACACACAACGGACACTCCTTCAACACTCGGGGTGCCAAAACTCGAGGTGTTGTGGGGGAATGAAGCCCTTCATGTTTGCTTGGAACGCATTCCAGTTCTGAGTGAGGTGCAAGTCAGGAAGTCGGAGAGGATCCATAGTGGTCTGGGACAAGAAGGTGTGGACGAAAGCTAGCCGTTAGTCGTCTTTTAAAGGAATCGTGGTCCATTGTATGAGTCAGAAATGGACAGAGGTGTTCACGGCCGTTTGAGTTACAGTGGCATAAAGGGAAGCGGAGAATTGGCCAGATTGTATTTGCGCCAAAGCGACGGCTCCCAGCGCGTCAGACTGCAAGTGGGACTGCTGCCACAAGGATATTCGAAGTTGCTTGATATATACATGCAGTATGAAGGCGACAGACGGTGTACCGCAGAGCCAGACGCGTCCACTGATACGATACTAGATAAAACTGCGCGTCAAAGGAAACAAAAGAGACAGGGCTGACTAATCGAGTTCACGCCAAACAGCTTCAAAGCAAAAATATTTCTCTCCGAACCACTTTTGCCTCGTCAGAGCTACCCGGGCTTTTAAGGTTCTAGGCTCTTGAAAATGAACTGCCCTAGGTGTCTTTTCGTCGTCGAAGCGACTAAAATCTAGGTCCCAGGACAGTGGATGCACGCATATGCAGGTCGTTCAAGTTTCAATAGGTTTCGCTAGGTTTCGTCTGTTCGTCGTCGTGACAGTCGCTCGTCCGCGTCCGTTAGCCACGCTCCCGCCCCGCTCTCTTTTCGGCATTCCACCATCCACGCCCGCACGGCACCCGACGCCCACAAGGCTCCTCACGCCCACAGGCACCTCGTGATTCGATGTTTGCTCGGTCTATATAGTCTTGCGCGCAAGGGGCTGCCACCGGCGTTCTCGGCCAAATCCACTCCTCCCTTAGCCTCGTGGGAAGGTGGCGGTGCAAGACCCTAAGGGATTTGACTGTTTTTTAAAACCTCATTGCTATTCTAGCGCACAACAGGAGAAAAGTCAGGGCTCATTGTTCAGCCTATCTTCTTGCATTCACCCACTGCCAAATAATTTTTCTGGGTGCCAAAATCATGTCGCTGCAAAATCCCGTCGGTCCTGCACTGCCACCTTCCCACGAGGCTAAGGGAGGAGTGGATTTGGCCGAGAACGCCGGTGACAGCCCCTTGCTTGCGCGTAACTTATTTATCCGTCTTCTTTGTACTTGGTCAGTCTCGGAATCTATTTGCTTCGCCTCGATCATCTCTATTACTGGGTAAATTGAGTCTGAAGTGAGTCCGACTCCTGGCTACTCCACAAAATTCGGCCCAGCGACTGTTTTGGAAGTCTTTGCCATATACACAGTATAACCTGAACGAATTCAAGAATATTATATTGGATCAGCGCCAAAATATTATGCGTTTAAACTCCCTCGTTTTTTTTTGTACCCACAACGAACATATTTGCGACTCAAGTTACAAAAGAAATACAACGAAAAAACCAGGATTATATTAGACACCCATGGTGCGGAGCAGAATGGGACGAACAGCCTCGCCTATCTGACGGCCTGCCTCCAGCAACTCTGAATTCTGAGTTGATCTCCTGGCGGCAGTCGAAGCGGAAGGGCCGGGGAACAACTCTTGATTGACGGGGCAGACGGTTCCGACTGCGGGGAGCGTGCCGTTCTGGAAGTATTGGCCTACATGCAGGTATATGCAGAGGGACTGCGCCGCGGTGGAAGTGTGCTACAAAGTGCATGCGAGATCAGGGGACAACGATGCGGTACAAGTATGAAGCAGACCCCTGGAGAATCTTGAGTCAGTAGTGCTGCACCAGGAAATGCGGATGCAATTTTTCTGGCGCTAGTGGGAGATCTGTTAGGGTCCTCATGGAGGAATTGGGTGTGAATGGCTACCTGGACAATGGGGTTACTGGGTCTGCCGTGTTCCTAATGACCAAGAGCGGGAAGCTCGTATTCGCGGCACCGGCGGGGCCTTATGTTTCATGAATTTAGATACCAATAAGTCAAGACATGTTTGCTCTCACCCAGGAAGCGGCCTTCTCGGTGCACCTTCCAGCCACTAGTAACATCGTCATCTCACGGGGGTACATAGAGATCATAATGACGCTTCTTACGAGCAAGACACCCGCCGGTTGACAGACAGGTCCGCAAAGCTGGTGATGTGCGCCTCTTGCGTGTAAAAGTCACGGAGCTGAGAGACTGAGTCGGTGACTGCCGTTCCATCTCCGCACAGTACCGCTAGGTTCGCATCGAAGCTATTGTCATGAAACACGGGTGCTGTGGTGCCGCACTTTGGGCACTCGAACGGCGCCGCCTCGGCCAACGCGTACAGGGGGCCTGCGTCTCCGGTGGCCAGCTGCGCGAGGCCTTGGGCGAGAGGCTGGAACCTCTCGTATGGGCTGTATAGGGAGCTCAAAAGGATGCTGCGCAGGAGGCTAAAGTCAAAGAGTCCGTAGGACACATTGGTGATGACAGGGATCGGCTCATTCTTGAGGGCATTGGTGAGGGCAGCAAGATTGGCGGCGATGTCTGCGGCGGTGGGTGCGTAAAAAGCACAGGCCTCTGGGCCAGCGGCTGCGCATCCATCAAAGAAAGTCTGCAGCGCCTTATCTGTATCCTCCATTGAGCTCGTCAAATTGGCTACATGGGCAGCGTTAATATCTTGGAACGACTGAAGCTGGAAATTCCTACCAACAAACCACGAGTCCGCGTCCACAACACCTTCGTACACAATGAACTCAAGCATACTGGACTAAAAAAATTCAGACTTGCCATCAATTACGAGGCGACCAACTTTGTCCTGAAAACTCAGTCAGTCGATTAATTAAAATATGCTCCAGACTACGCTCACAGGAAACAAAGATGCAAATGTCGCTCCCAGCACGGAGCCATACCTAGCCGATGATCAAATGGATCCACTCTCTCTCGTCGAGTCGAGAACGTACGAAACACCGTAATACTGCAATTTAGGAAAGCCAAAAGCCTCAGTGATGCGCAGCATATCCCGTGCGACATTGTCAGTCGTTATATGCGGGAGAACGTTCTTGGCGACATCGCGCTCCTTTGCCAATGTGCCGAGAAGCTGGGATCTTGCCCATTTCGCTTGGATCACTGTGTCGGACGAGTTCAGAGATGAGGGGGGAGCTGTGGCCGACCACAAGCTTCTCTCCGCATCGGTCCTGAAAAAGGATATTATCGGCGTCGAATAGCTGACACCTGCCGCACCCAATTATCAGCCAGTTGTCGATGTGGTTCATTGCTAGACTTACCGCGAGGATCAAATCCGACGAGGTCGAACTGCGCGCCCAATACAGTCGCAACGGCCGAACCAGATGCGACAATGGTGTCAACTCCACTCCCACCGGGGCCACCGGGGTTAAAAAGGATGGGGCCGAGATACTGCGACTTGGGGACCGTAGAGGGGTATTTGACTAGGGCGATTGCTGCGACACCGTTGTCTGGAGCGGAGTAGTCCAGAGGGACCTATTAGCTTCAGCATCAGAATTATACAGTATGGGTGACGCTGCATACCTGCAAACGAGCGCACTGCAACCCCGAGTAGCAGGGGCTCCAGTTCAAGCTCTCACTTGGCTCGAGCTGTGAACCACAACGAAATGAGTGGGAAGTCGGAACTCGAGGCGCGGGACTAACCTCTGTCCACTGGAACTCGGACGTGGCTTGTACATGTGGCGCTCCGGCGGCTAAAAAGACCACGATGAAAGATACAGTGGTGATTTTACCGATTAACGGGCTCATAGTAGGAAGAAATTTATGCAAGCTCGAGGGTCATGCCATGCACACTAGTATTTAACAGTCCACCGGCGTGGCAGAATACGTTCTTGCGGGGATAACTTCTTGCGTTTTCCCGTTCTGGCACAAAAGGTGTAGAGGTTCCATGACTCGAAAATACTTTCGGGTGCTGCGAACTTTTCCTAGACGTTTTCTGATACTGCGCTAATTCGGGTGCGTCACAAATAGCCGGGGAACGGCACTGGACGCTGGGGCTGCCAGATGGGATAATTATAATGAGCAACCCGGTTTCTCAGAGAAACCCCTCCAAAATGGATGTGTTATTGGGGAGCCTGGTTTCTCGTGAAACCCCGACCTCCAGTAGATGAATGTTTACCGAAAATGTCTCATGGTTCCGGCCGCCGTAAGTGAGTTCAACTGTATTCAAAGCTACATCACTACTGGATTCTACTCTTGGAGGGGACAGTTAGAACGATTATGGACATCCTTTCGACACAATGCACATTTGTATGGACGACCGGAGCGGGATTTTTCGGAGCAGGTGCGGCTGAAAAAAGTCCTTGTCATGATCTTCGGCTCGTGGCCTCGCAGAATTAATGCCCGAGTAACCGCCACCACCTCGTGCATTCGGTAAGCTTGTGGTACGGGGGCAACCCTTGTGGGAAATGACAGGTGGATCCAAGATTCGCTCGCGCCGCCTGTCTTCCATGTTGCGTTGACTGGTACATAACATTAAATTAAATATCAGAAACAAATTGCGAAAACCACTCACTGGAGGTCTTGAATTGAACAGCCGAAATTTAGTTTTATTGGTCCACCAGTCAGCTTGTTGACGCGATTTACCCTTCGACTCGGCCACTACCTGCTGTGAAGATAATACTTACCCATGCATCGATGCCGTGACAAGTCATTCCACCCCGCAGAGAAAATACAACAGTGTCTCTTGAGGCTTCACGGAAGAGAGCATCTCCAGCTAGAGTAATGTCTTCATCTCCTCATCGCGCTGTAAGCAGCAGGTTTGCAACGTCGGATAACAGATGGCCATGGCGTGGGATATAATGATCCGCGCACCGACGCCGATATCTCGGAGGGTTTCCGATTAGAAGTTTTGAAGATTTCCCTGATGTGCGGGTTTCTCTAAGAAACTGGGTTGCTCATTAGAATTATCCGCCAGATTGGCTGTGCTTCGCTTAGATCTTTGTTGGACCTCGAGCCGTCACCGCGATCGCTAGCCAAGTTGCAAGGAAGTACTAGCATATATCGAAGAAGAGGACCATCCAGAGGTAATTCCTTGAAGAGTTTTAACCTCACAGAGCTTCCATACGAGACTGGCGAATCAGAAGAATGTCGTCCACATATTCAAAGCAGAGAGAGAGCTGGAGAGACAAGAATGTTGTTGTCAACTTGAACTCCTTCAAGTTTCTTCAAGCCGGGCATGTGCTCAGGAGACCTGAGGTGAGGGCCACGGTTGAAAAAGGTTGAGCAGATGTCGGCAGTTGCCGGACATAGCCACAACTGTGACTTTGATGCGAATCAACTTGAGCAAGGTTCAATACCAGCCTCTCTGGTGGTCCACCGTTCACGCACTTGGAAGACATTTGTTCGCAAGTGCTATGCTACCAGTGCAAACTCGGAAATGGATAGCTTCGCAAACGCGCATCCTTGCCAGCCGGTGCTGGCTTTGATTGGGCTTTTACTACCTGTGTTCAGCTTTCACCTCTGATTGAAAGCCTTGTTTGTAACTAGACTTGTGTACCTCCAAAAAGAAAAATCAGAATAGGCAGAGGACACTCGAAGATAAAACGCACGTAGAGCGATTTTGAAGAACATGGTACAAACATGGTAACAAGGTTGAGTTTCATAATCCACCGACGGAAAATTACGACGGATCTTTCCGACCGGAACTTTGTGTGACATCACATCTGCCGCCGTAAGCCGGTACCGATATAGCTTTGCCCCTTTTCTTTCGCAGACCCCACCATGTCCACAGATACCCCGTACAGCCTGCCACTTATCACCCCTTCTGAGGAAACGATCGCCGCGTTTTGGCGGAGAATCGCTGATCTTACCACAAGGACAAAGATCAGGGACGGCACATGGGTTGGCAGCGAGGAAGTGAGAGCATGGAACAGAAACAATCCCATGGTGTGCTACCCCCCACTGCAACCTGAATAATAACTTTATTTTAATAACCTAGTATACAGGCTTGCGATAAGTGCACAGCTGGACGAGTTCCTCGACATTGTGTTGTAGACGATAACGAAGTCAGTTGCCGAGCTTGCAGACTGGGAAAGACCGGCTGTGACAGGAAGATACGGTTCCTTTTTGAGAGCACGCGGGAACAATTCTTCCCGTCCATGGAGTTGTTCCACGACATATTCAAGCTCAAGAACAAGAAACAGTCGCGCACCTTTCAGAAGACGGCCAATAAGCGCAGGAAAGCGGCTCTACCTTATCGTAAGATTCTTGTAACAGTTATAGCTTGCATAGCTCAAGTTCTGTAGATCAAATCAAAGAGCCCAAAATCGTGCGGGTCGCAGGACTTGCCGTACGAGGAGTCGCATGCGAAGTGGAGTCTGTCAAAATATTACGGTCCCGGGATGCTGCCTCCAATATCCCTGCCCGTTGTGATTCCCGCATGTCAGAGTCACAGACACCACCTGTATATTTTCAATAAATATGATACATGCATTACACCTTGTTGGGAGTGCCGGGATGCTCCCTGTACCAACGTTGAACAGCGATCGATGTCGACTAGCGCGTCTTGGGGCGGCCCTCCATATACAAAACTATCAAAGGTCGAGCAGGAAAAGACCAGTCGAATATCTTTGAGCCTCCATTATTGCGTTATTTAAGCTATCGTTGTGCAGCGGTCTTGTAAAGTATGCCATGAGATTGCACTCTTGGCAGGACTCGGTTTGGGCCACGATTAGTAATTCCACTTCAATAATCTCTAAGATTAGCAAGACGTCGTCGCAATAATATACGACAAACGACGATTCTCGGCCGCCTCGAGGCTCGGTTATACAGTCTACAGGTGAAGTTGCCGCCGGGGGCCACAGTAATGCGATGGAAGTTGAACGTTGAAATGTTATTATTAAAACTCCGACAGGCGATAGACTGATGGCGCATCACTCCCCAACCGCCAGCCCCTAACCTTGCCACGATGGCCCAAACGAACGAATCCGGCATCCCCGAAGTAATATATCCTCCTCCCCCTCCTCCTCCACATATACTCCTTGTGATTAAACTCATTTGTGGTTTCTCCTGTTCCTTCCGTCTTACCTCTCCGCCCTACTCTACATTGGGGAGAAAGACGCCCCTAGAGATTGGTTCTTCTTGCGCTTGACTGCAATCGGTCTAGTCAGCTTCACCTTCATGGTCGCACACTGGATCGTTCTACTTCCCGAGATTACTCCCCCCTGCCGTCTCACCGAGCCCTTCGTCCTCTATCTGGTCGTAGCCATCACTGCTCGTAAGCCTCCCTACAGTATTAATGTTGTTGTTGTTGTGCTCTTACCGATCCTCCACAGTCCGCATGTCACTGGCGAAGGAGTCGTCCTTTTCTGTTGCTGACCCCATTTCGGCACTCTTCTGGCTGGGGTGCGTCTTCCCAGGCGGCGTGGTCCTCGTTTGGAACATATGGATGCAATTTATCTCGGACGCGCTGAGGAAGAGGCATTACTGCGCCCGTATCGTGGATCATGTCGCCCACCGCATCGTCGACATCGAGTATCTCGGTGGGTTTACTCAGAAAATACCCAACCTCGGATGGAGTACAGCATCTGTGTCTGGTAAGTGCCTTTTCTTCCCTGTTGTTACCCCAATGCTAAAGTCGCTTGCCAGGCCTTGACGTGGCTGAAAGTCAGTTGAATCACAAGAAATCGGAGGACGCAGGTGTTTGATTGATGTACACGTCGTATTCTATTCTACATAGTACATGGTTAGTAACTTATTTTGTGTTAACGAAGGAAAGAACAAAAGAGGAGTCTAGAGAAACCTTCCCACAGATATTTTAACCCATTATTCTTGACCTCAACCAATGTCCGACACGTTGCGTTGTCCCGGTCTGGTATCAAGTATGTATAACTAGGTTCCCAGACGTCCTTGATGCTGCTCGAATTCAGTCGCGTCATAAATAGCCAGAGCACAGCTCTGGGATGGCTGCGTTCATTATCCGCGCTAGACTTCGCTCTTTGTTGGATCTCGAGGTTATTGTCGGCAGTCACTGCAGCCGTTCGCCCAGTGGTAAGGAAGTACTAGCATGCGCCGAAAGAAGGTCCGTCCAGGGATAGTTCAAGACATGTGGAAAAAAACAGGCTGTAGCGCGGTAATGATCACAGTTACCTTATTTTTTTCCTGATGGAGTTTTGGCCTTCAAAGCTTCACCGGCACCGGGCTGCGAATTCAAGAAGAATCAGGTCGGCAAAAGTTGTGGCCATGTTGACATAGCCACAACTCCTTTATGTAAGTAACCACTGCGGACCGCTCCGCAGACGCAGTCACGGTACGAGCTCAGTCCGGGAATGGCTCTAGCTTTAAGATTATGGTCGTCACGCTCCGAGTCAAGCAAGCTCAGGTGAATTGAAATAGGAAGGAAGAAAGCGAAGGGACTATTGCGACAGACTTGGGGTACATGAATCAATTTTCTTCAGGAGTGAACGACAAGTGCAGGGCCGAGCTCTGAGCAACCTCATCGTCATGGTTCAAGGTGCGACGAAAAGAACTGAAGTTGTTCGAGCTAGAAACATATACGGGTCGAAAAGGAATCTCGAGCACGATGAGCGAAATGAAAAACTCACTGTGCTTGTAGATCACAGACGCAGAGTAAGACTGAAAACGAAACGGGAGGTAGGAACCACTACACACAAATGCACAATTACTTACTGTATCGTTCACAATCTCATAATCCTCGCGGACGGCGATGTCCATCAATCGGTCTTGCAGCAAGTCATCCGTCGTCACCAGTCGAGTAGCAAGCTTCAACAGGGCTGCTTTAGTCACAGGCCGGCCGCCGAGCGTGCGCAGCGTTTTCCATTTGTAATCCACGTCGGGATCATCGTCCATGCTTAGTTGGCCAACGTCCAGGTCCTCGTCGATCCCGAAGTACTCCTGGTAACCGTGGCTGACCTCTTGCTCCGACGACATGGTATAAACCAGCTCGGCAATGTACATCTTAAAGCCGTATGTCTTGGCCAAAGGGGCCAGGTGGCAGAGTAGCGTAGCGTCGTGGCTTCGAAAATGGCGCGCAGATTTGGGCTCGTCGTCGAGGAAGAAGATCATGAGAGCCAATGTATTCGAGCCGGAGTTTACTGCGTGTCTCCACGAGCAGAATGCATCTCGAAGGGGCGGCAGAGCACCAGAGAGGTACTCGAGGCGAGGAGCAGTAGATCGCTCATCATTCGACTCATCATAGATGTGATAGGTCAAGCAAATGACTTCACCACCCACGTCGACCTCAATGCGGGCATCGGATACGCCGGTATACATTCCAATGGCGCTGACGCTCTGCGTGATGTCTTGAGGCAATGTCACATCACTGTGGACAGTCTCATGCGAGGCGCTGACGTGAATATTGGCAACGACAAGGGAGGGGAGAATGACGAAGATCGAAAACACGTGGTTGCGGTCCCTTGGAGTCGTCCTGCTCTCGGATTAGCTGGAGGAACCTAAGAGAAAAAAAAGCAAGACGCACACAAGTTCATGGGAACCGGCCTTGAAGACGTCGAGCGCTACAAGCATCTCCCGACGCGTCCAATTCCCAAAAGTGGCCTTGAGCTTTCGCAAGACGTCGTAAGTTACTATGCTCGAGATGAACATGCTGCATGTCTTGTGGAGATTTACCTGCCCAAATGCCAATTAAACGGGAGAAAAAATGCCAACACTGCAATACACACTTCACTTCCCGCCACGGAAAGTCGTGATGCATGAGCATCTCCAAGGTGAGCGGCTAAGAAAGTCGTCTCCCGCGAGGGTAGCGGTGGAGTGAACACCTCGTTGCGAATGGTCAAGCTTGCGGTAGGAACGCCCTGTAGCACGGATAACGCGATGAAAGGCGCGCCGTTGTCGCGCAGATAATCGGTGCCGGTGTATTCCCTGATTTGATGCTGCATGGATGTGGTCAGTGCCTGTAGCGCAAAAACTGGCTGCAGACAGACCTCGATATCACGACAGTCTGGCCAGAGTGCGAGTGACTGCGGAGGAATGTAGCCCTTCGACCCTGCCTCAAATTTGTCCCAGTCCTCGGCGAGGTGCAATTCTGAGACTTTGAGAGGATCCATGATAGTGTGAGGAGGAGAGCAAGAGCGGTGAGTGAAGACGGTCTTTTATGTAAACTGTGCCTATTGTCTCCGAAAGTTTATCACGAAAAACGGTCGTTGTGTTCGAAATGATCATTTCCCTTTCCTGTTCAGTGCACCGAGAGTTTGTCAAAATCTTGTCTTCCTTGTCATATCAGGGCTTGCCCTTTGTTCGTTGCAAGGCAGCAACCACTGCCCACCTCGATGGACTTGAAATGACCAAAGGGGCGCGCCTCCATCCGAGTCTCTTCTGAGATAATCTTGATTCTTGGAGGAATCTCGAGCATAGACGCGTCGTTGTCCGTCGACGATCCGATGTTGAGTTGCCGCTGAGCACTAACTGGAAATTTGATTCGGAAAACAAGTTCGAAAACGAGAGCATGAGAAGCTGACCAATCAACAGTGCAAGCTCGTGCCAAACATGTACAACGCCAAAAGCCTCCATTCATTTAATTACTCCAGCGAATGAAGCGGCATTCACGAAATAGTCCGCCCGTGTAGCAACCTTTTCTGCTCTTTATCTCCCCTATACAACCTCCAGACTCCCAACAACACTTCCGGTCAAAGCGTCTATGTGAATGACTTCTCTGCCACGCACACTGGCACGAAGAAGGTACTTCTCTGCAATATTGCCGCCAAGAAAGAAATTTTGCCACCTCAGCCTCGAGCGAATCCAGGTCCACACCCATGCCCGACAAGGCCTCTTGATTCTTGAACATACTCCTTCGCTTTCTCATACATCCCCTCCCATGAATCTCGCTCGACGTCCGCCCCGAGCTTGCTGGAAAGGAAAGCCATACCCAAAAGAGTGGCAACAACCTCGTCCGATGCACCAGCGGGGACTATGGCGCGCACTGCCTACATATCCGTGTTTAGGTATATTCAATTGAAATGGAATGACGCGATTCACTGATGGTGCATCACCTGTACGGGTTGCACCTAACCACCATGGCCTCACCTACCGCTAGCCCTGAACGATGGCCCACAATGAATGAATGCGGCATTCCCCCATCTGGTTAAACTCATTGCATGGTTTCTCCTGTTCCTTCCGTCTTACCTCGCAGTCACGGTGCGAGCTCAGTCCGGGAATGGCTCTAGCTTTAAGGCTATGGTCGTCACGCTCCGAGTCAAGCAAGCTCAGGTGAATTGAAATAGGAAGGAAGAAAAGCGAAGGGACTATCGCGACAGACTTGGGGTGCATAAATTTTTTTTTTTCAGGAGTGAGCAACAATTGCAAGACCGAGCTCGGAGCAAACTCATGGCTATGGTTCAAGCGGTGCGATGAAAAGAACTGAAGCTGATCGGGCTAGAAAGATACACGGTCGAAAAAAAACTAGAGCATGGCTAGCAGATGAAAAACTCACTGTGCTTGTAGATCACCGACGCAGAGTTAAACTGAAAACGAAACGTGATGTACGTAAGAATCACTGTGCAATATACACCCACAAGTACTTACTGCATCGTCCACAATCTTAAAATCTTGTCGGACGACAATGTCCATCAACTGGTCTTGCAGCAAGCCATCTGTCGTCACCAGTCGAGTAGCAAGCTTCAACAGGGCTGCTTTAGTCACAGGCCGGCCGCCGAGCGTGCGTAGCGTTTTCCACTTGTAATCCACGTCGGGAACGCTCAGTTGGCGAATGTCCTGGTCCTCGTCAATCCCGAAGTACTCCGAGTCCTTGTAACCGTGGCTGGCCTCTTCCTCTGAAGATATGGTATGAACGAGCTGGGCGATGTATATCTTGAAGCCGTACGCCTTGGCCAAAGGGGCCAGGTGGCAAAGCAGCGTAGCGTCGTCGCTCCGGAAATAGCGCGCAGACTTGGGCTCGTCGTCGAGGAAGAAGATCATGAGAGCCGGTGTATTCGAGCCGGAGTTCACTGAATGTCTCCACGAGCAGAATGCGTCTCGGAGGGACAGCAGAGCACCAGAGAGGTACTTGAGGCGTGGAGCAGTAGATCGCTCGTGATTCGGCTCATCACAGATGTGATAGGTCAAGCAAATGACTTCGCCGCCCACGTCAACCTCAATGCGAGCATCGGATACGCCGGTATACATTCCGATGGCGCTGACGCTCTGCGTGATGTCTTGAGGCAATGTCACATCGCTGTGGACAGTCTCATACGAGGCGTGGACTTCAATATTGGCAGCGACAAGTGAAGGAAGAATGACGAAGATCGAGACCACGTGGTTACAGTCCTTTGGGGCGGTCCTGCTCTCGAATTAGCTGGAGGACCAAAGAGAAAAAAAAACAAGACGTACACAAGTTCATGGGAACCGGCCTTGAAGACATCCAGCGCTACAAGCGTCTCCCGACGCGTCCAATTCCCAAAAGTGGCCTTGAGCTTTCGCAAGACGTCGTAGGTTACTACGTCCGAGATGAACATGCTGCATGTCTTGTGGAGATTTACCTGCGCAAATGCCAATTGAAGGAGGGGGGGGGATGCCAACACTGCAATACACACCTCGCTTCCCGCCATCGCAAGTCGGGATGCATGAGCATCTCCCAGGTGAGCGGCTAAGAAGGTCATCTCCCGCGAGGGCAGCGGCGGAGTGAACACCTCGTTGCGAATGGTCAAGCGTGTGGTAGGAAAGTCTTGTACCACGGATAACGCGATAAATGGCGCGCCGTTGTCGCGCATATAAGCAGTGCTAGTGTATTCCCTGATTTGATGCTACAGGACGTGGTCAGCGTCTATAGCGCAAAACTGGCTGCAGCCAGACCTCGATATCACGACAGTCTGGCCAGAGTGCGAGTGGCTGCGGAGGAATGTAGCCCTTCGTTCCAGCCTCAAATTTGTCCCAGTCCTCAGTCAAGTGCAATTCGGAGACTTTGAGAGGATCCATGATGGTGTGAGGAAAGGAGTAAGTGAGTCTTTATGTAACTGTGCCTATTGTCTCCGAAAGTTTATCACGAAAAGGGTCGCTGTGTTCGAAATGATCATTTCCCTTTCCGGTTCAATGCACCGAGAATTTGTCGAAGTCTTCCTTGTCACATTAGGGCTTGCGCTTTGTTCGTTGCAAGGTAGCAAGCACTGCCCCGCCTAAATGGACTTGAAGTGACCAAGGACTCGCCTCCATCCCTCTGAGTCTCTCCTGAGAGAATGCTGCACCCTGAGGTCTTGAGCAGTAAGTGATAGACGCGAATGGCACCGTTGTGCAACGATCCGACGCTGAGTTGCCGCTGAGCGCTAGCTGGAAATTTGACCCAGTTCGAACAAGTGTCAAGAGTATGAGAAGCTGACTAATCAAGGGTGCAAGCTCGCGCCAAACATGTACAGCGTCAAAGCCTCCAATCATTTAAATTGTCCAGCGAATGAAGCGGCATTCACGAGATAGTCCGCCCGTGTCGCAACCGTGTCGACCAATTTTTCTGCTTTTTATCTTCCCCCATACAACCTCCAAACTCGCAACAACACGCCCGGTCAAAGCGTCTCTTACCGTCACTGATCCGACATCACCATCAAAATCCAAATAAGAAAAATTAATCTTCTAATAAATACAACGGCCTCCCATCGCGTATTGATTTTGAGATATCTACGCGGTACGAATTACCAGGACGTAGCGTATAATACTTATAATCCAGCGACCTCAACTTCTGCAAGTAGGCGGTGTATCTACTTCTGCGATATATTATGTGTTTACAGCTCGTCGTGGTCACGGTCGAAGTCGTCGTCGCCGCCCGATGCGCCGCCCTCGCCCCCGCTGTTGGCGTACAGCTTCGACGTAATGGGGTTCACGATCGCCTGGACCTCTGCACAGAAAAGTCAGCGGCAGGAAGGTGAGGGGGAGAAGGACAACGTACCAGCGAGCTTCTCCTCGAGGTCCTCGACGCCGGCGGTCGCGCCGTTCTCGTCGATCCAGTCGGTCGTGTCTTTGACAGCGGCGAGGATCGTCTTCTTGTCCTCGTCGCTGACCTTGCCGCCGAGCCCCTCCTGGTCGCCGAGCTGCGTCTTGAGCCCGTAGACGAACGCGGACAGCGAGTTGAGCGACTCGATGCGCTTCCACTGAGCCTCGTCCTCCGACGCAAACTCCTCTGCTTCCGCCACCATGCGGTCGATCTCCTCCTGCGTCAGACGGCCCTTCTCGTTGGTGATGGTGATGCTCTCAGATTTACCACTGCGAACAGAATAACAAATCAGCATCATGAAAAAGACGGGAGCAAGGAAGCGACTGACGTTCCCTTGTCCGCAGCGGAGACCTTCATGATACCATTGGCATCAATCTCGAAGGTGACCTCAATCTGAGGAACACCACGGGGGGCAGGCGGGATCGACGAGAGCTCGAACTTGCCGAGCAGGTTGTTGTCCTTGGTCAGCGAACGCTCTCCCTCGAACACCTGGATGAGGACGGTGGGCTGGTTGTCCGTTATAATATCCATGTCAGCATTGTCTACACGAAAGCACGACAGGATACGTACATCTGGCTCTTCCAGGTGGGGATGACGGTGTTACGGGCGATGAGCTTGGTGAAAACTCCGCCAGTGGTCTCGATACCGAGAGTGAGGGGGCAGACATCGACGAGGACGACGTCGGCGGTGCCTTCAGCGCCGGAGAGGATACTGTACAACGGCATGAGACGCTACTCCAAAAGAAAAATGACCAGCTGCTCACAAAGTCGCGCTGCTCGCCCTTGTAGGCCACGGTGATTGCGGGCTTGCCGTTCTTCTCCTGGACCTTGAAGGGCCAGTGCTTGAATTCGCGCTTCGTGTCCTGGTCGTCCATTTTGCGGCCAATAAGACGCTTGGCGTCGAAGACCGTGTTCTGGGGGTTGGTGTGGAAGGCGTTCTTTGCGCTGTCTCCGACACTGAGGGAAGATATTAGCCTCCTTTCTCTGTCGGCTGTGGCGACACTCACAGTCGCTCGTCGTCCGAAAAGCTGACCCATGAAGGCGTTATCCAGTGACCCTGGTCGTTGGCGATCCCGCTGTACACTAGAATACTTGCACGTCAGAGGGTATGCGCTGTCGTTTTGCAGCAGCTTTTGTAAAGTTTCGACTGGTGCTTTGTCGTCAGATCTCAGGAGTGTTTAACGAACGTCGAGAATCTCCATGACTAGTAAGACGTCGACACGAAAACGGTGTTTCTCAAAGGACAGTGTACATGGCAAAGTTTCCAATGTCTCCCAGGGCGATTGGAGGTTGGGAGGTTGACAACGTTGATTATTATTGTTATTAAACTCCGACAGGCGATAGATTGATGGCGCATCACTCCCCAACCGCCAGCCCCTAACCTTGCACCTAACCATCCACGATGGCCCAAACGAACGAATCCGACATCCCCGAAGTAATATTTACTCCTCCTCCACTTGTAGTCCTTGTGGTTAAACTCATTGCATGGTTTCTCCTGTTCCTTCCGTCTTACCTCTCCGCCCTACTCTACATCGGGGAGAAGGGCGCCCCTAGGGGTTGGCTCTTCTTGCGCTTGGCTGCAGTCGGTCTGGTCATCTTCACCTTCAGCGTCGCCAACTAGTATATCGTTCTACTTCCCGATATTACTCCACCCTGCCGTCTCACCGAGCCCTTCGCCCTCTATCTGGTCGTAGCCACCACTGCCCGTAAGCCTCCCTACAGTACTATTGTTATGCTTTTACCGATCCTCCATGGCAGTCCGCATATCACTGTCAGAGGAATCAGAATTCACTGTTGCACACCCCTTTTTGGCATTCTTCTGGCTGGGGTGCGTCTTCCCAGGCGGCGTGGTCTTGGTTTGGAACACATGGATGCAATCGATGTCGGACACGCTGAGGAAGCGGCATTACGGTGACCATCTCGCGGATCATGTCGCCCATCGCATCGTCGACATCGACTATCTCAGTGGGTTTTCTCAGCAAATACCCAACCTCGGATGGAGTATGTTTGCAGCTGGTAAGTGCTCTTTCTTTCGCTGTTACCCAACGCTCAAGTCGTCTACCAGGCCCTGGCGTGGCTGAAAGTCAGTTGAATCACAAGAAATCGGAGGACGGAGGTGTTTAATTGATGTACATGTCGTATTCTATTCTAATGAAACTTACACTAAACGAAAGAAGAAAAGGACGAAAGAATACATTTGTCTAAAGAAACCTACAAAGAAATTTAGCTCATGACTCTTGATCTCAACCAGCTACTGTCAATGCCCGACACGACGACCCTGCGCTCATGGCGCTGAATGCCGCCAAGGAGTATGTTCCAGGCAGGAACAGACACCCGAGCCGCAAGGTCGTAAATGTTCAACCTGACGCTGGACCAGCGCGGTTCCAGGAGGAGTAGGAGGTGGACGCGGCCTGTAGAGTGTTCAGAGACCAGAATAAGGTCAATTTCAAGCTGAAACCGACGGTAGAGGAGTACGACCATTATGGTTGGAGGGCGCGGGCGAGGCGATAGAAGGCGCGAGCTCGGGGGATGTGGGTGGCGACATGGTCGACGAGGCAGGCTCGGGCAGGGCGGGCGAGTCGCCGTTCAAAGTGATTTGTGTATTTTATTCACTCGACGCAAACTTGCCATCAGCCTCCTCGCATTTGGTGCCGTCTAGGATCACGGGCACTCGCAGGAACTCTTCCAGCATACACTTGTCGAATAATAGAGCATCCCTTGTCAGTTCCACCAGATTTTGCAGCTGTGGCGTGGGTGGTGACTTGGGCCGCGACATGCGAGCTGAGATATTCAAGCTAAGTACTTTGAGTCGTTATAATTTTTCTGGAGAGCGTTGGGAGCGCGTCATGGTGGACACGCCAAATCAAGGTTCACGCACCACCGTCCGTACAGGTATGTAACTTACCCGTAACTACAGTGCGCTGCTTTGGTTTCCCTGAAGTGAATTTAGTATATCCTCGGAATATATATGGAGGAGGAGGTCAGATTGTATATATATGATTTTCAACTTGTATAAGGCTATGTTGGTTCAGCTGGTTTGTGGATGTAAGCTCGATACCAGCCTCTCTAGCGGACCACGCACTTGGAAGACAGTCGTTCACAAGTGCTATGCTATAGAGGCTGGGATTTGATAACCGTAGCAAGTACGAAGTGCCTCGGAGTTTGAAAAATATGATGGACCTCCGTTGACATCTTTGAAATTGTTTCTGAAGGCCTTTTTTTTGTAGAAGTGGAGGGAGCCTTATTTTGAAACGCTGTGATTTTCTTCATGAGATATTGGCAAGTTACAAAGGACTTTGAGGCCTTTCTTTTCTGGGCTTTTTGGTCGTATAAGCGAGGAAGTGACATATCAGTGATGGCCCCGCCTAAATTTTCAAACTCCGAGGCACTTCGTACTCGCTACGGTTATCAAATCCCAGCCTATGTGGGATGTTCCTTCCTCTAATACTATGGTGGAGAGTTCTTGGGTTTAAACCACGCCAGCTGCGGTTCTTTTTTATGTTTCCGAGGGGAAAAGCAATTATTTCCGAGTCCTTAATCTGGCCACTGGCTTGATCGTCCTCGATGTGCAAGCGACTCTCATTTGGTTTTCTCTCATTACATATTGAGTCAGATCGAGCTATGTCCGGATTATCGAAGTAGAATGAGGACTTTTAATAGGCCTCACGTTATTTCTCGATATTTGTCCCCATTCTCGCCCAGTGAGAATGACACTTACCGTCACTGATCCGACATCACCATCAATATCCAAATAAGAAAAATTAATCTTCTAATAAATACAACGACCTCCCATCGCGTATTGATTTTGAGATATCTACGCGGTACGAATTACCAGGACGTAGCGTATAATACTTATAATCCAGCGACCTCAACTTCTGCAAGTAGGCGGTGTATCTACTTCTGTGATATATTATGTGTTTACAGCTCGTCGTGGTCGCGGTCGAAGTCGTCGTCGCCGCCCGATGCGCCGCCCTCGCCCCCGCTGTTGGCGTACAGCTTCGACGTGATGGGGTTCACGATCGCCTGGACCTCTGCACAGAAAAGTCAGCGGCAGGAAGGTGAGGGGGAGAAGGACAACGTACCAGCGAGCTTCTCCTCGAGGTCCTCGACGCCGGCGGTCGCGCCGTTCTCGTCGATCCAGTCGGTCGTGTCTTTGACAGCGGCGAGGATCGTCTTCTTGTCCTCGTCGCTGACCTTGCCGCCGAGCCCCTCCTGGTCGCCGAGCTGCGTCTTGAGCCCGTAGACGAACGCGGACAGCGAGTTGAGCGACTCGATGCGCTTCCGCTGAGCCTCGTCCTCCGACGCAAACTCCTCCGCCTCCGCCACCATGCGGTCGATCTCCTCCTGCGTCAGACGGCCCTTCTCGTTGGTGATGGTGATGCTCTCAGATTTACCACTGCGAACAGAATAACAAATCAGCATCATGAAAAAGACGGGAGCAAGGAAGCGACTGACGTTCCCTTGTCCGCAGCGGAGACCTTCATGATACCATTGGCATCAATCTCGAAGGTGACCTCAATCTGAGGAACACCGCGGGGGGCAGGCGGGATCGACGAGAGCTCGAACTTGCCGAGCAGGTTGTTGTCCTTGGTCAGCGAACGCTCTCCCTCGAACACCTGGATGAGGACGGTGGGCTGGTTGTCCGCGGCGGTCGAGAAGCTGTTATAATACCATGTCAGCATTCTCTACGTGAAAACACGACAGGATACGCACATCTGGCTCTTCCGGGTGGGGATGACGGTGTTACGGGCGATGAGCTTGGTGAAAACTCCGCCAGTGGTCTCGATACCGAGAGTAAGGGGGCAGACATCGACGAGGACGACGTCGGCGGTGCCTTCAGCACCGGAGAGGATACCACCCTGGACGGCAGCACCGTAGGCAACGGCCTCATCGGGGTTGATACCCTTGGAAGGCTCCTTGCCGCCGAAGTACTCCTTGAGGAGCTGCTGGACCTTGGGGATACGGGTGGAACCACCGACGAGGACAATCTGAGCAGCGCAGGTCAGTAAATTAAATATCGCCAACGGCTAAGAGAAGACTGACCTCGTCGATGTCCTCCTTCTTGACGTTGGCGTCCTTGAGGACCTGCTCGACGGGCTTCATGGTCTTGCGGAACAAGTCCATGTTCAGCTCCTCGAATTTGGCACGGGCTGAATAAAAGGCGTTGAGCATCCAGCGCCATGGATGAAATGCAGCGACTCACTGAGTGTCTCGGAGAAGTCATTGCCATCCTCGAAGGATTCAATTTCAATGCGGGTGCTCTGTTGGCTGGACAGGGTACGCTTGGCCTACACAAATTCGTTGTTAATTGGGAATCGAAAGGAAAGGAACTTGGATGCTTGCCTTCTCGACCTCCCGCTTGAGCTTCCCGAGCGCGCGCAGGTTGCCGTTGACGTCAGTGCCGGTCTTCTTCTTGTACGACTTGACAAGGTACTCCATAACGCGGTTGTCGAAATCTTCACCACCGAGATGGGTGTCACCGGCAGTGGCGAGGACCTCGAAGACGCCGTCGTCGATGGAGAGGAGCGAAACATCGAAGGTTCCTCCTCCGAGATCGTACACAATGATCTGGGATTCACCGCCCTTTTTGTTCAGTCCATAGGCGATGGCGGCGGCGGTCGGCTCGTTGATGATACGCAGGACAGTCAGACCGGCGATGGTGCCGGCGTCCTTGGTGGCCTGACGCTGAGCGTCGTTGAAGTCTGGTCTCGGCGTTCAGTATCGTGTAGAGCAGTTGTGCAGCTGCGACTCACAGGCTGGGACGGTGACAACGGCGTGGGTGACCTTCTCGCCGAGGTAGGCCTCTGCGGTCTCCTTCATCTTGACGAGAACCATAGCGCTGATTTCCTCAGGCGACTGTACAAGGGCATGAGACGCTACTCGAAAAAAAAGTGACCAGCTGCTCACAAAGTCGCGCTGCTCGCCCTTGTAGGCCACGGTGATTGCGGGCTTGCCGTTCTTCTCCTGGACCTTGAAGGGCCAGTGCTTGAGATCGCGCTTCATGTCCTGGTCGTCCATTTTGCGGCCAATAAGACGCTTGGCGTCGAAGACCGTGTTCTGGGGGTTGGTGTGGAAGGCGTTCTTTGCGCTGTCTCCGACACTGAGGGCAGGTATTAGCCTCCTTTCTCTGTCGGCTGTGGCGACACTCACAGTCGCTCGTCGTCCGAAAAGCTGACCCATGAAGGCGTTATCCGGTGACCCTGGTCGTTGGCGATGATCTCTACTCGTCCGCCCCGCTGTACACTAGAATACTTATACGTCAGAGGGTATGTCAGACCAGAACTGAGGAGCACTCACCCGACACACGAATAACTGTTGGCGACGGAAGGACACGTCACTTCTAATTACAAACAAGACAAAAAATGTGAAGCGTACGTTGTGCCCAAATCTGAACAGGATGGTGGTAAGGACGAGGACCAGCTATAGAGCGCAAGAATGGCGTACCAATACCAATAACTGTGCCATATTCTGCGTGCACCTCCTCGGCGCCGACGGATGGCGAGAAAGAGACGAGTGCGAGAAGGGTGAGGACAAGGAGGGAGATGGAGGAAAGAATGCGCTGGGAGTGGGTGCGCGTCGGTCTACTCGTAAGACGAGCCATGGTGCAGAGGTGGTGGTGAAAGGACAAAAGTGCTGGCCGATTGGACTTGGTAACCTTTTTATTTGGGTAGTTACACGTCACTCCAGTCACGCGATTCATTTGGACACGTATACAGTGCACGTATACGCCAGCTCAGATGGCGCTTGAACCTCGGAAACAACTAGAAGACCTCAGAAACGTCCACAGAATGTTCAGTTCAGACAATTTGTTGGGCCGTAGTACTATGTAATAAATTTTACACCCATCTCAAGGACTCTAGTATATTTTCATGGCAGGTAGGCGCATTTCGGATAGCACACCCGTGTATGTCGCAGATTACCGTGTATCATGAAACGAGAACATATTTGACAGAGTTCCCGTGGAATTCGGGCATTGGCTTCGAGTTTGTTCCAGCAAAGCGTATGACATTCGCGGGAAAGTTGCGGGAAAGCCTGGATTGCGCAGAGAGTGCTGGATGGGGAGGGGTACATTCCAAGGAACTGAAGTGCAAAGTGCTCGAACACTGTTGTAGACGCTGCCCGTCGTCGAGGATATATCGAGAGAATCAAATATTTATTTTACACCACGCGCACTTTCAAGTTGCTGAATGGGCTTCCGTGTTATTCGACCGTTGTGCCCAAAGTGCTGACGCCGAGATGCACTATCGACGGCCGACTGTTGGAACCCTGTCAATCATTAATCAGGACCCACATTAATATTCGTCCCAAGAAACGCGGTCAATTTCCACGGAGGAAGCACTCGAGAATCGTTGTATGGAGACCTCCGTTCAGCTCGTCAAGAATAGTTGAGTTGAATATGTTGCCCACGCAGACTGGACTGGCCACCGTGGAATCCAACCCATGAAACAGTGTTCGTTGAAAGCGCCGACGGATTTCCTATGTAGAGCGTCGCACAATACGTACGAATTTCAGAATGGCAGCCTCAGATTGAGGTGACTTCTGGTACGAGACATAGGACGTAGAAGACACGAGAACATTGATCCCGCTGAAGGGCTGAGCGCTGAATGCTTGCTGACCCAGGCGACTTCAACTTGAAGGTACGCAAATAAAAACTTTCAATCCGGCTCCGACAGCAGTTGAGGTAAAAAGGCCAGGATTGCCGCCACCGGTTGGCAAAGATGTGCACTGACGAAGTTAGCTACTTCAAACTGAGTTTGCACTACTCAATAGCATAACGACTATCGTGGACGGTGGACCGAGAGGCTAGTGGTTTCGCATCATTGAGCAGTTGTGGCTATGTCCGGCAACTGCCGACGTCTGCTCTCTTGGCCGCGTCCACTCCTCCTGGAACCGCACTGGTCCAGCGTCGGGTTGAACATTTACGACCTTGCGGCTCGGGTGTCTGTTCCTGCCTGGAACATACTCCTTGGCGGCATTCAGCGCCCTGAGCGCAGGGTCGTCGTGTCGGACATTGACAGTAGCTGGTTGAGATCAAGAGTCATGAGCTAAATTTCTTTGTAGGTTTCTTTAGACAAATGTATTCTTTCGTCTTTTTCGTTTACAGGAAGTTTCATGTAGGATAGAATACGACATGTACATCAATTAAACACCTCCGTCCTCCGATTTCTTGTGATTCAACTGACTTTCAGCCACGCCAGGGCCTGGTAGGCGACTTGAGCGTTGGGTAACAGCGAAAGAAAGAGCACTTACCAGCTGCAAACATACTCCATCCGAGGTTGGGTATTTGCCGAGAAAACCCACTGAGATACTCGATGTCGATGATGCGGTGGGCGACATGATCCACGACATGTGCGTCGAAATGCCTCGTCCTCAGCCCGTCCGAGATCATTTGCATCCACATGTTCCAACCGAAGACCACGCCGCCTGGGAAGACGCACCCCAGCCAGAAGAATGCCAAAAAGGGGTGTGCAACAGTGAATTCTGATTCCTCTGACAGTGATATGCGGACTGCCATGGAGGATCGGTAAAAGCATAACAATAGTACTGTAGGGAGGCTTACGGGCAGTGGTGGCTACGACCAGATAGAGGGCAAAGGGCTCGGTGAGACGGCAGGGTGGAGTAATATCGGGAAGTAGAACGATATAGTTGGCGACGCTGAAGGTGAAGATGACTAGACCGACTGCAGTCAAGCGCAAGAAGAGCCAACTTCTAGGGGCGTCTTTCTCCCCAATGTAAAGTAAGGCGGAGAGGTAAGACGGAAGGAACAGGAGAAACCATGCAATGAGTTTAACCACAAGGACTACAAGCGGAGGAGGAGTAAATATTACTTCGGGGATGCCGGATTCGTTCGTTTGGGCCATCGTGGATGGTTAGGTGCAAGGTTAGGGGCTGGCGGTTGGGGAGTGATGCGCCATCAATCTATCGCCTGTCGGAGTTTTAATAATAATAATCAACGTTGTCAACCTCCCAACCTCCAATCGCCCTGGGAGACATTGGAAACTTTGCCATGTACACTGTCCTTGAGAAACAGCGTTTTCGTGTCGACGTCTTACTAGTCATGGAGATTCTCGACGTACTTGGTGTTTCTAGTGTTATTATGCGAGCGTGATTTCATCTGGAAACGCGTTTTGGTCTGATAGATGACTGCCGGTGTGATAGATCACCGGCACACGTGGTAGTACGCGATAGTTGCCCAGGCTCTCTGTAGAGCTCTGTAGAGCTGCCATTCCGAGGTAGCATCCTGCGTCCCCTGGAGAACCTCGCCGTCTACCATCCGCCCGTGTAGAGCCGCCTAGACGTCCGCGCTCGGATGTGCTCTGACGTGGCGGTTCGGACTTGATGATTTTCTCATCGCGATCGCTTAGGACCACGCGTCTTTCTTCCTTCCCCCACCATCTCTGTCTCTCGTTCTTCCGGACCTGCGTCGCCGGCTATGCCCAAGCCCACCTGAGATCTCTCTCTTCTGGGGCTTCGGATGCCCAGTCTTTGTCAAGACCAGAAGGCTCGCCGCTCCATCTTCTTCAAGACTAAGATGAAGGCCGAAAAAAATCTCAAGTTCTGCTACTCAAATATTCAAACTTCAAACTTCAAGCCTCAAATCCTTACTCCAAGCTCCAAGTTCTTCAAGATTCAAGATTCTGATTTCTCATACTCTCGTCTTTTCTTTGTCATTACATCGTTCGGGACAAGCAACGTGAGTTTCCGCATTTTTTTTTTGATCCACAACTCACATTTATTGCCGCCATCACGCTTCACGCCCGCGTTCTTCCCCTCTCCCACGCCGCCCGAGCGTCCGCGACGATACGGCCATTCATGTGACATTGGCTCTCCCTCGATTCGGCGGCTTTGGGCAGTGTAGTGTGGTGGGGGCTTGTACCTCGTAGTAGATGTGAATACCATATTTATTGTCCCATCCGTGCACCGAATAGGCAGCAATAACCACATCAATACTACATTTGGGGACATCCGGGTGATTCTTTGGTAGAACACGGCTATCTACGTAGCTCTACATAGCTCTACGGCTCTACGGATCTACGGCTCTATCACTCTATGATGATCTATCATAGAGGGGGACATGGCTATGGCCTCTACGGCTCTATGGGTCGCTACGTAGTACTATGTGGCAGTGTGCTGTTTTCCAGATGTTACAAGCACAGTACGTTTTTTAAGCCGCTTATCGTTGTCTGTTATCGACTCATATATATATACGTCTCTAGCACGAACAGTATCTGTTCTGTTTATTACACCGTGAACCATGACGATGAGTTTACTTGAAACTCGGCGCTGCAACTGGCTGCGGCCTCCTCATTCCTGCCAAGAAAAAAAGATTTAATGTACCCCAATCCTATCGCAATAAAAACCCTTGGCTTTCTTCCTACGAATTTGAGTGGCCTGAGCTTCCTATACATACTCAAATTCCCGACTGGTGCATGAGAACACCGTAAATTTTGGCCTGGAAGCCTTGACTGAAAGTTGCGGGCCCAAGCCAAAGACTCGGTCGCAGCGTCCGGTTACGCGTCGAATGACATCCTGAAGCCTTCCAGATACAGTCCGAGCTCAAAGCACTCACAGACACGAAAGTCGTGGTGGAGGAGAACCAACAGCGTGTCACGACACCGTGACATTAGACTTTTCTGCCGTCTCCTCTTTCCATTGATCCCAACTCTGACCCCGCAAGGCTGTTATCAGCGTCGATGCCGCCCCGCAAACCCACCACAGCCGAAGAAATTACTGCTCTGGCCGCGAAAATACGGATCGCTGATCCAACAGTTGATAATGGCGCTTTTTCCGCGCTCACCACAGGCGATGCGATGTCCTGGCTCATGGCGCTTGGTCCTCTGAAGGAGATCGATCCCAGAATGAAGACAGCCAAGAATCCTCAGGAGCAGCTGGCGATCGCCACCGATAATCTGCGTGTGGCTCTTTGGGATATGCAAAGGCAGCTCCTTCTTTGACGCACCGGCGATGGGCCTGCTCATCCTATACTTAGATTCGACTACTTGTTCCCAGACAACACGTATTCACGGACACCGAATTTCAAGATATCTCGTCTCCCATCCTGGCCCAAGTGGGATGCACCCCACCCCGAGGTTTCGAGCTGGGCAGGCGGAGGAGTGCGGAAACTCGACGGCTTCAAGGACGCTGCGCGCCTCAGATCGCAAGTCGCCCGGCATATAACCCTCTTGCCCAATTTTCTGCTAATACATATTCTATTAGATATGTAATGACACATTTCAACCTCGGGATGGCCTTCACCCAACCCGAGGTGGTCCAAGGTCTTCCTGGGAATCCACCCAAGGGCCCCGCCGGAAACTGGGTTGGCACCAAGCAGCTCATGGGCCAAGCCGCCATCGATATCACTGGAGACGGTTTGTCCCTCGGCCCCTCTTTACCATGTACACTGTCTAACCGAGCCTCGAGGCGGCCGAGAAACGCCATTTGTCGTGTATTATAGCAACGACGTTTTGCTGATCATAGAGATCCTCGACGTTAAACGAATATCGTGGCCCAAACCGAGTCCTGAGGTCGGTCGCACGAGCATCTGATTGGAATCTCATGGTAAACCTTTATATAGTTATTGAAGAACCTTCAAGAGGCGCAAGAAGCCAAATTTGGAGCGAAGCCTAGTGGTACGAAGCCAGCTGCACAACGATAACTTATATAATGCCCGGCACAGCTCCACTTGTCCCCATGATGGAGACTCCAAAGGTATTCAACTGGATTTTTTTCGTCAAATTTTAATAAATTTCCCAAGGTACCCCTTGTCGTGGTACGGTACTCGTATATGGAGGGACGCCCCGAGGTGCGTTAATCAACGTCAAAGAGTAGAATCGCAGTCTAACGTTGGTATAGGGAGGATCCCAGTTCCTGACCCATCTCGAGTCGCGTCTGCGCAAAATTCTTCCTCGTGGAACGTCCAATGACAACGTGCGGGTCGAGCTCGAGAAGCACCTTCGTGGAGGAATTGAGGCCCCGGCAGAGCACATCCTTATGCTGGCCCGCCTTCTCTCGCACAATTCGGAGCTCGTCGACAAGGAATGGGCGGACGACCAGCAGTCGCACTGGAACCTCACAAAAGAAGCAAAGAAGGAGACTCGTATAAGTTTTTTTGTGCCATGCTTGCGTCCGCGCTTTAGGTTGACATTTCGCATTTTGCCCAGCGGGTCCGAACTGATTACCGTGCGTTTAGGGCCGTCGAGGAAATCGAGACAGGCAAGGCGCCTGCCCCTTTCACGCAATGTGCTAAGTGTGGTACGGAGGCGAAGAAGACCATGTGCGGCTCGTGAGTGCTGCATTTTTCGTCGCCAGACGGCCCTCATATTCACACCAGATGTCGCTCCGTTGTGCGTATACTTACTTCGACAGTTTTCGCGCTAACTCTTGCTCCTAGTGTTATTGCAACCCCGACTGCGCGAAAGAGAACTGGCCCGTGCACAAGCTCGTCTGCAAAATATCCAAGAAAATCGCAAACGATCCCGCGTCGCTCCCGAAGGACACCCTGTACATCCCCGTGCGCGCCTACATCCACTGGGTCATCGACTTCGGGTTCGCCAACGAGCAGGAGTCAGTGAAGATGGGCGGCCCACCGGTCGATGAGCCTCCGCGCAACGAATATGGGACGGAGCGCTTTATATGCCGCGTCGTGCTCGCCAACGCCGGCAAGGGGCAGTGGGATCCACACCAGGGCAAGGTTGTCTATTACGATGAGGGAGCGGGGACCGCGATTATGTACGACCGCCGCAGGAGCGTCATCGTGCGTCTGGGGCCGCAGGAGCCCGCCAAGGCGCTCGTGCACGGCGTCGTCATTCCGTTCCACGACGCAGGCTATCGCCAATTTGCGCAGGTCGTACGAGAGCACGGAGCGGCGCAGGGCCAGCTGCTGTATGTGTGGGCGAAACGGGTGGGGGATTGCATAGAAGTGGAGTAAGCTTTTTTCTTGAGCATATGGGAGCGTTCTGCAGCTGATCAATTGGTTAGCTTGAAAGACATCCCCGACCAAAATATTATGTGGGATTGACCTGAACTGTGGATGGTGAATCTTCTCTGATTTATTCGTCTATTTATCCACTGTGGCCAGCTCGGAGCTCACAAGTCTTTGCATAAAATATTTATTCCTTTTCCCAGGCCTTGAGCATTTTCGTCGCATATTTTGTTGGATTGCGAATTTCACCCGATCGACGAGGGCCCGATTCCGTTATGCGCCTACAGTGCAACTGCTTTGGTCTTCAGACAAACGGCCGTGGCAGTGCTTATGTTTGGTGACAGCATCTCCGCCAAACTTAGGCCGCTGTGCTCTTGCTACCAGCTGCTCTGAACACTCTGGCGCGCCCCGTCGGGCCCTGTCTTCCCGCTCACCGCTGCCATTTACCTTGGAAAGCTCTAGTGCTTGAATCTATGCGGCAGTATCCAGCAAGATTCTTTCGGAAGATTGTACTGGCTCCGTCTGTGGCGACTAGGCTGTCGACTCGAGCATGAGACCTTCAGCAACGGCGGCGCCGCTGGCTCGTGGACTTGCCTATCGACTTGCAAGTGTCTTTTAAGCTACTGGTGTCACGTCGGGCCCGCCTGGTCGGTCTTGAAGCGCAACAACTTTGGTTCGCCGTTATCCCACTGACCGCCGCTGGTCTGGCATGGAAGGCGACAGCATGCGACCAACGTCGCGGCACCGAGCCTGGGAAAATAACGAGTCACCGCCCTATATAATCCTTATGCTTGTGTTACCCTCCTTGCATCTTACCACCATGTCCTCCATTTTCGGGTTGTTCTACTATTACGAGCGTCAACGCATCTCGCTACCTCTGCTGAATGTCCGCGCAGAGGCTAGTATCAAGGAGCTTGCTGCTCAGGTGAAGCTCACGCAGACCTACGGCAACGATGCGGCCTTCCCTATCGAAGCGACATACTTGTTTCCGATCCCTGCTCGGGCGGCGGTCTGCGGATTCGTTATGATCAAGCAGGACGGCACCAAAGTAGTCGGGTGCGTCCAGGAGAAGCAAGATGCAAGGAAGACGTACGACGCTGCAGTGGCCCAGGGCAAGCAGGCATCGCTGATGGAGCAACAGACCCCCGATGGTAGATGCCATGCGCGCTGCTGATGGCCGCCCATCACTGATTGAGGGATACAGTCTTCCAGGTCTCTGTGGGAAATATCCCATCCAACGAGCAAGTCCAGGTTGAGCTCGTCTACGCTACAGAGCTGTCGGAAGACGAGGAAAATGACTCCATCCGGTTTCATTTACCCGTTCACGTCGGTACCCGCTACGGCCAAGCACCCAATGCGACGACCTCGTCCACAAATGCGGTCTTTGTTTCCGCGTCGTCGAAGACACCTTTCCTGAGTATCGCGGCCACTGTGGAGGCAACCGCGCCCATCGCCAAGATTGGTTGCCCCTCGCACAGTGTCTCCACCGAGCTTGGGCCCGACCCGAGCCTCCCCAACTTCAAGGAACTCCCGTTCTCCAACTACGCCCGTGTGTCGCTGTCGTCTGACTCGGCACTCGATAAGGACTTTGTGCTCACTATCAAGTCCGCGGGACTCGACGCCCCGCGCTGCATTGCCGAGCTGCACCCTTCACCGACGCATGACACCGTCGCGATGACGCTCACCCTCGTCCCACGCTTCAAGCTCCCCGACCTCGCCCGGCAAGAGTTCATCTTCCTCGTCGACCGCAGCGGCTCCATGGAGGGCAAACGCATTTCCGCTGCGCGCAAGGCGCTCGTCATCATGCTGCGCTCCCTCCCACACAAGGACTCGCACTTCCAGATTATGTCCTTCGGCAGCGGATGCACCGCCCTCTGGAGCGCTGGGAGCAAGCCGTACAATCAGGCGACGCTCGAGGAAGCTACCAAGCACGTCGACACCATGACGGCCAACTTCGGCGGGACGGAGATCCGCGTCGCTCTGCAGAAGTGCTTCGAGGGGCGCAGGCTCGACCGGCCCACCAGCGTCTTCGTGCTCACCGACGGGGAGGCGTGGGATCTGAAGGCTGTGCTCAACGAGATAAAGACGTCTGTGGTGCGCGCGCCGGAGGATGCCCCCGTGCGGGTGTCAGTCCTCGGCATCGGAGGTTCGGTATCGACAGCGATGTGTGAGGGGATTGCGCGGGTTGGCAATGGGACGTGTATGCTGGTGGGCGAGCAGGAAGCCTCATTCACAGGCAAGATTGCGAGGTTGTTGAAGGCGGCGAGGACCCCGGTCATTTCCGGTATATCTGTCGACTGGGGGCGACCTATTGCGCAGCCTGTAGCGAATAGTACATCGGCCATAGTGGCGCAGGCAGAAGATGAATTCGAGATGGTAGAAGACGAAAAGACGCAGACGACCCCGCTTAACATTTTCGACGAGACTGTTGACCCCCTTCATGTCGACAAGACACCGGCTCCCCCTCCCCCTCCAGTTGTACTGTCGCCTCCTCCGATGGTCCAGCAAGCGCCGTTCAAGATTCGCAACCTCTTCCCCGGCATCCGATTGAATTTGTATGCTATCTTGCAGGGTACGTATGGGCTTGCTAAAGATAACTTGTCTCTAACGAGTATTAAAATAGGCGGAACCATCCCCAACTCTGTAACTCTTCGCGGCGCCACTCCAGAGGGCGCGCAGATCGAGCTATATATTCCTGTCACCCTCAGCCACCTCCATAACGTTCCCGAGGCGCCGCCCGCCGTCCACGCGTTGGCGGCGCGCAAAATGATACAGGATCTCGAAGACGGACAGCATGATCTCGCGAAGACGCTCGCGATCCCCGACGACACGGATCTTTTGGCCCGCACGGTGAAAGCGAGCATCGTTCGACTCGGGAAGACGTACTCGATCTCGTCGTCGCATACGTCGTTCGTTGCTGTCGACGAGTCCCAGCTTGCTGAGGAGTCAGAGGCCCTTTTCATGGAGCGCCCGATCCCATTGCCGCCAGTGCAAACGATGTGGTCGCGTGGGGGTCGTACGAAACAAACGGCGCGTCTTTCCACTGGTGGAAAGGCGCCTAGGAAGCAACTTGCGACTATGGCAGCTAGAAAGGTGGCGGCACCCCAGCCAGTTTTTTTGGACTTGGAGGTAGAGGTGGAGGAAGACGAGGATGAGGATGAAGAGGACCAAGATAATTTCATCGACAAGGAGGACGAGGACGACGATGCGCAGACCGGCCCGCCCGCCAAAAAGAGACAGCGCCTTGAAACCGATCCGCTCGAGGCCCTTGCCCGTCTGCAAGCGTTCAACGGGTGCTTCTCCCTCGAGGTGCTCACCATCGTGAAACTGAGTGCGGATGTGAGCGTAGTTCGTGCCTTGATTCCCACTGGCGCATCGGACGAGGTCGTCGCTACCCTGTTGGGCATGGCTTTCCTCTCCACCAAGCTCGGGGAGGATGTCGAGCGCGATTCGTGGGAGGGGATGTATGAGAAGGCGAAAGAGTATGTTCAGGAGGCTTTATCGGGCATGGGTGTGGACGTAGAGGTGCTGGAGGCCGAGGTCGCGAAACTTCTTGCTTGACGTGATTCTGCGTTGTTTTTCTCTTCTTGTTAAAGACTTGTACATGTAAGAATATATTTTTCTTGCTAGCGCTGTATCATTGTCTCAGGATAAGAAAATAAACGACTTCACATTGTCTGAGGATGCTCGCCCAGCCAGAGGTGTTTGTCCATCCATCGGATCCCCACCACCTCCGGTACCCGACACAGACCTGATCCACTGGCTCTGCCAGCCTGAGTTAGCTGTTGCGAGCCGAGTAGTGACTTGAAGAACTTGAAAGTGATAATTCGGCTGTAAGTAGCCAATTGATTTCGATATGACTGGGACGCACTTCGAGTCCGAGAACTTGAATGGACGGATCCGGTATACTTCACGTGTAATGTGTGAGTACGGCTTTCAAGTTGTTGATTGGCTCTACGCATACAATATTTTTTACATTTTACAGCTGGCAGGCCATCGACGACGAATAGCAAGAAATCACGGTCATGATATGTCTGCAGGTAGGATTGAGAGATAAGCCATCCGGAATATTTCCTAACCAGAACGAGTGTCCCACTCGTTGACACCGGTTTCCCAGATCTTCAACACGCCGTCCTTCCATATCTCAAGCTCCTTCCACCTCTTCGGGCAGTGGACGACACACAGCCGCACGTCCTCGAGCTCGGGCTCCGACATGAGGAAGTTCATCCCGAGGTGTCGCCACTCCATGTACGGAATCGTCACCACCACTCGCGCAAGCTTCGGGAATCGCACCTTGTCCGGGAGATAGGGTTGCACGCACGCCATGCTCTTGCCCGCGACCGTGATATCGGTGAGGTTCGGAAATGCGCGGCCGTGCGGCGGGGGCAAGGGCGCGGTCCCACCTGCCAGGCGCAGGGAGAGAAGTTGCTTGAAGAGTTTCATGCCGTGGCGCGCGCCCATAAGGCGTTCCCAGGGCATGATGGGGTCAACCAATGTCAGGTCGACGAGCGACGTGTGCTCGAAGGTCTCGCTAGCGCACATGGTTATGACGACGTCCGGGAAGCATGCAAGACGCTCGAGGCCCGAGCAGGTGCGGATAATGGTCGCGCCGGCGGTGTGCGCCTCCTGGCTGGTTATGCCGGGGAAGAACCAGAGCTGCCTGATGCGCTCGCCTACGCCCGGGTGGACGGTTATGCACTGCAGGAAGGACATCGCGGAGGCGCGGGTCGAGAGCACGAGGAGCTCTGGGACGCACTCGAGGCGCGCGAGCGCAGCCATCTCGTGCGAGGTGCTCATTAGCGCCGCATACGTGCTATACTTCGTCGTGGCCATTTTGAGGATGTCCAGCTGAATCTCCACGGGAAGTCTCTCCAAAGGAAACGGCCCAATACGCGAAAGGAGGTCCATCCAAGTCGCGTGTGCGGTTTCGACATGCTGATTTACCAGAAGACGCCCGAGGGCATGAAAATGCTGAAGATCAGTCGCGCTCATCTAGGATTGATAAATATTAACCAGGCCTGTCTCAGCTGAATGGTCGCACCTTTACTATAAAATGCGCTATTGATGTAGGGTGTAAAATCAAGTGGCTCGTGGGGGGCCAATTTAAATAATCATGGATGACCGCCTAGTCCCCGATCTTTTCATTTCCGTTCCAGGCTTCCAGCGCCTGGCGATATAAGTCACACAAGGTTGCACAAATACCAAATATCTCCCGCACGTTGTGGGACAGTAGAGCTAAGACGACAGCAATGCAAAATGGAGCTGGGAGTACACGTAAATTCTCCAAGAGAATCACTCCCAGCACGCCACGTCTAGATCTGCGATATTTACTTGTCACAGGTCGCCCGCGTCTTTTAGTTTCTGCTCCTCGCTGGCCAAGCGGATCCTAAGTAGAGAACACATTCAACCAAACCATGCAAATTCCGAAGCGCGAGCCCAACGAACTTGTTCCGCGCCGAGAGAACGCGGATTGTGCGCTCTTTCTCGGCGTCAGTCAGGCTGGCCCAATTGGATATCCGGGATAAGGTCTGTTGTTGTACAGCAATGCTCCCACTGAGTGACACCGCCGCGCTGCAGGTCCAAGGCACATACCCCATCGCTATTCACGACCATCGGCCCAAGGTCGTCCAGTTTCACAGCCAGACCTCCGGTTTGAACCTGTGGGACGCTTTCGGACTCGTTTGAGGCCGCGTTGGTCAATAATAGAGGTTCCGTGGGCGCTGTATCGTGTTGTATATGGGATTCGGACTCTGAGGTCATGGTTTCTGGTGAAACAGTAGTGGATTCAGACAAGGTGACGAAGGAAGCTGAAAAGGTAACCAAGCCTCTTTGGGCCGGTTATCCGCGGCAACAACTGAAACGACGACTCGCATCCAACTTGCATCCTCAATTTATTTTCTTATCTTGAGACATATACAGCAAGAAATATATTTCTTTGCGGCATACCTCATGTACAAGTTTTAAACAGAGGAAGAGGAAATCAAATCAAGCCAGAAGTTTCGCCACCTCGCCTCCACGTCCACACCCATGCTCGACAAACACGACGATGGTTTTACCCGAATATTTTGTCAACCAGAACGTCTCCGCCCGGTCGTCTGAATCCAAAAAGAAGGAGATTCATGTAATCTTCTAATAATATAAATATAATGACCCTCCCATTGTATTAATAGTGTTTTTGCAACTGCGTGGTACCAATTATGAGGACGTAGCGTATAATACTTTGTAATTCTCTAAGCGGTGTGCCGTCTAGGCTCGTTGTGGTCGCGGTCGAAGTCGTCGCCGCCCAGTTCGCCGCCCGAACCCCGGCTGTTGGCATTCACGATCGCCTGCACCTCAGGGGGAAAAAAAGTCTTCAGGGGGGTCAAATAG
This sequence comes from Mycena rebaudengoi, assembly GCA_029282285.1. NCBI lineage: Eukaryota > Fungi > Basidiomycota > Agaricomycetes > Agaricales > Mycenaceae > Mycena > Mycena rebaudengoi. The sequence continues at coordinate 1,416,241 of JARJCX010000015.1, read as the reverse complement.
CAGAGCGCGGCCATAGTCGATGCGCTCCTTCAAGGTGAATGGATTGGCTTATAATTTTATTGAATTAGCCAGCATGGATCCAGCTATCCGCACATACCAGGGCTGCCATCAGTTGCGGTCACCAGGTCCGCGGGGCTCGTTTTGCTAGTATTTCGCATACCGGTTGCTGAGTTGGAGGCATAATCGTAGGCTTCGGTCGCGAACTCATCAATCGCGGTCGGCTCCTCCGGGGTCGCTGCATCGGATAGACGGGTCGGGGTCGGGGACGGGGACGGGGGCGAGGCATCGGTTGAGGTAGGCGTCGAGGTATCCTTCATGCCCCCTCCAGAACCGGACCCTAAGGTCAATTAGTAAAGAGTAAGCGAGGATTTGACTCAACTCACATCTGCCGCCCGATCCTGATCCACAAGGACTGGTCCCTGTGGGAAGATCTTGTGGAGAACCCGCCGCTAGCATGGAATAATCCATGTTTAGCTGGACCGGTCGAATGGTTCGGTTCTGGTCAAATACCGGGTCCAGTGGCGAGTAGATTTGCTCTATGAGCTCGGAAAGAAGAAAGTAATAATGGAGATGTGGGGAGGACGCGTCCGGACGGCCCGCCGCTCGGCGCTTACGGAAATAATGAGAAAGTTTATCATGGGCCGACAACGCCACGAGAAACGGGTTCAGCCCCTCAGAAGGAAATGGCAGTAGACGGTGCCCATCCACATCATGTAGGTGGCCATCATCCCCCGAATAGAAGGCACAGAATTCGTCGGTTTCCCAACGAAGAACGGGTTCGTCGGGAAGTAGGAGAACCTTGGGAAAAAGAAGCCGTGGCTCGAACTTGAGAAAGTCTGAGGTAATCCACTAACAGAATATGATCTCAAAGCCTTTCTGCAGTGAGAAAAGAGACGTACCGTCGGAACAAATTTTCGCCAGGGCGCATCTCCAAATCTTTCGAAGTAGCGCTGTCGAGCCGCCCGCTCAGATTTCAAAATAGCGAGCATATAAAGCAACGCCTCTTCCGATGGTGCCCACGTCCACATGCCGTACTTGACTAGGGCAATGTGCCAGGTCGGGTTCACTGAAGCACCGTTAGTATTATTATTCTTCCGAAAACGAAGAAAAAAACCCACAAAATCTAATATTGCTGGGGTCCTCGAGATGGAAATCGAGGGGGACCACGCCCAGGCGCCTCAGAATATGTGTCTTAAGTTGGGCTCAGCCAGCAGATACAGAAGTACACGAGGACAGATACGTACCGCGGTTTCTTTTCTGGTAGGAGACGAGCGAAAGGCGTCGCAGACGTGTGCTGTTTCATCCATGCAATGGAAACGCATGTTAATAAAGCATCCTGTCTTGAGAGTTCTGCCCAGCTCCACCCGGAGGCGATTGTCAGAGCGATCAGACGCAATGTCTTCAGCGTCTTCTCCACAAGCCGACAAATTGTGCCAATCGCGGATGGGGTTCCATGGCAGGCGCTCAATCTCCTGGCAGCCGAATTCAGAGAAGACGGTGACGGCGCTATCATTATTGTCCTCAGCGCCTACAATGGGCGGAAGATAATGACCACAATCGACGAGAATGACGGGGGGGGCTTCGGGCTCCATTGTCTAGTGAGGTAGGTGGCGCTCCTGTACGATAGTCTCAGGGCTTCAGGGGCTTTTGTTGGGATTCACCTGGTCACGCGTCTGTCACATATGACTGTGTTTACTGGACAAAAATGTCGTGCAGCTCTATGCAACTCTGTTTTTGGCTATGCAACTCTGTGCAGCTCTGTGCAACTCTGTGCCAGGTCGTGCAACTCAATGCAATCGCTGTGCAACTCAATGCAGTCGTTGTGCAATTCAATGCAACTCCATTGCTGTTCAGATATTACAGTTGCTTTGAAAAGTGCACAAGACTGCACAAGATGGCACAGAACATCATAAGATATAATTGCACAAAACTGCACAGGCATTTGCATTACATTGCACAAGCATGTGCACAAAGTTGCACAAAGTTGCACAGCGCTATTCTCAATAAGGCAATTAGGTTGAAATTCTCCCGATTTTATGCCGAAATAGGTAATAACAGTAGTTTACTGACCAGCACCCTACATTTGCTCACCTGCCCCTTCCTTCTGTACACTGTACTCCCCATCCCATTTGTTGATGAGATCCCACAACTTGAGGGCATTGTCAGTGTGAAAAACTAAGGAAGCACGAATTCCTTGGAAGTGCAGGTTGAAATGGGTCAACTGCGCAGACAAGAAGAGCACCATATCTCCAGCATGGAGATCCATCACCATTCCCAACTCGTGGAGAATCAGAGCCCCCCAACACAGTTCTTAGTGAAGGGGATGACCACGCAATGGTCCTCATCATCAGCTCATCAGCATGGGGGTGACAAAGTCTCCGATAGGGGGGGGGAACAAAGTATTGAGATGATGGAGGGGGCTGGAATAAGCGGCAATAGATCTGAGCCAGAGATGCAAGACAATGGTTGGGGTCTGGGGACTGGCAGGGTGGCTGAAGTGAAAAAGATTAGAAGTGTAACTGGCCAACAATAAATTGGCTGACACGTAGTCTAGAGGAATGTGGTGGGTCCAGGGACTGCCGCATCCAGTGCAAGACGTGGTGGGAAGCCAAGGATGGTACGGTGCCTGTAAAGGATTGACAAGACAAGGGAGAAGGGCGCTCCAGAAAGGACTTACAGTGTTAAACCCAAGACAGCATCCATCCAACGTTCCTGCCCTCCTCATGGCTACGTTAGGATCTAAAAGGGAGGCACACTGTACGGGTGGGTGCATGCACAAATATCTTGTTCACTTGAAGGCTGTGGTTTCCTGGACATCAGTTCAGGGCAAAAAAAAAAGGAGAGCAGCTGTTGCCTGCATTGTCATTTGTCCACTAGGAAAAAAATTGCCCTGGTACAGGGGCATTGGGCACAGGCCCCATGGGCAGCGAGAGGAAAACTCATGGAGAGGGACAGAGAAGATGCGATCAAGTCGTGTGAGCATCAACAGTCACGGCCAGAGACAAGTTCTTACAAAATTTGCTGAATAGATAGAGATTTTTCAAAGTTTGATGCGATGTTGTACATTACGTTGTGCAATCTCATGCCGGTTGTGCAACTTTGTGCAGCGTGTGATATGATATAATGCAGTGCTACAGGTTGTTCTTGTGTGATCGGAACTGTGCAGCTTGATGCAACACTATGCAATTGATGTGGTTGAGAGCGCACAGGCCTTGTAATGGAGCTGCACAGAGTTGCATTGAGGTTGCACAGAGTTGCACGACCTGGCACAGAGTTGCACAGCGGTACACAGAGTTGCACAGCCAAAACAGAGTTGCACAGAGCTGCACGACATTTTTGTCCAATAAACACCGCCATAGTCACAGGGCGCGATGAGAGGAGGCTCTGACTTGTTACTTCATCAGGAAAACCAGAATGAAGGTATGAGTGCTTTGCAGCGCTGTCAAGCGCTAGCTACCTAGAAGGCGGCTGCATAGAGGGTATGTAGGTATGAGTGCTTGAAAGCGCTGCATATAGCTTCATAGAGCTTCATAGCAACTTCATAGCGTCTCATAGCGGGCTCGGCTACGGTTTTCCTGATGTTAATAGTTGTTATGTCATGGAGTTGGTTTGATGGGATCACACCAGGCTCGCAATCACATGTGAATACAGAAACCGGCTGCACAGGAAATGTTGAACGCCTGCCCTTCAACCCCATCCGAAACTGGCACTCTTTGGCAACTCCGCGAGACGACGCTGAAGACACCGTGTCTGCTCGCTCTGACGCAAAACTCTCAAGACGGGATGCTTCATTAGCATGTGTTTCCATTGCACGGATGAAGCAGCACACGTCTGCGATTCCTTCCGCTCGTCTCCTACCAGAAAAGAAACTGCCGTACGTAGCTGTCCTCGTGCTGTGCACCTCTGTATATGGTAGCTGAGCCTAACTTTAAAGACATATATACTTCGCCGTCTGGGCCTGGTTCCCCTCGATTTCCATCTCGAGGACCCCACGTCTATCCGATGTAGCGAGCTTTGGGGAGCCGACCGAGTTCGCAACTGAAGGTTATGATTATGCAACCGGTATGCGAGTTACTTGACTTGATCTCAGTTGGCTGAATTTATTCGACGTAGCGACCCCGGAGGGGCCGACCGCGATCGATGAGAAAATGTCGGAAGGCGACGATTTGGCCTCCAACTCAGCAACCGGTATGCGAAATACTTGAATCTGATCTCAGTTGGCTGAATATACGGAAATCGAAAGGCATCACCGCACAGTTGGGGGCTATGCTGCTGTCCGCCCCGTCAAGCAAGACGAGCCCCGCGGAGCAGATGACAGCAACCGATGGGAGCCCTGGTATGTGCGGATAACTGTGATCCATGCTGGCTAATTCAATAAAATTATAAGCCAATCCATTCTCGTTGAGGGAGCGTATCGAGTATGACCGTACCCTGCTCTTCGACCCGCTCGAAGACTACGAGGAGCAGGCTGCCCCTCCTGGAATCGACCTGGAGTTTGAATCATTCAATTCCCTGTCCTCGTTCGTTGACGGGGTCAAGACGCAGCTCGGCGACCAGGAGGGGCTCGGTGGAGCGGCTAGCAGCGATGAAGACCAGACGATCCTCGCCGGCGTCAAAGACACGACGGACTCGATCGACGAGAACGGCGCAACTACCAATGTCGAGGACGTCGAGGAGAAGCTCGCTGGTACGTCGCCCTCCCCCCCACCTTCTTTCCGCTGACTTTTTTCTTTTCCTTTCCGTGCAGAGGTGCAGGCGATTGGAGAGACCACTAGCGGGGGCTCGGCCGGCAACGACGACTTCAACATACACCACACGACATAGAGAAACTACAAATTGTTATAATCCACCCTCATAATTAGAACCGCAAAATCAATACGATGGGAGGTCGCTATTATTAGAAAATTACACGAATTTCCTTTTTTTTGGATCCAGACGATCGGGCGAAGACTTTCTGGTTGACAAAATATTCGGGAGGACTTCCTAGCAGAGAAAATATCGCGTCGCTAGTCCCTTGCTACTTGGATTAGGGGCGTAACATACTTATGTAGGACCATCACTAAGCGTGTTCATTCGTCCAAATCATTTAATACCGACGCGAAGTACAAACTACTTCCACGGGAAGACCGGATCCGTCCATTCTCGCACTTCGAAGCGCGTCTCATCGTCTTTAAACACCCACGAGCTCTAGAAGAAAGGATGGACATTCAAAAAGCGAAACTTTACCAACAATTATACCAATGTACATACCTCCCATTTAGTGGCATTGACAGCCAAGCGCCGCAATGCACTACTGCTCTGCATAATCGCGGCCGCCTCCTCCGCCGAGACAGCGAACCGCCCGCGGCGCGCATTGTGTACACGCAACACCGCCGTATGCAGGCGCGGCATCGCGCCGTCCTCTAAGGCGCGTCTGAAGGACGCCTGCTCCGCATTCAGCGAGAAGAATAAAACACAATGGCGGCACGCACGAAACCCGTCTCCGCCACGCCCGCGACCAATTCCTCCAGCGCAGCACACCGCGCGCACAGCAGCGCCAATGCCGCCGTACCCACGAGCGACGCGCCGAGGTCGAGGCGCCGTAACGTCGCCGCATGCGTGCGCGCGAGGTGCTCGGCGAGGCCGGTGAACGCGACGTGCGCGCCCGCAGCGGAGTCGTCTGAGCAGGAGAGGCGCACACGCTCAAGGAGAGGGGAGCGCGCGAGGGCGCGGCGGGCCCACTTGCAGAGGCGGTCGACGTCCGCGCGCGTGTCGAACGGGGGGTGCAGCGCGGAGAAGGCACGGAGGCGCGGGAGCGCCGGGACATGCGCGGGGGCTTTTAGTTGCTGGTGTGTTGTTACATTGTCAGTAAAACGCACTGGGGGCACTGCAGCGATGTGGACATACGACGTAGTACTGCAGCTCGACCGCTTCGAGAAGAGGGAGTTGGCTCAGGAAGGCGAAGAGATCGTCGTCCGTGATGGAGTAAGAGAGGCCCAGGGAAAAGGACTTGATGTGCGTCAAGTAAGGGATGAACGAGCGCAGCACGCCGGGGGTGACGGAGCCGCAGTTTCGCTGTCGGAGAGTCCGTATTAAATGAGCATGCTTGAAGAAAAAATGAATACGGCCTACGGTAAGATGGAGCTCCTGCAGCGCCGTCAAGCGGCCCAGCCAGTCGGGCAGGAGTAGCAATATGGCCCTGCTGGGACTCTGCAGCGCAAGCCGGCGCAGCCCACCGATCTGCACCAGCAGCGGCGCCCTCATGTCATCCGTGCACGCGGAGTTGACGCGCAAGTCGACCAGGGCACTGCGGTCCTTGAGCGCAGGGAGCACTGCGGAGAAGAGGTCGTCGTGGTACGTCTCCGGCGCGAGCTCAACGGTGTGCAGGTTCGCAAATGCGTGCACTGCTGCGAGAAGCCTGTCTGCGAGGGAGTTTAAGGGCGGGGGCCGGGGGGAGATGTAGCCTGCATAAGTGGTCAGAACCAAGGGACGTGATTCGTGGATGAGCGTAGAATCTAATAGGGTGTTTCACGTTTGATTTCTTTTGGCCCAACTTGAGCCCCAACTCCGACCCCGATTTCGCGTTTTGTCTCGGAAGGAGAGGCGAAGTTGGGGCTTTAAATGTCAGATCATGGACTGGAGCACCCAACGTGGACCCAACCTCACCTCAGGTTGAATGGAGTTGAGCCCCGAGTTAAGCCAAAAAAAAATCGTGAAACGCCCTATCGCCTCAAACGTACCCTTGACGCGTAAAATAAGCACATGCGGCGCGTTGTGCGGCAGGGCAGCCGAAGACAAGAGGTCCGGTTCCTAGACGATGCCAGGCCGCTCAGTCCTGTACATACGGCCATAGGAGATGCAAACGACGACGCCCACTGCGTCGTCTTGCGTCACGCACAGATGGTGCTCCGCGCCGCAAGCTCAGGGTGTTGGCGAACTGCGGCGCGAGGACGACGTGCGAATAGAGAAACCGCGACGCGGTGCGGTTGAACTCCCAGTTGACGAGACTGCAGCGGTGGAGCGCAGACAAGTCGTCGATTAGTGTGTCTAGGACGAGGAGGAGCAGGTCGTAGTTCAAGGCGACTTTCGACATGGGAGTCGTGACCAGAGAAAAAGCGGCAGGAGACCGTCGGCAAGATGCATTAATTAATTAATTTCCACCTCCTCGGTCAACTGGCATTCCCACTCGGAACGAGCAACAATACGGAACTTTTCGAGAGACGTGAACGGCATAGGAGGGAATAATACAGTTACAATAACTTTTAAGAATCACAGTCCACTCGTCATCACCCCCACCCCTCACGCACCTCGAATAGCATATCCCGCGCTCTTCAACTTCGTCAGCGCGCCCACAACGGCCAAAGCAAAGGCAAGGAACCACCATTTTCGTGTGACGCCCGTCGCGGCACCCCCGGGCGGCCCCGCGGGGCGCGCAGGCAGCTTCGGCGCCATCTGGTTCTGCATCGTGCGCAGGTTCTTCGCGGTGTACGGCGGGAAGCGGAAGTAGAGGAGCTTGTCGATCCTGGGCCAACGGTCAGCGCGCAGGGAGCAGGGCGATGATTATAAGTAGCTGCTTACCAGCCGGGGTTGTCGATCGACGCGCGGAGGTGGGTGAAGGTTAGGAAGCCATACTGCGCAGGGCGGGTAGTTGGCATCAATCAGAGGGGAGGATCTGCAATGGGACTTGCCTTGCCAGTGTGATATCCGCCTTAGAGGGGGTGTAAGCGAGATTTTCAGAGGAGAAAGGCGGCAGACTTACTACCGCTGGGGCCGACTCCGCCAAAGGGAAGACCAGAAACTGGGGACGTGAATGAGTGATTAAGGAGGAGCATGTCGGTCGCACTCACCGCCCGGGATGAGGATCGTTTCGTTCGCGACGGCTGACCCGCTCTGTGTGCTCTCGAACACTAAAGGGCAGTCTGATACAACTCGGGAAGAGCAGCGAAGTGGATACCTTTTTTCTTATAGGCTGCATCTTGGGAGAACACGTACAGGGCCAGCGGGTGGTCGCTGTCGTCGGGCGTTGAGTGAAAGAAGACAGAGAGAGAAATACAGCACAACGTACTGCGCGTTGACATATGCGATCGCACTGTCGAGGTTATCCACAGGCACAATGGGGAGGACGGGACCGAAAATTTCCCTATCAAATAAATTATCGGTGAGATGAAACGTGGAAGCAACAAAGCACCTACTCGGACATGAGGGAATCGTCCCCCGCTACGTCTTTGACAATAGTGGGCGCAATGAACTTGGTCGCCTCGTCCACCTGCCCGCCGCAAACGACGGTGCCCTTGCTGTTCTGCAGGAGGCCATTGACGCGCTTGAAGGCTGGCTCGTTGATCATTTTGGTGACCCACTGAGGCGGCGTAGGTGCAGCTGCGTCGGTCTCGGGGTAGAAGCTCGAATACACGACTTTCAGGGCATCGACGAATTTATCCTGGGACGCGCGGGGCACGAGGATGTAGTCGGGGGCGACACAGGTCTGGCCGGCGTTGGTGAACTTGCCCCATAGGATGCGCTTTGCAGCCAACTGCAGATCCGAGGCGGGGTCAATGAAGACCGGGGACTTTCCTGGGACAGGCTGGTCAAAAGGCTGCGGCTCGAAACTCGTCCGTAGAGAAATTACCTCCAAGCTGGATAAATCAGTAAGTGAGTGCATGACGCGAAAAAAAGGAATGTACCTCCAATGATACGGGTGTGAGATGCTTGGCAGCCGCTGTAGCGACTATCCTTCCCACGCGCCCGCTACCGGTGTAGAAAACTAGAGGAATACGTCAGTCGAGGGTCAAAGATACGGACCTGCACACTGACTGTGGATCCCAGACTGAGGTCAAGGAGCTACAGGACGATTGATAAGTGGCACCAATCCCTTTATTTGCGACATACCTTGGTCGTTTCTGGGATAGCACCGTTGACGACCCTGAGCACCGACGGGTCGATGTACTTCGGGAATAGCTCCGCCAGAAGAGAAGCGGTCGCCGGGTTGGATTCCGAGGGTTTGTAAACGACGGCGTTTCCTGCAGCGATGGCCCCGGCCTAGGGGGTCGAAGTAAGCTTAAGTAAAGCCAGAAAGAGGCGCGGTGGTGTACCAGAGGCGACATGCAAAGCCAGAGTGGATAGTTGAACGGGCTGATAATGAGGACGACGCCTTCGGCTCCTTGTATGTGGTGGGGCGCATGAATGTGAAGTTCAAACTGAAAGGCGCCTTCTCCGGCTTGGCCCACTCGTCGACATTCTTGTGCGCCTCCATCAGTTCCGAAATGGAGGCGCCGATTTCGAGGCTGCACGGCGTATTAGCAGAGGCAGTCGAATGGACGCGTCGACACGAACAATTGAGTCTCGAACGCCGGTCTGCCCAGGTCGAGCCGAAGCGCCTCCACGAAGCGCTCCTCGTTGTCCCTGATAAGATAGGCGAGCTGCAAAAGCTGGTACTTGCGGTAGGCGAACGGATTTGGTTTTCCCACTATTGAATCCCCGCGCGAAGCTCCCCATGAATCTGCCATTGCCGTGAGTTTTTTGACACCAATTTCCGACGCGGCCTGCTCCACCTTGTCGATTTCCTCGAGCGGCGTATATTCCAGAGTCACCATGGTGTGTTGCTTGGTGTCTGTAACTTGCAAAGCTTCAAGTTGACCTTTATAGACCGCTTAAGACCGGGTACCGCACTTCCGAGTCCCAAAACCGTGTGATTTGTCAAAGGTATTACACAAGTTTCGGACTTTGAGCTGTTCCGACCAAGTTCTGACCGAAAAGCAACCGAAAAGCCTGAACTTTCTATTGAAATGGTAGAAGGAATATTGCTCAGATAGAGCCCACTCATATCGGGACTGGAGATCTGGCATGTGGAAATCGAAGGAGGCCTTCACCTTACATCATGCGTGGACGAGAGTAGTTGGTCGTCTCAGTCGGATGTTGGGTTCCTCACGTAGCGCTCATAATAGTGGCAAGGGGTCAAACGAAGGAGTGGGTCGACGGACCCGAAGGACATTTCGAATTCTCGAGCTAGTCTAGCCAGATTCTTACATATATTGATTTCTAAAACTGCGGCCGTTTCTTGCGGTAAAGGCAAGTCTGAATTTTAGTGAACGAGGTACGAGTTAGAAGTTAGAACCACTAGTAAGTGTCTTTCCCCTGAGAGATTAGTGAGCCTGAGGAGGCCTGCACCACGGTATGTACTGTAAATGAGACAGTCGGATTCCTCAAGTGGCACTCATACTAAGTACTAGGGGCAATGCAAGAACTCGCCTTGGCACCCCAACGTGAACGATGAAATACACCTCGCCATGGCCAAGCTCCCGGGCTCGGACGAGGGACGGGCTCGAAGGACATTTCCCGAGCTGGTCTTGCCGATAGTGTTGTGCCGGGCTCGGGCTTGAGCCCAAGCCCGACCCAAGCCCGGGCTTTTGGGCCCGACCCAGGCCCGACCCGGGCTCGACTTCAGGTGGGACTCAGGGTCGGGCCTAGGATTTTCAACGATCCGAAACCCGGGCTTGAGCCCGGGTCAGCGTCAAAATTCACCTGCGGTGCAATCTTAGTGAGTAATTCTGACTTTAAGTTGACTTAGGACCTGCCACTTCCCTTCGACTTCTAGGCATCCCGTGTCTTTCCTGAGGCAGTTTACCTAGTGAGGGACATTCCGACATTTTGATGCGGGTAAACTAACATCTGGATCGGTTCCACAGCATTACAGCCGCAGAAAATTACTGGAGCCTCCTGGGAGGTAGTCAGTACCATGGCGAATCTTTTCATCTTTGAAAAACTCACCTTTTACCTTGTGAAAAAAATTGCAGTCAAGCCCGACCCGATTCTAGCGGCCGGGTCGGGCTCAGGATATTGGCGAGCCCAAGCCCTCAAAGACCCGACCCAAGCCCGGGCTTTCAAGCCTGACCAACACTACTTGCCGGATTCTTACATGTATTGAGATCTGAACTGCGGCCAAGACACTCGTTTCCTGCGGTGGAGACAAGACCGTGTGTGGGACCTCGGAGGGTCTTTGACGATGCCGAGGCCCCTTGGCGGACAGCAGTGGTTGTCGTCTTGCTTGAGAGGGACCTCCGCGTTGGGGAACCACTGCAATGATGAAGAGCGCGAGCCGCTTCATTCGGCGCACTGGCTGATCTGTAAAAAGCCCCCCGCTGGTCTGCAAAAGTCTTAAAGGGTTCCAGATTGCGGAAAGCGTTGTCCTGTCTCGTAGAGATCGGGTGCAGACGAGGATACCGATAAATACGCGTTTTAATTGTTCACGCTTCACAGAATTCTATTTTTACCGGCAAACGGCGTGTATTAATTATCCCTAGTGGTGGTCGTCCTTGGGGAGGTCCGCCTCGAGCAGCTACCAGGAACGCCTCGGCACCGCCGTCCGTCTGCGGCACTGCGTGACCATCCGTGCCCTTAGCTTTTTCGACGTGCGTGGTCGCGGGCTCCGCTGCGTCGTATGCGGAGAGCTCAGACGCGAGGTCGGAGGGGAGCGCAGGCGCCTTGGGAGCGGGCGGCAGGGTGTACGCCTTGACCACGCCGACGTGTGCGTCTTGCGCCTAAAATCGCGAGTATCAATTGTCGTGCCAGCCAAACGACCTGGCAAGAGAACACGCACGACCGGTGGGGGCTTGTAGGCCTTTATTTCCTTCAGGTAGAGGTCCTGGACGAGATCTATGGCGGGTAACCGCGGGTTAGGATGTATATTCCATTTCTCAAGCCCTGCAGACCTTTCCGTGACGCGGCCGAGGCGGAGAAGGTGCGGGAGGAGGAGAGGGTGCGCGTCTGGGAAGTTCGTTTATTTTATATGTACCATTTGAATGCGGGGGGGACCACTTACAGCGCCTGCAGCTCTCCGGAGAATCGACGACATGGCGGGACGATGGTAATGCGTTACCAGTCACAATTCGTCACATCGAACGCGCCGAGGCCGGTGGGCAACGAAACTTGCCTTCTACCACCACCATGCTCGCCAGAATCTCTGCTGTCCGCCGTCTTCCGCAGATCACTGCGCGTTTTGCCTCCAGTGCGAAGGAGGGTTCGGTCGCCCAGTCGAAGGGCTTCAGGTCAGTATTTACTTGAAGCAACACATTTAAATATATATTCAACTCATTTTCCTACTCACAGCGAGAAAGAGAAGGCGCACGAGAGTGAATAGTGGTGGTTTCTGTCTTGTATATATGTACTCATTTATTGCCAGACGAGTATGCCCGCCGACACGAGCAGCAGCTGCTCCAGAAGATGAGGGCCGAGGTGCGTTCCGTCCTCCTGTAGGCATTTCCAAGTGCTTACCCATTGACTGTGCAGATTGAGCGGAAGAAGACTGAGCTGGTTAGTCGTTCTCACTACATAACATGTTCGAAGAACTGACGTCGTGTTTAGGCGCAGCTGGAGAAGGAGCACCAGGCCGAGCTGGAGAAGGCCGGCAAGGCTTGAACGGCAGAATAATATTGAAATCACTAGCAGCGTCCTTGCTATTTTGTCGCAATCCAGGGTACTGGTCCTGGACCCTGTACAATTGTTGCTTCCCAAGCAGTTTAATATATTGGTGACCGCATCCACTGGAAGAGTGCGAAGGCTCAAGTAATTGATATCTCTGACCACGATTCACTCCCAGACACCGACGATATTAATTCGGACGACTACATTAAAATCCTGTCTTCACCACTTCAATAAGCATACAAAAGCGAGTTGGATTCGTTTCTATATTAATTCCGCAACTCTACGCCTATGTGTATGAGGAGACCGAGAGATCATACTAAAATACATTAAATGCTGGTGATACGTGAGTAGGGGGATCGTGCGGTAAGTGATGATGCAGTGAGATAGATATAAAGAGTGAAGTGGAAGAGAGCACGGCAGAGCAAGACGAGAACGGAGGGCAGGGGGGGTCTAGGAGAAGAAGTACGGCGAATCCTTGATCAGCTCGACCTTGAAGTTGCCCTTTGCAGGTAGTGGCGGCAGCAGCGCCGTGAGCGGGACGAACTTGCCCATGAGCTGCGCCAGCGCGCGCGCGTCCTCGAGCTTCTTTGCCTCTGCCCGTGCCAGCGCCTCCTCCTCCTCCTCCTCGAAGCTCATCTGCTCGAACTCGTCCTCCGCCTTCTTCTTCTCCTTCCGCTTCTTCCGCGCCAGCGCCGCCTCCTCTGCCGCTGCCGCCTCCGCCGCCGCCAGCTCCTCTGCCGCGAGCGACTTCCGGCCCTTCCCCCGTGTCCGCTTTTTCGGCGGCGCCTCCTCCTCCTCCTGCTCCCGCTCCACCGCCTTCTTCGATTTATTCTCGGGCACCGGCTCCACCTCATCCTCATCCTCTTCCAGCCCCTTCAGCTGGTCGAGCAGCCCATCGAGGTTATCGTACGTCTTGTGCGTCTCGACCGTGCTCTCGCTGTCCTCCCTCACGACGACCAGGTCCCGGATCGCCTCGAGGCTCTTCGCCTGCTCCAGCGTGTTGACCACGACGCACGAGCCCGCAGTCTTGAGCTGCTTAACCAGCCCGCCGCTCCGCAGGTGCACGAGCGGGACGAGGAACCCCTCGTACCGCTGCATAAACTGCACACGTCGTCAGCTCATGATGAATAATGTATAATAATAAATAAGGGAGCGACGCACCTCGGTATGCAGCTTCTGCAGCACGTCCGAGTTGTGCAGCGCAATGAACGTGTCGCGGATGATGAGCGACATGTCGTCGATGCACGACGCGTGCGTCCAGTACGAGTCGTGCACGGACGCGAAGGTGAGGTCTTGCACCTGTACACCGCGGCCTCGTCAGCTTCGCGCGCAAAAAGAATGAAAAAGGAAGGAAGCACGCACCCGACACTCGATCGCCGTCAGCATCATGTGCGTCGCGTCCAAGCTATGGATAAAGTTCGGCGGGAACGCCGACGCCTGCTTCATCGAATTGACTGCACCAAAGCCCATGAGCACACGCGCACAATGCGCAAAAAAAAAAAACGCACCCTCCGCCGGTGAATTCGGGTCCGAGATATACACCGTCTGCACCTTGGTGAAGACCTGCTTGCGCGTCGTCTTGCGGTACGGCTGGCAGATCGGCAGCCCCAGCGGCGTGGTCCACACGACGCTCGTCATCTGCTCCTTCTTGAGCCGGTCCTGCGGGAGCGTGGTGCGCTGCGCTGCGCCGCCGTCGTCGACGACCTTTCGTCTGCGCCGGATGGACTTGTGCTCCGCAAGCGCCTCGGGGATGCGCTCCTTAGGGATGGATTTGGAGATGAGGCGCGCGCAGAGGTTGAGCCACGTCTGAATGTGCTTCGCCCCATGGAAGAGATCCCCAATGGCCATGAGCACCTGCGGCGCGCGCATGAGCGAATAATCAAGAAGAAAAAAATCGGACGAGCCCACAAACCTTCTTCGCCAGATACGACGCCGCCAGCCAGCACTCCTCCTCCGGCAGATCCTTCCTGTCCCTCAGCTGCTTCTCGATCTGGTCTCTGGCCCCCACGAACGTAACGCCATACACCGTCGTCATGACCGTTTGCTTCACGACCTTGCGCGTCACCTTCCCTGTCAGCATCTGCCCGAATCGGTCCCCCCGCTTCGCGTCCTCCGCGAGCATCTTCTCCACCATCCCCCCAACAAACGAGTACACATCCGACGGCCGTTCAGTGGCGCTCAGGTTCACCTGCTTCGCCCCCTGCGCGTCGCCTCCCAGTGCCGCATAGTGCTGCAAGCCATTGCACGTCCCGTCCTGGTGCACCGGCAGCGAGCTCTCGTAGCTGAGCGGATCCCCCGACTCGAGCGCGGCATGCAGCTCCATGCACGTCGCAAGACACTGCCACGGATCCTCTGCCGTCTGCCACCACCCCCGCCTCCCCAGCGGGTCCGTCGCCGCATCGTATATGTCCTCCATATGCGCCTCCACAAACGCCACGCGCTCGTCGAAATTCGCCTTATCGAACCCGTACAGATTCGACAGGTGAATCTTGAGCCACCGCAGCCCGCGCTCGCCCAGCGGCCGCTTCTCCGCGAAGGTGAGCAGCCCGCGCGACAGGTCGTCCCCGATGTGGTTCAGATGCGGCGGGATCGGGTACGCGCGCCCGCGGAAGTCGACGTTGTGAGGCAGGTAGAACGTCTCCCCCAGGAACGAGCGCGAGATCTCGATCTTGTAGTTGACAGAGCAGCGGTCGCTGTGGTTCGATGCTTTGTTCTGGATGTACGCGCGCTGACGCGTGAGGTACACGTTGCGCTGCTGGAGGTCGGTCTCGTAGTTTGGCGGCGCGACGGGCTCGGGCTCGTCATACACCTCGGGCGGCATCTTTCCCAGACGCTTGCCAGAGTTCCACACCTCGAGCACGACGTCGAAGACGCGCTTGTTGATCTGCCACGGTGTGCTCCCCAGCACGTCGAGTCCCGCGTACACGAGCTCGACGTTGCCGAGCTCGGACGCGTATTTGAGGTAGGAGCGCTGTTCGACGGAGTTTTTGAAGCGCATGACGTTGGCTGGGGTATGCTATTTAGTTTAGTTATATGGTGAGATAGGAAACACGCACTTTTAGAATGCAGATAGCCGCCCTCGTTGTAGTTGACCCACGGCTTGGGCTTGACGAGCATGGGCAGGTGGCGTGGGTGCAGTGGGACGGGGTCCTTGGTGAGGCGCGCAGAGACGGCAGGGTTGAGACGGATGACGCCGAGCTTCTGGCCACGCATGTACTCGTATGTCTGGTGGAACGCCGGCTGCTCCTCCGTGCTATGGGTTGTGAGCATAAGCATAAGGAAGAGGAAACAGTACCCACATAATCTGCTTCGTGATCTTATCCTCCGCCGTCCGCGTCACCTCCGCCACGTCCATCAAACACTCGACCAATATACCCCCCACCTGACTCCTCACCGCCTGCGTCCATGGCGCCGTCCAACCCTCGTTGTCCGTCATGAACCGCGCAGCCGCCACCCGCCGTCTCTGCAGATCTCGGTAGCCCAGATGCGAGAACCAATCCCCCGGCGGGCGCTGGCTGCTCGGCACTATATCCACCGAGATCGAATTTTGCTTGGCCATGTGCGCCTTGAACTCGGCCTCGACGGCCTTGCCGACGCTGATGAGCGCGCGCGCAGTCTTCATGCCGCCGAAGACGCCCCCGCTTCCCACCAGCCGCATAATCTCAACAATGGTGATCATGCTTAGCTTGTCGGCCTTGACCAGCGCGAGGTACGGCGCCAACACGGGGTTGCGCTTGCGGTTGTTAGGCTGGAGGGGCATGGTCTTTTCGGTCTCGGAGATGGAGTGGATTTCTTTTTCGAGTCGGTCCTGTCTTGTGTTATTTTTTTTAAAAAAGGATGAGGAACACACACACCTTCAGCCTACAGTGCCACTGCCACATCCACTTCTGGAGGTCGGGCTGCAGCAAACGAGTGTCCTCCGCAAGCCCGATCTTAGTAAAGAGGAGGTTCTGGCGGGCGAGGCGCTCTTTTGCGGCGTCGTATACGCTCGCCTCTAATAGTTTTTGGCGCGCGTTGACGTCGGTGGGGAGGACGCGCCGGGCCAGGGCGACGCGCGCAAGGTGTTTGCGGAGGGTGTCGAGGTTGAAGGGGACGTTCTCGTCCTTCGTCACGGGCCGTACCTCGGGTACGTCGCTGTCCTCGACGCCCAAGGCCTGCGTCTCCCCGAGCTGAGAGACAACTTCCGGGAGATTGAGGTTGATGGCGGACTTGGACAGCTCTTTTATTATGAGCGCAGCCTCGTCGTCGTCGGTGAACGCGCGGTCTGCAACGACGCGGGCAATGGTAAAGTCTGGTTCCTGGTCGCCCTGGTGCACGATATCGCTCAGTAAAGCAGTGATCGACTTTTTTGCGAGCTTGGGGAAGCGGTGGACGGTCAGCAGCATCAGCGCGTAGGTTCCCGTGTCCGGAATTGCCGTAGACTCGAAGAGCTCCCAGATAGACTCCACCCAATATTCGGCCTCCCCCGCAGCCATCTTGAGGTACGCTAGTAGAAAAGCATTGTACACCCGTGCTTCTAATGGTACCCCGCTCGAGGACCGCAGCCTGTCAAAAATGCCCTTGGCGCGGGGGACATCGTAGAGGTTCTGTAGACAGGCATCCATGACAGCCATGAGCTCCTGCGTGCTCGAGTCGCTGAACCACAGATCATTCTGGTCAGAACGAGCGTCTTGCGGTAACGGAGTTGGCAGTATTGTGTACGGCGTGTGCTGCTGCAGGAATCGCTGCAGGTCCTGGCGCCGCATCTGCACCGCTGCGGCGGCATAGGACCGAGACCGCGTCGGGGGCAGCGCGCGTCGGCACGCCCGCACGATGAGCATAGAGAAAAAAAAGTCTACAGATTAGGTAAGCACGGTCCGAGAAGTGCCGATCATTTCCATTTCTTGTGGGTGCGACAAAAGGATATTCAACTTCAAGCTTAAGTTTGAAGTTCAGTCAGGTCAGAAAAGGTATGAACTCGTCATGTCGTATGCCTTCGATATCTTAGATAATTTTTTCGCATCAAGTTGAAGGCGCTTTGTATTTTGACCCCGATTTTAACCCAAATCCGGACGATTTAGGGTCTACGCGTTACGGGGATCCAAAGTGTTCAATTCACAACTCCCGTTACGCGTTATTTGAACACTTGGTCGAAATACTACAGTAGTCCAAGAAAGTGTCTCACCGCGTCGGGAACGGTGATCGCCGTGGCCAGCGCAATTTGAAGGAGAAAGGCGCGTCTGGAAACACATAGAGGCTGGTTTGGTGGATCCACCGATGAGAAAAAGTGAGAGCCACGAGTCACGCGATCGTGAGGGCGATTCAATTAATTAGGCAATCTCATCCTTAGAAATTATAAGCATTTGTTCTAGCGTCTGTCAGTGAGACCAGCTCCAGCTTGCATAAAATTTCTATACTTTATTTTCTGGACTAATGTCGAGGACAAATTCCGACTCAGAGTCGGATTTTGCAACGACAGAATTATACACGTATCCATGTTTATCGTCTTCTGCTGCCATCTCCCGCGCGTGTGTTACTAGCCGACAGCACAAAATTGTGTGAAGAACACGCATTGGCCTGAAAAAGTTGTCAGCGATGTCGGACATGATGTTCATTGAAATACTAAAACATACGTATCAGCTAGTCCACTTAGGCCAACCTATGGTGAATGTTTGTCAAGGCCGATAGTGCACAGAAACGTATCAGCATACCGGGGCAACAAATATAATAACGACAGTCGTAATTGTTGTCGCTGTCAGCTCAGGTAAGGTAGTATTGCAATTGAAGAATAAGAAAGACTAACGGAGGATTGCCAGATAGAACCAGACCCCTGAAGAATAATCAGCCTCTCGTAGTCCGAAGAAATTGGGGCGTACCGTCACGGTTGAAGCTGGATAGAACTTTGAAGTTGGGATGAGAATCTAGAGGGACATCACAATCAGTTACACTGAAATGTTAAAACTAGACTCACATCTCCGGAACACCTTCCACAACGTCAACCCGACAATAACTTGTAAAATGGTCAGAAGTGCGCGAGTTTACATTGTGTCCATACCAGTTTCACAAACCAGCAGTGCAATATAACATAGAAGTCCGATGCCAATTTCGTACGTTTTGCTCACAACGCACAAAGGAAGGGACGGCGATGCTGAAGCTGAAAACACAACCGAGTTCAAAATCGGCAGTCCAAAAAAAAAAAAAGAAAGGCGTACATTCAGAATGGACTTGGAAGCGATCCGTCCATCGTTTGGCGGCCCAAAAGGCTACTCCAACAAGGGACTGCACAACGTCGTGAGTAAGTAAGGAATAAAACAGTCCTTTGTCAACTCACAAACCACATGAGAAAGAAAAACAGTAGCAGTCGTTTGGATCTCTCGTAAAGTGTGTATGTTCGAACCAATAAAATCACTAACAAGTGTCAGCGATGTAGGAGGGAAACGAGAGTCGTCTACTTTCTGTGATTGCAAGTCCAAGCCCAGAAAAAACTGTTTCTTGTTAGTGGAAATCGACGCAGTTGAATCAATCGCCCAACGAACTTGTGTTGAATATCTGGCTTCGATCGCACATCTGGCCAGCGAATCTCAGGTGGAATGAGGTGAACAGATGGGAGACTTACCACGACATGGACATAATGATATTGTATTGCAACAATAATAGTGTCAATGAAGGTGGTGTATCGCGTCCACAGGTAGAGACATTTTATGAGAGTCCAGCGTGATTTCCAGACGTACAGATACTACGAGAGACGCATGAGATAGATGGATGGAATAGGTTGGACTTACTTACCTCCTGGTTGAGCTGTAGTAGTGTATCATACGACTAAGGAGACCAGGAATAAGGGCCTCTTCCAACCGGAAACCAAAAGCGCTCACTTACCAAAAGAGCCAGACAAGCGGCTACGAGACCAAAACGTAAGTCGTAATTCCCCTGGGTCCAGAATGACTACTGACTTTTGACGTACTGCACAGAATAAGAAGGAAGTGATAAGTCGGGAGTCTGCAAGACGTATGGGCCACATACAGCAACCAGCTGTAGGTCAGACAAGTAAGGCAGCATGGGATCCATCACTACTCCGAGTCAGTGTGAGGCGAGGGGAAGGGAGGTGGACCAGCGGACAGGATCAGTCCTAGGTAGCGAAGGGCCTATTTGTATTAGAATAGCATGTCACACAGGATGAAAGAATAGACAATCGGCTGGCTGATGTCGCAAAAGATCGCCGGATTCATTCCTAGAGCTATCAAGGCCGATATCAGCTATAAGTTACGTGTGGCGACGACCGAAACGACACGCACAATGTACCCTGAACATGTATTCCGACCCTGAAAATATTCCGAGTTGCTGACCCGCTTGAGCTGTGCTGTCCATTTCGGAGCAATCGGAGAGACAGGTGCCAGCGATATGCGGTGATTGAACGCTGTGGTGCTGACAGAGTGGGATGTTTACCATTGGTGCCCGAATTCTTCTCTTCCTCGTGATCCTGGTCGCAGCGATGGCATATGGGTGAATAATTTCCGCTGTGATGATCAGTTAACACCGATGTTTGGTTCCAAGAATACGTATAAAATGTATGTGGCCTGATACTCCTTGATGGTGGAGACTCCTGTGCGAACATGCAGTGTCGGTACATCTGGACAAGAAGGTACAAGAACTTGAAGATGCTCCATCACTCGGTGTCATTGCATTAAAAATAGGAAGTGTGTGAGAACTGAAGCCCTACCAGAATACATTTTCTAGTGGATGTTTAAAGACTCGCTCGAATTTGGTCTTACCAGGGAGTTCAAAAGTAGGGTTTGCAGACAGCAAAATACAAGGAGTTCCAAGTTCCAACGCGAAGCCGAGTATTGAAGTGCGACAAAGCCTCAGCAGTGCGGGAAGCACTTCGACGTGGACAGATCTCCCCTAGATCTTTCCTTACACAGCAGTACATGAGACCAAAGAAATCGAGATGGAGGCAAGATTGGAAAAGAAGATTTGCGGCGTTTGAATTTTCAAGTTCCGATTCGACTGACCTGCAGCACTGGGTGCTCTTTGTTTTTTTACTTTTCACCCGATTAAATAAAATGGGCTATTTTGTAAAATAAAGGCCAACTCTTGCAGACATCCGGCAACAAAGTACGTTTGTCGTTATGGCGTGGACAAACGGAATGCAATGCGAATCGGGGACGGCGCTTACGGAGGTCGCACGCTTGCCATTGTTCATTCAAAGTTCAGCCTGGAATATTCACCCTTGCAATTACTCTCCATTATCTCCCAACGAGCCTGCACACAGCCTGAATTATTCCTGACTCAGAGTCTCTCGGAGTTTAGTGACTCGCTGCCCCCCTCCGACCTCTTCCTCTCGAGGGACTCACACGGCGGACAATTGGATGTCACTTTCCTTTTGTCCTGTGCACGTCACTTGCAAGAAACAAAGGAGGCTCTTTATTCTCTTTGTTTCGTCGTGCAAGTGATGATGATGATGATGATGATGATGATGATTCATTTTGTCACTACATTATCATATGGCCCTAAGGGCTACGGCAGCGGAGGCACTAAGGGGGATAGGAACGGGTTAAACTACGGGAATGAAGAGGTGTCTGTTTAAATGAGTACAATAGAGGGAGAGAGAGATAACATAAGGGAAAAGATATTATTAAGGTATGTTTCGACGGTGATGAGTGAAAAAACGTAGGTTGGGGAGTGGGACGCGATGGGGAGGAGAATCGTTGTGGAATCGCAGTTATGAATTATGATGATATAAAGTAAGTAACGAGAGAGCAAGAAAAATTAAGTTGAAATAAGAGTACAGTAGTGACATACTTTTAGGATCCATTGAGCCGACCAGTAAGCTCGAGGAACTTGGCCATCGGGTTGATGAGCAGATTGTCGTTGAGGAGGGTGGAGAGATGAAGGGCGCCAAAGGACCCAGCTTCCATCGATGCGTGGTACAAGGGTGGACGAAGGTGCTCCCAGGCTGGGCAGGCCAGGAGGAAAGTCGTGCAAGTGACGGTACAACTTGTGACTGCACATCGACAAAGGGAAAGTGACATGAGGGCCCGGGCCCGTAGTGCTGCCACGGCTCGGCTACGGCTGGCTCGGCTCGGCTTTTGATGGCTCCGGAGCCATCACGGGTAAAAGCCAGCCGAGCCATTTTTAAACGGCTGGCTTCGACGGCTTCGGCTCGGCTTCCAGCTTGAGCCGCGGCTCAGGTGCCACATTTGGAGTTTGCATTCCCGACAGCTCCCCTGCTGATATTAAGGGCCCTAAAGCATGGCATGCACTGATTAACAAGTGTATGGCGTCCCGAGGTTGCTCCAAGTTCATCCACAAAAGCTGAAACCCATGTTGGTTCAACCGTTGGTTGGTTGTCGTGCACGTGGGCTGACATGGCTGACAGACTCAACCGAGTTCCAAAGTGATTTAATAAGAGGTTCGTGGTCATGGTATAAAGGACGGAAATGCATGGGGAACAGTTGGAAGGTTAGTGGATGTTCACCCGGCTCACAATGCAGTCAAATTGAAAGTCCAGTAAATCTGGTGTGAGCTGGCATTTGCAGCCACGGCTAAGCCGCGTAGACTTGTGACCAGTCTGTATACAAAATACCGAAAATATGTGGCAAGCACTTCGGTTGTATACAAACACCGAAGCGCTCGCCGCATATTTTCGGCATTCGTTTTACAGACTGGTTACGAGTCTATGAGCCGAGGGCGAAGCCAGCTCAAGCCGTAGCCAAGCCAATGAAGCCATCACAGCAACGGCTGGCTCAGCTCAGCTTATTTTTGGCTCGGCTCCAACGGCTAGCCGAGCCGAGCCGAGCCGCGGCAACACTACCGGGCCCGTGTCATCTCTGCTCAATCCCGGCGCCTCGGGAATTGGTTTATAATTGTTTCTCATCGCTTGGGCTTCTCAATACCTCGCCCACTGGCCCGCGGCATGTCTCGGCCTGTTGGTCACTCCGTTTGCGATGAAGCCACGCTCGTGCGGGGAGATCTGCAATTCTACTATATGTGTACTAAACGATTTTTTGAGGAGGTCGGAAACTCTGCTCTCAGTAACTTGGTAAGGATATAGTATGCTCTGTGCGATGGCTCCTTCTGCAATGAAAACTCATCCTCGTTCTGGGCGCCGTTATCCTCACTCAAGCGCTTACTCATGATCTACTATGCTCAAAGTAGCCGGGCCGCCGTCGTAGGAACTGGTTTGTAAGAAGGTGGTTTATAAATCACTTTCTGAGCCCTGGGAGTTCCGCAACTTCGGCCGCGGCCCTTCAGGTATTTATTGGCCGACGTCGAAGGGAACGCTCTTCAGATTTACCCCCAATGACAATCACTCAGGATGTATCCGCTCCTCTTGTAGCTGTTGTTGGTGCAACGGGCA
Organism: Mycena rebaudengoi; assembly: GCA_029282285.1. NCBI lineage: Eukaryota > Fungi > Basidiomycota > Agaricomycetes > Agaricales > Mycenaceae > Mycena > Mycena rebaudengoi. The sequence goes on along the minus strand of JARJCX010000015.1, from coordinate 1,393,509 downwards.
ACCAAGGAGGAAGCGTCATCAAAGCTCTTGCCGAATCCTCCAGGCCGTACCGTGTCCGGGCATTCACCAGAGATGCTACTAAACCGGCTGCTCAGGCGCTTGTGAAAATAGGCGTCGAGGTGGTCGTTATATCGCTTGTTGTGGACAACGTGCAACATGTCCGCAAGGCGTTTGAAGGGGCGAACATGGCGTTTGTAAGCTTTCTCCTCACCGCTGCAGTACCTAGGCTTAACTCAGCTTCAGCTCGTCACCAACTTCTGGGAACATTTTGATGTGAACCGAGTTCGTACAATCCACCAAGTTCCAATCGCGTGTTTGACTTGATGAAACAGGAAATCGAGGAGGGCAAGATGCTGATCGACGCGGCGACGGCCGCTGGGGCTGAACGCATCGTCTGGTCAGGATTGGTAGACGTCAGCAAGGCTAGTGGCGGAAAATATGTGCATACCTATCATTCCGATGGCAAAGCTGCCGTCACAGAGCACGCCCGCAATTCTGGCGCATCTTTTGTCGATGTGCAAGCCGGATTCTACGCCACCAATTTTCTGAACAATCCTTCAATGCTTTCTAAGCAACCAGACGGCTCTTTCACCATTGTCATGCCGGTGAAGCCCACTACTATAATACCTGTCATCGACATTGCTCGCGATTATGGATTGTTCGTTCGCCAAGTCTTGGAACTGCCGGTCTTCCCCCGTGGCTCCGAAGTTCTCACTTCTTCTGAAAACATCACGATCGAGGATCTGGCACGTCAACTCTCTGAAGGTAAGTTATCAGATAGTCGAAGGTTCGCTATTGACTTGGACCGTAGTGACTGGGAAGAACGTTCAGTTCCAACAAATAACGATCGAAGAATTCGCGAAGAGCTACTCCACTCTCGGTTTTCCACCGAAGATGATTCTGGACATGGTGGATGGATTTCAATATGCTGAAGAGTTTGGATGTGAGTATTTCTGTTTCGGTTGAAAGGCATGAATCACTAATTTCAACGCAGTTTTTGCTGGAAAGGCTACTGCCAGTCTGGAGGGGTTGGGTAGACGTCCGCATACATGGACGGAGTTTTCCCGGCATGCCGACTGGAGTAAGACTCTGGTGTAATGCGCTCAGTTCAAATCATCCAATTGGCAAATGCACTGCGGAGTTGAAACAAAATTGCCCATAAATTTCGAAACGGTCTCAAAGCTTCGCCGCCGATCCTATATCCACATTAGAAAACACCCGTCCCCTGCGTTTCATTGCGACAGCCTGGTCCGAGTCAGGAAAATTCACTTCGACATGCTGAGAGTACAAAATCAGTGGCTTATCAACTCGGACAGGGCAAGCGCACCTGAGATGCATTGTCATTCACTCTGCCGAGTCGGGGCCTCAATACGCGGGTATCTGGTTCGACTGTGAAAGTGGTAGTATTAGAAGTGCATTCCTATGTCTCGGGATGGGGCTTACCTTCGGTTCTCTGGCGCTTGTATGATTTGGAAATTGAACCAACAGACGAGTCCGTCGGGAGCTGTTCGACGAATCTGACTTGCTGTTTCTGCTTGTAGGCGATGGAACGCTTCACGCGCATGATTTCCTCTTCCAGGTTCTCGTGGCGAAGTTCGAGCTCGAGATTTTGCTCCTTGTATTTACGCAAGCGACTCGTGAGGATAGGGATGTGGTCGATGAGGGAGGAGGCTAGCTCGGATGCTGGTGCCATGATAAATGGAGTGGAGAAGAGAGTGGTGATTGTTTGACAACGGCGCGCGTAGAGATGAGGGGATAAGGAAGAGTGATACCGTGGCTGACACAATCATGTCAGACAACGCAGAATTGTCAGCCACATTGGTCCTCTTCACCCACCACCACCATCACCACAACTACCACAACCAATCGACGCCCTCCTCCTCTCCGGCGATGATGAACCTTATCAAACTCGGGAACCATGTCATAGCACCTGCAGGAACAGAACGCGCTCCAAATGTAACGTCACCCGAAACGACCGAAGTGCTCGCACTGGCGCGTCTTTTACAATCCAAGATCAGGGACCTGGAAATAGCGGTGGCGGAGCAAAAGGCGAGACGCAAGGAGTGGAATACGAGGATCGCAAAGCTCGACAAGAGTTTGGTGTCACTGAGGGAGCAGGATGCCAAAGAGGGGGAGAAGCTAGACAAGCTCTTCAAGCGGCTGAACGGCACTACTCTCTCGGCACAGCGCCATGGCGTGGACCCAGCTTTCACCAGCCTCTGGGAGTTGGACGACCCGTGTCCCACCACCATAGCCGCATCGTCGTTCAACGGGAACCTCGACCGTTACAGAGACACGTATACCTTCTTGGGCACAGCAAGGCAGCTCACCACTGCTTCAACTTCGAATGTCGAGCATATCTCCAGTCTTCCCCCTTCGTCTTCAGCAGATGGCCGAAATAGCTTCAGCTTCACTTTCGATCGGGAACTTGATACCGGCGTGGACTCGCAGAGCGGACTCATCGATCACCGTCAGCCACTTGCCAGGGAGCATAATTGGGCCGTTTTGTCCGAGATCAGGAACGCTGGGGAAGGGGCTTCCGGGGAGTCGAGCGGTAAGAAGCATGCAAATACGAACGGGGAGGCGGATCTCAACAACAACGGCCCGGGACCTTACAAAAAGGTGAAAACTACGGTGGCGCCAGTGGATATCGTGCGGCGGCGCAGCTCACGCAACAAGGGGCGCAAGAATGAAGTAGACCGGAGGAGCAGTGGGTTTTATCAGCACAGGAGGTAGGACGATTCGAATTGTTGTATATTGTTTAGGTTGGAGTGCTCCATTTCGGCATTTTCCGGAACCCCATTTGAACCATTCTTGGCAGGTTGGAGCTTTGTTGGAGCATGACGGATTCATGATGTACATGTAGCCTTTGGCTTTCAGTTATAAAAGCCTTGCGAAGCCCACCTACTCCATATTATTTTCAACGAAATGGCCGACTTCAAAAACGATTACTCCATTCCCAGACCCCAACACCACGTTCATAAATCCTCAGATCCCCTTCCTGGTGCTCAAGGCGGGGGATCCACGATCGATTACAGCGCAACAGCAGTTGAGCGCATCCCTAGCGCTACAATGGAAACCACCGATATTGACACCCTCAATACCACGAGACCCGACATGCCAGAGCGCTCGAACAGTGCCAAGGGCCGGACTGCATTCGGAGGCCAGCTCCCGGACACCAAGCCCCATTCCGAAGGCATGTTCTGACCACGGTCATTTCCCACATGTACTCCATATTTATTCGACTCCAGGAGGCGTTGCGGTTGGTGGTGTCCACGAAGACATGCCGATGGGAAAGGCCAGCGTAGCTGATAAGTTGATTGGCAAAACCCAAAAGGTTAGTTTCACCAGCGCGATTTTTGACCATTTTCTAACCATGGGGCATGATTACAGTTCGTTGGAAAAGCGACCTACAATTTCGATCTACACGAGAAAGGTGAATTGCGGGAATCTGTTGGGAAGGCCGCCGTCATGGGTGAGGCTCGGGCCCCGCACGATTAAACTGCTCGCACGTTCAATGCACTCCCTACGAATCAACGAAATATTGTATCACTAGCCGACACCTAAAATTTTAGTTTTATAATCAAATCCGCTTTATATTGGAAAATAAGACAAAAGGACAATTCACAATCATTTGTGCTTCAAAAAATATTTCCATACACTTCCAACCATCGGTGACTGTTGCTGTAATTATAAGGCAGACAGACATTCCCCCTCGCTTTATGCGGAGTTTTTGTGGAAGCAGACATACATAAGGGTAAACGCCGAGAGTTCAAGTTCGGTATATTGCATGACTGCAAGGGGGCGAGGAGAATTAAAAGCCCTTGACTTGTTCCTTTAAATACATGACGACTTGCTCTTCCAAATTTGTATTCGAAGCAAGTTTGTCCGCCTTGCCTACTTTTCCTCACGGCACGACATACTGGCAGGTGCGAATCAGTTAGACTGTGGAGAGGACGGTGAAATGAAGGCAGAGCACCTGGCCATTGATTTCTTCGGGTTTTGCGACAGTGCCTGCCCACAGTTGCGTATACGCACCTTTGCTATGAAGACATTTAATTAAAATTTGTGCTTATGAGGGTCTAGCATTATGCTCACGCAGGCGTGACGCCCATGGAGTTCATAATGAACCTCATAAACCCACCCACGTGTCTGCCCACATCGGTTTTTACTATTCCGGGGTGTAGCGCGCAGGAGACCAGGACGCTCGAGTGCGTTTTGGCGAAGTAGTTGGAGACGAAGATGTTTCCGAGCTTGCTCTCCCCGTAGAGTTTCCTGGCGTTGGTATTAATAAGAACGAGACAGGAGACAAGGAGGCGGTAACGCACATTGGGCCCATGACGCTGCCGGCGTTCTTAATCCAGGCATCGCGCTCTGGTCCGGCCTTGAGAGAAGTGAAGTCGATGCCGCTCGCAAGTTGATTGTGTGTGTCCGAAGAGGTGTTGATGACACGGGCGGGAATCTTGGTTTCATTGTAGGATGCAGTGAGAGCGGGTAGCTGCAATGTGTTTTTAGATATCCATGTTTCACACTAACTTAGCAGTGGATCTACGTACCAGGAGCTCGGTCAGGAAGTAAGGACCAATGGTGTTCGTCCCAAATTCTAGAAATGCAATTAAAATGTGGAACGACAAAAATAATCTTGTGTCGCACGAAGATCGTGATTTTGTACAGTGACCATTTCTGGAGGTGGAACGAAAACCCCTCTAATGAATAAGAATAAGTATTGAATTCTGGTGAAAAAGGATGTAGTGCACCCGTTATTGAAAAGAATGTCGAGCTTCTTTTCCCGTTCCAAAAAAAATTCCGCAGCTTGTCGCACGCTGTTCAAATCCGCCAGGTCAAGCTGAAGGAAGATGGCGCTCTTCTTCGTCTCCTGCTCGAGTTTCTTGATTGCATCCATCCCTTTCGCTTCCGAACGCGCGGCCAGATATACCGTGGCGTCTTTTATGAGGAGCTGCTTGACCGTTTCGTATCCTATGCCAGTGTTTCCTCCTGTGACCATCGCAATCTAATCTGGTTAATAATGAACAGTGGTAGTCATTAGCTGTGAGACCACCTTTCCCGAAAGATTCGGCATGTCGCGTTCAGGAAGGAAGTGCGGGGTAGAAAAAAAGTCCATGATGGTGCTTAGGTTGATTAGCTCTTCAAGGAGGATTCAAGGCAGAAGAAGTCAAGAACCAGTTATGTCGACCAGTGGGAATATGGCCCATATATAACCTGCAGCATTCCAAACGTCATCACAGCCACGTGTTTATGTGATAGTCAAAATGATGGCAGCCATTGTATTCACTGCATTGAGGCCCTATGTAGTCACAGGGTAGGCGATGCTGATCTACCGGTTGCCATTTGGGGCACCGGACTTCCAAATACGGTAACTTCGGCCCACAGGGCCCGACATTTTGCCTAAAATAGCCACAGAAGTTCAAATTTCAGCGTTACGCAGGTGAATTAGGCAACACTTTGGAGGCCGCGTTATGTGTTACGTTGCCTCCATACACGCCGATACAGTATAAGAATGTCCTGCAATGAAGTCTGATGGAGCTGCGTGGGGAAGATCATGTTGCATAAATAATGTTTGTTTCACCCTGATGAGCGGGTAAATAACGCGGAAACTCCATCCTTTTCGGAGAACTGACTTTGTCCTTTCGTCTCTTGATTTCCGCTCATCAGATTTATACGGGTGTTTTACCCTGATGGGGTAAATAACGCGGAAACTCCATCAGGCATCACCTAACTTCCCTTCGGGGACTCGTCACAAATAAGCCATCACACATCGTGAACTCGGACAATCGTATATCTCACCTTCGAGCAATGAAAAGTGAGTATTGTTCTCTGCTCTCGCGAGTTTAAATTTTTGAATTGTCTCACTCACCAGCTTTTGACCTCCACCACCGAAATTAGGATTTCGAATGGATTTCAATCTAATTACCTTTGAACACCTCTATCTTCAAATCATCCTCGCAGGTTACCGGGGCCATCGGGGCCACACGCGAACTCAGCGATTAAGGGATACGGCCTGTGTCGCCGTTCAATTTCTACGCGTCTGAGACGACTTGTATGGGAGTTCCACCATCAATCCCGGACTACATGCGCGCGTTTTATTTCTCCCGGTCTCTACCTGCATGGCGATATGAATCCCCGACGCCAATTTGGCACCCGGCTTCAACGAACCTAAAGTGGCCGAGCACGCACGCGAGAACGAGGATGGATAATGAAAGTCCAGGCACATGGCGATCTACACCCCAAGCTTCCGCAGCATTGATCTCCGTCGAAGACGCTGCGCAAACGCGAAGTATTCTAGGTAAGCTCATTTAGGGCAATTCATTTTTCATTTTCTTTCCAGCTCTTGCTTCCCTCAGCGTGTATTTTCCCAAATCAACGCCCATCTCATAACCTCAGCGGTAACCCCAGCGACCGCCATAGTCAGTAACGTACTTTGGCACATGTTAGATGTCGTTTCTACAGCAATTTATTTCACCCTGCGGGGCCGCTTATCGCGGGCTGCGACTTACCGTGGACCAGATGAATGATTATATATACCATCGGAAAATATGTGCATACCTATCATTCAAATTCGATATAGTGTAATGACTGCAAGGGGTCGAGGAGAGTTAAAATCCCTTGACTTGCTCCTTCACATACATTACGACTTCCGCCTCCAAATTCGTATTCGAAGCAAGTTTGTCCGCCTTGCCTACTTTCCCCCACGGCACGACATACTGGCAGATGTGAGTCAGTTGGACTGTGGAGAGGACAGCGAAATGAAGGCAGAGCACCTGGCCATTGATTTCTTCGGGTTTTGCGACAGTGCCTGCCCACAGCTGCGTATACGCACCTTTGCTATAAAGACATTTAATTAAAATTTGTGCTTATGAGGGTCTAGCAGTATGCTCACGCAGGCGTGGCGGCCATGAAGCCGAAGAAGCCGATGATGAACCTCACAAACCCACCCATGTGTCTGCTCACATCGGTTTTGATCACTCCGGGGTGTAACGCGCAGGAGACCAGGACGCTTGAGTGCGTTTTGGCGAAGTAGTTGGAGACGAAGATATTTCCGAGCTTGCTCTCCGCGTAGAGTTTCCTTGCGTTGATATTAATAAGAACGAGACAGGAGACAAGGAGGCGGTAACGCACATCAGGCCGTTGAATCTGCCGGCTTTTTTAATCCAGGCATCGCGCTCTGGTCCGGCCTTGAGAGAAGTGAAGTCGATGCCGCTCGCAATTTGTTTGTGTATGTCCGAAGAGGTGTTGATGACACGGGCGGGAGTCTTGGTTTCATTGTAGGACGCAGTGAACGCGGATAGCTGCAACGTACTTTTGAATATCCATGTTTCACACTAACTTAGCAGCGCATGTACGTGCCAGGAGCTGGGTCAGGAAGTAATGACCAATGGTGTTCGTCCCAAATTCTAGAAATGCAATTAAAAAGTGGAACGACAAAAATAATCTTGTGTCGCACGAAGATCGTGATTTTGTACAGTGACCATTTCTGGAGGTGGAGCCAAAACTGCTCTAATAAATAAGAATAAATGTTGTATTCTGTGGCGAAAGAGGATGTAGTGTACCCGTTATTGAAAAGAATGTCGAGCTTCTTTTCCCGTTCCAAAAAGGTTTCTGCAGCTTGTCGCACACTGTTCAAATCCGCCAGGTCAAGCTGAAGGAAGATGGCGCTCTTCTTCGTCTCCTGCTCGAGTTTCTTGATTGCATCCATCCCTTTCGATTCCGAACGCGCGGCCAGATACACCGTTGCATCTTTTATGAGGAGCTGCTTGACCGTTTCGTATCCTATGCCAGTGTTTCCTCCTGTGACCATCGTAATCTAATCTGGTTAATAATGAACAATGGTAGTCATTAGCTGTGAGCCCACTTTTCCCGAAAGATTCGGCATGTCGCGTTCAGGAAGGAAGTGCGGGGCAGAAAAAAAGCCCATAATGTTGCCTAGGTTGATTAGCTCCGAGTTCAAGAAAGATTCAAGACAGAAGAAGTCAAGAACCAGTTATGTCGACCAGTGGGAATATGGCTCATATATAACCTACAGCATTCCAAACGTCATCACAACCACGTAAACCAGACGGATTCACACACATGTATAAGAATGTCCTACAATAAAGTCTGATGGAGATGCGTGGGGAAGATCATGCTGCATAAATACTGTTGATGTGATAGTCAAATGATGGCAGCCATTATATTCTGTCGGCGCTTCCGTTTCGCTTCGGCATCTAAGTAGTGCTTAGTAGGCATCTGAATTTTGTTTATCTGAAGTTCTGTAATTTTCTGAGCCCATCTGTAAACAATATGGCTCCCCCGAGGACGGGACACAGAAGTGATCGCGTTTTTTGGCGGTGTTTTTGATGACACCAGCGGAAGGACCTTTTCTTTTTTACTGCGCTGAACGGACGCCTAATATTTGTGGATGCACACAGGCATCTTGTGGAATGCATTTGTAAGTCCCATCCTTTTTTTCTAGAGGGAATGAATCAGAAACGAGTCGGCCACAGTTCAATTATTAATTCTCGCATCCGCCATCGCTTGCATCAAATTCTATGCTGAATTAATGTCGCAGAGCTGAGAAACCTCCGCCTCATTCCGGTCCTGGATAAGGTTTTCTGTCAACGTGAATACGTAGCCGCTCCGCTTGACCACACCTCCGGCGGCAATGTCCAATACTCTCTCATCTCCATCGCATCCTTTTCGGACAAGTGTCTAATTTGTCATTTCTTCTCTTGACCTCCGCTCATCAGATTTATACGGGTGTTTTACCCTAATGAGCGGGAAAAAATCGGACCTAACGCGGAAACTCCATCAGGCATCACCTAATTTCCCTTTTGGGACTCGTAACAAATAAGCCATCACACATCGGGAACTCAGACAATCGTATATCCCCACTTTCGAGGAAGGAAAAGTGAGTATTGTTTTTTCTACTTTCGTGAGTTTAAAATTTTGATTTGTTTGCTTCACCAGCTTTTGACCTCCACCGCCGAAATTAGATTTTTGAATGGATTTCAATCTAATTACCTTTGAGCGCCTCTATCTTCAAATCATCCTCGCAGGTTACTGGGACCACTTCGGGGCTGAAACACGCGAACTCAGCGATTAAGGGATACGTCCTCCGTCGCCGTTCAATTGCTACGTGTCTGAGACGACTTGTATGGGAGTTCCACTATCAATCCCGGACTACATACGCGCGTTTTATTTCTCTAAACCGATTCTTTGAATGGAACGGCGGCGCACACTCCCTGTTTAAACACAACAAATTTTAAACCCTGTTCTAAATTGCGATGCCCATTGCTTAAGCAAACCTAATACAGATTTATACCTGCATGATGATATGCATCCCCGACGCCAATTTAGCACCCGGCTTTAACGAACCTGAAGTGGCCGAGCACGCACGTGAGAACGAGGATGGATAATGAAAGTCCAGGCACATGGCGATCTACACCCCAAGCTTCCGCAGCATTGATCTCCGTCGAAGACGCTGCGCAAACGCGAAGTATTCTAGGTAAGCTCATTTAGGGCAATTCATTTTTCATTTTCTTTCCAGCTCTTGCTTCCCTCAGCGTGTATTTTCTCAAATAAACACGCATCTTATAACCTCAGCGTTAACCCCAGCGACCGCCATAGTCAGCAACGTCCTTTAGATGTCGTTTTCTACCGCAATTCATTTCACCCTGCAGGGCCGCTTATCGCGGGCTGCGACTTACCGTGGGCCAGATGAATGATTATATATACCAGCGGAAAATATGTGCATACCTATCATTCAAATTCGGTATATTGTAATGACTGCAAGGGGTCGAGGAGAATTAAAAGCCTTTGACTTCATCCTTCACATACATTACGACTTCCGCCTTCAAATTCGTGTTCGAAGCAAGTTTGTCCGTCTTGCCTACTTTTCCTCACGGCACGACATACTGACGGATGCCATTCAGTTGGACGGAGAGGAACAGCAAAATGAACGCAGAGCACCTGGCCAATTATTTCTTCGGGCTTTGCGACGGTTTCTTCCCACAGCAGCGTATACGCACCTTTGCTACGAGGACATTTAAATACTTTATGCTTATAAGCGGTTCAACAGTATGCTCACGCAGGCGTGTCGGCCATGGAGCCGACGATGAACTGCATAAACCCACTCCAGTGTCTGGTCATGTCAGTTTTTATTAAGCCGGGGTACAGCCCGCAGGAGACAAAGACATTTGAGTGCGTTTTGGCGAAGTAGTTGGGGACGAAGATGTTCCCGAGCTTGCTCTCCCCGTACAGATTCCTGGCGCTGGTATTAATAAGAACGATACAGGAGACAAGGAGGCGGTAACGCACACTGGGCCTATGAAGCTGCCGGCCTTTTGGATCCAGGCATCGCGCTCCGGCCCGGCCTTGAGAGAAGCGAAGTCGATGCCGCTCGCAAGTTGATTGTGCGTGTCCGAAGAGGTGTTGATGACACGGGCGGGAGTCTTGGTTTCATTGTAGGACGCAGTGAGAGCATGTAGCTGATTCCGACGTGCGTTAATATATCTAAGCGCCGTACGAACTTGCAGTATACATACCAGGAGTTCGGTCAGGAAGTAATGACGTTGGTCCCAAATTATAGAAGTGCAATTAAAACGTGGAACGACAAAGATAATCTTATTCTGCACGGAGATCGTGATTTTGTGCAGTGACTATTTCTGTAGGTGAGGCGAAAACTCCTCTAATGAAAAAGAAGGGTTAAATTCTGTGAGGAAAGAGGATGTAGTAGTGTAGCCGTTGTTGAAAGAATGTCGAGCTTCTTTCCGCGAGCCAAGCAATTTATAAAACCAGAATGAGGTGGTTCAAGGCGAAAAAAACGTTAACCCGTTCAAGAATGCTCTTAAGTATTTCGCGGCGGTATTCCAAACTCCGATGATGACCCCCCCCCCCGGAAATGCCGCGGCGGGCTCGAAGGGGTACCAGTAGCCTGCGAGCACGATTTGAAGATAGAGTCGCTCGACGTAGATTCAAGCTGCCATGGACTCGGAGGTCAAAGCTGGCGAGTGACTGTGACTTTTGTGACCAGACTTCTTTCTCCACTCCTTGCCACTCCTGAATGGCATTGCCGTCTTCCGTCGCACAGGGAAACTCGTGCGAGGATACATACGTCTTCCAGCCCACTCTTCTTACCAAGTTGAACCATCAGCCCGAGCTACTCAAACTCCTCCGTTCCACCCATTATTCCGACGTTGGGTCGTGGCCGGCTTCTCACTGCCAGGACGTTATTGCATCTTCATCGGCCGAGCTCGAGAACTATGATGTCGAGCTTCGTCGCCTCAATGCTTCTGTCGGGAAAATGGAGGCCGAGCGCGCAGCGGTTGAGGACTACACGCGCATATGCCACTCCATCCTTACCCCAATCCGCCGCCTGCCGTCCGAAATCATGGTCGAAATATTCGGCTTGTTCAAGCCGAGCATTTATGACTGGCTTGGATCGAATTCGAGAACCGAGTCTGCGTGGGACGAGAAAAAAGAGATGAGACACGTAGGGAACGCAGAGCTGCTGCGAATATCGCAGGTCTGCGTCCGCTGGCACAGCCTAATCATGGGGACCCCCTCCCTGTGGTCCACCATAGACCTGGACTTTTTTTACTGGCCTAGCCAGGAACGCGGCCGCATGGGCGATGTGTTGAAATCCGTGCTGGAGCGCGGAGCAAACGTTCCTTTAGATCTGGCCACTAATTGTCTATTGACGAGTGCCGATCATGGAATTGCCCTGGGTCTCCTCGCTCAGCACTGTCGTCGTTGGAGAAAAATCTCATTTTTAGCGTACTTTGTCCACCTCAAGTCCATATCCGCTGTGAAGGACAACCTTCCGCTGCTGGAGACCCTCAAAATCGATATCCGCGGTCCTGACTCCAGTGCGATAACGGAAGTGATGTCGTTTTTCGACGTACTAGTAGCACCTCGACTGACAGAAGTTTGGTTCCGTGGGTCGCCTGAAGGCCTCTCCAAACTACCTTTGCAACAGTTGCGCTCGCTAGTCTACCCCGACTTGCAGCCGCAGGACATGGTCGAACTCCTTCCCTTAATGGGTCGCCTCTCGCCTGGGTCCGTCTGCCAGCTCCGGATTTTTCTTAAGGATGATTCCGATGACGGCATTCGCCACGCGGATATCGTTGATTCCCCAGTGATATCTAATATCGCCTACCTGGTGCTATGTGTAGCTGGCTTGTACGACGAGAATATAGCGAGGCAGGTGCTTACTAAACTAACAACGAGCCTCACACTGCCCTACCTGACCCGCCTCCACTTTAAATATTACCAATACCAAGGCCTCCCACTACATTGGCCACATCTCGAATTTTCAGCCTTGTCTGATCGTTCCTTCTTCCCCCACCGCCTCACCTCCCTCCAACTCCATTACATGTTTATCACCTCAGATGAACTCCTCGAAACATTGTCCGATCTACATTCGCTGGTGGAGCTGGCCATTGCAGACCACCAGGCCGTCGAGGGAAAAACTGACGAACTGGTGTTGATCACCAACTCGCTTCTAGAGCGCCTCACTTGGACACCCAATCTCACATGCCTGGTCCCTGGCCTCAATTTCCTGGCATTGCACACGATGCACCGATTCGACGACACTATTTTTCGAGATTTAGTCTTCTCGCGGCTGACGCCAAGAGGAACTGGGGCGGGTCCGTTTGAGGTGGAGTTCGTGTGGTATGCAGGGCATCACCGTGAACTGGAGCCAGCGGTCATGAGGAAATTAAGCGAGCTTCAGGAAGCCGGTGACTTGTTGTTCTCGACCAGCGAGAGCAATTTGTTCAGCTAGCGCGAAAAACTGCTTCTACATATATTTATTCAATAGTAACGACTAGGTTCTCTTTGCATAGGTTTTTTAGTAAATCAAGCAACACCATTTTGCAGGAGTGTAAGAGATCATTCAGTTGTGTGTCGCGAGAATTTCAAACTCCGCCCAGCTCCGCTCCAACACAGCTTCGATCTCCGCGCACTCCTTTTCTGCGCCTTGACCTCTCCTGCGTTGGCCGCCGAGCTCAATTTCTCTCGAGTCCATTCAATCTACACCCTATGATCTGCCCTCCTCATGTACCTGCTCCGACTTAAATCGACCCCACTCGCACTGTTCTAACCCTATTGGTACTGCTAGTACTACAGAGTACTACCCCCCGCTCATAGTCTGGCATCTCAGCCAAAAACACCGGATCTCAACTTCCCCAGCTTCTCTGACCACGCTCAATACTAGCGCCTAGAAGAGGCGCACCTTGCGCATGGCATGCCTCCCTCCGATCCGCCACGACAAGGCAGCCGAGCCATGTTCGACCGCATCCGGTGGTACACCTTGCTGGCGAATCGCAAATCGAGTCGGAAACAGGCCAATTTCGCTTCTGAGCCCGTAGGCTCGTCTCATTTGGCGTCTCCACCGGACCCGTAAATCCCGTAAGCCCAACCAAGGTCAGTGTTAGCACGGTTGCGCTACTCTTCAACAGCAACTTGAAGTTGTCAATCGCCATCCGCGAGCATCTGTACCTGCTGTTGCGCTACTATCACGCTCAAACGAGCCACGGGAGGCACGACAAGAGGATCCAGCTGATTCACGCGCACACGCCTTCGTCCCCAAGCCGTTCGTGGAGGAATTGTCAAGATCGGCCCGACCTGCATTGCGAAGAAGAAGTTGGGGAATAGCGCGAAGGGTACCCCGACTCGACCCGCTCCACGCCAGCGATGTCAAAGTTGAATGCGGAAGTTTATCTGGCATCCTTGTCGATGCCTCTCCGTTGCCCCGTGCTGGGTACCCCTTCGCTCAGGGCCAGACGATAGCAGTATTCTGGTCAATTTTTTGAGCACTGCAGTCTCAGGCCTCAGACCGCACCAGTGGTGAACTTTTCATCGACCCTGGGACAATCCAAAACCTGTATGATGACTCCTCCCAGCGCATTAATATTCTCATACGGCCCCCACCCTGACGAATCCCGCCTCGCCGCTGACCTCAAAACTGGATACCCTCCTGTGTACCGCCGGCAAAGCCGTGCGCCTGCCGCATTTTAGAGAAATCTCTCCCGCGTCTTGCGTCCGTCTCATTCCCTTTGTTGGGCACTTCAACAATCCGGAACTCGTTTCTCCACTCGTTTCTTTTCTTCTTCTTCTTCTTCTTCCTCCTCCTCTTCTTTGGGCAGCGAACATTCAGACAACTCTATGTGCACCTCGTCGGACAAGGAATCGTTTCTATGCCATCCTGCATTCTGGGATTGTTCCTAGATTCAAATCATCGGAGGACCCACGACCAACTATTATCGTCGACGACCTTCAAACAGCGCTTTCTCGAAGTTATTCTTGTGGATCCCAGCCATTGGCCTTTTCGCATCCTATCTTATACCTATCGCACAACAAGACAAAGGAAGTACACTGAAAGAGTCACAAAGGGTTACAAAACACCGCGTAGGCACTACTAGACTATGTACCACGTCGACAGTCAATAATAACGAGCACAGTACGCAACAAGTGAATAAAGAAAAGACCGGAGGGTCATTTAGACGATTTCGCCCTTCTTTGGTGCCTTGATGGTCGTGGTGAGGCTCTTGTGGATGAAGGGCAGGACACCTCCTCCAGCAATCGTGGCCCGGACGAGGGTGTCCAGCTCTTCATCGCCACGGATGGCCAACTGCAGATGGCGCGGCGTTATGCGCTTGACACGGAGATCTTTTGACGCGTTTCCTGAGAGACCACAGAAGAGTCAGTAGCGACCAGCGGCATATAGTCTATGGCACGCACCAGCAAGCTCCAACACCTCCGCAGTGAGGTACTCCAAGATCGCGGACGTATACACCGCTGCTTTTGCGCCGATGCGGACGTTGTGCTGTGTGCGCTGCTTCAGGTAACGGTGGATACGACCAACGGGGAACTGGTTAAGAGGTGCGTGTGAGAGGTCGGAGATGATACACGATTGGAAAAAGGCTGCGCACCTGGAGTCCCGCCTTTTGACTTCTTGTTTGGATGGTCCGCGGCTGGTTCGGTGCCCCAACGGCGGCAGCTGGGCCACCGGACTTGGACTTTCCTCCGGATTTAGCGGCGGGTGCCATTGTTCACTGTGATTCAGACGAGGACCGGCACAGGGGGGCTTGAAATAGCAACGACCGCGTCGGGAGAGGGGTGGCTCACGCGAAAAGGCAGAGAAACCCTGGAAGATAGCTTCTAGGCAGAAATACGTGAGTTTGCAGTCGAAAGATGGGGTCTAGAGCCAGCGTACGTGCGCTAAACGCGAATTTGGCGGGAGTTGGATGTGGTTCCGGCTAGGTCAAAACTAATACGGCCAAACATCTGTATTCCCACGTTCAGTTGACATCGGGAGTCAACAGGCCCCCAGACACCAATTCCAAATACACTGGTCTTGACTTCCATTGACGCGGCGGACCACAAATCGGACAGGACGCTACAGGACAGTTGTTCCTCCCGCCAATCTCTCGGAGGGAGATGCTCTACCAGGCAAATAAATGGTGATCTACGTCCCGGCTGCGTTACGTGGCTTGATGCCGTTCGAAAGCTATTCAGAGGAGAACTTTCTGGTTCTTGATTCTCCCCACATCCTGGAAATCCCAAGAGACTATCGACATGTTTGGATTCTTCTCTCCGCCGCCATTCCTTCCTGAGCGCGATATTCCGAACCTTTCAGGGAAGGTGCGCTAGTCAACAGGGGATGTACTTTCGCTGTCCGTTAATCGGATTAGATTACGATGGTGACAGGAGGAAATAGTGGAATAGGATACGAAACAGTGAAGCAGCTGCTCATAAAGGATGCCACAGTGTATATGGCCGCGCGTTCTGAAGAGAAGGCCATGGAAGCAACCAGGAATCTCGAGCAGGAGACGAAGAAGAGAGCAATGTTCCTGCAGCTTGACCTGGCGGATTTAGCTAGCGTGCGGAAAGCTGCAGAAAGTTTTTTGGCTCGAGAAAGGAAGCTCGACATTCTTTTCAATAACGGGTGCGCATTTTTGTTCAGGATTATGGTAAAGCTTGAGATGATCGTTAGCGGGGTATTTATTTCGCCTCCAGAGATGGTCACAGCGCAAAATCATGACCTCCGTGGGACACAGCACTCTACTTGTGCGTTCCATGTTTAAATTAATTGCACTTCCAGAATTTGGGACGAACACCATCGGGCATTTCTTCCTAACCGAACTCTTGGTTTGCATGTTCCCAATTTCGTTCGGTGCATGGATATCTGAAAGTACATTGCAGCTGCCTGCTCTCACCGCGTCGTACGATGAATCTAAGACTCCCGCCCGTGTCATCAACACCTCTTCGGATCTGCACAATCAACTTTCCAGCGGCATCGAGTTCGCCTCTCTGACAGCCGGCCCAGAGCGCGATGCGTGGGTCAAAAAGGCCGGCAGTTTCATGGGCCCAATGTGTGTCCACGCTTCCCTGTCTCGTTCTTAAATATTGACAGCGCCAGGAAACTCTACGGGGAGAGCAAGCTCGGGAACATCTTCGTCTCCAACTACTTTGCCAAAACGCACTCGGACGTGCTCGTGTCCTGCGCGCTGCACCCCGGGATAATAAAGACGAATCTGAACAGACACTTTAGCGGGTGGCTGCGGGTCCTTGCGGACTGGTTTAGTTTCGTCGCCGACTCGCCTGCGTGCGTGTATTGCATGCACCGTGTATGACCACACTGATGACCGGTTCTACCCATAGCAAAGGCGCGTATACGCAGCTGTGGGCAGGAACCGTCGCACGACCTGCGGACATCACAGGCCAGGTGCGCTGCGCTCATTCAATTCCCCGCACTCTCCATCTGGCTGATTCACCTGCCAGTACGTCGTGCCGTGGGGCAAGGTGGGCAAGGCGGATAGCCTTGCGTCGAATATGAAGTTGGAAGCGGAGGTCATAGCGTATGTGAAGGAGCAAGTCAAGGGCTTCTAATTGTAAACCTCTGTTTATCTCGTTTCGTGGTTATCCAGTGTATTTTATTTGAAGCCGACCTTTCTTCCCTTCTAGGGAATGAGTCTGCAATGACTACAAGACTGATTTTCACTGGTATGGTTGAATCGAACACGAACACGTCGGGATCTTGTGCAAAGAGAACCTGCACGTTTCTATCGCATATTCTGCCGGTTTTCTTTTTCGCTCCAGCTATTTAAGAACTAGTCTCAGGACAGTTTGGGCCTAAGCCAGCCGCTCAGCCGTGCCATAATCATTGCGCTATACTCTCCGATTGGTTGAGCATGTTTCTTGCCCATTTTTTATTCAACAAATGTTTTATACAAACACTGTAAGTGTGAGCGCCATGATGTAGCTATGCCGTTGATTGAGATGTCAGGATAGGCTGGCACCGAGACTAGTCGAGAACAAGTCGCTCTCCGCCCTCGAGAACAGTAAGTCATTCGCTCTCTGGAGCTCCTCGATTTGTGTCCTGACCGCTGGCTCAAGGTCGCGGTGATGACTGGAATACCACTTGAACTCTAGCTCGAACGGACCCGCCTCATTTCGTCCTGGCGTCACCCGCGAGAGAACGAAATCTCGGAAGACAGTGTCATCGAATTGGTGCATGGTGTGGAGTTCCAGGAAGCTGAGGCCGGGGACCAGACATGTGAGATCGGGCGTCCAAGTGAGGCGCTCTAGAAGAGAGCTGGTGATCAACACCCGTTCGGCAGCATTGCCGTCGACCGCCTGGTGGTCTGCAATGCCCAACTCCTCTAGCGAATGCAGATCGGACAATGTTTCGAAGAGTTCCGTTGGGGTGATGAACATGTATTGGAGTTCGAGGCAAGTGAGGTGGTGGCGAAAGGAGGACCGGTCGGACAAAGCCGAAAATTCGGGATGTGGCCAACGTAACGGGACGCCTTGGTAACTGTAATATACAAAACGGAGGTGGGCGAGATGGGGGAGTGTGAGGTGTGTTGTTAATTTGGGGAGCACCTGTCCCGCTATATTCTCGTTGTACAAGCCGGCGACGCATAGCAGCAGGGAGGTGGTATTAGATTGCACTGGGGAATCGATGGTATCCGGATGGTGAGTGTCATCATCGGAATCATCCTCGAGAAAAAGTCGGATGTGGCAGTCGGACCCAGGCGGGAGGCGACTCATTACCGGAAGGAACTCGTCCATGTCCTGCAGCTGCAAATCGAGATAGACTAGCGAGCGCAACTGTTGCAAAGGTAGTTTGGAGAGGCCTTCAGGCGACCCACGGAACCAGAGTTCTGTCAGTCGAGGTGCTACCTCGAAAAACGATATTACTTCCGTTATCGCAATAGAGTCGGGACCACGAATATCGATTTTGAGTGTCTCCAGCAGCGGAAGGTTTTTTTTTACAGCGGATATGGACTTCAGCTGGTCAGGGTAAGCTGAGAGAGAGACGTCTCTCCATCGTCGGGAGTGCTGAGCGAGCAGAGCCAGGGTAATTCCATGATGAGCATCCGTAGATGGACACTGAGCGGCGAGATCCAAAGGAACGTTCGCTCCACGCTCTAGCACGGCTTTCAACACATCCCCCATGCGATCACATTCCACGTTAGACCAGTAATAAAAGTCCAGGTCTATGATAGACCACAGGGAGGGGGTCCCTATGATGAGACGGTGCCAGCGGAGGCACACTTGCGATATCCGCAACAGCTCTGCGTTTGCTACGCGTCTTATTTCCCTTCCCTCGTCCCACACAGACCCCGTTCTCGAATCCGAGACACGCCATTCATCGATATCCGGCCTGAACAAGCTGAATATCTCGATCATGATTTCGGACGGTAGGCGGCGGATTGGGGCAAGGATAGAGTGACATATGCGCACGTAGTCCTCAACCGCAGCGCGATCGGCCTCCATTTTTCCGACAGCAGCGTTGAGGCGACGAAGCTCGACATCGTAGTTCCCAAGCTCGGCCGATGAAGATGCAATGACGTTCTGGCAGTGAGAAGCCTGCCACGACCCAACGTCGGAGTAATGGGCGGAACGGAGAAGTTCGAGCAAATCGGTCTTGTGCTTTAACTGGGGCATAAGAGTGGGCTGGAAGACGTATTTATCCTCGCACGAATTGCCCTGCGCCGCGATAGAAGACGATGATGCCATTGCGGAGCGGAGAGGAACAAGTCACAAGGGTCACAGTCACTCGCCAAACTCGCACCCTCCATCCAGATTGAAACTGAACCTCTGTACGCTGAAGACCGAAATGGGATTCCCAATCTAATTTCTTCCGCTTCGAATTGCGATTCTCAACTTCAACGCGCACTGGCATCATGACCGACTGGGCGATATACGTCGCCGGTCGGATACTACTCACCGTGCTATGAAATTTGGTACGCTTCTGGGACCGCGCGCGACGGGTGCGGGAGTTAATTGTGGACAACGGCGCGTTTTACTATTCTCCCCGTCTTGGCTTCTTCAAGTCCTGTGACGACATGCATCACCGACGCCGATTTGGCACCCGGCTTCAGCCGAGCGTGAATTAAAATAAATAAAAAAGGCTAAACCGATGGCAAGCACGCTAGAATGAGGAGAGATACTGAAGTTTTAGGTCTACTCTTCTCACAACTTTCCGCGATGAACTCCGCAGGTAGCGGTTATATCTCAGTCTGATATGCCAATTCTTCCCAACTCCAGGATAAATTCTCTCAAACGCCGTATGACTCAGCTGACTGGTCCGAGTCCGACCCGCATGCCTCCGACCGTTTCCGCCCGTCCGTGTCGGGCACGCAGACTATAAAAGCCACGCAAGCCTCTTCTGGTTCTACATCTCTCCTCTCATCGATAATTCTACGTCAACTACCAACTTAGCACTTACCAGCTTACCCAATAAGGTACTTGAAATCGCTCAAATAAAATCTCTCTACTAAACGTTTTCAAGCAGTCTTGACATTTCGCCATGGCATCGACTTCACCGAGGATTGTGATAGTTGGAGCTGGTTTCGCTGGGCTATGGGCGGCCTTCAGTGCAGCACGACGGCTGGACATGGCAGGAAAACCCGACGGCTTTGTTGAAATCATTCTCATTGCTCCCGAACCCGTTCTCTACCTCCGCCCCCGACTCTACGAGAACAATATCTCCCAAGCTTTAGCTTCGTTGCCACTGACGGAGCTATTCAATGCTGTCGGTATCCGATACGTTCAGGGTTCCGTCCAGCGGATCGACGTTGAGAAGAAGACCATTACATACGCATCTGGGGCCGGGCTCGAGTCCATCCTCGCCTTTGATCGTCTCATTCTTGCGAGTGGCAGCAAACTCTTTCGCCCAAAAGGTGTCAAGGGCCTCGCAGAATATAGCTGGGATATCGACCAGATGGACGGTGCACTTAAACTCGATGCCCATTTAAAGTCACTCGCTGCACTCCCCGATTCGCCCGCGCGTAACACTGTCGTCGTCTGTGGAGGCGGGTTCACCGGCGTGGAGGTGGCGGCTGAGATGCCTCAACGCCTCCGTGCGATCCTCGGCGTCGACATCAATGTCGTCATCCTAGAGCAATCCGACAACATAGGGTCCGGGATGGCGCCCGCTCCGCGCCCCATCATCAAAGAGGCGTTGAACTCTCTCGGCGTGGATATCAGGACCGGCCAGACGGTTGTCTCTGTGGACGCAGACGGTGTCACCACGGCTTCCGGGCTACGTATCGCCTCCAAGACCGTGATCTGGACGGCTGGCATGCGTGCCGAGGGACTCACGGCGCAGATTCCCGCGGAGCGAGACCATATAGGCCGTCTGCACGTCACGCCTGATCTCAACGTTGTGGGCGTCGAACACGTTTACGCCACGGGCGATACGGCGCACGTTGCGGTGGACGAAGAGGGGCATCTGGCGCTGATGTGCTGCCAGCATGCACTGTACATGGGGAAGGCTGCGGGGCACAATGCCATGGGAGATTTGTTGGGCCTTCCGCCGGCACCGTACCGCAAGCCACAGTACGCGATGTCTTTGGCGTTGGGGCCATGGGGCGCATTAGAAACCAAGGGCTGGGACTATGAGGTGACATTGGTGAAGGAAAAGGGACAGGAGGCCAAGATGTATGTTAATACACAGGTGATATATCCGCCGGCGCCGACCCGTGCGGCTGTTTTTGCCGCAGCAGACCCAGGCGTACAGTATAAACTTTATTAGATTTAATATCCTTTCATATAAAATTATTTTCTTTTCTGTGTCACGTGCACATATGTTGAATTATGCTCGTCCTTCTGCTCAGATAGCATGAAGAGACCCTCGGCTCAACTACACTCAGATGCGGGACATTCCTGGCATATTGTGTAAAATAAGATGATAATCGTGAACTTCTCACGCCGCCACAGTCTCGTGTTCAAGTAACGACTAGTACATCTCTTGAAGATTCTCTTTGTCTTCTTAGTATCCAACAATCAAGCTTCGCATCATTCATTCTCCCACGCTTCCAATACCGCAGCGTCTCCCTCGGAAGAAACTGGAATTCCCTCGTAAACGCTCTCGACGAGCTGCGGGGGCCGATAAAAAGTCACCAGGTGCAGGGGCATCTAAATCGTAATTTCCCCTTCCCTTAATTGATTCCTTTGGTACCGAAATTCCTGCGTAGGGCTCTGAATGAGCGGCGGCTGACTCCGCTGCTCGGGGCATCGGTTAGGCAACCGGCGGGGGGGAAGCGGATGGTTGTCGCGGAGAAGGGACTCATAGCAGGGGTCATGGGCTGAGAGCTCAGCGCCGTCGCTTCGAGGGAGATGGGTGGAGTTGAGCTAGTGCTTCTGACCGGTGGACAATATCCGAGATTGGCGGGGATATTTCGAACAATTCGGTGGCATTGAAGTGGAGAATGTGAGATTTGGTATTCCGACCGAGTAAGATATCGACTCTCTGCCGGACAGCGTCGGCACCTGAGTCGAAATATGAGTAAGGTAAACAATGTGAAAGCATGCCACTCGTACTGATACCAGACGTCACGATTTCAGATTCCTCTTGACGCGAAAGGCAGAGGAATTTGAGTTTCCGGTAATCGAGATCCAAAAAGGCGGCAGGCCTCCGTCAACTTCGTCCTCGAACACAGCGCCAATAACGCCACTGAAGATGCCTATCTCAGCGACAAACTTAGCCTCAGACAACGTCAATGCCGAGAACCGATGACGCTCGGAGAAGAAGATGCCACGGGGGGGATTTGCGTGAGTTGTAGCACAGTAAGCATGGTATGGAGCAGTTCGTTCGCAAAGAGTGCCCGAAAACTATGACCAAGACCATGAGGTATGATCGCAAATCCAAGAAATTTGAGTAGGTCCTGCCCGCCGCTGGAAGAAAATGCGCCGTTGATGCTATGATGTACAATTATATTCACGAAGTCGCGATCCCCTGTTGCGACATCGCTGAATGTCGCAATATACCACTCGGGGAGTATTTTCAGGGGAGGGAATGAACTTTGAAGGTATTCTGATATGGCTGGCAGTGTCGAGGAATGGTGGTCCCAGCCAACGGAGCGATGAAATGATGTATGTATGTGCTCGAGAGACATGAACTTCTCAATCAGAATCTGCTTAAGCTTTACTTTAATAGCAAGGGATCCATCCGGTATGTTTTCCCTGAGAAAAGCTGTTCGCGAGATTGGTGGGCCGGCGCTCTCGTTCAACAGTGTCGGAGCTTTTCGAGTCAGAATCACTGAGATCCGCCGTAGGATCAAAGTCAGAGTCATCAGATTCGGGTTCTGAGTAGTCGGGGTCTCCATAAAGCCCGGAGCTGTTCAGGGACGTTGAGGAATGATCTAGGCTTGTGGTATTTATTCAAACTCCGATCGGGCCCATCCTCAATGTCTGAGTTACCGAGACAGGAAGTCCACTGGAAATCACTGGTGTACGCTGTAGCCAATGAATATATTTCACCTTGTTCAATTCGCAGTATAATCCGATGGAATCCATTGGAACTCGAAGGTTATCCTTAGTTATCCTTAACAACAATCAAGTTAGGTATCGTTCATTCGCCCATGCTTCCAATGCTGCAACATCTTCCTCCGACGAAACTGCGACTTCCGTGTGAACACGCTCGACGAGCGGGGGGGGCCGATAGAACGTCACCCGGTGCAAGGGTCTCTGAATCGTAATCTCCCCTTCCCTTATTTGACTCCTACGAAGATAAAATTCCTCCGCAGGGCTCCGAATGGGCGGCGGTGGACGGCGCCGCTCGGGGCATCGGTTCGGTAACCGGCGGGGGGGACGCGGTGGGTTGTCGCGGAGGAGGGACTCGTAGCACGGGTTATGGGCTGAGAGCTCAGCAGCGTCGCTTCGAGGGAGATGGGTAGAGTTGAGCAGTGCTGCTGACCGATCAATAATATCCGAGATTGGTGGGGATATTTCGAATAAATCGGTGGCACTGAAAGGGAGTATATGGGATGTGGTATTCCGACCGAGCAAGATGTCGATTCTCTGCCTGATGGCGTCGGCACCTGCATCGACACATGAGTAAGGTAAATAATATGGGAGCATGCCACTCGTACTAATGCCATACGTCGTGATTCCTGATTCCTCTTGACGCGAAAGGCAAAGGAATTTGAGTTTCCGATAGTCAAGATCGAAAAAGGGCGGCAGGACTCCATCAACTTCGTCCTCGAACACGGCGCCGATAACGCCACCGAAGATGCCTATCTCGGCGGCAAATCCAGGCTCAGACAACGTCAACGCCGAGAACCGATGACGCTCGGAGAAGAAGATGCCACGGGGGGGATTTGCGTGAGTTGTAGCACAGTACGCATGGTATGGGAGCAGTTCGCTCGCAAAGAGTGCCCGAAAACCATGACCAAGACCATGAAGTATGATCGCCAGCCCAAGGAATTTGAGTAAGTCCTGCCCGCCGGTGGAAAAAAATGCGCTGTTGATGTTATGGTGCACAGCGATCTTTTGAATGTCGCGGTCCCCCGTCGCGACGTCGCTGAATGTCGCAATATACCGCTCAGGAAGTATTTTCAGGGAAGGGAATGTACTTTTGAAGGTATTCGGATATGGTTGGCGGTGTCGAGGAGTGGTGGTCCCAGCCAACGGAGCGATGAAATTTTGTATGTATGTGCTCGAGAGACATGAACTTCCCGTCGACCTCTGAGCAGAACTTGAAGTCCACCACCTGCCCGCTGAAGCTGTCGACGACAACAGGCGCGCGCAGGAGTTCACCTAACATGCGCTCGTCCTTTAGTAGAGCATCCCTAGTCAATTGGGCAAGGTTTATTAGCAGTGGCGCGGGAGACATGGGGACTTGAGTAGAGA
Organism: Mycena rebaudengoi; assembly: GCA_029282285.1. Taxonomy (NCBI): domain Eukaryota; kingdom Fungi; phylum Basidiomycota; class Agaricomycetes; order Agaricales; family Mycenaceae; genus Mycena; species Mycena rebaudengoi. Next base: position 1,369,365 of record JARJCX010000015.1, on the reverse strand, counting down.
ACAGTGAGATGTACACAGTGACGTGAGGGCTTCGGAGTCTTCGGTCCGTCGAGCCGGACTTCACAAGGACGATCCGTGACGATTCCCTCAATTATACCTGCTCCCACAAGCCTGCCCCTCGAGAGGCATACATACAGGTTTCATTTTCTTCCTTCTCCACAAAACGATTTACCGTCTACTAGTAGATCTGGGGCCTGAGTACAAGTCCCGCCAAACTAAGTACCGCCCACACTTGTAATGGCAAATCGGAAGCTTTAGGTTCTAGTAGTGTGACAACAGCATAGACTCGTTACCAGTCTGTAACCAAAATCCAAAAAATGTGGCAAGCACTTTTGGTGGTTACAGACTGGTTACATCCCGGATTGTGCGCGGAGTTTGAATTTTTAGCGAGGGCCCCGATCTGCACTGCAGTTTCGATATGAATGAATTTGAAACACCTAGGAACAATCTAATTACAAGAATGAGTAGATCTGCATCCTAAAATTATCTTTTATCCGGCTTGGGAGAGTGGAACGACGCATCAACTTTCGGCCAGAATTGATGGGTATTGATGGCTCGCTTCTCGGCCCGGGGCCGATCGCGGCACCTGCCAAGCTTTCAAACTCCGGGGACATCGCTTGCCGCATTTTTTCGGATTTCAGTACAACAACCAAACATTGAAACAGCAACCTTCAAGTTGATCCCGTAAGCAATTAATGATGCTCCGGCAATTATTCATGCCTCTTGTGCGTCTCAGGAGGGGCGCCTAGTAAGTACGGTTATTTGATGAGTTCATCCAGAACTATCTCGCATGAACGGAAGCAACGGGTATTCTGCCTTGTTATCCTGCTTCTAAACAAGAATGTAGCCAGCCGAGATCATCTCAGCTGGCGAGGACAACCGTACTTACCGGCAACAATAGCGAATTCCGAACCAGGTACAGCCGGTTGCTACAATCGCCTCCGGCGCCTGAACGCAGTGACTTTCTGAATGTCCATAAATTCGCCTTGGGCCCGAAAATGTCAAGAATATGTATGTGAGTCGGCTTGAGTCGGACCGCCCGGCGCCGTTAGACTGTAAAGCTTGTGTAAAACAATTAATATTGCCGAAAAATATGTGGCGCCGTACTCAGCATTGATAACTCCGAACACTCCTTTTGTCAACACTGGCAGCTCTACTACAATTATTCGGTCCTGCGCCTGCGAGTCATCTCGAAGTCATGCAGAGCCATCAACAAAACTTTCAGTCCTGGCCGAGTCTCTTATCCTGAAACAAGAGATGCAACAACTTCTAGCTGAGATCTACAATTCGCGAGGTACGAGTTATTGTAGTCTGGACCGGCCGTGTAATCCTACCTACCTACCTCCCTCCCTGTCTTCGAGAGACTAGCCGAGATTTGAATCTGGTGAGATCCCATTCCGGGCACCTAACGAACCACGTTGCAGTCGAAGTCCTCTATATCCCAATTTGCAAGTAAGTATGTTTTTCGGCGGAGGAGTTGAGTCTGGTGACGTCTCTGGAGGTGCATGTATGTTTCTCAGAGGGGTCACCCCGGTAATCATATTCTCCTTCTCCTGTAATTTGAATGCCCTGTTTCTACTGGACTACAGTGGTATCGCATCTGCCGGGGCTTGTAGCAGCGCGGCTACTTACACTGGCAATAATCTACTTTTCAGGTCGTTCAGGATGCAGATTGATGTCTGAGCTATGAGCTTCAAATTTCGACACATCTCATAGGCCACCATGTTCCGCATGCAACATTCTTTTGTCTACCTTGAATAAACACGCCGACATATTCTTCCTTGATTCTGCAGCCTGCTCGTGCGGCCTTGTTGTATCTTCATTCTTAAGTATCCTGAAACCAACAATGCAACAGAAACTGTCTCGCTAGTTGTGGATCTCGGCTAGGCTTAGACTGCCAAGCTGTATCTTCGCGAGACTAGCCGAGATCTGAATCTGCCATGAACTTTCAACGCATCTCGTAGGTCGCTTCTTTTGTCTACCTTGAAATAAACACGCTGATATATTCCTCTTTGATTCTGCTCGTGTTGCCTAACACGTTCACGACTATTCCGTTTAAGAAAACGGCTGTGCATGGCCTGTTACTGGGGCTCGTTTGTTATATTCCGGCATTTTCCGGCGTTCCATTTTTTCTGACTCAAGAGCGAACAATGGGTACCTTTTGGGGATGTTGAGTCAAGGCAGCTTGTTTTAGGAGTCAGTTCCTCAACGCCACATATGCTAGTATAAAGAGCTAGACGGTACTTCAGGAAATGGCATTCTTCCACCTACTCGTTTACGATCGTCTCTCTAAATTTCTCCTCGCTACGGCCGGTACGCTTCGCGTTGCACGCCGTTTGGATTCGGACTAAAAAAAAATTATACCACAGTTACTCAAATCATCCACGATGGCGTTCAACCCGACTGGAAATTTTCCCGGCGCTCATAATCCCCGGCCAGGTCACTGGCATGTAGGACCCCACAACGCGGGCTATCCTACGCAAGGCGGGTCAATAAATACAGGTCCCTACACTGCCGGTTATGCTGTGCAGGGCCAAGGGTTTCAGGTTCCTAGCATGCAGGGCGGTCAGGCAATACCAAATGTTCACAACACTGGCCATCATGCGCACTGGCAGGGTCATGGCCATCTCGGACTCCCTGGCATGCGCGGTGGTCAGCTGCCAGTTTCAAACAATGTCGGTTATTCTGCGCATCATAACATGCAAGGTGGAAACAGCGCATTCTCTTCCGACCCACGTTTCGCTCCTTTACAATAAACGCCACACAGATCTGGCGTCGTGCCAGACATTTCCTGTCCAGACCGCAGATGCCATTCCTGCCCCTCTTACATCCTCCCGAACTCAGCAGCCTATTCCAAGCCCTGACTTCAGCCGTTCAAAGCTGCTTTTGTTCGATGAGAACACTTGCAGCTGGGCGAATCATAGAGTCGAATGCCCCGCCCTCTGCTTACTTCTACAAGGACTCTTCAGCACTCTCACAGAGGACAGTGTAGCTGGCCAGGCCCTGCGCTTCCACTATCTTTGCATATACATCAGAAGAGCTCCCAATCATACAGCCGACGTCGACGATCTGAATCCAAGAAACAGTGATTTGCATCGCAGGGCCGATGGAATGATGCGCACCTTCCTCGCGCAGGCCATTCCTGTTTATCTTCAAACCACGAGTCCCGACGGCGGGAACTATACGGAGTTTGGAGAACATAAACGGAGTTCTCTATTTTCCGGTATCTTCCTTAACCAATCTATGGTCCTGGCCTTGGAAAGGGCGCATACCAGTGGCCGCGAAAATGCGGCCGCCCTTCGCGACATGCTTACTCTCATCATTGTCTCCACGGTCTATCATGAGCTTGCTCATGCTTATTGGTCCTTTTCCTGGATCCATGCCCCTCATGGGCCAGGTATCCACCCCGGCATCCGCCCTATCAATAATACCCCACCAACTCTCAATTTCCTCGAAGATGTGGGTCCCCTTGAAACGTCCGATGTACCTGGGCATTCCGGCTTTTTCGTTGAGAAGAGCATATTCAACGGACTCATCTTCCCATTCTTTGCCGAAGGAAAAGAATCAAATTTCAACTATGTCATCGGACTATTGTTTGAAAGATCAAACACTGTTCGCCGAAATTGGGCCAAGCTTCCAGCAGGATCACTTAGTTGGTTTCATTTGTTTGTCCACCACCTTCCTAACTTACCTAATAACAGCAGCAGATGCGATCTCGACGCTTGCAAGGGTGTTCAGGAGAGATGGCCACTTTGGATTCAGAAACAAGCGGTCCCAGTTGGACTCGAGTCCTCCCGTTTATCCCGTTATCAGAAAATCTGATTTCGTTGAGGTTGATCGGAATGAGTACGCGGATTTTGACACTGAAAGCGACGATGAGGGCTCCAGCTTCGGCACTCACCGATCCTCGTATCCTTATCGCCACTCGGGCAGCTCCTCGAAATCTCAACGGAGTACGCGACAAGAACTCGCCCGGACTAATTACCTGAGGAAGAGATGCCGAAAATGTGCGGCTCCTTCAGTTACCCACTAGACCTGCCCGGTGTCGGACAGTATGTAGACATATCAGCATGTTGCAATACATGGTTTTGGGTACAGGCAGGATTACGATTATTCGCAGCCGACTTGCGGGTGATGGATATTAAGTGCAATCTGAGTGAGCGCCTGAAGGCCCTGAACCTGAAAGGTTGGTATACGTCGAGACCGTACTGTCCGTAACCCTTAGAGAATCGCATATATTCGACTATATACTCATTATTCGATTAGCGATCGCAGTCAACAAGTCACGTGGGCACATGTTGAACTTAAAGCTTGTATCATATGTATGCGCGATGACTGAGGTGAGCGACTCTTGCATTTTTATTTGATTCCTTTATTAACTCATATCTAGTTACTTGCTTTATAGGTGAATACTAAAGACTTATGTTCCACTTGTTGCGCGAAGACTGCACTTCTAACCCTAGTCTCCACATCTATCTGCACTATACAATTGCAACAATTATGGACGCCTTGTACATACGATGCTTTTTATCCAAAATCTAAAGCTCTAAACTTGAGCGTCCACTGGAACACGTCACGGTGTACACTTTGCTTACAGCGCCCATGCGGCATGCGCCCGCGCCACAGACTAGTAGGGATGCTCTATTAGTCCCACATAATGCCACCGAACTGTTCAAAAAAATATCCCGGATATTATCGACCCATCGGCGGCACTGCTCAGCTCGAACCATTCCCCCTCCGCAGCGACGCCGGAGAGCTCGCAGTTAATGCCCCGTGCTACGAATATCACCTGCGTGACCAGCCGCCGGCCGCCTCCCCCGTGGTATCCCGGACCTCTAATGAACCTTTATGATTGGAAGGCTAAACAGCCGCATCATGAAATTGAGCTCCAGACAGGGTTATTCGATACACGGCGCCGACTCAATTTCCATCGGCCGCTGTGGTGGCGGCGGCGGACGCCGCTGGCGGGTGGCGGTGCTGGTGTGTGTGGCGTAGCACTCCTGACTTTCCGCCATAACATGGCAACCCAAAACTTGCCCAAAACCGGTAATTTGATGGCGGCAAGACGGCAGCATGTGAGCAGTCTACATAAACAATGAGTTCCGTAACAGGATTCATTCAAAAAGGGATCTTACGGTTTTCTGACGGGATCGTCGTCGATGATTTTCTGCACAAGGCGGACAAGATCACGAAGGCCCTCGAACTCAAATTCTCGAGTGAGTTGCGCAACTATCACACTGCCAAATGCAAGATTTCAGGAACCCTGTAAATGTAACCTAATTTTGTAATTTCAGAAACAACATAAAGTATAGCCAAAAATGTACCTTAAATAATTTTTTTCAGGATGCCTGAAATTGAAGCAGAATACATGACATTACTGCTCTTTGCGGAACTTAGGGCGGGAGCGTTTTTTTTTCTAAAAACAGCTGTTTTCGCCATAACGACGATTGCACGTCTAGTTTTCATCTGTTTGCCTTGAAACCAAGATAGAACGATTCGCAACGTAAATCCACAGGCGCCTGCATCCTGAAATAAATATTTCTATCTGCACGCACTACCAATAGCATATTTGGTCATGTATTTAGCGTAACATTTCTAGCAGCCAAGCTAATGTAGTTGGATGTCTCGATTCTGTGGTCAATTCAAGCTAATAGTATTCCTCAGGTGCCCTCATAGCCCAAATCACTTTGCGACACATCCAAGAGATTTTGCGAGTGTTACACTGTTACACCACGTGCTCGGGAGGTGTTGAGATTCGCGGATTTAGCGCAGACATTCGAGAGCCCAATTAAAACGTGCTTTCGGCGTGTAGCGGCACTCGCGTCCATCCACCTGGCCTCCAGATCGTATTCGGAGAAGTAGTGGATGGATAGCTGCGTAAGGCCCCTTTGAAGACCACAGGTACCTTGCAAAAGGATTGGGTAAGAATCGAGGGCTTCCTCTTTGCCCTGTGGGGATGTGAGTATGTCACTGAGCTCAGATTCGTAGCAGAAGCGGGCGTGCATGAGTTTGCCGCAGCCATTCATGGTTCTGCCGCATGTAATTGCGGCAGAGTGCCGCAGCCACTCATGTTGTATTTATTTGGTTGCTGCAGGCTGCCACAGCCCAGTTGCCGTATCAACCCCCAAGGCATTGAACAGTGCAGGGGACATATACATGGCTGGGTGTTTAAAGACCAATATGGGCAATAATTTGAAGCCCTCACGTCGTTGTGGCCGTCGATGCAGGCAGTTTGATTTTTGATTTCTGCGGCAGTTACAGTGCAACATACAGTAATTGCCGCAGTCACTGGCTGCGGCACATGCTGCCCTGTTAACGGCAGAATATTCGAACAGCGTTATACCTGGAGCATATGAGTTGAGGAATTTGGAGACATGCGAACTAATACTGGACAGAGAAATTATTAAAGGTGAGCGGCGAGTCGTACCCATCCTCGTCACTTAGTTACTTCGCTTAGCATTGCGGAAGTTCGTCACTTTGATGGGATTCTGTGAAAGTTCGTAATTTCAATGAATAACTGAGAAAGTTCGTCACTTCGATTAATGCAGCCTTCAGCGTGTTTTTTCTTCATTTGCGTGAAGAGGACCAACCATTCGATGCCCCTCCCCTCCCTCGCTGCGCTTGGGGGGTCCCCCGAGCCGGGGCATCTCAGGTTGGCACGCTAAAGCCTCGTTCCCTGCAGAAATTTATATCCCTCAACCCTAACACCCTATCCCTAACCTCTAACCCAAAACCCCGAACCCCGAACCTCTAACCCAAACCCTAACCGGTGAATACCTGCAATTAGGGCGCGCTGCGCTTGCCCTAACTGCTCGAAATAGGTTACATGTGGATACAGAATTGATAGCATCAAAATGAGAAAGTTCGTAACTATTCAACTGAAGTCACGAACTTTCACAGAATCCCATCAAACTCACGAGCTTTCGCAGCGCTAAGCGAAGTAGCTAAGTGACGAAGATGGCGCAGACTCGTGAGCGGCGTCTCTTCCCTCTTCTCGGCAATTTTGTCTCGGAAGGTAAGCGTCGACGAGCATACCTGTAACCTTGGGCGCAGATTGGGATGCGTTACGGGTGTTGACTGAATTCACAAGTCCCCGTTAGTATGCGTTATTTGAAGAAATACTAGAGGTCATCGTGAGCTGTAATCATCACAATTGAATATTAATTGGAAACATTTGAAATTTGCACGCTCATATGCAACATATAGGATTCTGTCAGTTTAGACGAGGGGTCGCCAGCAGCGTCTGTAACCTTGCTTGGGGGTAGGCAAAAGTTATGGGATCATAGAATGGTACAGGAACTCGTATGTGTACTTAATCACGTTGTAAATTAGTTCCCATAAATGGCAAGAGCGCTACATAGACGGTCGCTCAGCGAAGAGTTTGGCCAGATAGTACTTGGGGTTATTCGGTTTTGGCAGAAAGTGATATCGACGGGTGAAGGCACATCAGATTTTTAACAATTTACTTGTTGGGTCTTGTACAAGCTTGTAAGGGTAAAACAAGACAACAAGCTGACAAGCCGACAGGCTCGAAACCCGACAAGTGAATTTTTTTTTCTTTTTTTTGGAAGTGCGCATTGTCTTCCAGCACTCATTTCCGAGGTCTTTTTTTTTGGGAACAAGAGAAACAAGTGCACAAGAGCACAAGTTTTTTGTCATTTTGCTGATGCAGTGTAGTATTTGGTTATGTTATGTTTTGTCAAAGTTGATAGCGATTAGATAATTTCAGCGGAGGGAGACCTAGACAAGCAAGGTGATTTGCAACGCGGCCTCACCGACTTTCAGCGCAAGGTCGCTGAATCTGAAGTAACAGAGTACCCTTGAACCAAAGTTGAAGATAGAAAACAAAATGCGGAGCACCTATATAAGATAATCCCTGCGTGTATTAGTACAGTATTACATATATCTTTGGGTATCAGAGCCTTGAGCGACTAACGTTCTGACCCGATTGGACCTCGATACGAGTTACGCATCTGGCTAGACTACATTACTACAGGTCTTGACAAAAACATCCGTCGGGTCGCCAGCGCGAGGCCCAACACCTCGTCCTGGAGAAGTTGCATACCCGCTAAAAGCTCGGCATTCTGTGCTCGAAGCTGCAATGTGTAGCTTGCCTCGATCTATGAAAAAAAAAACTCAGCCACTGGTCAAGTGCACGAGTCGCAACATAACATACAGAAGCCCGGTATCCGCTCATGATGTCTATTTCTTCCTGCATGCGCTGCCGACGAGCGTGGAACGCGTCGATGACCACATGTGAAACATCGGTTGGCAGAGCGGTTGCTTTTTTTCGGCTGACCGTGCCGTCAAATTCGTGTTTTAGCGCCAAAAACAGCATTGGGGGGTATCCTTCCCGCGTGTGGTTGCATTCAGCCGAGAGGAGTGCGAGTGTGAGCAGATCGACGATGTTAGGTTCAAGGTGCCCCGAAACGCTGAGACGCCGCGTCAACGTCATTGTGTGAAGCACGTCGTACCGCCAGGTGCCGACAAATTCCATCAACGTCTCGCCGACGAAGGCAACGGAGAGAGTAGACCCTTCCCCGGGAGTGTCGTAGGTGGGTTCCCTACCGACCACCTGAATGGTGGCGGGGCCATCGAAACCTTGGAGTTTCAGCCGGACTGGGAACTGGTGAAGTGTTGGGTGTTTGAGGTAGATGAGAAGGAATGGATAGGAGGCTGCGCCGCGGGTGCGGCAGTAGTCGACGGACAGGATAGACGTTTCCGTTATTTTGGGGGCATTCTTTATGGAGCAGAGGAACATCTGGAGGTACTCTTCCAGAGCCATGGACATTTCTCCGAGTGGAAAAAAGACAGATAGATCGGAGTTGTACTGCCAGCATCGGTGGCCGAACAACTGGAGGCACATTTCGAAGTTTCGGGATGTGGGAGGGGAGAGTGATAGATGAACAGGAGTGTTTATATTTTCCGCAAGACCCTCTCCGCAGTTGGAAATACCAGCGCCTCAATCACGGCGGGGCCCCTGTCGGACTTTGAATGGCCCATCGATTCCGTCTTTCCGCCAGTGTTTCCCCTCCTCCTCAGCCGAGTTTTGGCGCTCTCTCTTGGGTGGCTCGCCGTACATGACGATGCCGCCTTGCTAAGTAGAGTTCACCAAGTTGTTTCAATTCATAATTATTTTTCTTGCTTTCACACCTGTACAATACTGTACTATTTCGACCAAAGGTTCTCATTTGTCACCACCTTCAACTGTAGAGCAATGTGTTTTAAAAAACTGGTATCAAGTGCAGTGGTAGCACAGTACATGAATAAATAAACCAACTACATACTGGACAAAATGTTATGACCCGAACATTGCATATTGCGCACACAGAGAACAGGTGGGTATCTATTTGTCCAAAAAATATCTGGAGCTAAGGAAAGCCAGAGAGAAGAATGACAAGAATGAAACACAAACCCTGATTATCTGAAACCCGGATTGCAACTCAAGCGAAGACTCCCTGCTTCTCCTCATCTTCGTAATCACTTCCTTGAGCCAAATTGTCCTCTTCCTCATCCTCCCCAATGTATTCAGCTCTGGTGCACTCCCAGGGACATGCAATTCTGAAAGTCGCTGAAGTTGTAGTTCATACTCTTCCAAAAGGCAGAGCCAACCTCTACTAGCTTGGCATCAATCTTGATGATATCCTTCATCTGGGATGATCTTTCAAACAGAGGCCTTGCTGCCTTCCACAGCTCAACTGCATTCATGACCTCTCCACGAATATTCAATATATCGGCAATTCGAACCATGCAATCTGCCCTCCAGCGATGGACATCCATGAGGGTGAATCCATCAAGAGCAACATTGAATAAGCTGATAGCAGTTTCATTATCGCCTTCAGCAGCAAAAAGCTGGCCAAGGCATCGGAATGCTTGCATTGTCTGGCCTTTGTCTTTGTACTTCAAAGCCAGACTCATGAATACTCCTACCCATTGGAGTGTGGTCATGATGTTATTCATCTCTGTGGAAAGATCTGCAAGTTTTGTAAGACCTTGGAGCGCTAGCTCTGCAGAGGAGAGCTCCTGAGATGAAATGACAAATTTTTGGAACATTGAATTTGCCATCACATGGTCGCCATCTTGCAAGCAGAGCTCTGCAGCTGTGTAATCGGCTATAAGACACCCGGTTTTGCGGGGAAGCCCATATACTATTGCCTTCAAATGAGCCCGACAATTGTCTACATTTTGGCAAATACTTTTTGATTCAGCACCAGTCGCAAGATCAACGAAGGCAATGTTCAAGTTTGCTAGGATAGCATTATATGAAGTTGGCTGGCAGCTGGATGCAATGGCGACTTGAAGTTTCCGAGATTCCAGATACTCGGATTTCAGGAGGTAGATTTCAGCCTGATTATTGAGGATTTGAAGCCCTAATTGACTCTCTTGTTGACCACAAGCAGCCAGCATGTCCCTTGATTTTTGCAGAAGAAATTGAACATGTTGATAGTTTGCCAATATTGCATGACATCTGGCTTGAGAGGAAAAAGACACTGCTTGGCCATAGATGTTGCCCATGTGCGCAGCATACTGGTATGCCTCCTTGGCATGTGTGAGTGCACTCAAGGGCTGTCCAGTAATACTCAGGAGGCTGGATATGTTGCTCAAAGCCTGGGTGACAACAACGGTGGGATATCCAATACTGTCTGCCAGAGAATGGGCTTTTTGGTTATACTTGAGGGCTTCTTCAAAATCTGACTTTGCGAGTTGGAAATACATTCCCAGAGCAAGGTACCATCTGGCTGGTCGGGAATTAGTTGAATTAACACAGGGACACTGCTTGTGCATTACCTTGTTCAAGTGGATCTTTTGATTTGAAATGCTGCATGCCTAGGGTGATGGTGCTATTGGAATCTAGGTCAGACAAATAGTCATGACTTTGCAGGAGCTGAATAAGATATTCCCCAAAAATTGGATTGCTCTTCCAATGCAGCATTTTCCTAGAGAGCTGGAGCAACAGGGGTGAATATGTCCTGTGAATCCGACCATGGAATTGAGCAAGAAAGAGGATGCTCCTAAAAATCTGGACAATATCAGACCCTTCTGGATCAAGCCCATCAAGGAGAACAGTGTCGAAGTTGCCCAAATTCCGTGAAATTTGGGGAATATATCTACTACATTGAGATTCTTGAATTCATTGTAAAGCTCAAGAATTCGATGGAAGTGTTGCCGTAGCTTTAGCTTCAAGGAATTTGCTGGAGGATGAACATGGAGGATATGTTCTCGAATTGGAACCAGCACCTTCAGGTGCAGATCCTGGTCAACAAAAGCCAGGGATGTCTGGATAAGAGTGGTCTTGCAGGAAAGGATGTTAATGATGGGAAGGTTGGCTTGGTCTGTGAGCCCATCAGGGAGCATAGAAAGAATGCTGAGCAATTCCTGGGCACCTGGAGTCATTCGGGAGCTGGTGTATGACAGCATGATGGATATGTCCAGGCTCGATCTCTGGTCATACCCCTCCGAAAGCATTCGAGTACTTTCCAATTTCCAACGAGAAAGTGCCTGAGCACAACCTTCAGAACCAGCAACGCTTGCAATGAGGCTGACTGCCAGTGGAAGATTCCCTGTTAGTTCAAGGAGTGCTTTGATGCTGGCATCATCATGACTATCATCAGCAACCTCAATGAATGTCTGCCAAGCAGCCACGTCGGACAGTGGCTTGAGGGGGGCCAGGAAAGGCTTTGTCCATTTAACTTTGCTCGGTCGCTCAGCACCTCTAAGGGTGATCTACGGCAAGTTCAAGGTATTATTGTATAGACTCACAAACATCACTCACCATGAGACCCAAGTGTGGGACATCAGTCAGCAGAGATAGAAATTCTTCAACCTCAGAGCGAGATGAGAGGCTTTCCCAAGGGGTCTCCAGATTGTCGAGGATAAGAAGGGAAGGAGGAGCATGGGCAAAATGATGTGCAATCTTCTTTGCCATGTTTGAGCCCTTCTCCAACCCAATATGGTCAGCAATTGTCACTGCCAGCTCAGTGCAAGTTGGGCTTGAGTGGCATGGAACAAAGTATTGATGTGAATATTTGGCTTCCACTTGTGGATTATGGAGGGCTGCTGTCGCAAGGCTTGTCTTTCCCATGCCCCCTGCACCAAGGATAGCAATGTGGGCAGAATCCTGTATGAGGATATTCACTACATCCTGCAGCTCTGCTTCACGGCCATGGAAAATTTGCGGGGAGGCTGGAAGTAGACCAAAGGATCCTGAACTGGTCCAGAATTTAGCTACACTGATAATGTTTGCAGGTCTGGCTCACCTATTATTTCCCAATTTGCCAAAGTTCCTGTCACCTAAGAACTGTGAGCTAAAAATGTTAATCATCATAATGGCTACTCACTGAGGAACGATCAGAACTGGTGAGATCAGAGGTCAGTCTCCAAAAGGGCAACAAGTTGTTCATGTTGTTCCCTTGCATCTTTTTTCATTTGCCCCATTTGAGACAAAGTTGAACCTGTCACTTGAGCCTGCAATGAAAGCGAATGATTTTAATATGTACTAAAATAAATTTTGTCTGACAAACCTTGAACAATTCAACCATCCTGCTGAGCTCCTGCCTGCATGTTTCCAATCTTTCGGCAGCTTCTGGCTGTCTAAAAAGTCCTTTTATTTTTCCCAGAGTGCCCCTTGGTTGCCCATTCAGAACCGTGAACACTTTTGAAGTGCCCTAGCATAAAATATTAAACCAATACAATCTCATAATCAACTTGTACACACTCTGTGAATTTTGCAATGTCATACAAGAGTGTCATTGGAAGAATACCCTTGACTTCTGAAGTTGAATGAAGCTGAACAATGATACACAGAATTCCATGAATGTGCTCCATAATCTCAGCACATTCTTCCTTGTTCGAATTAGTTATCTATTTTCGTTTATTAAATATTGTACCAATTGGCAAAGGCAATGGTTTACCTCGATACACTTTGTAATTGACAAACACAAAGCGGAAGTCGAGTCAAGGAAAGGAACTTGAGCTGTTTCTGCAATGTTCTTGGCAGTGGTCGCAGCCAGGATGGTATATTGGATAAGGTTCTTGAATTTTGCTGTGGTAGGCATGGTGGGCATTGCTGACGGAGGGGGGTCCCAGTTGTCTGGGTGTATATATCTGTCGCAGTGTTTCTCCCACAGATACTACTCTATGTACATTCTCAGCATCATGGAATCACATCATACATGCAGGTACATCCATTGATCTTCAGCACCATCAATGTTCAGCACTGAAAATAAACTCTTCTGTTCAATAGCATCAGACACCGGAGCGTCTTGCCAAGCACTGTCAGGAGCCGGAACAGAAGAGGAGCTCCCACTCCTCTTCGAGGGCCTACCCGCCTTCACTGCAGCTTCCAGGGCCGTATATTATTTAGGAGCTTAATATGTTGCCTCACACTGGCATGAAGTCAACTAAGTATACCACCAGGACAAGAAAAGAAGTCTGAGAAAAAGAATGCAGGTAAGATCTACTGCTCTGAGGTGTACATGGTTTGAAAATATAGATATCCGAGATCCACTGAAGGGAACTAAAACAACCGTACACGACGGTTCCTGGGAGAAGGGAGATCGAACCACAGCCAAAAGATCTTATCTCCATTCAGTATGCCAGGTACAGAACTCTCCCCGCTTCCAAAATCACTCTACAACGGTGAAATTATCATCTTTGTGGGGCCAACCCACATCATCCAATCATTGTTCCTGTGCCTGGGACAATTAGAAGGCGCGAATCAAGTTCACTGTAACGCATATTTAAATTACAATAGAGTACCTAGATGAGTACATTAGAAACCGAGAAACATGAATATTTTAGGAAAGACAGGTAAGACCATTCCAACTGACCCCAGACTCGATATGGGGCACCGGCGCCAGAAACCACGGTTGCCGATACCGCCAGATAGGCCGAATCCCATGTGAGTCCGGGCGATAGCCACCCAGAAACAACCCGGGAACAAAATTTCTCTCGCACATAAGGTTCTCTAACGCGTGGCATCAGGCCAATCTCGTCTGTTGTTGGCCCTGAAGCTGGTCAGAAGACGGAGTCATTGAGATGAGATAGTGACAAGCTACCCGGTGTTCGAGAAATGCGGGTGGATCAGCATTCGGGAGCTGAATCCAGGGCCAGGGGGAATCCGGTGTTTCCAATAAGATGCCTCTTGTCAAATAGGGGAGCGCGCGTAAAATAAGAAAGTTGTATCGACCTGGATCACCATACAGTTTGAAACCTTCATTAGTAACCCTAAAGATCTTACACTGCCTTTTGAAGGGCCCAGAGATCGATAGGCTGGATGCTGCGGCAAAGTGAACTAATGTTTGTACATGATACTGTTTCGGAAGACGCCGGAATCTACCTGGATGTCCATGTACATCTTGGTCAATGTGTTTCAGGCTCCCTACCATCGGCACTGATATACCCAGGTAAGGGATGCGACAGCCTGGTTATATGTGGTTGGCTGTCGTTGGTTATATGTGGTGGCTCACACACTGGTATTCAGAGTCTCAATGCCGAAAGACACGCAGTGCCGGAGCGTCGCTTAAACCGTGGTGCCCCGGCTGAGATATCCATGCCTAGTTCGTGCCAGAAAAGCGGTGTGACGACCTCTTGGTACTTCCATTGCCCTCTTCGTTTCCCTCATCTCGCGCACCAGCTCCACATTCTTGTCGCTGCCCGTGTCCACAGCACCCATCCCGATCTTCCATATCTCAATAGCCCTGGTCATGTCGGATCCTCTCGTGGACCATCAAATTGTCCAAAATACGCAATATTCTCGGCACCGTCCTCTTCTGATGTCTCGGGCTTGTTCGGGCTTCCAGATCCTCCGCTCACATTCCGACCGACGCTGGAACACCTCATTATCGATATTTACTAACTGCTCTCTTGCGCGACTTACCACGGTGCCGAGACTCAATGGATAATTCTATTGAGAAACCCGGTTTTTCGGAGGAGCCCCCAATTAGGCAAGGTCCGAGGAAGAGCTGCCCTCCCTCCGGCGCGTGTTTTACGGGCGATTAATTTGTCCTTGTCACTCCAAAATATTTGAGCATGTCTGTCTGTCTGTACCGCATATTTCACGGGTGTACTGGACCGCTGAGATTCTTCATCGTCCGTTTAAAATAAAAATGAGGCCAATATTAGTCGTTGATGCGGTCAAACGGAGCTCAATGAATCGCCGGCAGGTTCATCACACTCACTCTACATGTTGGAAAAATCTGGAACCTATCCGGAAGTTTATAATACCCTCAAGTGAGTGTTTATGTCCCTTCTTGCAATATTCCCGTCATAGAAAGTGTCTTGCCATCAATTGCACAGTTTTGTAAGCTGACATGGTATTGTGATGTTCTCTGGAGTTCTTTCCCTTTATAAAAATCACAACAAGATTGAATTCAGGAATGAAACCAATTTTATGCCACGCAGCATGATTTAAACCCATATTCGCACTAAACGGTGAGCCCTTGCGTGAGCTATCACCGGCATCGGTGATGGAATACCCCATTTGAAGAGTTCCTCTGAGAAACCGGGTTTCTCAATAGAATTATCCCGACTTAAGAGCCGCATTATTTCTCGTCCACTTGTGTCTCGGATCCATTCTGGAAATCCCTCTCCCACACTGGTTGCCTGCAGTTTAATCGCGCACTTGCCTACTCTGTTGCTGAGGTCGGACTTTCTGTCTTCCGTCTGCGGTGGTTGCGTGCCTTATCTGGTTCATAGTACTCGCTACACCTTCGCAATGTCAGACATCCATCTGGGCTGGATATTCTGCTGAATAATTGCCGCTCGCATCCGTCGTATTTATTCAGTGCCTTATAGAATCTGTGTCAGTGGCTTCTTGTGCGCCTATACACAACGTACTCAAAACCATGTTTCCTGCCTTCATCTTGGACCCTATCCTGCATTCATTTTTCTCCAAACAGGAGAAACTACGTTGGAAGAAACGCTGAACGGCTTCTTGACCAATAAAAGTGGTAAACAAACCTGTCAAGCCATTCTGGTTTTAAAAGATGCAGTGGTTGCCGAAACCAAAATGCCGATCAATTCGGGGTTCATTACGTCGCTTTGACGTCGCTGGACCTACAATGGCTGCAACGCGGTGTTTACCTGTTCGCCCCCAACGCCCATCCATCCCTGGTTTTTACTCCTCTTGTTTCACATTCTCCTTGCGTGGTGGTGTATAACCGCCCAAGTTGTTCCACAGAACTTCGTGGTCGAGGACACCGACGGTGACCGACCCGTCAGTGCAATATCTGGTTCGAGACACAAGCAATGTCTATCTGGATATACGTCAAGTCTCCCCTTCGCTAGCGCAAAAGGAAGATTGCTCAAATATCGCCTGTACTGCGTGCAATCGCAACCTAAGGTTACAAACAAAAGTCGAATCGAAAATTAGCGGTGCGTCGTGGGAACCAGTCCGCTCTCATTGGCCTGAGGCTTTGGCATATGAACAGGAACAGTGTTTTATGTCGCAATAGTCAGGACCCAGGCTTGAAAGTTTCTCAACTCTTCAAAAGTATATAAACTTGTATCCTGCAAAATATGAGCCCAAACCTACAAGCGGTTGCTCAGTAACTCAAGAAGTCCCGTCAGTTCGCGACAAATATTGATATGGCATGCACGGTTAACAGGTCGGATATATGAGCTAAGTCTTCAACTTTCGTGCAGTACGAGAATGAGCCATGTGCCATTTATTGTTCTGTTGTATAAAATAGCACTTGTCAGGAATGCACCAACGAAACCTGGAACACCACCCGTGCTACCCGTTTGGCGGACGTAACTTCAAGTTGAGCTCCGCACGCTTCCCAAAAGGGCCGTTGGAAGCCGGGGTCGATATGCAGACGCACCGGGCCATGCGAACTCGAGCTTTCTCAGTGCATTCCAAGTGACGTTGTACTGCAGGATTTCGTTCAATTCGTACAGGGGTTTGGGTGTGACACCCGTTAACTAACCGAACCTTTCGTACGGCATCCAAATTTGGGAATTTTGATCCGTCGGCTACGCCTCGCCTAGCTCCGGCAGGCTTCGGCATCCCATTTTTTGCCGCCAAAGACCGTGACCACTTCGTACAGAAAGGATCGTGTGACGCGTGATATAGTAAATGAACGAAATCACACCACCAAATGCAAGTTTTCAGGTGGGCTGAAAATGTAACTTAAATTATCAATTTCAGAAACCAAATTCAGTATGCCTGAAGTTGCACCTTAAATTACTATTTTCAAGACTCCTGAAGTTGCAACTGAATATAGTACATTCAGTTACAACTTCAGAAACCCTGAAGCTTTAAATTTCAGACCCAATTTCTGCAAGGCTGAAATGCTGCCTTAAATTATAAATTTCAGTTGCAGTTTTGTTAAAACTGAAATAAAAAAATTAAGGGTGCCTGAAAACAAGGCTGAAACTACCAGTTTCAGCAGTAGCATAATGGTAGCCTAAACTAATAGATCCAGACGCACCGAAAACAGCACTGAAAACAATAAATTCAGGCGGCACTTCGGTCTGCCCGAAACAATAAGATTCGGGCACGCTTTCGGCCGGCACCGAATCTGCACCTGAAACTATTAGTTTCAGTGTCCCTGAAATTCTTCTACAGATGAGCAGTAGATGATCTGCCGCTCATCTGCACATGATCCACATCCTCACATTTTCACTGGTCTTCACCTGCCGGTCATCGGTACCACTCATAAAAGAATGATCTCAGCATGTTCTATGGCAATTTTGAAGCTGTATTTTGTGAATATCAATTGATTTTCTGTTGTGTGCGGCACCGATGAGCCCTACTATGGATGATATGCAGATGAGCGGCAGATGATCTGCCGCTCATCTGTAGAAGAATTTCGGTTGCGCTGAAACTAATGGTTTAAGGTGACATTTCGGGAACAGCCGAAACGACGCCTTAATCTTATTGTTTCGGGCGGGCCGAACCGCCGACTGAATTTATTGTTTTCAGTGCTGATTTCGGTGCACCCTAATCGATTACTTTAAGTCGCCATTATGCCACTGCTGAAACTAGTAGTATCAGCTTTGAATTCAGGCACCCTTAATTTTATTATTTCAGCTCTGATGAAATTGCAACAGAAATTCATAATTTAAGGCGCTATTTCAGCCTTGCAAAAATTGTACCTGAAACTTAAAGCTTCAGGCTTCCTGAAGTTGTAGCTTAAGGTCATATATTCAGCTACAAATTAGGGTATCCTGAAAACAATTTCTTAAGGTACAAAATAATGGTTCCCTAAATTGGCTTCTGAAACCAATAATTTAAGTTACATTTTCAGGTCACCTGAAATTTTGCATTTGGCGGTGTGAATACTGTATTATTTCAATCAATTCGACAGGGGGTGTGACTGACGCAAATTTTCCAATTCGACAATTCGACACGCGCTAAATTTTGCGTGATCAGACCGAAAATTTCGACAAACGAACCGGAATTTTCGTTAAAATCAAGCTTTTTGCACCTCTTCGACGCGTTTTGGTGTGACGAACAGCTGGGGCGGTTCGACAGATACCCCCGTGACCCGTGACACAGCACCACTACGGCAAACTACCGGCAATTAGATTTTGGTGCAAACAGTTTAACAAGTTATGGGATTGAAGTTGATTCAGCGAGTTGCCCCACGCGAGAAATTCCACAGCTCTACCGAGCACCCACTATATATATGTTGGGCTTGTGGAATTGAATTTTCTGAAATTCCCAATCGGACCCTCGGTGCAGATGATACTAATTTTCAAACACCATCGAAGCTAAAACGAGAATTCTACCCACCTTGCCTACAACGTGCGAGGTAGTACGAGCTCCGAAGCGCCTGTCTAGGGGAGACTACTTGGAAGCTGGTGGCAGATAATTTCATTCATTGAACCGCATGCCACTCCGCCAGGAAAATCGAGTTCACACGCAGGTTCAGCTCGAAACCGAATATGTTCAAAGTATGTGAGAAAAAATAACGAGTGTAATATGAACTGTTCGAGTCATGTCTGAGTTATTTCATTCTACTTAAGAAATGCGACGTACGGCGGGAAGCAAGATATCTGTTCGGGGTTGCATTGCGTCCAGACGCTACCAAGGTGTGTGTATACTTCCTCGTTTTGTCCCAGAAACTCTCGCCTCCACCTCCAACTCCCACATCTCTCGCAGCTTCTCCCTATTCGTCTCCAAGTCCGCATTTTTATTCGTGGTGGTAATCTCCGCCTGAAACAATAGGAGCTTCGGGGAAAATATATGCAGATCCAGCAGCTGATTGGTCGCAGACCGCACGACTCTGGCTGGGTGGACGCTAGGATCCACAATGACCACAATACAATTTAGCGTCTCCACCCCAGTCGCCGCCGCTACTAACATACTAATGAACGACAGCTCCGTGAGGTACGGGAGTGCGAAGTGCGTAAGCCTCGAAAAAGTCGACAAGGCATGGAAACTGTGCGAATGTCCAACATGCAAAGATGCGATATGCGGCCAAGGAGTTCGGCAGTACCGGGTGTTGTGAGGTGCAAAAAAGGTATTACATGTATACCGACCGATCCAGAATCGGCGAAGAGGGTGATGTGGATGTTGTGTGTGGTAGCGAGGAATTCGCGAGTTAGGTGGATTGTGGCGTGGGGATGGACAGCGGAGACGAGGAGGGGCAGTTCGCTGAGTGCGATGTGGTGGACGTTGGGACAGACTTTCATGAAATCAATTAGCTGGTGGCCTTACGTGAATGAAGAATTGATGAGGAATCAGTGGAGCACAGATTCAACTAGTATCTCACCATTCCAATGGTTCCACAACGCGTGTACGAATTTACCAAGCTCTCGCTTCTTCATGATTCGGTCGGCCTGTAGGAATTCACCGGCGGCCATTTTTGCGGAGAACTCTGGCAGTGCCAGTTTATCGAGTGTGAGTCCCACTTCACAAACGGTGTGCAGGTGGGGTACCGCGAGATCACGAACCCACTGAGCTACTCGGCAAAGCGTGGCGGCAGTTTGGGTTGAGGAAGCTGCGGCGATTTCGAAGATTTCGACAACTAGTTCGGTGGGCAGATCGATGTCAACTGGCTGTAGTTTACTAGTGCATGAGAGAGATAGCACAAGAGACTCTAGAGTGTTCGATGTATCCGTCATGGTGCACGAAGAAAGGGGCTCCTATAACACACGTAAACACGGCGAACGATTACCAAACAACGCGTACGCGTCTCCGTTGCGGACTCTGCGTAGTCTCACGTAGTCAGACTCTGTAAAAAAAGTTCAAAGATAGTCGATGAATTTAATATAGACTCTGCGTGGTTAAACTGGGTTTAACTCGCCTATTCAGATTTTAGCAGCTGCAATTTCTCAATGCAACCCTCCTAAAATATTTAGTTAACTCAGTTCAAGTTTGGAATCACATCACTTCTGTAAACACACATATTATGAATTCTGAAATTAGATGATACAGGGCGGCCACTAATTTCAAACACCGGTACCATCGAAGCTGCCAGCGAAAGTCCAACAAAACCAAATTCTACCAACCTAAACCCTTGCATTAATATTAACATATGGGCTCCCGTTATTAAAATGGGGGATTATGAACTTGAGCATCAGATGGCGCTGTTCACTTCACGGGGCCAGCTGAATTTTCTCGCTGCCCCGCTGCAAAAAGATAACCATCCACGACGCGCAGCATTTTTCGCAACGACGCCATTGAGGGCTGGTGTATTTATTCAATGTATCCGTATGGAATTGCAGTCCAGTTCTGGTGATGGAAATTGGATGTTCAGGTGGATGTGGTTTTTTTACTGCCCACTCTTCTACTTTCTTAGAACCTTCCGCCTCCCCACCCCACTTGAAAAATGCCCCACCATTCGCTGAATCTATTCAACTGCAGATGCTCTATTTCTAACACCGTGCGGCGACTGGAGGCAATTTTAGGAATTATCCTTGCTCCAATATATTTGTTCAGTGGCTTCAGAGAAACCAGCCCCTACGGTAGTATTCCACTTTACTGACCCATTGCTCGCTGAATCTCGTTCCGCAAACGCGCGGCCAAAGGGTCTTTAGACGGCCTTCAATTTCGCCCTCTCCTGCCTCTAACGGCAGTCATTCGAGGAAATCTTTCTAGGATTATTTCCCCATTTTTTTAGTCGCCATAGCTCGTCGTTCTTCGTGCCGCTTGCTTTCCGCGCACAGTAAGATCAAACACATCGTTTTAAAGCCGTTCTTACTGTCCGTTTGTCACACGCGTGGATTCTTTATGCCACTTTAATGAATCTGTTTCAACTTAGCCTGCATCTGTAACTGCATTGCCGTCTGGGGTCATGTTTGCACTCTGCATAATTTCGCTAGAGGACTCGGTACATATACACATATATCCGTAGATTCTACCCGGCCTGGAAGTATATAAACACCACGTAGCATTGAATGAAACTGAAATCCGCCACCACCCACATCTAACTGGGATATGACCCGAGAGCAACTCAACAGTTCCAAAAGGAAAGTGGTTGGTTCCTCCATCCGAGTCGAATCCGATGCCTTCACCTATATAGCACGTCGTATTTGGCAGCCAATTTTATCTTCGTGCTTGCTTTGTTCTTGAATGATCCAGAAGGATAAAAAACCACGTCGTGCGATTTTTAAAGTCGCTGGCCGCTCTTCTTCTTTGTTCTTTTGAGCCAGCGGCCATTGTTGAGCCTCTGGACTTGAAGCGCATTCGACATAAGTTCCAACCCAATGCGGGCCTGATTTGTTTCATGTATTAGATGCCGAAAATAAGATGGTACTCTACATGTATATATGTGAGTCTGAATGCGACTCTAATGTCAATGAGATATGCTATTGATATTGATACCTTCTTTTGCGAACGATGAAGTCGATGCGCATGTCAGTGGTGGTGCGAAATTACCTGTATAATAAATATAATTCAGGGTTCGCTCTTTATTTTATTTTATCTTCAATAACGATCAGCTTGTGATGAAAGAAAGACCTAGTGGTGTAGTGGTAGCATGTCCGCATCAAGTGGAAGTGGAGCATAGGACTTGAGCAGAGGGGTCCCTGTTCGACTCAGGGCTGGGTCATTTTTTTTTGTTGTCATCATTTTTTCAACTAGCTGAAGACTATATTAAATTGAATATTTGGAGAAATGGGAAGGACCTAGTGGTGTAGTGATAACACATCTGTGTTAATTTGGTTTGTTTTCTCCGAACTTTACTGGAGGACCCCTGTTCAATTCAGGGCTAGGTCATCCATTTCTTTTTTCCGAGTTCATCATTTGTTAACCGGTTGGATAATGCCTTTAAAATTAAATATTTGGAGAAATGCAAAGGACCTGGTGGTGTAGTGGTAACACGTCTGCATGAAGTGGCTCATCGATCTCTGCTTCAGTAGAGGACCCCTGTTCAACTCAGGGCTGGGTCATTCTTTTTGTTGTCATCATTTTTTCAACCAACGGAACACTGTATTCAGATCGAATATTTGGAGGAATGGGAAGGACCTTGTGATGTAGTGGTAGTACATCTGTGTTAATTTGGTTTGTTTTCTCCGAACTTTACTGGAGGACCCTTGTTCAATTCAGGGCTAGGTCATTCACTTTTTTTCCGAGTTCATCATTTGTCAACCGGTTGGACAATGCCCTTAGAATTGGATGTTTATTAAGTAGCAAGGATCTAGTGGTGTAGTGGTAACACATCAACATGAAGTGCCCAGTCATGATCCACTTTTCAGTAGAGGACTCCTGTTCAACTCAGGGCTGGGTCATTTCTTTTTGTTGTCATCATTTTTTCAACTCGCAGAAGACCATGTTTAAAATGAATATTTGGAGAAATGAGAAGGACCTAGTGGTGTAGTGGTAACATATCAACATGAAGTAACCAGGTAGGATCCAAGTTTCAGTAGAGGACCCCTGTTCAATTCAGGGCTGGGTCATTGCTTTTTGTTGTCACATTTTTTCAACCAACGGAACATTGTATTCAGATCGAATATTTGGAGGAATGGGAAGGACCTAGTGGTGTAGTGGTAACATATCAATATGTACTGTCCAGTCATGATCCCCTGTTCAACTCAGGGCTAGGTCATTCTTTTTTTTTCCGAGTTCATCATTTTTCAACCGGTCGGACAATGCCTTTAGAATTGGATGTTTATTAAGTAGCAAGGACTTAGTGGTGTAGTGGTAACACATCAACATGAAGCAAAGCCAACCATTCATGCTTCAGTAGAAGATCCCTGTTCAATTCAGGGCTAGGTCATCCATTTTTTTCCGAGTCCATCATTTTTCAACCGGTCAGATAAATTGAATATTTGTTAAATGGTAAGGGTCCAGTGGTGTAATGGTAACACATCTGCATGAAGTTACTGTCATGAATCCAGACTTCAGCAGAAGATTCCTGTTCAACTCAGGGCTGTGTCATTTTTTTTGGTTTCATTAAATTTTCAACCAGTATTTCAAACTGAATCTGTGATAAGTCAGGAGGGACCTGGTGGTGTAATGGTTACATGTCTGTGGATGGTGATCTGGATGAATAGGTTGATGAGTTTACATGGAAGTTCCCTATTCAATTCAGGGCTGGGTCATCCTTTTTTTTTTTTCCGAATTCAACATTTTTCAACCAGTCGGACAATACCTTTAAAATTAAGTATTTGGAATGGGTGAGAAGGGTCCAGTGGTGTAATGGTTACATGTCTGGATGGTTCGTATTTGAAGACGTTGGCATGGAAGCTCCCTGTTCGATTCGGGGCTGGGTCATTTTGTGCTTCTTTCTTTCATCTCATTCATTTTTGTCAACCGGCAGAACATTACATTGAAAGTCAGGGTTATATGGACCCCTCGTGTAATGGTGGAACATTTGCCTGAAGTGATGTTCCACCCGGACTGTTCAACTCAGGACCGGGTTAAATTTTCGTTCTCCGAATTCATTTTTTTTTTTCAGCCGAGTTGAAATTGAACATTTCAAGGCAAAGTGGGAAGGTGTTTTGCTGGTGATAGCAACAAGGTAGCCAGTGGTTTCTCGTACCCCATTGATTAGGGTTTTTTTCTGCGTGCCAAATGATATGTAATTGCCGATGGGAACCCGTCGTTATTTCTGGTTTCTATTGCATATCACATAAACGAAACAAAAGTAAATATATACGGTGGATGCTGGCGAAAACTACTGGCTGCGAGCGAAAACCATGAAGATTTTTTGCCTTGTGCTAATTGGGACGAGTGATGGGTGATTGACACTGATCAACGGTGGTTTATCTTATCAACCGTTATCCATAGCGAAAAACCACTGGTGGCCGTCGGCGGACTTGTAAGTGGCGCGTATATAACTCATATTGCCGGGAAGATATTGCCGGGAAGATATTGCCGGGCAGATATTGTCGGGCAGTCCCGATGCGGAACGAGTTTCTCCGGTGGGCTTCATTTCCCTTCAGTACCTCAGTTTTGGAGGTATTCTCATAAAAGCTAATAGAGTATTCTGGCGGAGGACTTCCGCGAAAAATTGCCTCTTTAGAATTCTCATTGTAACAGTTTGAATTTTCACTTTCGCGACATTTTTCCAAATCAAAACAACCGACCCACGGCAGCTTCCGGTCGTACTAGCTACCGGTTAGATTGCTCCAGTCGCTCTTCCGCTTTTCCGCCTGCGTATTATGGACCTAGGAATATGACCCAACCGGCGATAAAAGTTTTTTTCCATTGCATGGCATTTCAAATGAAAAAAATGAATTAAATTGAATTAATCGCATTGACGACGGGCCACGTGACGTGAAACTGGACGGTTGCTGTGACACATTTGTCTCTTCTCCGCCGCTGCTCACGATGAGCTCGAGCCTGACGATCCCGTCTCCGTCCCGTCCCGTCTCTGTCGCCGCCGGGCCGACATCCCCGCCTTCCCGACGCCAGCAGCCCCCACACCGGGCGTCGCACCAAGTCGCCTCATCCTCGTCCGCTGGGCCCACGTCCAGTGGTGGCAACAACGGCGGTAGCGACGACCCGCCGTACAGCGACGTGTACTCGCACCCCGCAGCTATCGCGTATGCCTCCGCCCACCCGCGTCGCACCATCCCCAAGTTTGGCCCGTACCTCCTGCTGCAGACCCTCGGCGAGGGCGAGTTTGGCAAGGTCAAGCTCGGTCTGCACGCCCAGTGGGCGGAGGAGGTCGCCGTCAAGCTCATAAGAAGGGGCAACGTCGACAGCGCAGTCCGCATGAGCAAGGTCGAGCGCGAGATCGAGGTGTTACGGGTGCGTGTTGCCTTGTCAGTATTGACTGATGTTCTTGAGTTTGACGCTGGGCACAGACGCTGAAACACCCGAACATTGTGCGGCTGTACGATGTCATCGAGACCGACAAGTACATCGGCATCATCATCGAGTATGCGAGCGGCGGCGAGGTGCGTTGCTGCCGTTTCTCCCTATCTCTCTCGTTAATCACCCCTCGCACAGCTATTCGACCACATCCTCGCACACCGCTACCTCCGCGAACGCGATGCGAGCAAACTCTTCAGCCAGCTCGTCAGCGGCGTATGGTGGGTGCTCTTGCCTTTTTGTTTCTTGCCTTTTTGTGTCTATTATTGTTTTCTTATTTCTTGTCATTTCTTGCCTTTTTGTTTTTCTTCTTTCTTGTCTGTTTGTTTTTATCATATCTCGCCTTTCGCCCGCGCATGCCTGGCCCATGTGTACCTCCTGTGACGGGCCGCTACTCGGGGCTCGGGCCAACTCCATCCGTGGCTGGTGTATATATACACGTTCCGTTTTTGTTATCGTTGCGTGTGCGGTGTGCCTCGCTTGGCGGGCTTCCCGATACGCGCCGGCTCTTGTGCTTCGGTATTGCCGCTGCCATTACCATTACTTATTTCCTTTTTCTTCTTCTCCCGTCCTTTCTTCCTTCGCCCGGCTTTTCACAAGCCCGCGCTTGCTTTGCTCAAGCGCGCGCGCAATGCAATTCGTCCTTTCTTTATTCGGGGACGCGAACTTTTTTGGCTTGCGTGTGCGCGGGTGTTGCGTGGGCGTTCGTTAGGGGGCCGCCTGCCCGTTTTAACATTCCAGCGCCTGCCCATTCGGGGTGACGCGCGCACGTACACATCCGCAATCCTTCCTTCGCCCGTGTCGTCCACGAACCGCCGTGGTCATTTGCCCGTCTGGGCCACTGGTAATCCAGTGGTGAAAGGGCTGGATGCGACCCCCGGAGAGCTGTGGTGCCCGTTTGGGGACTGGGGCGCTGCGCTCATGCACTGGGGACGGGGACGTGGGTGTTTGTGACTGGGCGATTTTTGTTTTTTTATTGCGTATTCTTGGTATCTCGCTGTCTTTCGTTTGGCTTCATGGCTTGGATTCATCCGCGTCCCGTCCGTCCACCCTTCTGTCGCCTCGGTACCTTTCCCTTCTTGGTCCTTCCATTCCTTGCCCATCGCTTCCCTCAATAATGAAGAACACCACTAACGCACTGAACGCCCAGGTACATCCACCAAAAAAAGATCGTGCACCGCGACCTCAAGCTCGAGAACCTCCTGCTCGACCGCCACCGCAATGTTATTATTACCGACTTTGGTGCGTTCTTTCTTTCTTTCGATCGATGAATTGTCGTTCGGGGACACCGGCGACGCGCGTCTCGGGGGTGTTGTGGGGCTTCTCGACGAGGCGCCTCGTCTCGCGAGCGGGTGTACGGCCGTGGATAGACTCCCCAGCACGCCCGTCGCGTTGGGGGCTGATTCGCAAAAAAAACTTCGCTATCCGTCTTCTTTTACAAAAAGAATCTTCCCCGTCCTTTCCCACCGCCGGAAAAAAAAACAATACTAACGCCCCCCACACAGGCTTCGCCAACCGCTTCGAGCACCGCGCGGACGACCTCATGCAGACGTCGTGCGGCTCCCCGTGCTACGCCGCACCGGAGCTAGTCATATCTGAGGGTGCGTGTTTTTTTCTTCGAGTGGGTTTTCCCCACACTAACCCCCCTTTTCGCAGGCCTCTATGTGGGCTCCGCCGTCGACATCTGGTCGTGCGGCGTCATCCTCTACGCGATGCTCGCGGGGTACCTCCCCTTCGACGACGACCCCGCGAACCCGGACGGGGACAATATAAACCTGCTGTACAAGTATATCGTTAATACGCCGTTATCGTTTCCGGAGGTGCGTTGGTTTTTTTTGGGAGGTGCTCGTATTTTACTGAGGAGTTGTTTTTCTTTTCTTTTCCAGTACATCTCCGAAGAAGCGCGCGACCTGCTGGGGCTTATGCTCGTTCCCGACCCGCGGAAGCGCGCGAGCCTCGAGGCGGTGATGGCGCACCCGTGGCTCGCCGCGTACCACCTTCCGCGCACGGAGCCGGACCCGGAGGCGCTCGACGGGGAGCGGCCTGCGGTGGCGTTCGGGCGGACGGTGGACGAGCTGGAGATGGCGGCGATGGAGCAGCACCAGCAGAAGCGCCTGGCGTACCAGCGGCAGATGCGTGGGACCGGCGCTGCGAATAGTAATGCGAATGTGCCGATGGGGCGGACGCAGTCGCAGGCGCAGGTGCAGAACGTGCCGCCGATGCCGCAGAGCCCGCCGCTGCCGGCGAGGAGCCGGACGGCGCAGCCCGAGTTTTTGTATGTTTCTCCGACGGGGGGCAGTGGGGGCGTGGGGGTTGGGGTTGGGGAGGAGGACGATCCGTTTGGGCCTGCGCCGGGGAGTCGGCGACCGAGGGAGCTGGAGCGGGATGGTGAGGCGAGGGGGGAGAAGAAGGGGAAGGGCGGGGCGGCGGGCGAGGGGGGCAGTGGGAGTGGGGGGAAGAAGGACGGGGACAAGTTTAGGCATACGATCCAGGTGGAGTATGAGGAGAGGAGGGGGAGGGCTGCTGCTGCTGCTGCTAATAGCGCGACGGGGTCTGCGACTGTGCCGATACCGATACCGCCGACGCCCAAGACGAATGGCGCGGGTGGGGAGGGCGGGGAAGGGGATGTGAGGATGGGGAGTCCGGCGAGTGCGAGTGGGAGCGTGACGGAGAGGCGGGAGAGGCGGAGGAGGGGGAGTGCGGATGCTGCAGATCAACCGCGGTCGGTTGGCGGTACGCCTACGAGCACAAGGGCTGGTGCTCTTTCGACGACGCCGACTTCGACGCCGACGCGGGGTGCGGTTCCGCCGATTGCCACCACCAACATTGGGACGCCGACTGGGACGCCGACAAGGGGGCCTGTTTCGCCGACGACGACGCCGACAAAGCAAGGACACGCGAGGGCGCCGTCGAGCGCGAGCGTGGGGAAGGCGCTGCCGCCGAATCCGTCGAGCCCGCCGACGACGTGGAAGGCGCCGCATTCACCGACGAAGAGCGTCGTGGGCCCCGGGGAGGTCGTGCGCACGCCGGTGATGGAGGTGTTTGGGGCGGAGAAGGAGGGCGACAAGGAGAAGACGGAGGCGAACAACGACACCAAGGACGACAGCGAGAAGACGGATTCAGCGCAGGCCGGGAAGGAGAAGGATGGGAAGGACGGGAAGAAGAGCCGGCGCAACACGCTGACGGGCCTGACGGTCATGGTGGACCCGATCCGGTCGATCCGCAACAATATGAGCATGCGCAAGCGGGACGCGAGCGGCGCGACGACGACGGGAAGTATGCAGCTTGCGCCGCCGGCGGTCAAGGCACCGCCGCACACTGGCGGCGGGGCGGACGGGAAGACGTTTGCGCAGCAGACCGGCCCGGGGGCGAATGTGTCGCAGCCGGACGTGGGCAGCGGCGGCGGGGCGGGGATGCAGGCGAGCACGAGCAAGGCGCGCAAGGTCATGCAGTGGTTCCGCAAGGGGCGCGAGTCGATCACCGTCGGTGCGCCCGCGACGCCGGCG
This sequence comes from Mycena rebaudengoi, assembly GCA_029282285.1. Taxonomy (NCBI): domain Eukaryota; kingdom Fungi; phylum Basidiomycota; class Agaricomycetes; order Agaricales; family Mycenaceae; genus Mycena; species Mycena rebaudengoi. Next base: position 1,340,649 of record JARJCX010000015.1, on the reverse strand, counting down.
AGTGCCACGTCGGAGAACGCATCGACACCGACGGCGACGACCAACAGCAACGTGTCGGTGGCGGGGTCAGAGGACCTGCATGTGGTGGTTGTTACGACGCCGACGTCGGCGGTGTCGCCGCATCACCAGCAGCAGCAGCTGTCGCCGATTGTGACGGCGACGCTGGCGGGCGGGCGGGGGCAGCGCACGCCGTCGTCGGCGTCACATGCGGACTCGAGCTTTGCGGGGGCGCCGCCGCCGTCTGCGACGACGCCCACCACGACGACCGGGTCGTCCTTTGCCTCGCGCTTCCGGCGCTCGGTCAACATTGTAGGGGGCGGAGGCGGAGGCAGCGTCAGCAACAGGGGGACCGGAGCTGCTGTGCCGCCGACCGCGGGCGGCGCGCTGCGGATCCACCACGGGCCCGTGGACACGGCGACGATTACGACGGGGCAGCCGCCGGCGGTGATGCAGCATGTCAAGGGCGTGCTGGTGGGGATGGGGGTGGAGATTTATGTGGAGAGCGAGTTCAAGTATCGGTGTATACGGCCGAAGCACCGGCGGGCGGGCAAGGGCGTGGGGAGCGTGCCCGCTGCGGGCGGGGCGGGTGTGGCGGCGTTTACGATGGTGGGGAGCGCGGGGTCGAATGGGGTACGTGGTTTTTCTTGCTTGTTTCTTCTTGGTAAACACAAACTTACGGTGTGTAGGTGGACAAGCGCGGGCTGCCGCTGCCGTCGCAGTCGGGCTTCAGCGGGGGCGGGATGCTGCGTGGGCTGCTTATGCGCCGGCAGTCGTCGCAGGTGTCCGCGGCCGGCGCGGCGGGCTCGACGTCCTTCGACGGCGATGACTCGCTCAACAGCAGCGGGATCCTCACGGCGGAGCCCGGCTCGCAGACGGACACCGTGTATGGCGAGACGCCGGAGGACGCGGGCGACGAAGTTCGCTTTTCCGTCGAGCTGACGCGCCTCGACCGCCTGAACGACACGTACAGTCTCGACATCAGACGGCTCAAGGGGAATCTGCGGAGCTACAAGTTCCTGTATGACACCCTCCGAAAGTGCGTTGTCCCCCCGTACTCCCTTTTTTCTCTTGAGACTGATTGATTGTGCAGACGCGCTGACTTACAGCAGCGGTAGAACTCTCCTTCTACAAGACGAATTTTCTCTTTTTCTAATCGTGTTATTTCTCTTTTCTCTCGCTATTATTACCTACATACAGTTCTCTGCTCCTCGCGCTTCCCTGGTTTTTTTACCTACATACACCTACACTCTCGCATACCCTAATGATTCATCGGTTACTGTTCACCCCCACCCCGCACGCCACCTACCCGCCTCCATACACTCACCCGACCCCACCCAAAAGGCCCCCCACGTTAATACCCCCATCGCATGCCATGGAGTGCAGGGTCCGTTTGTTGGTAGACGACAGATTATTTTAATTTATCGTTTAGGACTGCGGATTCTGTACTATGTATATAATCAATCATGCTTTCTATGCACTAGCTTCGACTCTGGCTCTGAGGTTGACTCAGTGCTGGACGACGTTTTTCGAAGCCGCCGGCAAGTTGCGAAACAGCTGCAGTTTAGCGCCTGTTAGCGCCCATTACGGCGCCACGGCCACTTTTTGGGTGCAGAAGTTTGTCCTTGGACCTTCATTCTCACGAATTGCTTTCGTCGTCGTCTCATCTCTGCTCTTCTGTGCATTATGAGTGATATCTCGAACGCTCCAGAGTCTCTTGTGCTATCTCCCTCCACAACATCGCTGACTGTCACCGACGTCGATCTGCCCACCGAACTAGTCGTCAAGATCCTCGAAATCGCTGCAGCCTCCTCGGCCCAAACTGCCGCCACGCTTTGTCGAGTGGCTCAGTGGGTACGTGCTCTGGTGGTGCCCCACCTGCACACTGTCTGCGAAGTGGGGATCCCACCCGACGACATAGACGAATGGAACAAACGGCGCGACGGGGAACTTACACTACAGACTGAGATAATCGCGAAGAACCCAGAGCTGGGAAGATGTGTACATGCGCTGTGGACTCGGAATTACTGGAATGGTGAGCTGCTTAAACGTCGACTGTTTTCTTCCTGATTGATTTTCAGACTTCAGCCTAATCAAATTCATGAAACTCTGCCCCAACGTCCGCCACATCGCATTCGCGGACATGTCTCTCCTTATCTCTGCTGTCGGTCGGGAGCCTGGAGACATGCGTTGCTTAACTAGCGAATTCCTCGCTACTACGCACAATATTCACATCACCACCCTGTTCACCTCTTCGTACATCGACGCACTCAATACAGCTCAACTTCAATTCCTTGGCCGCATATCGCATCTGTGCGTGCTGGACATCCACCCAGGCAGTTCGAAAAACCTATCCACTTTCTCGGGACTTTCACACTTCGCACTTCCGTACCACGAGGAGCCTGCGTTCATTAGTTCGTTGGTGGCGGCGGTGGCAGCGAAGAAAACACTGGAATGTGTTGTGGTTATTGTGGACCCTAGACTCCATACAACCGCCGTCGTGCAGTCTGCGACTGGGCAAATGCTGGAGCTGCACAAGTCTCACGCCAAGTTCCTGCTTCTTGAGGCGGAAATTATAACTCAAATTAAAGATACCGGTTTAAAGGTCAGGATGAAGAAGCTGCATGAGATGTGGGAGTCGGAGGTCCGTAGAGGGGAGAGTTTATGGGATATGGCGAAGAAGTACACCCAACAATGCCGTGATCTCGTGCGTCAAGAGTAATTGAGATTTCAAGTTAATGTCATCAGCGGGAGATGCCGAGTACCTGGTTGAAATCAAAGTAATTATTAAGAAGGCCAGCGGGCGATAATAGACGCGACTAAATTGTGCGCAATCTTCATTAAATGTTGACACTAACATCGCAACTTTCCTATCAACAGAACGAGGTACGAGTTCCGGAGTTGAGTCTGTCTAGGAGATCGTCTGAAAATTCATGCACATAATGATAAAAGTCCACTCAACACAAGCCGGGTTGTGTTGGCCCGCGATTCGAACGTGGGGAGTTGGATAGTGATTCCTTCCCTAGCCCAGGTCTATTTTTTTTTCACATCTTACTTCCGGATCCCTCACCAAAATGAATTGGCAGGGCACTGCAAAATGTAAAATAATTCGTAGGCAGAGTCGGAGTCGCTCGATCTGCTTTCTTGAGCCTGCCATCGGCGGGAGATGCCGGGTACTTGGTTGAAAATCGAAATAATAAGGCAACGCAAGCTTCGAGATTCTGATAAGTGAGCCCCCCCGCACTACGGAACGTTTGACTGAGCCTCTAATTCTATATATTCCCTTATGTGTTTATAATTTTTTCCGAGCATGTACTCAGACATGTTCACATGCGCCAGGTTAAATACTGAATGTGGGCAAGTGCCGCTGGCAATTGTATGTTAAATTCAATATTGGGTCACATAGGATTACACAGCATAGGACCCCAACGAATACACACCGGTGGTAGATGTATCCTTGTTCTTCTCGGGGTTGGCCTCACTCCCACCACCGACCGTAGTATGACTGTGTCCTACGTGGGTCTGGGTCCCAGACACGGCCCTGCCATTTTTGAAAACCAGGCCCGAGTCGGAGGCTTTCCACTTAGACTCGGCCATTGCATCGTCGGCCCGACGTGAATGAATGTGAGCTCTTGAATTGAGGATCTATACATATATTCAGCCGGTGACTGCAAGAAAAATGCAAGTGCGACTCACCAAAATGATACTGTTTGAGTAAACTTTGGACAGCGGTATGCACACCGCCAAGTGGTAGTTATTCTCGTATTTCACGAATAGGGCAAGGTTCAAGAGAGCGAAGAAGGTGCAGAGGAAACCGGTTTCCACCGTTAGCTGACCGATAATGATCAGCGGCTGCAGGATAATCTCAAGGTCCGGCGCTTACTTTGATGATTCGAGAAAGGGTAGCATTTGTTTGACGACGAATTTCCGGGCCCCGTTGCTTGGCGAGATACAAGACGGTAGCAGCAACAATTATCAAGTCGCACAAGGCAGATGCCGACAGCCAAACCTAAGGAATACCAATGAGTAAGTATACTGTCGCTGTTTTGACGACCGAACGAACTATGGTTGTCTTCATATTCTTCATGTGTAACAGGGAAAACTTCTTCGCAAGAGAGATTTGAACGCCACTCCAGATTCCGGCGCCCGTCTGCACAACTGTGAGCTGGAACCCGAAGTCAGCTTCGAAAGAATTTGATAGGAAAGAAAGAAGAGAGACTCACGATTGCAATTATGGCCGGGATCCAGAGTTTGGAAGACAGGACATAGATCCGATATCCGAAGAAGTTTTGTCCTGCACCAGAGACTAGGTGCAAGAAGGTTAAGAGAGAGTTGGAATTATAAGAACGGAGGCTTACTTATGGAGCCGACAACTGGGACACTGAACCACGCCCAGCCAACCTCATCGATGGCGGACGGATTCCCCCAACCAGCCCCGAACTGATCACCGGAGGTCCGGGTGTCGGTAATGGTCTGCAAAATCTCCGCAATAAGGATGGACACCACAAGAATCTTCATAAAGATTCGGTCGGCGGGAAATGCTATAAAGTACAGGTCTGTATGGGATGTTGTATCAGCTTCAAACCGAGGTTGTAACATGGTGGCGACTTGCAAACTTGAACACAGAGAGCGCCGAACAGCCACCAATTAAGGATAGTTCCGACGAACTGAAATTAGTGATGAGAACAGGATCCCCAAGTATGAAGGAAACTCCCATACAATGGGTATCGTCCTGAGCGATAAGGGTTACACGTCAACGACAATCCAGCTTTGAATAAAGGCGGTACTCACAATGGCGCCACATCGAAGTGCATTGGCATTGCGGCCATCGCAGAGAGTAGGTCTGGGTAGGTGCAGAAGGGGGGGAAGCTTCAAGTTTTGTTAGCGATGACGACTCTCTTTATGAAGACCATGCCGTACCTATCTAAGCATAACAGGTGAAAATTTCGCGCTTAGCACTTGTGGACAACTACGGAACCTAACAGGGAAGAAGCAGGACAAATTGATAGATCCGCGAACGATCCACGAAATTTTTCAATCGATGATAAGACGTCAATGCAAGCTTAAACCGTGGGAATAGGACAAATCGAACTAAAGAAATTCTGAAGAGAAGTCAATTAATAATGTTCATTCGTTGCGCGGCGCGCAGTATAGAGATTCGGCTGATCTGGCCTTTTGATTGGCTCGGAGCTGCGGGGTAGCCAATGAGAAGGCTTGATCTCAAATAATTTGGATAGCAAATACACTGTGATTGCGGCTGCTGCCAACGCGATGAGGTCTGGTTGATTTCTGGAGATAAAAATCGCAGTCACGTTGTGGCGCCACCTTGGCGCCACTCGTATGGCAACAGGACATACACCTACATACACTCGTGAAAAGATACTGTACTAAAACGTTCAATTCGACAGTCACGCGTCACTGGGGGGGCTGTCGATTGCCAACTTTGGTGCTTGTCACGCATCACCCCGAGGACTGTCGAATAGATTTTCCGGTTCGTCACCCCAAAATCCCCAAATTTCGCGATTTCGACGAATTTTCGGCTCGGATTGTCGAAATTTTGCGCTCGCTCACGCCAAAAAATGCGGTTTGTCGAATTGTCGAACCGGAATTTTCCGTCACGCGTCACCCCCTCTGTCGAACTGAACGTTTTAGTACAGTATTCGGTTAACGAAAATCCAGGGCGCACGCGGTGTCCTCTGTAAACGGCGTGGTCTGCGGAGTTCAACGGACTTGATGCATACGATAAGAAGCAGGATGAAGAAGATATTTAAGCGAGCTGCGAGTCCACCAACGACCTCCAACGACTCGGATAGCGGCAATCGACTGCATGCTGGGGGACAGCACTCAGCGCTGCCTCTTCCACTGGCGCGGGGCCATTTTATTAGATTTAGCCAATTTTGGCGGCTAAATCTGATTTTTAGATCTTACGCGGAAGGCTCGCTGTGTGGTGGACGCTCGCCACGAGTGGAGCTGGCGTTCGATGAGCGGAACTGGGCGGAATTGTTGCGCCCATTCGCAATGCTTGGCGGCTGAGTTCGCAAGCGAGATCGTCGTTCCTCTAAACTGATGGCCTATTATTAGCCTAGCCTAAAGAGGCTTAGAGCATTTTAGAGCTAGCTACCTAAACGGGCCAGCGAGGTAAGTAGCGAGCGAGCTACTTAGGTTCCTGGCAGGTAATAAACGCATGAAACTCGACCGAAAAAGATCAACTTCAAGTCCACACCTTCTCTCTTTTTCTGTCTCTTCAGGCTCCCGCCATCCCGCCGTCAGCTCAAATTCGATGCACGGCCTGTTCTTTTCACAGACATACATTTAAATTCCCTTGTTGCTTTCGTCTCCTGCGGACCGTACGCTTTGCACATAATTGTGAGGAAAGAGAGGTTCATCCAACGAGCAACTAAGCTTGTGCCTGATTCAGAGATCCCAGTAGGCCAGGAACCGAATCGGAATGCGGTTGTTTGAGGGATCGGTGCCTAACAGTATTCCTTTTTAGGACTGTGGCGTTGAGTTGCGAAGTGTTGATCAGGAACCGGGTCGGAATGCGGTCCTACATGAAGTTTGAAGGATCGGTGCCTAACAATATATTCCTTTTTAGGACTGTGGTGTTGAGTTGCGAAGTGTTGTCCAAGGTTCGACTTGGACATCAATCCGAGTCCAGAATGACAAATGCGATTTACACGGCGATGCGGTATAACGTCTCGAATAAATTCAAAAATTATGCAGAACGTGCCAAGCGTCTTATGTAGTAGAACTCCGTGAATTTCAGCGGACCTGACGGTCCACGGAGGCGAGTGGACTCGAGATAGGGGCGAATACTAGATCGAAATGGGATGACTTCAATCCATTTGTTTGAACAAAACACCCCCCAACCAACCCCCAACTCCCAAATCACCCCAAAAAATCAGTTGCGGCCGTGGTACAAATTTAAAGTACAGAGAGCATTATGTTGTTTGCCCAACTGGACTGCATACATTGGATGAATACACCAGCTAGCGTCCTTGGAAAAACAAAACATCATCCGGGGCGTGTAGCGGAGGCGGCAATAAAATTTTAGCCGGGGCCGTGAAGCGAAGGGGCTCATGTTCATAACGCCGTCGCGACTCGCTGTTAAGTCGTCACTCGGGTTAGCGGAAGTCCATATGTTTCTCCCACAGTTGCGAGTGACCCAAGATGTGTCTCAGCTTTCAATAGCATGGAACGGATGAAATATATATACCCCTCAAAGAAAGTTCCTCGCAGTTCCTCGCAGTGAGTATACAACGACTAGCTTCAACCATGAAATTTGTTCATTTTTTTTATCATCACTGAATTTCTTTCCCTGGAGCACTCGGTAGAACAGTGCAAAGTCCATAATTTTACAGGCGCCACAGGGATGCGCCAAGAGTAACAGGACAGACCCAGAGCAACTCCCGGTAACGCTGGACATGCCTCTGAAAACTCTTGCAGCCAGAAATGGGTATGTATAAAATCACCAACCAAAGTTTGAGCCGTCAGTTCGAAATGTGCTTCCTCAGCCTTTCTGCCCTCTCACTCATTCTCACGTCTCTGGCGCTTCATGCCCATGCTTCGGCTCTCCCCCCCTCCATTGCCGCGCCGGCGGCATGCACCTGCCACGTCTTGAACGGCGAAATCGTCTGCGCCGGGCCCGGTTGCGGCATCGATGCGCAGGGAATAGTCTCCCAAAGTTTCCCCGCGCGTGCACATGCCACGTCGTTAATGGCGAACCGATCTGCAGGGGCAGGGCCAATTGCCCTATCAACTGAAGAAGTGGTGAGACACTCAATATTTCTCCAGGCTGCGCTGACATGTATGCAGACATATTTTACGGAGGGCTTGAATCATACTTGATGAGGTCGAAGTCGGAGGCGTGAGAGTAACCAGAGTGTTAGGAATAGGTTCAATACATTTTGCGGGTTTGGAGAATTTGTTTGAGGTTGAATTGAACATCAGCACTGACGTATAAAGACAAAAACAATAATACAAAAGGGCAAGAAACAAAAGGCAAGACACCCACCGCATGCCGCTGAAGAAGTGGCTGAAGAGCTGGCTCGCGTCGCGTTTGCCGAGGTAGCGGGAGGATGTGGTTGACTAGCTGTATGGGAGTTGATTAACACAAACGATGTGCCGCCACTCGCATACTCGATGATGATGCCGATTACTTGTCCGTCTCGATGACGTACGCCTCCGCCCACCGGCGCCGCATCATCCCCAAGTTTGGCCCGTATCTCCTGCTGCAGACCCTCAGCGACGGCAAGTTTGGTAAGGTCAGGCTTGGCCTGCACACCCAATGGGCGGAGGAGGTCGCCGTCAAACTCATAAGGGGCAACGTCGACAGCACGATCCGCATGAGCAAGGATAAGTCAGGATAAATATATTATACTCAGCTATGTCCCCTTTCGGAACGTGCCGAGTTGTAGGGTATAGTACAATAGGCCTGTAAATGTACTACACTACCTACGTCACAACCTACGCACTGTCAACGAGCTCGCCGCTTTTAAGGCTGTAGATCTAGGTACGCAAGAAGCAACATTAGTCTATGAGAGCAAGGAACCGATACCTCAAAGAATCTATGAAGCGCTGTTCGCATTGTTTGGACGCCGCACTGGAACAGTGTCGAAGAATGTTAGCACTTGATGTGCGTACTTTGCCGTTCTGCACACAGTAGCCCGATTAAAAATCAAGCTCTTCAACACACTTGTAGCATTCGCCGCTGACACCTGCGTAACTTCCGGAACCAGATTCCTGATGCGAATCACAAATGCAGCTCTCCGTTCCACCAGGTCCAGTGATCCCCTGCATAGGAGAAGAGCATGTTCCGCTGTTTCCACGGAAGCACATCCGAATCGACACAAACGGTGGGGACGCGGCACTTTATTTTTGCCATGCCTCTCATTGTACCGAAGCCGCTCTATCGCCAGACCATGTTGACTTAATATCAACCGCGTGAGCGATCTACGATGCCTAGGATTAACCACCATTGATAGATAGTGCCGAAGGATGACGGTAATTGCCCTAGGCGGGTCATCTTCAAGCGGTTCCAGGCGCCCCTGCAGTAAATATAATCTCGGGGACGAGGCCAACTGAAACTCCAAAAATTTCATGCCCGAGATATAGACTGATTTCTCCAGAATCGCACATTTAGCCGGTGTTAAATCAGGCAGCGAAGGAAGGTCGACCGGGAATGGTAGCCTTCCAAGCGCATAGATAAGATCCATCCAATACCCTCTCTTGCCCTCCAAAAACAAGCTGTAGGAGTCCTGAAGAGCAAGCCAAGCATAATGATCATGTGCGAGTCCAACCAGATACTGCAGATATCTCAATGCTATCATCAGCCTTCGGTAACGAATCGGTATGACTCCAAGCTCAGTAAATAGCGGGGCACGAATAGAATGAGCTCCCAACCCTAGAAGGCGTCGCAGAAAATTCAATTGAACTTTTTCCAGTTCAAGCAGCATCACGTCGGTGACATCCACTACGATATCCGCCCCACTGATCAGATGCGGATCGACGCACGCCATGTAAAACAGACGACCCTCCCTTGGTGGCAAGTCTCCTGTATATGCTTCTATCCCCAAGACAGAATAGCATGTGCCCCTCGCTACTTTGGCCTTCTCCGTATAATTGGCAGCAAAAATATTACGCTCGGTGGACTGGAAAGTTATGCCCACATATGTATGTCTATCTCTATATTCTATCAAGTTCCCGTTCAGTGTAAACATCGGAATGTTGGACGGCACTGGTCCAAAAATCATGATCCAAGATTTCTCTGCATTGGCATCTAACAAATTATCCCCACACCATTGTATAAATGTGTTCAGATGACGCTGTAGACCCTCTGGGGAATAAGACACAATAGCCATGTCGTCTGCATGTTCTAGGTGCGACATGATCACTCCACATAGCAGGACATCAGCATCATCAGGATGCAAATTAAAGTCCGCAAAGAAAATATCCCACAGTGTCGGTGACATCGGATCGCCAATGAGCACACCGACGTTGGACGTGAACGGCTCAGAATACTGGCCTCCTTGCGTAACCACATACTCCATTTTTCCATAGAGCATCCGCATCCAATCGAAGAGCTTCCCTGAGATCCCCAGATTATAAAGTTTCACCCACAGCAAGTTGCGATTGGTGGACGGGAAAGCATTGGTGATGTCCAGAAAGGCAACCCATAATGTCCGTCCCTCCGCTCGGGCGCGTTCAATCATACACCGTAAGACGAACGTGTTATTATTAGTACGATACGTCTCACGAAATCCATTCTGCGACGCAGGAATGATTCCTCTAGCCTCCGCCCAATCATAGATTCGTTTATGGATCAGCAGGCATATTAACTTCAGAAAGCAGCTCTCTAAGCCCACAGTGCGATAGCTTTTGGCATCCGTTAATGGTTTGTCCTTCTTGGGGATGGCAGCAATGAGTGTCGTGAGCCATACAGACGGCGCATCATTACGATTGATGCACTCATTTATTACCCGACACAGGACCTCATTGTCAATGCCCAAGATCCGGTCGTAGTGCTGCCTATCCAAACCAGCGGCCGTTCTGGAATGAGACTTGAGGTGCTCTTTTGCCCATTCCAAATCTTTTGCCACAATTCTCCCGCTGAATGTTTGATCTGGTGAACGATCCACAGAAGGAACAGGAATAGCCTTTGCTCGCTCTTCTGCCGCTTGCATCAAACGAATATTAAACGAAGGGGGTGGAGGTTCCGGTGCATTCATCCGCTTCTCAAAACACGCTGCCAGCTGCGAGAGCGACACCAAAGGCGCTCTTTTCCTTGGACTCACCAACTCTCTATAAACTTTCCAGAACGCGGCTGAGTTGGATGAAACATCCGTGAGTCTTTTCAGATTTGCCCTCTGGACTGCACGAGGACCAACGAGATGGCACACACACATAAATTTGATGCGAGGCACATTCGGCTGAGAAGGCGCACATGATGGCAATTTATGTCAGATGAGGCACATTCCCACGCCTCAGTTTAAGTTGAATAGCTCTGTATTAACTTTGAAATACCACTTTCGAGCAGTTAGGGCAAGCGCAGCGCGCCCTAACTGCGGGTATCCACTGGTTAGGGTTCGGGTTAGAGGTTCGGGTTCAGGTTAGGAGGTTAGAGGTTAGGTAAAATATCTGTCCCGAAAGGGACAGATATTTCCGCGGAACGAGGCTTTAGTGTGCCAGCCTGAAATGCCCCGGCTCGGGGACCCCCCGAGCGCAGCGAGGGAGGGGAGGGGCATTGAATGGCTGGTCCCCTTCCGCAAATGAAGGAAAGGCGGATGTAAATTTCTCTGGATTTAATAAGCAAGTGAGGCACATTACTGTAAATGTGCCTCGCATCAAACTTATGTGTGGCTCCCATCAGTGTGCCATCTTGTATATCCTCGGACTGCACGGTGCAACGCACGTCCATGATGCGGAGCATAATGGCAGCCTAGCAAGGGAACCCCAGAGCTATTTGCAGGTTCACTCCCCTTCACCGGCTTTGGGACCTCTTCCAGATCACAGAACACCTTTTTTACATGAAGCACCGGACCGCCCGCATTCAGCGGGATCAAAGGCGCCTCACACGGTACGTACACATCGGACGTCAAATGTAGCTGAGCTCCTGATTTTGCGGCTGCATCCGCTGCATCGTTATGGCCATTCCCTGAGTGGGCCTTCACATGAAAAAACTGAACGGGAGCTGATCGAAATTTAATCCAGGACACAATATCCTTCAATAGATCTGCATTAGCACATTTCCAGCCCTTCTGTGCATGTTCTGCTGCCCAATACACACACGAGCGAATCGCATACTCGGAATCAGAATAAATATCTAAACTTCTATCTGACCGGACCACTGAGAGCGCATATAGAATTGCTAGAAGCTCTCCCCTATTATTGGTTTGATCTCCAGTTACCCGCAACGACGCATTTAGGGTACTATTCGGACCCGCATACACTCCAGCTCCTGCACGAGCACCTTGACTACCATTCTGAAAGCACGACCCATCCGTATACACTGTCACCGGACCTGTCGACACATTATACACCGGACCAAAAAACAGATTACGCTTCTCCTCGCTGGAGTCTTCAGTCGCTAGTGTTTCCCGCAACAATTTATCAAGATACCCGTTACTTTCTTCTGCTGCTTTTCTCCGCTCGCGCACATAAGGCAACCCTGGGTTCTGAGCCTCAGGAACCAATGGCAGAGACAAGTTCAAGATAATTGGCGCATGATCAGACCACGGAGTAATCTGACAAACTTCAAACGACTTGACCATCGAGGACGCCATTACACTGCACAGTGCATAATCTATTACTGTCTTACACCAAATGTCTCCACGCTGTTGACAGTATGTCCAACCCCATGAGGCGTTGCCAAAGTTTGAATCGCCATTCAGAATTCTCAGATCAAAGTCCGCACCCATACGCAGAATCTCTCTACCTCGTGGATTCACTGTATCTCGCTTTTTTGGATCCAAAGTTCCATCAAGTGAAAACCTGCGAGGATGAGCATCCGAACATCTCTGATGACCAGTGCGCCCATTGAGATCCCCTATTACAAACAGAGAATCCCCTCTTTCAGACGCCGTTCCCAGAGACTCTCGCAGCTTGTCCATAGGATGAACTACTGCCCAACCACCATGTGGAGAACCAGAGGGCAATATATATGCACTGAACAGAGAGACTGAGCCAATTCTCAGCACAAGAAGATCTGGTCCAGACAATTGTTGGTCCCATTCCACGCCGAGAGAAGACCTGAAAATTGCAACCACACCTCCCCCCTGCCTGGTGAACAACGGGGAGGGCTCCCGAGCAACCGCAAACACATCAAATCCATCGGGCAGTGGCAACGGATGCTCCTGCCCCGGGTAGAGATGTGTCTCTTGGAAAAAACTGATATCATATTTCTCCAGTTCTGCGAGGAAATCCGGCCTGGTCAAGCTCCCCGCCAATCGACCATCGACATTCCAACACCTGATTGAAACATCCAACTCCTCCCCATCCACACTGGTATTAATATTACAAGACGCATTCATTGCATCGAACGTAGTACAATTTACATTTACAGAGGTACCTGCCGCAGCAGCTGTACCAGCTACACCGTCACAGCCCATTTGGGCTGGACCAGAAGTACATGAGTCAAAATTGACAGAAACATTTACATCGTCACAATCCATCGGGACTGGACTTGAAGTACCCGCCTCGTCGTCACCACGGCCACAGTTACACGCACCCAGTCGGTTTGGCCTAGAAGTACAATTTACACCGTCGCAGTCCATCGGGACTAGACTGGAAATACACGCCTCCCATACGGACGGCCCGTATGGGCTAGAAGTACATATGCCATTTGCTAGGCGCGAGTCGTCAAAAGAGAATTCATCTGTGAAATCCACATCAGATGGCGAAGCGGAGATTGACGGCTCAGCCAACCCCATGAAGGACATTACTTCAGCGTGCGTGTCCCCATATTCCTCAGAATCCCGCACCCATTCGTTCCACGCCTCTGCAAAGAACTGGGCCTCACTCCTGTCCCCGAATCTCGCATGCGCAACCCGGTTTCCTCCAAACTCCATCCCCGACAGCACCGATATCGCTACCGGCAACGTACATCCAAGATCCGTCTCTATTCGGTGCGCGAACATACCCAACATTCCCTGCGGGTCTTGGCCCCAGGTCAACGGTCCTATCGTTACCTCAAAGCGCAAGTGTGCGCCGTAAGGAGGAGCAGTACGAGCACCAAAGCCAGAGGTAAAGCCTCCACGGCCACGTCCTCCAACCCCCCTCTGGCCCCGACCCCATCCGCGCCTGAGAGGTTGCGCCCCTCGTTGGCCACGATGTGTTTGCCCATATACATTCGAAGGACCAGCAGGAGCATTCGCCATGGGAGCGAATACTCTTGGCTCGGAAGGGAGAGTTGTCCCAGGAGCAGCAGTGAGTCGTTCCCTCAAGCTCTTCTTTGGGACCTCAGCTATCTTCTCTTTCTCTTCATAGCCGTTGCCGCCGCCGCTCTCGGACGCCGATTCGGACCCCTGTGACTCTTCCTGAGCCCGCCTAGCCCTCTTTTGCTTCGGTTGACGCGCCTTGCCTTTCCCAGCTGTCTTTCTCTTCCGGCTGTGCGCCTGCTGGGACGAAGAATCACTGTCGTCCACCCCATCATTCACTCGCTGGCTCCGCAACACGGCATCCATCTGCTCCCTGAGCTCATCACCATGCTCACGCACAGTATCCATCTCTATCTCCATCGCTTTGAGCGTCGACTCAACCTCGCCGACACGGTACGTAACCTTGTCGAGGACTGAGAGGACCTCATGTCGCATCGCCTCCATCTCCTTCTTCCCCGACCACCTCGATTTTTTATCGGGTGCCTCCGCATCTCCTATCGACACAAGTGAAGCCGTTCGGGCAGCGAAAGGGGAAGAAGTCTGGGTGACGACACTCCCCCTTTTTTCCATCCCACCTGCGTCCTCCTCCGACACCGCAGATGCGGTACGCTGAGTGGAGCGGGCGGTACGGGACGACCTGCGAACTTTCTGGCCTTCCGTGCTTGTGTCGACGGCCGCAGGCCCTGCAACGGACTTCCCCCCCGAGGCGCTCCCGCCCGCGGCGCCCCCCTTCTTTCGTGCGTCCTTTTCCCCTTCTACAGCAGCCAACACCTTTTTGAAGGCCGCCGTGCCCTGACTGCCCATCGGGCGCGCACTGCTTGGCGCAATAGCCGTCCCAGATGGGGACTGCGCCGCAGGTGCCGTTGTCGGCGTCGGAACCGGTGCGTCGTCTTCAAACTCCCCTAGCGACACCTCATCCTCATTGGGCCCGATATCCATAGCTTCAGCAAAGTTCTCTTGGTCACCAACGTCGATTTCGACGTTGTCGACGAAATAGGGGTAACGTCGAAGTTGTCCAAATTCCGCGAAACAAGTACGTAGCGATACACCCGGACGTGTATATCACTCCGAGAGACAAGCCGAAGAGTAGTACAAGAATAGAGCGTAGATATTTCAGAAATAAAAGTTTGTTGATGGTGGTGTGGTGGCAAGGTCGAGCGCGAGATTCAGGTGTTAAGGGTGCATATTGCTTGGTCAGTCGGTATTGGCGCTCTAACGCGGAACACAAACATTGAAGCACCCGAACATCGTGCGGCTGTGCAATGCGATGGCGGCGGGGTGGGAGTACACGTTGTTGTATGGCGGGTCGTCGCTGCTGCCGCCGTTGTTGCCAGCATTGCACGTGGGCCCGGCGGACGACGACGAGGCCACCTGGTGCGACGCCCGGTGCGGGGGTTGTTGACGCCGGGAAGGCATGGACGTCGGCCCGGCGGCGACGGAGACGGGGCGGGATGGAGACGAATCGTCAGGCTCGAGCTCATCGTGAGCAGCGGTGGAGAAATGTGTCACAGCCGTCCAGGCTTCACGTCACGTGGCCCGTCGTCAAGATTAGTTCGAAATTTTTTGCGGAGGTTTTGTGTGTTTAGTAGAGAAGTGATGTGATTCCAAACTTGCACTGAGTTGGCTGATATTTTAAGAGAGTTAATTATATTGATAAAGTGCGGCTGCTGAAATCTGAATATTAATAGCTCCTGTTCAAGTTGAACGTTGAACTTGTGGCAACGTCCAGTGAACCACGCAGAGTCCACAACGCAGACGCGTACGCGTTGTTTGGCAATCGTCCGCCGCATTTGCTAGTGCTATTCTTACACCAGGAAAACCAGAAGTGGCTAAGAAAGCTAGTATGAAGACTACGAAGAAAGAGGCGAATCGCGGTGGTGGTGCGCGATCGAGAGGATGAGTGACGGAGGTCACGATCGCGTCACACCTCAGCCCCTCTCCGCTTAACTTGCTTATCCTCCAAGCCGCTCGTGCCTCGCGTCGGTCTGTCTCGGAGTTATTGATACTGGTAAGCTGTGACGGGAGGTAGAGAGAGAAGTGGTGGGAAGAGGACTTACTGTCGACCATTTATATGTCTTCCCCCAAGTTATCTTGGGTATCGGCTTTTCCTCGCTCTTTTTTTTTTTTTCTTTCTTTCTTTTTACCGCCATTGCTGACACCACCTTGACAGGTCATTTCCAGCTTGCTCCCTGTGCGTATCAGCTTTGCCTTCACCCCTCCTCCTCCTTCACCCCCCCACCTTTTTCTTTCTTTCTTTCCCCTCTAGCCGCAGTTTCTAACTACGTTTCTCTATAGGCTGTTCCCCGAGTGCTATCTCAGCCCGAGTGCAGCCTGATCGCCCAGTACTTCCTCGACCTACCACTATCCGAGAGGGCCAACACCAACCATTTCAATTTCAACCTGCCGGAAAGGCCCCCCTTGTTCGTCAAGTACGGCGACAGGGACCTTCTTGCCGAGGCCAGCACACAGACCTTCTTCCACGCTCTTTCCCAGAGGGATACATCGGCTCCTGGCATTCCCACCGTCTACAACGCCTTCCGCGAGAATGGATATTATTTTCTAGTCATGAAGAAAGTGGACCTTCCGACCCTGGGGGCTTGCAACTCTGTCCCAACCGAGTATACCGTGAAATGCGCCGCTTTTGCTGTCGAGTGGCTTCTCGCCCAGATGCCTGCGGTTCCTGCTTCTCTCTTTGGCAGGATTTCGGCCTCGGAGGCGTGCGTCTGGCATCCCTTCTTCAAGGACCATCAGGCACCGGAACCCTTCGTCAGCTCCGAAGCGGTCTCCAAGTACATCAATAAGGTATAAACCTCACCCTTGACTGAGTTCATGGTTCGTTATTGAACCGTTTTTCTCCCGCAGGCGCTTACCCGACGCTGCCGAGGAAACGCGACGCCGCCCATCTCTTTGCCAAATGATCTCTCCATCTGTCACTCCGACATCCACGAGGATAATTTCCTCATCAACGTCGCGACTGGCCGTGTCTGGGTTGTTGACTTCCAACACATCGCCGTGCTCCCGAAGGCCTTCCAGCAGTACGCTTTCTTTAATATAGGCCGTCCCTTCGCCCGCAACATCGGCAAATTTCTTGGTCATCAGCGGGCCGATATTGTCGGGGTGATGGCGAAGGCCTCAGGCGTGCTTCGGCAGATTGGTGGGGATGGCAGCCTGGGTAAGTATTCGTCTAGTCTTATCGGCACCTAAAGAGGAGCTGAACCCCTTTTTTTACAGGACTGGATAAGTTTGGCGAGGATCGTTCTAAGTAACAATTGATTCGCCCAACCGTCGCTAGAGATACATACGTGAATTGAACCACGCAGAGTCCGCAACAGAGAGACGCGTTTGAAACTCCACTCAGACGTGTTATTTGGCAATTGTTCGCCGTGTTTGCTTTTGTTAGTAGGAGCCCCTTTCTTCGTCCATCTTGCGTCCATCCGCTCACCCTGTCTTATCCTATGGCGGATATACCGAACCTTCTAGAGTCTTTTATGCTATCGCCCCCCGCCGACACTCGTAGTCCAAGGCACACTGTTGACATCGATCTGCCTACCGAATTAGTCGCCAAGATCCTCGAAATCGCTGCAGCCTCTTCAACCCAAACTGCCGCCACGCTTTGTCGAGTGGCAGTGGGTTCGTGATCTCGCCGCACCCCACTTGCACACCATTTGTGGAGTGGGGATCGCATCCGACAAATGGGCACTGCCAGAGTTTGCCGCCAAAATGGCCGCTGGTGAATCCCTACAGACTGATATAATCATGGAGAGCCCAGAGCTTGGCAGATCCGTACATGCGTTGTGGAACCATTACAATGGTGAGCTACAAGTCAAGTATACTCCCACTCATTCTCAATCAGTTTTTCCTTCCCGTAAGGCTTTCAACTTATCGAATTCATGGCTGTCTGCCCCAACGTCCAATACATTGCATTCGCGGACATACCCATCCTTGTCGCCGCTGTCAGTCCCTACGCCAAATTCCACCTCACCCCTGAATTCCTCGCTAAGACACACGACATCCACATCACCCTCTTCGCCGAACGTGGCTTGCTCAATGTGTCCAAGTACCTCGGGACACCCGGAACTGCCGAATTCATTGGCCGTATTTCTCATCTTTGCATGATGGACTTTCGCCCAAACAGTTTCCCTGCCTTGTCGACTTTTTCGGGACTTACGCACTTCGCACTTCCACACCTCGGAGTGTCGTGGTTCATTGCTCTCTTGCAACTAGCGGTGGGTTGGATGAAGAAGCTTGTTTGCATTGTGGTTATTGTGGACCCTAGCGTCCACGCATCCACCGTCGTACAGTCTGCGACTGATGAGCTGCTGAAGCTGCACAAATCCTCCCCCAAGTTCCTATTGTTTCAGGCGGAGATTTCCACCACGAATAAAGATGCGGATTTGGATGCGAATCGGGAGAAGCTGCGAGAGATGTAGGAGTTGGAGGTCCGTGGAGGCGAGAGTTTGTGGGATAAAGCGAGGAAGTACACGCACACCTTAATGACGCCGTAATGTAGCTGGTTTGTGTGCGACTCTTCCTGAATCTCCTATCAATAATTTCACGGGCGCCACGGCGATACGCTGATAGTAACCGCTGGCATTACTAACACTGTACATGCTTGAAAACCTCTTACATCCGGGAACACAACTCAATGTCAGAAACTAGTGTAGATCCACCGACCCGAAGTTTGAACCGTCAGGTCCAAAATGCGCCTTTCTGCCCTCACCGGAAGAAGCCAGAGTAACTCTTGGTAACAGTGCTGTACATGCCTGAAAACTTTTGCATCCGGGAGCAAACTCGGTGCCAGAAATTTGTATAAATCCGGCGACCCAAAGTTTGAACCGTCAGTCTCTCTCATCCCCACAGCCATTACACTCCATGCGCAGGCTTCGGTTCTCCCTGTGTCCATCGAAGCCGCCGGATTAGATGGGTGTGGTGAGGTACTCACTATTTGACTGCTCTGAGCCATCTATGCAGAAATATTTTGCAGAGGTCTTGTGTTAGTAGAGAAGTGATGTGATTCCAAACTTGAACTGAGTTGGCTGATATTTTAAGAGAGTTAATTGCATTGATAGAGTGCGGCTGCTGAAATCTGAATAGCTCCTGTTGAACCACGCAGAGTCCGCAACGCAGACGCGTCCGCGTTGTTTGGCAATCGTTTGTCGTGTTTACGTGTGTTATTCTTACGAGTTCCTTTCTTCGTGCACCATGACGGATACATCGAACGCTCTAGAGTCTCTTGTGTTATCTCTCTCATGCACTAGTAAACTGCAGCCAGTTGACATCGATCTGCCCACCGAACTAGTCGTCAAAATCCTCGAAATCGCCGCAGCTTCCTCAACCCAAACTGCCGCCACGCTTTGCCGAGTAGCTCAGTGGGTTCGTGATCTCGCGGTACCCCACCTGCACACTATTTGTGAAGTGGGAATCACACTCGATAAACTGGCACTGCCAGAGTTCGCCACAAAAATGGCCGCCGGTGATTTCCTACAGGCCGACCGAATCATGAAGAAGCGAGAACTTGGTAAATTCGTACACGCGTTGTGGAACCATTGGAATGGTGGGATACTAGTTGACTCTGTGCTCCATTGATTCCTTCTTAATTCTTCATTCATGTAAGGTTACCAACTAATCGACTTCATGAAAGTCTGTCCCAACGTCCACCACATCGCATTCAGCGAACTGCCCCTCCTCGTCTCCGCTGTCCATCCCCACGCCAAATTCCACCTAACTCGCGAATTCCTTGCTACCACGCACAACATCCACATCACCCTCTTCGCCGATCCTGGAATGGTCGGTATACCTCTTTCGTACCTCGCGACACCCGGTACTACCGAATTCCTTGGCCGTATTTCTCATCTTTGCATGATGGAGCATTCGCCCAAACAGTTTCCATGCCTTGTCGACTTTTTCGGGGCTTACGCACTTCGCACTTCCGTACCTCGCGGAGCTGTGGTTCATTAGTGTGTTGATAGCGGCGGCGACTGCGATGGAGACGCTAGATTGTATTGTGGTTATTGTGGATCCTAGCGTCCACCCAGCCACCGTTGTGCTGTCTGCGACTTCTCAGCTGATGGAGCTGCACAAATCTTCCCCCAAGTTCCTATTGTTTCAAGCGGAGATTACCAAAGATGCGGACTTGGAGCTGAATCGGGAGAAGCTGCGAGAGATGTGGGAGTTGGAGGTCCGTGGAGGAGAGAGTTTGTGGGATAAAGCGAGGAAGTATACGCACACCTTGGTGACGCCGTGATATGGTGTGCGACTCCGCGACTTCTTCCTCCTTTACGCTGTGGTCCTTAATCTCCAACCCCGAAGTTGACAATGTAACCCCCGAGCAGATTTCTTGTTTCTCGTCGTGCATACGTCCCATTTCGTAGCATGATCTCCTCCTTTCACATTACATGCTTCCTCATCACTTGTTCCCAGTGTCAACGCCTTCCTCGATTAAAATGCAATCATAACTCAGACATGACTCGAACGGTTCATGCGGTCATTATTCTCTCCCGCATACTTTGAACGTATTTGGTTTCGAGCTGAACCTGCTGTGGACCCAATTTTCCTGATGGAGTGGCCATGTAATTCAATGTTGTGTTCAATTCGGTGGCTGTGTGAAGGAATCCCGTTTATGATCGCGAGCAAGGCCTTAATACCTATCCGCTTATCCATGGCTGGCTTCCACCATCATGTCAACGCAACCATAAAATCATTCGCGGAAGTGCTCAAGAGACCTGAACAGTTATCCCATCGATGTCTAGCTACATTGAGAACAAGAGACACGGCATCCTCAGCGCCTACGTGGACCCACACTAGCAACCTTGTCTTTTGCCATCGATTCCTTCATAAAGCCTCAGATGCAATGAGCAGCTGCATCAGCCCACTATGTCCCTCAAACTTTTTATTCCCCTCTCAGTCATCCTTATCATCTTTGCATGGCCCCGAGCTGATCAGTCTTGGGCGGATCGGATGCGAGCACGTATACCACGAGCCAGGCAGAACGCCCGGAGACTAGCGGAAGAAATCTTACCATCTTCCGTTGACGACATGATCCTGAAATATGTGAACGTCGTCAGTAACTCTGCGGACGTCTTCATGCTCACCCTTGGCTGCATTTTGTATACCCAGACCCAGGCATGCTCGAGGCAGCCTGCGCTCGACATCCCCACCGCACTTCAGATATCCCAAAATCATGTGCAAGCACATCACCCAGATCTGGAATGTGGTTGAGGCGATGGGTTTTCCGGGAGAGAAAGTGTTTCTTCCGGTGGAGGACAGGTTTCCATCTTCCTCATAAACCGAAGGCAGTCCGTCTCATCACTATCCATCAGGCTCTCTCTGGGTAAACCATCGCCACCAATACCGCCGAAGGATCGCGACAGCAAGCGTTTTTTCCGCCTGTATGTGTCGGCGAGCATTTATATCCAATTTATTCAATGAAGCAATATTTTGTAGTCTCATGGAATTTTTAGGAAAGGGTGGTTTGTTAGACGAGCAAATGAACTCTGCCCTCCTTATTCCGGGATCCCTGGGAGATGCAGGCCTGGAGGGACATTTAGGAACGAAGTGAGAATTTGCAAATCTGCTGTCCGAGTCTCAGGGCTGATGGTGAATAATTCTGGTAGCTGCTTTTGACATTGGACACATTCAACAAATTGACCTTGTCGCAGTCAACCACGCCAGCAGTCAGCAACAAAATATCGCCCGCATGAATTAGATCGAACATTGAATTCTACCGTACAAAATCTGATTCGCCGCGCCGTAGAACACCACGAGCAAATTCTATACTCTGCGACCAATATTCTCCCATTGGCAGACACCACAACTGCCGTCGGCTCCCAGCTTCTTCGGAGAATCGAATCCGAGATTTCGCGTACAACAGAAATCCTCCTCCGCCTTCCCATCACAGATGCCCCAGTACTTAGTTTTTTAAGACGGTCCCCGAATCGAGCGGCGCAGTTCTCTGCCTATCTGGGATTTTTGGAAAAAGAACTGCCTTCATTGCGGAGGATGTCCCAATCAGCGTCAGTGATCCGGGACAACTTGAAAGATCTTATCCTATATTGCACTTGGTACTCGAAATATACGGTACGCTATTTACTCCCTGCAGGTCTTTATATTCATTTTTTTCTCCAGAGGGGTCTTTCTCTGCACGAAACGCTTGCGCAGAGAGACTCTTCAACAATACAAGACCTCACCCGAGATATCAAGAACCTTCTGAATAGGGCAGAAATTGCTCAGATGGCGGGAAATACGGCTGATGTTCCTGTATGGCCGCCTCGACGACTGCCATTGAAGGTGCCACCTGGCTCATAGCCTGTCATAGGCTTTCTCATTTTGTTTTTTCTGCTGCTGTCCTGTCGTATTTATAGATATTACTATGCATTAGGACGTAGTAACCAGTAATATATCCTCCTCCTCCTCCTCCATTTCATTCGATATCGCATTAGGCATTAGGGGGGGTTTCGCATAAATAAAAGTTCTAACAAAATTTTTATGTAAGAGAACCGGTACATTGATCCGAACATCGACAGCATGAAATTCACGTGCATCTATGTTGAATCTCCATTCTTCTTGCCCCTACCTTGCTAGGAGTATTTGCACTGCGCCAAGCGAAGATCCATTCATTCCATCCAACAGAAAGCTTGGCTATGATATATTATGAAAGATCGTGATAATCGATTTATCCCTTTCACTGTAGTCCCCACTGCTCACGCTCTTTCGCCCCCAGCTACATAGCTGAGTATGCGCTCCTTCAATGCCTTCACGCTCGTTACATTGGCATCAATTGTATTCGCCGTCACAAACCCTACCGGCACAGCTACACAACCCATAGGAATCGACGGCGACGTCGAGTGGAAGGAAAGTACTGTCAGACGTAGTACCCCGCAGATAAATCACATAGCGATCAAGCGCGACGCTGCTTCCGCACTCACCAACGCTCAACGGCTTGCTCGTGGTCTCAGTCCACTACCCCCAAAACGTCGAAATGGTCGGGGTAAGTCTATACAAGCGGTGTCAGCCTGTCTCTCACAAAATCTATATGTAGCTCCTTTAGCTCGGCGTTCGGCTGGCCCACCGGTGACGTGCGTTCCATCTTCATCTTGCGGTTATCAATCCAATTCTCCCTCTTGCAGCAAAACGGGTAGGATAATGGTCACCAACACGAACACCAACGCATTTTTGGGCTATGTCTCTCAAAATAATACTTCATTTAATCACTTTGGAAGGGGAGGAGAGGCAGTGGCACTTACCTTCCAGCTCACTGTGGACTCCACTGTCCGCACTTCACCTACAATTGATATCCGGGCGGTACCTGCTATTCCAATTTTCGTCGCCAATTCTATACTTATCTGTATGCTACAGGACTCAAGCTATGGCTCCATCTGGCCTTTCATGGGCGGCATCTGTGGAGTAGTCACCACAAGCTGTGATCTTAATCCAGGCAGTATCAAGTGTGTTTGTCAATCCGTGCTCATGAACAGTTCCCTTATTTCCTCCCTAGTTATGTCTTTATTCAAGGCACCGGTCAATGTGTGTATCATGTTCTGTTTCAGTGAATTGTAAAGTTGAAAGAAGCACTCTCAAGCTGCCCCAAACGCTCCTCCTTCATCTATCTCCAACTCCTACCCTTCTTCGGAACTAGCGGAATCGGCCATTGTATGTTGAAAGCACAATTATTTTCTCCTCTCATACTCAAGGACCATGACTTTCAGTGGACCTACGACGCGCTTACAGGTGCGCTCAAGCCCCAATGGGTCAACACCGATGGCTGTGCGTATCTCTCATTGTGCGACTCAGGAATGCCTTTGACTTGACCCTGACTGTTTTGCATTAGCCAAGCGGCCATCGTTCATCCAGTATGTAACCTCAACAAATGCTCTCGTCATCACCGGCGACCGTGCGGCTTTCGGTGGTGTTTTCACCAGTCTTCCCGTGGTATGCAGCCTTCGACCTTTATATCCCGTCATACTGAAATATACTGATCCTGTAGTCATTCACACTCATTTAATTTTTTCCGGAATAGGAGGCGCTGCATTGGACTCATGAGTTTCGAATATACCCAGTAGATTTTTCTTGGGCACTCATCATTGGACTCAACACAATCTTTCCTCAACCCAAATGAAATGGAATTATTATCGTAGCTCAACGCCATATCTTTCATTTGCAGCTGTTTAGCACGTTGTTCAACTTTTGGTTCAACCTCTATTTCTGGAGATGGACCGCTCGCTCGGCTCCAATTCAACTTCTGAACTTTGAACCCGTTTTTCCATGCCCGCAGTTGACTGATTTGCGCGCGAGACGACCAATTCTGAAACATCGCCTCATGTTGAGTTGTAGTACAAGGCGAAAGCCTCCATAGTATTCATGTATGCAGGCGCTCTATATATGGACAAAGAACTCATACTGACCATCTTTTGCCTTGACTCGTCCCTTCTCCACCAAGAAATCTCCGCATGCCAACCGAATTCGTTCACTGGTAAGGGGCAGTCTGAAATCCTGCAGCTCGTGCAAGCCAACGTCCGATCGCGCAGATTTCAGCGCATATCGAATGGCAAGGGCAACGGAGCAGCCGAGGAAGAGGGGAGGTTCGCCGACACCTTTACTCGCCTTGATGGATCCAAGGTTCGGCCACTCTGCATCTCGAAGAAGACTGACGTTGAAAATTTGTGGTATATCGCTAAAGCCGGGAAGCTTGTACGCCCCTGTTTTTGTTTTAAGCTATGAAGGATGGGGATACCAGCGAAGCAGATTCGCTCACCTGGGCCAGTGGTGAAAATCGCGCCATTCTGGCGTAACCACAGGCTCTCTTCGACTGTGCACAATCCCTGGCCTTGAATGAAAGCGCCCTCACTGGAGGATATTTAGAACGATTGCTGTCCAATTTAGCAAAGGTGCCCCTACATCTGGCCATAATCGATTGCAGGATTCAAACTCTTTCCGACGTCCATGTTGATGTCGACACGCAAGACAGTATGATCGCCAGTAAGAGTATCGATCTCCACTTCCGTGACGCAGGCTCCTTGAGTGAAGTAGTGGAATAGGTTCCCGGTTTCTGCCTGGTTGCTAGATGAAGTAATGAATGAACTGGTGGGTAACAATCCGTCCCGAATAAATACGCACTTCCATTCATATCCAAGGTCCGGAGTGGCGTGATACCCCGTCGCGCTTAACGAGACACGGTCGCCCCACGCTGCAGCCGCAAGAGCAGCAAGGGTCGCGTCAGGGCCCAGTTTCCGGCGGTACGGGTCTAGACGTTTGTTGATCTCAGCACACGCATTGTAGACTGCGTATCCATTCAGATCGCTGCCTGCGGAAGCAGCGGTTGGAACGGCGTTAGGCACTGTGTTCGTCGCCGACTCTGAGGTGAAGACATCTGTTAAAGGGATCCGCAATTCCTGGGCGGCAATCTGGCAACATCTGAGAGTCGGTGCGCTTCAGAAAGCGCCCAGCCGATAAAGGTGGTATTTCTTACTTGGTGTATAACCCCTGGCCCATCTGTGCAAGAAGTTAGGTTGTGATATTTTTACAGTGGTCCGCCCACCTCGACTCCACCATGGGCGACCAAAACACCTGTGCATATTTAAGCAGGTGAGAATAAATAGTAATCGAAAACTCACTTCCATCCATGTACACATGGACCAGAGCAGATCCTTGATTCATTGCTGTGGAACAGGTGTAAATTTTGAAGACGGATTTAAATGGTCAGGGAATTACCTTTGACACCGAAAGCAAGCTAATGATAATCAAGCTCAGCCCGTGCAATTAAAAATCTCTCAACAGCACATACCCCGAATTTAGTGGGAATAAGGACGATACCACGCTTACGCCATTTGTGGTCTTTATTGAAACGATCGACCTCCAAGCGCCGCTGATCGTATTGGCTGTCTCTGCGGCAATCACTCATGAGGCGGGGGACATGCCAGTCGAGCACTTTCTGGTGGTAAGGAGTTTTCTCGGCCTCCTTGTATAGGTTAATCTAAAGGCGTTGAATGAAGAGAGTTCGTAAAATCGATGCACCCATACCTGCCGAACGTGATCTATATCTAGCCCTAGTTTGTGCGAAATCGCCTCGACGTAGTGCTCAGCAACAAGCATTCCCCTGCAGAAATCAAAACTCGTAACAATATCAAGTTTAGAACAGATCGTCACAAACTGGGGTCCGCCGAAGCCACGAAATGCGGTATTGGAGACGGTGTTGGTTTTACAACAGCGACCGTGAACATCAACGTCGGGGATAAAATAGCAATTCTCTAAATGGGCGAGGGCTCTGTCGCTTACACCCCCGCTTATATCGATGGAGTGCCCGGCATTGCAATAAAATCTTGAAACCGAGTCCGAGTCAGTTATAGCGTCGAGACATATGAATGAAAAGCTTGCTCTGCGCTTAAGGCTTGTATTTTCCCCTCAGAAGTAAACCCAACTTTCCAGTCTGCAAGACAGGGATGGCGCTAAAGGAAGGTTGGATTTCAGATCTATATACCGAATCCACCGCAAGCTCACCTGGCCAGTTATCATGATGTCCTCCTGTCGATCAAGCATTATCCGTACTGGACGACGAGACTTTTTCGCGGCAACGGCAGCCATAGCCGCAACCTGTGAGCAGGTAAGACAAGGAAAGAACCCCTGGAGAATTTTTAAAAACGGACATGCGAAGATCTGGTCTCTTTTCCTGAAGGCAATGCGACTGTTAGCATGTGGCTTTCCCCGAAACGCCCGGCTCACCTCCGAAACCGCCTCCAAGACGCTTTGCATGAGCTACGATTCGGTTTCGAGGCACGCCAGTAGCCAACGACACCCATCTCTGAGCATCCGCCAGACTCTGAGTAGAAGAATACACATCCATTTCCCCGCTTTCGAGTTTAGGAACACTGCAAATAGTATTAGAAGAAAGATGTAAGGGAGCAACCGGGCATTCTCACACTAGCACGGCCATGGTTTCGAGATAAAAATGTTCCTAGACTTCAGGATCAGTCGTTTTTCTTTTCAGCCGAAGACAACGAAACATTACTTGTCCTCCCATGCGGGTTTTCCCCTCTAACACATGCTCCGAAGCCGCCAGCGCCTCCTCGATCGGCCTCCCTCGCTTAATCCAGCGGTCATACGTAGGGTGGAAAGATTTCTGCTCAACCGCTTCCTCAATCGTCATGATCCGCGGCAGATCTTCATATTCAACACGGACCGCACGCGCGGCTTTCTGCGCAAGGATCTTGGTCTGAGCCAGAATCATGCCGATGGGCTGTCCATGTGCGACGACCTCGTCAACTGCAAAGAAAACTTCGTCGAGCGCCGTGCCGCCCCACCAATTCGCCCGCTCAGAAGGCAAGTCCACGTGGCTGACCCAGTTGGCGACGCCCTCCATCTCGAGCGCCGCGGCAGCGTCAACCGACAGAATCTTGGCGTGCGCCCGAGTGGACAGCACCAGCGCCCCATACAGCTCATTTCCCACTTTCGGCATGTCGTCGACGTAGACCGCAGCCCCTGTCGTCTGCAGCAGCCCCGATAAATGCGGCTCTTGACGGCCCACCACTTCCTGCGCGTATGGATCGCTGTTATCATGCCGCCCAGAACTGAGGCCGCGATGGATGGAGGAAGTAATGTCGTCCACTTCTACTGCGGATGTCACTAGATCAAGAGGCAGCTGCAGTTCACTGGCGGCCGTCGTCCAAAATTTGAAGAAGAAGCTGAGAGCAAGAGTCTTTCGGTACGACGCCATACCACCCGGCACGTTAAATGGAAGATCCATCTCTTTGCTCAGTATATCGAGGGCATCTTCGAGGGTTTTCGAAGAGAACAGCTTGCCTGTGAGGGAAATATTGAACCAAACGGAAACTGGAATAACTAACAATGCTGACCGTTCAGAAGAGCCTGAGTTTTGACTGCCGAGAGAACAGTAGCACTGTATGGGTGTCAGTTGAGCGTAAGGGAAGAGTCGAGTTAATTACGCCATTCCACCATATGCTAGCCGAGCATGTGAGATCGTACCATCCGACGCAACGCGCATCGAGAAACAAGAGGTCACAATAGCGATGTCATCGTCCCTCCTCTTGGCCTATAAGTTCGCAATCAACGCATGCACACCACAAGGCCTGTGTTCTCGAACCTGTTTATATGCCCGCACAATCTCCCGGTCCTGTGACTCATTGAGGGGAACTATGATCTTGACAATTACGGCGTCGGGCGGTAGAGTGGTGGTGCGATATCCAGTGAAGAAATCAGAAAGCGGGAGGTGAAACTCGGGCCTCCCAGGGCCCACCGCGAGTACTCTCGCATTTGTCGCGACCCACACAGGGATTTAGGTCCGAGATTGGGCTGGCGGTGGCGATATTCCCGCCCACAGACGCGACATTCCTGATTTGAAGCCCAGCAAAATATCGCAGCTGCGTCTGGATCGCCTCAACTGGGCCACTGAGCGTCGGATCGAGCTCGCTGCAGAGCTTTTTGCAAGCCACTTCTAGGTCAGCTAACGACAAGTTCGCACCAAACTCGAACGTGCGGCGGGTCGGGGTGGGCGGGAAGACACCGTGCAGCTCGACGATGTCGGACACAAACACGGATACAGGGTATTTCGCCGCCTTGAGCTTTACTTCGATCTGGATCTCCGACGATCCCCCCACGAGCTTGGCGTCGGGATAGTGGGCCTTGATGGCCAGGAGCTGTTCGAGAGTCGTCGGGCGCAGCCATTGCCGGGATCCAGAACCGAACTTGAGGAAACTGGACTCATGCTTGGCGAGCGAGGGTGGATATATGAGTTCCGTCCCCACTTTATATGGCTTGAACTTGAAGCGCGGGAACGATGGAGCCGGGTCGGCAGTGTTGAGATCGTTCTTTGGAAGCTGGCAACAGTCGGAGCGGCCACATCCCTTCAAAGTTGGTGCTACTCCGCGTTGGCCAATTTAAAAATAAGGACATTTTCGTGAAATACTTACCTGGATTGCTACAGCAGTCCGTGTGGTCCAGATTCGCAGCTTCAAAATTGATTGGAACAAGAACATCTTGAATACAGAGGGTTCATTTATATCATTTGGTGTGGTCATGGAGAACAGCGCACCACGTTCACCCTTCTTACTAGCGTATTCTCCGACGAAAGTTTTTGCCGCATCCAGAATGGGCTTATATCCAGTGCACCTACACAAATTGCCGTCCAGGACGCCGTCCAGCTCGACCTCGGCAGTGGAAAGCGAGCCACGATATGCAGCGTTCCTGACAAGCGCATAAAGCGACATGATTATGCCTGGGCGGCCTTAAGCTCTGTCTGCTATATTCCTCCATTCTGCAGCGCGACTGACCTGGGGTGCAGAAACCACACTGGCTGCCACTAAGTTTCCATAGACGTTCCTGGAGCGGGTGGGGGTTCTCCGGGCTCCCTACGCCCTCGACCGTAATGACATGCTTGCCCTCTACGGAGACGAGCGGCGCCAAGCACGCATTGACCGCGAGGTGCCTAATAACCCCTCGTGTAAGATCCGCGGCGCCCAGTTCAATCGGCACTCACTGGATCTGGTGCGTCGCAGGGTCCCTAGACTGGATGACGACGGTGCACGCGCCACATCCGCCCTCCCCGCACCCCAGCTTTGTGCCGGTAAATCCTTGGCCTTGCGAGCGGATAAAGTCGAGCAAAGTAGCGTCTGGGTCAATGGAGTTTCCATCCAAAATTATAGAGGAGCCATTCAGGAAGAAGCGCAAAGTAGAGCTCGCCTGAGCCTCAAGACTCTGGAAGGTGAGCGGCATTGAGAACCGAGATAGCACGCGTCCTAATGGGGAACCAATTGATGCCAGGCTATCAAGGCCGATAACCTCCGAGATAAGCAGGGCCAAACTCGGTTTGGCCACCCTTTTTTTCCTTATTCAGCATTGGAGGACTTGGTCATGACGTTTTCGTTAAGGTATACATGAAGGATATAAATCCAAATTTTAACGCAGGTACCTGCATCGTCATGTAGCGTCCATGAATGCCGCCCCTGTGCCCCACACCGCCATAACCACCGCGAGGGCGACGATGGCCCCATCAAACACCCCACAGCGCCCCTCCAACGCAATCTTCGCGCAAATGGGCCCAATCACGCAGAGAACGAACGCGGAGAACGAGCCGAGGAAAGCCACTACGAGTAAACAATGCAATGATCAATGAGCCAAGCACTAACAATGCATGCGAGAGGAGACGTACTGGCCGCGCTAAACTCGGGCACCAATATCGAGACTGGCGACGGAGAGCAGCGTGACGATGATGCGCTGGATGACGCCGAGCGCGCTCTTGATGGAGATACGGCGCGGCTCGGCGAGCTTCGCGGCGAGGTCCTCGGGCGCGCTGAGCGGGCGGTCAATGCCCAGGAGGATTTGGATCGCCGTGTTGAGCGGCTGGGTCGTCAGCGCGAATTTCGATCTTCGGGAGGTCAGCGGATGAGCGACGGTGTGGAAGCAGAGCATAAGACGCACAATGGGCTGATAACTAGCATCCACAGAGCGGCCTGGTTCAGAGCGGCATTGTACCCGGGTGTGTTGAGCAGGTCAATGCTGATCTGTGATATATTCGTTAGCTGGGGACCAATAAAATGGGAATGAGCGCACCTCTGCGCTGACGGAGTTGCCGAACATGAGATAGCCTGCGCAGGCGATGAGCGTATATATGAAGGTCGCGACTATCTGAAGGGACATCAGGAAACACTGGGATCGCTGCGAAAGGAGACATACAAAAGCCCAGTTGATCATCTTGCCGAACTCGCTGGGGTCAATCATGTCGCGCGCCAGAGACGGGATGACAGCATGGCCAGAGAACTAGGTAGGTATGTCAGATGCGTACAGTAGGGTATGGAGATCGAGGCGCACTCCAGCCATGAATAGTCCAAACGCAATTCCTAGGTGATTCCAGTTGTCGATGCCGAGGGACTGTCTCCGCGGGACTCCATATACTTCCGGGAGCGTCTGTTTTCGAGACACCGTCCACGAGGATGACGATGACGACAAATATTGTCGACACGATACCAAGTATGGATGCTGTGCATTATATCAGCTGTCTCCACAATTCTTTTACAGAATAGTTATCACTGTATGAGAGAAGCGATAGCGGTAAAAACACCGTAGGTATGAGTCTATGCGACAAGTTAGCGTAGGGGAAAGGGCGCAGGATGAACGCTGACATTAAGATCCCCCATAGCTTGTAGGTATCGGATGAATATCGCGGGATTAGGGAATGCAGAGAATCGGCATACAATGTGACCAGAATGACACTGCGCCTTGTCAAGAAGAGGAAAGGAAGACAGGGGAACAGACGTACCTGACTGCGAAGAGCTCAAGGCAGAATAAAATGCTGATTATGACCGTCGACCGAGGCCCAAAAGCCTTGCGCCCAATGTCTGCATAGGATCGTAACCGCGGGTCGGATAAGATTATTCCCGCTAGGATTTTGGCACTGCCGGAGGATATAAGCTAGAGGCAGGATAGACTAAGTTCCACCCACGTATAACAACTGATAAATCCGTAAAATATGATGAGGACCAAGCCCATGCCCCAGCCAGCATAGGCGAACGCGAGGGGCTCAGACAGCATCCCGATGCCCTAGCAAAATGGCTATCGAGTTGAACAGCTGAAGGCGTGGTGAGCACGGGAAGAAGAGTGATGAGTGAGAAGAACGCACTGTCTGACCAAAGGTGCTCTGGCCACTGTAGTGGTATTTCATGCTTCGTGCGGACGCGGCCGACGAACGGCGACGCACCCCCACGTGCGGGACAGTCAATAGGTCTTCTGAGGGTCTCTCATTGGCAGCCGCCGATGTCCGTCTCGGATGGGGCGACTCCGTAAACGAGATGCTCTTTCGCAGCAATGGCGTACGCTCAGTCGACACCGGTTGTGGCGCGCGCGACGGCGACTTGGCCACTTTTCGTGAAAAGGGGAGGGTTGCTCGGGGTGTGGTTGGCTCAGACGTATCGTCCGGCGCGTCATCCCAATCAAATTGGCCGATGAAGCCGTCAGAGTCCGACGAAGGGTCTGCGGGTTGTGTGTGCTCTTCCTCCTCAGTCGACAAAGCCAATACCGGCCTCTTCATCGAAGAAGGGGTCCGAGTTGTCTGAAAGTGACTCGGCTACGGTGGATCCAACGACTAGATACTGGGCTCGCCTATCTGTAGACTCTTCAGCGACAAAGCTCGGTTATCTAGAACATGGATACGCACAGGAAGCGATCGCATCTCGTACACTATGCCCACTTGAAGCAGATCCCACTTGGAGGAAGTTTGTAGGAAGGCTCATGACGATCTAGCAGGAAGAAAAAGACAGCGGAAAACCGGCATCAATCGCAAATTTGAGTCCGCGATAAGGAATTCCTGTCAGAAGAAGTGCCACCTGCTCTTAGCATGAGAGAAGGTATGGAAGCATTCCGACTTCCGGGCTCCGGAAATTTTCTTCACTGTCGGCAGAAGGGAAAAGCTGTGCATGCAGTAGCTCCGTCCGATGTCCGCTCCACAATAGTCCTCACTTCTGAGGAGCAGCTGGGAGGAAGGGTGGGGGGGTAAGGGTGGGAGGCAAGCTGGACAACGAAATCAAAGAAATCATCGCCGTCGCAGCAAGACATAGGGGTTGTGGAATGTGGTGAGGCTCAAGTTTATTTAAGCAATTTTTTTGGCCCACGTAATCATTCGGCCCGACTTCCGCGATCTCACATTTGTCGCTTTGACCGTAAAGATTTGGTCGTCAAAAACATGAAGTGGGGTCCGTGAATCTTTCAAAGCAAAAATGGCTTTGAAAGAACCAATTTCATTAGGGTCATAAAAGAAAGCCGGAAGACATGTTGTTTTCGAAAATTCCCCTGTTCGACGAAAAACGCAAGGCATCTTTGAAGGCCATTTTGGGCCATCTTTGGGCCATTAAGATGCATGCACCCCCGCAGTGTGGTCATGGGATGAGATTCTTCCGACCTCATTTGATGTGGCTGAAAAAAAAAACAGAATTCAAGTGCATTCTACTACATACAAGGGATTAACACCATTGTGCGTCGGTAAGCAATTAAGAAATGAGGGCATGCTCAGGAGGATGTGTGCACACGGCCCAAAGATGCCTGCGCATTCGAGTTTGTTGTGCCACCACCACGGTCCATAACTGGATGGATCGCTCAGCAGCGCATTCCAAACTTGAACTGCCCGACTCACAGCGGTGGAACCATGTCCTGCGGGTGTCACTATCTCCTTCGAAGGGAGATGACCACGCTAGAGAGATGATCGACAAGATACTCTAAGCATTCACAATCATGTCAGCGTCCTAGTAATCGGCAAGTAAACGAGAAGCTGACAGAGAATGCAAGCAAAAAGAAGCAAGGGAGGTTGATATAATAATCTATAAGGAGACGAATTATTTTTCGGCTGGTGTTCAAAGCAATGTATCGCACCCAAAATTGTTCCTGAATATTTTTTCTTCTCAGCAGACGAAAAGCTATGCTCGGTTATTTCGGATGCTCACCGACGCCTGGGGGAACGCCCGGTAGTGTTTGTCGCAGTTGCGTAAACGCGAAGACCGTCGCAACGGGCAACACCAGCAATTCAACCCTTCGTTTGTATCCAAACACGCAGGAGTCGATGGTGATGAGGAAGAGAACGATGCTGACGAAGACTGGAAAATGGTTAATAATATTTATCCTGAACGTCAAGGTCATTCAATGCTGCGAACCTATGCAACCGGAGACAAGGATAGCATATATTTTCACCGGCGTGCTTCTCACGATGTTGATACTCCGAATGTAACTTGAGTCAGAGTCATCTGAGAGGTAGTTGGTTCCAACAGAAAATCCCCTGTCGAGAGAAGCGTTCAATCGGTTTCCAACACGACTCCAAGGAGACGAACGGGAGAAGCGAGGTGATGGACATCTTCAGTTGCAACGGACGATTCGATGGTACAAGTCTTGCAGTTATGTTTATCAGTGCATGGTAACTGGAGGACAGAAGTGTAAATACAAGGACGCGAAAAGGAAAAAGAAGCCAAACCTATCGAAGGGATAATTCCCAGCAGTCGACACTATCGTACCCTTGGAGCTCGCTGGGTCCGCTTTTGAATTAATTGTCCAGGGCATCAGCTTGAAATCCATCTGAAAACCCGGAAGATCGGCCCAATATAATTTTTGTTCGCCAAAGCTGCAGAACGAGGCGACATCTAGACGATATACGGGCGCACCGGGGGCGATATTCGAGAGTGTCGATTCTGAAGTTCCAGCAGCCAAGGTTCTGCGGTAGAAGGTGTCCAGGGCCAAAGAAAGTGATACATATAATGTGTGCGCTCACGGATCCAGAAAAACCTCGATGACATCCTTGACAGTAAATTACATGTAGTCGCAGCCTCCAAATCTCTCAAAGTACCAAAACATCTTGAGGCTAAAGTCGTCGAAATTAACACTGATGACGTTGTTGGTAAAGGTGAGCTGTGGGGTTGTCGGTTTTCAAGGTATAGTTTGGACGATTATGACTCACTGTGCTTCGCGCTACATCCGGCGGCAACTCCGAGAAATCATCGATCAGCGACTCGTCGTCTCCAATGTGGGATAATGGCTGCGTCAAAAGAACAGCAAAAGTGATTATCCACGATCCGAGAGCGATGATTGTGAGCACACAATATATGAATATGCTGCTGCGATTGTTTCGACGAATCATGGATGGGAATGAAGTTGAAGACACGGAGCCATTTTAGCAGGGCGTGGGGCTGGCTATAAGGACCGCAGTGCTTTAGGCGCTTGAGGCTGTCCAGTTTCTTCATTCACGCCGCCAATTTATCTTTGTTCGTTGCCAACAATCACCGCGATTTGGCAGGAGGATGTACACGCCTCGGCAACTGACGTCGTTAAACATTGAAAAGGTTGAACGGGGTTGTTTCAACTTCGACAGCTATAGAACACTCACAAACATGCAGTTTGAGGTGGTGCAAAGATGTTCGACTGGAATTTTTGAGTTGGAACTCTGGCTTCTGTGAAAAGTCGATATGGATAGACGACACTGGGACAGCCTACGAAGGCCGCATGAATACATGAAACCGTGCTTACCTACCGGCGAGCCGCGAGTTCTTTGGCCTTGGTTTCCTTTTTTTAAATAATCGTTGTTGGGCGGAGTCCGAAGTTTGACCGTGGTTGAGAACATATTTGATTCGGGAGCCCACTGGAAACTGAAAAAAAAACTGAAAATGACCTACTTAGGAGTTGCCTTGTGAGTTCAATGAGGAAGGCTTGAAACCGCCGTCTGCGGCAGAAGAAGGATCACGGCTGCTGCCAAACCTTGGCAAACAGTGCTGGCAGTCGCTCACGACGTTGACGATTGATAACCACGTCTCTGCTTAATCCAAAGCTGAGGTACGCGTCCACGACGTTGTTGGCAGGCTGATTGAATGAATCTTGAATACAGACGTTCTCCACGTTAAAATTGGTTTGTTCCGCGACTCCCAGCTAAACTCGATGATGATACCAACCTATACCAACAGATTCGCCTCGTCGGAGCGCAATGGTGCGAGAAGAAAAACCTTATCAGGGGCTAGACTCTGCCGTGCTCAGCAATGTCCCAAAAGAGCATACCGCGACAGTTTCCGACGCGCTCGACCGGAGACTAAAATGTCTGGTCCTCACTTTACCGCCAGAGATCACCTCTGAGATCTTCGTGCACTCCCTTCCCCGTCAAATAACGCCCATGTTAAACCATGCGCCCATCGTTTTCACTCGCGTTTGCCGCGCTTGGCGCATTATTGCGATGTCCACCCCTGAACTTTGGGATTCCGTCTTTATGGCACCCGCCAAAGATGATGAGTCTATGGTCACGTATATTGACATGCTCAATATGTGGCTTTCTCGAGCAGCGAAACGACCATTGCACTTGCGGATGCCATACGCCAACTACCAATTTGACTTGTTCTCCGAATCGCGCAAGAGTCTCGTAGACCTACTCGAGCGCTATTCCCAGCAGTGGCAAACACTGGTTATGACCCCAGTTATGCCCCCGGTACTCTCCTCCCCCATCTGCTTCCCTCAGCTCCAGAAACTCGATATCACGGCTCCCCAGGATCTCACGGCATGGAAGTATACGCCCTCTCTGCGCGACGTTTCTATATTCCGTTTATCGTCATCCACTGTCGTTCTTCCTTGGCGGCAGCTGACGACCCTGCAGTGCCGCGGCATAACCGCAACCGAGTGTCTCGACTTGTTGCGAGAAACATCGTCGCTTCTCGAACTCATAATAGAGCTCGAACGCGGGGGGATATTGCTCACGACTCCATCCTCCCTATCTCTCCCACGACTGCGATCCCTCGAGATTCGCCGTGGAAGTTTCCAGATCCTACCGTACATCACAGTGCCCCTGCTCCAGATTCTGGACTTGTCGTCGAATATCTCGTTGAGACCGGATACTGTGGTCGGTCTCTTATCTCGGTCGCGCTGTCAGTTGACCGAGTTGGTTCTCGATTCTGACCCTTCCATTCGGCTCCTCGATGAATTGGCATCGCTCACGTCTCTCTGGCTGGGAAACACCAGCTTAGAAGCGTTGACCCTGATCTTCCGCCGTCTTAACGACAGCTCCTTCCTTCCGCAACTCCAGAATTTTACTGTGACGAGTTGCGAGCTGGAAGAATTTGCACCAGACACGCGCGATATTGATTTTCCGAGTCCCACCCAGCTCCTGTTCGCCGACTTGGCGAATGGTCTGGCGATGCGATGGAATCCATCCGCCGGGAGGTCGCGGCACATGAAGGCTTTCAAACTAGTGCTTCACTGTTCTAACAATTTAGATCTCTTCAAAACCTTTCAGCCAAACATCGTACATCGACTTAAAATGCTTTCTGCCGAAGGCATGGACCTCCGTATTCAAGTTAGGGATCAATCCTGGATCTGAAAGATCAAGGTGGGCAGCGTCCTCTTCATTGAAATTCATCGTGGAACTCGTCCTGTCTTTTGTAGATATCGGGCTACTTTTTACCCGCTTTCATCAGCCACGGTCGGCGCAACTACTAGTACTGGATGTAGCGCCGCTGGTACTGACGCGGTTGTACCTATTTCCTATGGAATTTGGAATTTGTTTAGAATCTTCGCTCTTTACGCTAATCATGGTACCAACTAAACATGCTCGAAAAAGAAGAAGAAAAAGGGGTGTCATTCGTGTTTTCATTGATTCCTTGGTGTATATATGAGAAACCTTTTTCAAGTGTGGAGCTCGGAGACTGCCGAAGGCCAACGACTTGACGGATTGGTCATGTGATCCTTCCTTGTCTCCATCGACTCATAATGGACAAAGCCTCAAGCCAACCTTCACGCGTCCTTGACGCGCTCATGGGTGCTTTAGACGCGCCCCAAAGCCCATTACATGGAACCCCGGCCAAAAGGGCACCTCTACAGAGCTTAAATGCTCCAAACGCGGAGCCGGGTGGCTCCAATCTTAAGAAACGCGGGCGGCCACTCGATATCGCGCGCGAAATCCAGGCGAATGCGGCTGAATCATCTGGTGCCGCTGGGGACGCGCAGTTCCTCTCCAGCTCGTTCAGATCGTCGCCTCAGGTGGCCGGCGGATTCCAGCTGAACTACGACCGCGAGACGCCAATACGAGCCATTGATGTCGGGGGCCCCGACCAGGAGGAGCGGTAGGAAAGCGCACGTCTCATACTGTTTATGGCTGAATTTTTTCAGAATGGCCGACTTTGTTACTCGGTCGATCGATAATCTGAGCCACGGTCTTACTGTCACACAGGCCATGAAAGAACTGGGATTGGCAGAGTAAGAAAAATGCTTCATTTTTCGTTTTTATACTGACCAGCTTCAGCTCCAAAGACATTCTTCCTGGACTGGAGATACGCCTTTTGCCGCACCAAGCGATCGGCGTCGCGTGGTATGCTTGCCATCTGCTATCTATTCCCATTGCATGGTGCTCACATACCGTAGGATGCTTAAACGCGAGAAGAGTCATGACAAGGGTGGGATTTTGGCCGACGATATGGGTGTACGTTGTGCATCCCACTGACTATTTGCATCTGACATCCTCGCAGCTGGGAAAGACTGTGCAAATGATAGCCACCATGACCATGAACCCGCCAGCGGAAGAAGAAGAGGCCCGCACCACGCTCATTGTGGTTCCTGCGGCCCTTCTCCAGCAGGCACGTATCCTTCTTTTGTGGCGGACAATCGCTGACCCAATATATAGTGGAAGGATGAGATCGAAACCAAAACCAATGAGATCTTCACTGTGCGCCTTCATCATGGCAAGGACAAACTCAAGGTGGGACTTTGGGCGGCGGGATGGTCGCTTCACTAACAGAACCCAGAAAACATCCGAGGTTGGCGACTACGACGTGCGTCAGCCGTTCTTCCCCTCTGCATGGCTCACGCGCGCGCGATCAGGTCATCATCACAACGTACCAGACCCTCAGCCTGGACTTCCACATCCCAAAGGACGTGGACACGTCTGAGGAGGCGCAATGGCTTGCGAGACACGGGTACGTATCTCACTGCGCGCAGAACATAGGCTGATGCCCTCGTAGCGGCGTCCTCGCTCGCAGCAAATTCTACCGCGCCATCGCTGACGAGGCACAGTACATCCGCAACCGCTCGACTAAGGCCAGTATCAGCCTCGCCCACGTCCGCGCCAAGTACAGATGGATGCTGACCGTCCGTACCTCTCCGCTTTGTTTCCACCTAAGCTAACACATACCCCAGGGAACTCCCGTCACGAATACGCTGTAAGTTCACTCCTTTTGCCTCCTGGTCATGACCGACGTCTCTCGTGTAGCGCGGACATCTACGGGCTCTTGCGCTTCGGGCGCTTCCGGCCCTTCAATGACTGGAATGCCTTCAATGAGCATATCGTGCGTTCCTCCATTGGTACCGACTGGGGGTGTCGCTGACGTATCTTTGAAGGCTAGAGCGCAGCTTGAAGATGCCCCGCTGGCCGGCATGCGCGCGCAGCACATTTTAAAGCCGCTTCTTTTGCGCCGCACGAAGAACTCGACGCTTGAGGGAAAGCCGATTCTGACGCTGCCGCCCAAGGATATCGAGCTCGTCAGGCTCAAGTTCTCCGATGAGGAGCGCGAGGTGCGTTTAGCATCTGATCCACACCTTTGCGTTAGCGCCTAACAAGCACCGTAGCTCTATGATACGTTCGAGAAGACATCTAAGATCACCCTGAACAAGTTCATCAGGGCTGGGACCCTTGTGAAGAAGTACGTGGTCCTCCCTCGCTCTTCGTATTGCGATCTGACTCGCTATACAGCCATGCTGTGGTCTTGGTATGTCTCCTTTGGCCCTTGGTATAGATCCTCCTCACTCGCGTCTAGGTGATGATACTCCGACTGCGTCAACTCTGTTGCCACCCGTACCTCATTCTTGTGAGCCTACCTCCCCGCTTCGGAGTACCCCGGTCGCTGATATATGCATCCTAGTCAATTGCGGAGGGCAAAGGGTTCAGTGACCCAACGCTGCTTCTTGGAAGCGACACTGACAAGGAGCGTGGTCGCGCGGTCCAAGTCATGGGCCGTCAGTGGGTGGATGCAGTGAGTGCTCTCCTTTCTTGGTCTCTTAGTAAGCGCTCACCTGTACGGGCTACAGGTTAAAAAGAAGTAATCAGTCCCCCGGGACAAGAAAGATCTATACACTGACTTCCGTGATACAGGTTCCTTATTCGCGCGAGTGCGACCGAATTACTGGATGAGGACGACGAGGCGAAAGCCGACTCGTCGAATTGCCCGGTGTGCAAAGACTGTGGGCTTATTTTGCTTCTTATTTCAGCACAATTGACGCGCATTACATAGTGTTCATCGGCGAGAATGGCCGGATCCTCGCGTGTGGCCACGAAATCTGTTTCGGTTAGTGCCCTCGCTTGACTGTACGCTTTCGCGCTGACGATGTCGCAGATTGTAGTCTCGACTTGGCCAATTCTCCTATCGCACACGACGGTATTTTGTACGTCTACCCCATCTTCCTTCATCGGGGCTCTCGCTAATCCCTTTCTCCCGCAGCGGAGAGGGTGATGAAAAGCAGAATCTTGAGAGGGAGAAGGAGTACGAGAACGCAGCGGCCAAGGGGCTTCGTCCTTGTACGTCGTCTCTCAGAGAGCACACTGGTCCGAGGCTGACATAACCCTTTCGCCAGGCCCGACCTGCCACAAGATGACGGATCTCTCGCCGGGCAAGATGTTCCTGTCTTCGGCATTCGAACCGTCCGAGGATGAGCTCAGCGAGCACGCCCGATCCAAGCGGGCGACGAAACGCCCGCGGTACAACCCCTGGGACGACAATGTGAAGCGGGGCGGGTCCCCCGAGTTGTCTTTCGAGGACCGGCGGCTCGACTCCGACTCCGACGATGACATGCCCCCCTTCCCGGTCTTTTTCGCCAAGAAGAAAGAAAACGATGCACGTTCTCATATATCTTTTAACTGTGTTAGGGAACTGAAAGCTATTCGTCCAGGACGATCTGCTTGATTTGACAATGTCTGACATCTCCGGCTCCATCTCCGCGCAAGGTGGTAAAGGAAAGAGTAAGGCATCCCCTCGGTCGCAGGGCAAGAAGAAGCAGGCAAACGACGACGGCGGTGACCAGCCCTCCGCCGCGCTCATTTCGCAATGGGGCCGCGGTGACGAGGACATGGAGCCCAGCACCAAGATGCTGAAGCTGATGGCGCTGCTGAAGGAATGGAAATCCAGCGGGGACAAGACGATCTGCTATTCGCAGTGTATGTCACATCTTTCGCGTATGCCTAGTCACCGTCCACTGACCGTGTTACTAGGGACCTCCATGCTTGACCTCATCGAAATCATTTTCTCGCGGCACGGCGTTGAGAGCTTGCGCTTCGACGGGAAGATGAATCGCGAGGAGCGCGATGCGACGCTTGCTACCTTCAAGCGGCCGGGAGGACCCAAGGTTATCCTCATCAGGTAGGCATGTCTCCCTATGTGATAATTTGTTGCTAACCGATCCATGTAGCACCAAGTGCGGTAGTGTCGGGTAATTAGTGTCCTCAAATCTTGTGCCTCTCATCTTGACGACTCGCTGTATCTAGGCTGAATCTAGTCTCTGCAAACCGTATCGTCAAGTATGTATTGTATTTACCTCGTATTCAGGATACGCTAACATTTTCTCTGCAGTATGGATTTGAGGTATCATCAACCCTGTTTGTTACTCTTGCGCCGCGCGGTGCTTACTTTTCTTGCTAGCTGGAATGCTGCGGCGGA
Organism: Mycena rebaudengoi; assembly: GCA_029282285.1. Taxonomy (NCBI): domain Eukaryota; kingdom Fungi; phylum Basidiomycota; class Agaricomycetes; order Agaricales; family Mycenaceae; genus Mycena; species Mycena rebaudengoi. The sequence continues at coordinate 1,299,626 of JARJCX010000015.1, read as the reverse complement.
GACTCAAGCATATGATAGGTGAGCTTCTGCTTATTAGTACCAATTCCACAGTTGCTCACAACTCTCTGCATCTCAGAGCCCATCGTATCGGCCAGGACAAGCCGGTCTGGGTCAAGCGGCTCGTCGTCGAAAATACCATCGAGGAGCGGTAGGTCTAATGCTTTGACCAAAATTTTATCTCACTGACGTGTCATAGTATGCTCCAACTGCAGGTTCGTTCTTCATATCTAGCAAAACATTTAACTCCATGCTTATGATCACGAAAACAGGACGTCAAGTCGGGCCTCGCTGATGCGGCACTCGGGGAGGGTACCGGTGCCCAGCTTCACAAAATGAGTGTCAAGGATATCAAACTGGTACACCCTCCCTCCGACTACATGTCAACTACTGGTTCTTACGCACGCTCTTTCAGCTCTTCGGAATGTCGCAGCCCCAGGTTGATCCACGGGCGCGTAATAATAACAACAATAATTCGGACAGTGATTAGTTTGCCATGGCCCATGTCGATCAACGTTACATAATTTTCTAGCCTTTCTGTGTAATCTTATACCTCTACGGAACATGCAGCTTCCTTCTCACACATTTACTTGAGAAGAGAAAAAAAGTTCCTATTTTACATCCAAGTACAACGGGCACAACTATTTGATCCAACCAGACTAAAAATCCTGAGCTTAGGTCCCGAGCAAACGTACGAGTTTTTGTTGTCTAACGATTTGAAGTTGTCACAGACATCACTGCTGAAGTAGTGCTGGCCAAAAAATATAATACGGTGAAATATATTTGAATATATTCGGATATGCGATAGTATTAGAAGCAGTGTGTGGCCAAAGACGAGCACACCGCCCATAGTCGTACGAGTGACTCGGGGGCTTTTCCATCTCTGCGAACTCCTCGGAACCCAACAGCCATCTGGTCAAAGAGCGAGACCGAGGTAATCGTCCAGGTTTCCATAGAGGAACCTTGAAACTAGGGTATGATAGGAGACTGCGTGTTTGCGCATATTAGGAGTTGGTGAAAGAATGTTATGCTAATCCTGCGCGGGGAGGGGGGGTTGGGCCCGGGAACGATGGGCCCGACGCCATCGGAGGGGTGCCGGGCGTGCGTCGGGTGAGGACTCGGGTATGATAGGAGACTGCGTGTTTGCGCATATTAGGAGTTGCTGAAAGAATGTTGTGCTAATGCTGCGCGGGGAGGGGGGAACGATGGGCTCAACGCCATCGGAGGGGTGCCGGGCGTGCGTCGGGTGAGGACTCGGGCGGGGAAGGGACGAGTCGTGCGGCCCTGCGCGTGTTGGCGAGGAGGTGAGGGGGAGCTCGACGCGCACCGCCGCCGCAGATGCACGCATCAGCCCCTCGTGGTGCGCCAGCACGTCCGCTTCGTCTAGGCCCAGCTCCCAGTCGAGCACGTCGAGGAACTCCCGCTCTATCCGCCCCACATCGCGCTTGCCGAGCACGCCCGTGCACAACCCCCAGTACACGTTCTTCAGGGTCAAGTCGTTCGGTACTTTGATGCGCAGATGAGCGCGCCGAGGAAGACGCGCTCCAGCGCCCACTCCTCGAGGGCGATGTGCATGTGCGGGCGCGCGCGCACGACGTACACCAAAGAGGTAAGGATGGTGGCGGGGGAGACTTCGGCGCGGGCGAGGACGGTGGAGACGAAGGAGGTGAACTTGGCGTGGTAGGGCGAGCGGGGGGTGCCGTGGGGCGCGTCGGCGCGGCCCATGGCATAGTCGACCGTCTCGGAGACGCAGTCGACGACGTATTCTACGGCAAGGAAGGAAGATGAGAACCAGAAGGAGGATGGGAATGACACAAAGACATATACCGATGACAGGTTTGGAGAGCTTGATGTCGACAAGCTGGAGGAGTTCGTGGGAGTGCATGGACGGGTCGACGAGGGAGGCGGCGTGCACGGGCGAGCTCCGTCTGCTGCCACCGTCTGGACTTGAGGCGCTTGAGCTAGGCGACGAAGACGAGTGCCCAAACACCCGCTCGAAGTTGAGCCCGCCGCTGCAGAGTCGACAGTTGAACTCCTTCGGATTGCCGACGCAGGCACTGTGGCTCCAAAATTTGCATACCTGACACTTGACCGTGGAGTGGGACCCGGGATCTGCGATAGTGGGTAGATGAGCGAGCGGTGACCATACCAAATACATTGCTCTTACTGGGATCACCACAGATACACCGGAAGAGCTCATGCAAGCCCACGACCTCGTTGCAAACGGAGCAAATCTCCAACGGACTCGGTGCATCATGGGATACCACAGCACTATCGTGAGTCGTGGGCGCGAGAGTGATTTCTTCGCGGACGTATCCCGCGCAACGGTGGGCGCTTCGTCCATCTATTAACGCTAATTTATTGACGGGCTTCATATCGAGAGCCAGAGTAATTTGGCTTGCGACAGTAGCTAAGGACTGCCGACCGCGATCTATTGTTCGCCAGACGTACTCTCGCCGGGGTGGAACGGGAGGCGCCGCTTCTTGAATTTCTGGCGAAAGTGATTCATGAGACGGGAGTGAAGATGGCGGGAATGGCGTCCATGACTTTTGAGTAACGGAAGGCCGGTACGAGAGGTCGAGAACCACAGGATTCCTCTCAATATTCTCGTCTGCAGCATATAGGTAAGATAATTACGCAGTGGTAGGTATCTGAATGCCAACTCACTGTGCAACAAGCGATTGGCTGACCGTAAGACCTTGATGCAAAGCGTTCAATGTCCGAGGTGCAATCGCTCCGGAACAATAACTGGTACCTTTTGACACAGCGCATTAAAGACATCCCAAGACCTGGTGGTATTATCTTCCGGCTGTTGATCGTCTGGAAAACCAGCGTCTGGTGACGTGGGTGGGTTAATGCTAATCAAGAACCGGTCGTCGATGTCGAGAAAAACATCAAAGTTCTACCGCAGTCAGACAACTGTAATCACGGAAGACATACATCCGTACCTCAGCTCCCAGAGACGCCAGTGATATTCCCTGAGCACAGAGATAGTTCATGCCCGACTTGAATTGACAGGTAAAGTTGGGTGAAAATAGCGGCGGAGAGTTTATTGGACATACCGAAAGTCCAGCAATCTATGATTCGGTGAGGCACAGTAATTGAACTGCTATGTAAATTTAAAAACCATTTTAAAGCCCAGAGTGATGCTCTTCGTAAGATTGTTCTGCAGAGCAGCCACCAGCGGGCCTTCAGCAGTCTTCCAATGAGCTATGTTGTACTCAGTCATGGGCAACACGTTAAAATGTTGGTATATTACCATTTTCATAAGCAATAAAGTGTTTCAGGGACGCCGGAGCTGAGATGCCTTCAATCCGCAGCACGTTGGGATGCCTGGAACTGGTTAGATGCTAATATTGCCCGAGTTTTGCACACACATAAGTCCTTTCAAGAGTGCCACCGTCGATTCCAATTGCTTCGTTCCCTCTATTTCAGTCAAGAGAAAAACTGGTATATGATGTGCATACCTCCCGAACCTTCGGGCCTGCATTGAAGACTTTGACGATAAGCGCGCGACCCTTTGCTTCGCCAGCGTGAAGGAAGTATCCTGGCCCGCTCCCAATCTCAAGAGTGAGCTTGAGATGTCTGCTTCGGATGACCTGTGGTAATATTAAGCCTTGCTTCTCGACAAGTATGTGGTCTTCACGACCTCGATCCCACCCTCCTCTTCCAGCCGATGAGTTATGGGTTCTCGTAATGCCAGCAAATCTAGTAAATCTTGAGAGAGAGAGAGATGGGTGAGATTTGCCCTCTCCTAAGGCACGACACGATATCCACCTTCGATGGCTTCCCGATGGCGCTTTTTCCCGTAGATATGGATGACGTTCGAATTGCCGTGGATATTGGTGTACACGCCGTCTCCTAAAGTGAAATGGTCGGCATTCGAGATGAACGACATCGACGTGGTGGTCTGTGGACGACGGCACCACTGCAGCTTCACAGTTCTCGGACAAGGCGATACAGGCTGTGCAACCTCCCTGCAGAGCCGCCGATATGCATTTGAACTTTGAAGTATGTAGGTGCGGTTTAGTTGTGGTGCGTTATTTCAGTCTTGTGTCTGGTAATTGGGTCAAATTATCCCTAAATTCGGGAAATCCAGTGGGCACTTTGGAAATTGGGGTGAATTACCGAAGGAGGATTATCCTGATGTAGAATGACAATCGTGTGACGCGGCCGTCACGTCACCACCTATTTTTACTGCTCACTTCAAGCTCGAAGCTGGTCAAAGCGGAGCCCTCCCGGCTGCCCTTTGTATTTTCATCGAAAACTAGCTATGCTTATCATTCCGGGACCCTCTGTTTTCTCGATACCAAAGCGGGAGGCTTGCTTGAGAGAAATTCAAAAAAGATGTTCGTTCGTCCTTTCTGTCGATGCGATCTGGGTCCATCTAGTCAAAGCAACTTCCTACGCGGCAGCGGAAGGACTTGATCGTCCCAAATCGACCTCGAGGGCTGCCCTGAATCGCGTTCTAGGATATGGGGACGACCTGAAATTGGAAAATACGGACACCCAGTTTGCGAGCGGTCGCAATGTAGTCTTTGTAACTCCCAGGCATGGATCCGTGTCGCCTTGGTCGAGCAAGGCTACCGACATTGCTGAAATATGCCATCTGTCGAATTTTGTGCAAAGACTGGAGCGCGGGATGGCCTTCGTGTTCACTACACTCGACGATCGCGTGCTAGAGGACGAGGATGTGCAAGCCTTCGCGTCACTTATCCATGACCGGATGACACAGGTGGTGCGCCTTTCGCCGCCAAGCGACGGGGACATTTTCGGCTCAGAGGGCTTCAGGCCTCTTCGCACCGTCGATCTCAAAGCGGGGGACAACCCCAAAGCCAGTCTCATATCCGCGAACAAGGAACTTGGCCTCGCGCTCGCTGAAGATGAGATGGATTATCTCGTCGACGCGTATGGTGATGGTCGTAATCCCACCGATGCAGAACTCTTCATGTTCGCTCAGGTCAACTCTTGTCTCTCTAGAGACGCGTCTGTGGTTTTAACTCCTTCCTGAAGGTCAATTCGGAGCATTGCCGCCACAAAATATTCAACGCGTCGTGGACTATAGACGGAGACACTATGGACTCGTCCCTGTTTCAGATGATCAGGAATACCGAAAAGATCAGCGGCAGTAACACCATTTCTGCCTACTCCGACAACGCCGCCGTCCTTCAGGGGCACACCGCCCCTCGATTCAGCGTCGTTCCCGGCCCTTCTAAAAACGATATAGCCAATCTCTATCAATCGCACGACGAGGAAATGCCTATCCTCATCAAAGTCGAAACTCACAACCATCCCACCGCTGTATCACCCTACCCAGGAGCAGCGACGGGTTCTGGGGGTGAGATCCGTGACGAGGGTGCGGTAGGCAGAGGGTCGAAGCCGAAAGCCGGGCTCTCCGGGTTCACCGTCTCCAATCTCCTCATACCTGGATTCCAGCAAGAGTGGGAGAGCGACTTCGGTCGGCCAGCACACATCGCGTCTGCCTTCGACATCATGATCGAAGGGCCCCTCGGTGCCAGCTCATTCAACAACGAATTCGGGCGCCCAGCATTAACGGGATATTTCCGCACATTCTCGGAGCGTGTTCCCACTGCGGACGGCGGGCGGGAGATTCGCGGCTACCACAAGCCGATCATGATTGCAGGCGGATACGGGAACGTGCAGATGAAGTTTGCCAAGAAAGACCACATCACACCCGGGGCGAAAATTGTCGTTCTCGGTGGGCCTGGGTTATTGATAGGCCTTGGAGGAGGGGCGGCTTCGAGCCAGGTCTCGGGAGCTAGTTCCGCTGAGCTCGACTTCGCGTCTGTGCAGCGGGATAACCCAGAGATGCAGCGCCGATGCCAGCAGGTCATTGACGCATGCGTTAATCTAGGCGATGCGAGTCCGATCGAGAGCATCCACGACGTTGGCGCAGGCGGGCTGTCTAACGCGCTCCCAGAACTCGTGCATGACTCCGGCCTTGGGGCGATCTTCGAGATCCGGGATATCTTGATGGCCACTTCGTCCGTGTCGCCGATGGAAATCTGGTGCAACGAAAGTCAGGAGCGCTACGTTCTCGCCATCTCCCCAGACAAGGCAGATGCTTTCAAAGCAATTGCCCTGCGGGAGCGATGTCCTTTTTCTATCGTCGGGGTCGCGACACAGGAGGAAGACTTGATCGTCACCGACAGCCACTACTCCAATGATGTGGTTCGCCTCAAAATGTCGACGCTGTTTGGGAAACCACCGAAGATGTCGCGAACGGCCACTACGCTGGTCCCGAAGCTCATTCCGTTCGACTCGAGTCTCTCGTCGTACCTCCCGGCTGCTAACACAATCGGGGAGCGACTTTCTCTTGCAGTCAATCGCGTCCTTCGTCTGCCGTCTGTCGCCTCCAAATCTTTCCTCATTACGATCGGCGACAGATCCATCACTGGTCTCGTGACCCGCGACCAGATGGTCGGCCCATGGCAGGTCCCCGTAGCAGACGTTGCTGTAACGCGCTCCTCGTACGGCTTCGACGTTCTATGCGGAGAAGCGATGGCGGTGGGCGAGCGGACTCCAGTGGCGCTCGTCAACCCCGCAGCGTCTGCGCGCATAGCTGTCGCTGAATCTCTCACCAATCTCGCTGCGGCGTTCGTGGGGGACATATCGCAGGTGAAGCTCAGCGCAAATTGGATGTGTGCCGCGTCGAAGGAGGGGGAGGGAGCTGCGCTGTACGAGGCTGTAAAGGCTGTCGGAATGGAGCTGTGTCCTGCGCTGGGAGTAGGGATTCCTGTCGGCAAGGATTCGATGTCCATGTCGATGAAATGGCGGGAAGGGGTCGAACAGCGCGAGGTCAGCGCGCCGCTGTCGTTGATCGTCACAGCCTTTGCGCCAGTGGAGGATGTCGGAAGGACGTGGACACCGCAGCTGCGCACTGATATAGAAGAGCCCACTATACTCGTCTTTTTCGATCTTGGGAATGGCAAGGCCCGCTTAGGTGGCTCTGCCTTGGCTCAGGTATTCCGGGAGATAGGCTCTGAGGCGCCGGACGTGGACGACCCCTCCCACTTGAAGGCTTTCTTCCAGGCTTCTCAGAGGATTAGAAACACCGAGCCGGGCCTTATCCTCGCGTATCACGATCGGTCCGATGGTGGCTTGTTCACGACGGTTGTGGAGATGTCGTTCGCTGCTCGGACGGGTGTACGCCTTTCCATCGATTCGCTTCCCACTGCCGATGACCCTATCTCCACGCTCTTCAACGAGGAGTTGGGCGCTGTCGTTCAAATTCGTACCGCGCACCTCGGGACGCTCACGGATGTCTTCGTCGACGCAGGTTTCCCGGCGTCGTTGATTCACGTCATCGGGGATGTCAGCACGTTGTCTGCGGACCAAGCATTTACCGTTGTCCACCGTTCTGAAGAGATTTTCGGATCAACGAGGCAGGAATTGCAGCAGATGTGGGCGGAGACTTCGTTCAAGATGCAGTCTCTCCGAGATGACGCCGCCGCAGCCCAACAGGAATTCGACCTCATCGCCGATGTTTCCAATACGGGGCTTTATTACGACCTCAAGTTCTCCTATTCGCCCTCGCGCGACTACTTCCGCCGGCCGAAAGTCGCGATCCTTCGGGAACAAGGCGTGAATGGGCAAGTGGAGATGGCTTGGGCGTTCACGGCTGCTGGATTCGACGCCGTTGACGTCCATATGAGCGACATTATTGGTGGCACGACCCAGCTGAGCGACTTCCGCGGGCTCGCCGCTTGTGGGGGCTTCTCATACGGGGACGTTCTCGGTGCCGGGAGGGGATGGGCTCATTCTGTGCTCATAAACACAACCGCTCGGAGCGAATTCACGGCATTCTTCGAACGGGATGACACATTTACTCTCGCGGTCTGCAACGGATGCCAATTCCTCAGCCACCTGCGCGAGATCATCCCCGGTGCCCATGATTGGCCTGACTTCAAGCCCAACAGAAGCGAGCGCTTTGAGGCGCGCGTTGCGATGGTCGAGGTGGTTGACAACGATGTCTCTCGCTCGTCTGTCTTCTTGCGCGATATGGCTGGCTCACGGCTGCCGATCGCCGTTGCCCATGGCGAGGGACGTGTATCTTTTACTGAATCGGGACCTCAGCAACTACTCGACTCGCAGGGGCTGCTTGCTGTGCGATACGTTGACGCACAAGGGGCACCGACGGAAGTCTACCCTGCGAATCCCAACGGCAGTCCCGGCGGCATCACTGGCGTCCACACCCCCGACGGCCGCGTCCTGGCCTTGATGCCCCACCCGGAGCGAGTGGTGACCCTCGAAAGCAACAGCTGGTACCCGCCCTCGCTTGCCGGGGAGTGGGGGAACGTCGGCCCTTGGTTCCAAATATTCCAAAACGCACGCAAGTGGTGCCATTAGGCAGAGTGAGTGCCCCCCTTACGTTTCGAATTTCCCTTTTAACAACGCACACCGATAGAGCGCGACTAGAAAAAACAAAAATGTATCATAGTGCTTAGAGTAGATGTCATTTGTACGCGTGTAGTTGGGCTCCAATCTACGATATGTGGGGCAACAAAATCTGCCAGGACAATCCTACTGATTTCCTGCGTTCGGTTTCCGGTGGACGACTTACATGTCATACTTGAGCTGAAGGCGCGGTCCTTTTGTTTCGTTATGATTTCAACCAACAGAAGGGAAGAGCCTCCGCCGCAAACATATGTTTTCATCTGTTCACGACCAAATCCACCACAGTCTCTCAGGCGACAGACGCTTTATAATTAACGGATCTAACTCGTACCTCTCAGAAAATGGGGACAACAATTAAAATAATTCAATTAATCTGGCTGGTCAAAAGGTTACATCGTTTACTAGTTTGTCTAGTCGCTCTGTACAATCCTATATCTCCGCGGAATCTATTGTACTATATTGACGAAGAGAGAAGAATGGGATCAGACCGAAGCCTCGAAGCCCTCGACACGGACAGGAAACGTCACCTCACTTCCTGCCGCGCAATGCTATCGATCCCGTCCTGATCCAGTAGTACCCCCGTCGTCGCTCGCGTCTTCCTCCAGGTTCTCGTCCTCGAATCCCTCCACCTCCTCCTCCCCATCGAAATCCTCATAATTGCCCCTAAATCCGTCGCTCTCGTGTCCTCCAGATCCATCCGTGTCAAACCCGGAGCCAGGGCCAGGACTTGTAGTCTCTACGTCCGTGGCAACGAGCCGTGGCGCGGTGGCTGCGCCGCCCATCCACGGGTCGTCCCATAGATCGACGAGCTTCGCACGCCGCTTCGGATCGCGGACCAGCAGCCGCGTCACGATACCGTGCGCCCCCTCGCTCTCCACAAGGCGCGCACCCGCCAGCTCCTCCTCCTCCTCCCCGTCCCCCTCCCGTTGCTCCACCGCCACCCGTGCCGGCCACTCCCACTCCCCCCGCGCAATACTCATCAACCAATGCCGTCTCGCGGCCTCCCCGCCGCCTCTCCGCCCGCCCTCGCGCCCAATACGCCCCCCAGCGCCAACAGCCCCATCCACACCCACAATCTCAGACCCATCCGCGCTGCCCTCCCCAAACGGCAGGCGCCGCGCACACAGCGCGTACAGCACCACCCCGCACGCCCACGCGTCCGTCTCGCGCGCGTCGTACCGCCGCCCGCTGATCACCAGCTCCGGTGCCGCGTACGCCTCGCTCCCGCAGCGCGTGCTGAGCAGCGGTGCGCCCGTGTCGATGAAACGCGCGAGCCCAAAGTCTGTCAGCTTGATGAGCGCGCCGCTGGTCGGTGCGAAGGCGAGCGGAAAGGGCGCCGTGAGGAGGATGTCTGGTGTTGACGTCAATGATGATTACAACGGGGACAAGAAAAAAAAAGAGGGAGAGGGAGGAACGAGCGAACGCACTCTCGAGCTTGACGTCGCGGTGCACAAGGCCGACGCTGTGCATCCACGCGACGGCGCGGCAGAGCTCGGCCCACATGCGGCGCAGGAGAGACTCGGTGAGGGCGGCGTGTGCGGGGTCGCTGTTGACGAGGCCGAGGAGGTCGCCGCCGGGGAGGTACGGGAGGACGAGCACGTGGAAGGAGGGCGTGGTGAGGTGAGTGAGGAGGGAGGTGATGTTGGGGTGCGAGATGTGGCGGAGGACCTCGACTTCGCGCACGAAGCTAACGCGGGTGCGGTCGCGTTCCAGGACTTCCTCGCGCGAGGAGCATGCAATGGCGAGAGAGCGGGCGGTCATCTTGAGGGCGACGAGCCGCGTGGAGGGGAACGCGGAGGAAGAGGGCGAGGAGGTGGTCGAGGAGGGATGGTCTTCTGCGCGAAGGTTTTTTGCGGCGCCGAGTGGGCGCACGCCGGAAACGCGGACATGGCGCAGTGAGTTGGTGCGGGAAGGGGGGAGTGAGCCCTCTCTGCGCAGATTGCGGACGCTGCGCCGATTTCGCAAGACCAGAGGGTCGGTGGAGAGGTCTTCGGCGAGCCACACGCTGGAGAACGCGCCCATACCGAGCGGTTGCGTGAGTCGGAGGGTGGTCTCTGACCACGCCGACGACGAGGGGACGTTGAGCGTCGGAACTGCCTCGGGGGATTCTGGTGGCAGTCCAGAGAAGGAGACCGAATGAGGACTGATTGTTTCTGGGAGACCAGATATTCCAGACAGCGGTGACTGGGATATAGGTGAAGACGACTGCGAAAACGAGGTCACGATCCCCGAGGTAGCCGTCGAGACGGTGCGAGAACGCTGGGGGACGCGGGCACGGATTATTGAGCCAATGGCGAGTTCCTCGCGCGGGGAAAGGCTCTGTGGCTTGGGCGTGGCGTCGGTATCGTCGGGCGGTAGGGCAGACAATGGACTAGGCGTGCTGCTGAGGTCCTGTAAATTGCGGGGATTGAGATCTAGCCACAAGAAGTCCCGCTTCTTAACAGGCTCTTCCTGGGTGGTGGATATAGTGGGAACAGTGATCGTGCTGGTGCTTGCATTGGCACTGGGAGGGCGCGGCGAGGGCGGACGTGTAGAAAACGGGGAGGCGAAAAAAGAGTGGGTTTTCGTCCCTGGGCTGATATAGTCGGACGGACCATCATGAAGCGAGGGAGATGGGAGCGAGGATAGCTCGGAGCCGGAGAAGGCAGACGAAAGCGAGGTGGAGGTAGAGCTGCTGAGACCTGAAAGACGCGGGGATGAGGACACTGACGAGGAGGGAGAAGACAGCGCCATGGGCGAGGTCGGAGGTCCTGCACACCTAAATCACCCCGCGTCAACGATGACAAGAACAGAGATATGTACGAGATAAAAATATTTTTCACACAGCGGACCGCGGCTTATCGCGATTGGTTCAATAAGCTTCCGCGTTGATGCGATAACCAATCTCCTGACTCTGCAGTGTCTGCACTTGCTCTACTCCGTCTCCGACGGCCTGCGGAAGCACAATCAGCTCTCGTTCTTGAATCTCGCTGGCCCACAACAAATGCGGTTGTAATCTGCACATAATATCTGTTCCTGAGCCACTTGTATCCTCGGCAACAACAAAGTTCGATGAATTTCGTGATCAAACGGAGAGCCACGTTCGTCGACGGCCCTCATTGTTTTGCGACAAGAATAGGGATTCATGTCAATACAACACTGAGCTCCGAGCCATCCATCTCACGAGGACTGGTCTCGATGCTTCGAAACACGGCATGCCTCCTATGCTCCGAGACGATTCCGACATGGATATTTGGCGGGGTGAACGGTGGCACAGGGCCAATGGTCCAGGTCCAGGTCCATACGGCGCGTCAAATGCTAACCGCTAACCGCTAAAACTTCATGTCCGAGCGCATGGATCCATACGGCGCTATAGCTGGGAACCGCAAGATCTGCATTGGACACGTCGCCCAAGCATATTAACACACCATAATCTTCTCTTTAGGTGCAGGCGCTTGGTGATAGCACCAGAAACAATTGGAAGACAAGTCCATGCAGAACTAGGACTTACGAGGCTTTCGGGCACCGGGCGATATATTGCTTGGACTTGAAGAAGGTCCTCGTCTGATACAGAAAGCGCGTCGTTGTTGTGGATAGGAGCCCCAATTCCGTGAGCAGAACGCGACTTGTGGATGGGAAGAGAGGTAGAGCTATTATCACGTTTTTTTATGTAACGAGTAACCGCGCCTACCCGCGCCTGGTGCTTCGGAGACCTGTTCTTACACAGAGAGATTCTCTCTGATTTAAAGACCACGAATGTCGGTTGGAAAGAAGTAGAAACGACGTCCAAATGTAATCATATCAATGTTGTGCTTCAGTTCTTATTAGCACCACAAGTCTGAGCAGCGAAATTTAGTCCAACACCACTTCGGTATTCATGTTGCATCTTTCCTGCCGGTGCGAGCGAGAGGGGGGGCAGCAAAAAAATTGGGAACCAAATTTCGGATCGGCGCGGGGATCCTGCACCTCATGGCGAAAGTGTTTTTCGTCCGCAAGCAACACATAATTATAACATCACGAAGACAAGAGGGTAGTATCTGGAGACACGCACTCAACCAGCATCTCGTGAAAGAAGTGCTTGACTCACGGCACATGCAGAAGTACGGGTGCGGGTGACCCGAAGATTATTACCTGCTCATAACAATCACCCATGTATATTCCACCACTGATCTCTCTGCGACACAATCTCAAAAAACGATACAGACGAGTCGCGGACGAAACGCACCTGTCTCCCTTCCAACGCGCGAAATTTAATTCCCCGCGTATTGCACATATCTCGCAAACTGGATATGTGAGGATGATCCTTGTACTCGAACCAATCAAAGATCTCCAGGGACGGGAAATCCAGGAGCTGCTCAATCAACGGGCCCAGGCGGAACGCGCGTGCATCATGCCTGGACCTCGGCTGGCCCGCGATGGTCAGCTCCTTGATTGTTCGCGGAAGAGCCGCCAGCAGCTGAGGACTTGGATATACGTGGGAATGAAAAGATTCGAGCCGCGTGCAGAGGCGGAGAAGGTCCACATCTGAGTGGGGAGTGATTCCGAGCCCGAGAGAGCGTAGATGTGGCCCATGTGTGGGAAAAATGGCCCGTAATGAGTCGGGAGATATAGCCCCTCCGTACCAGAAGGATTGGAGATGGGGTGTGTCAGGGCCATTGGGGGGCGCCATCAGCGAGGAGAGACATGCGCTTACGTCGCTCGCATACGTGTCGAACCTCACGGATGTGAGAGGTGCCTTGGGTGCAGGTGTAAAGGGGACCAGGGGTGCGGTAGAGTGGTCGTAGATCTCAAGCATGCGGAGCGTCGGTATGGACGCCACGAGGCGGTGCATTCTGGATGCATTCTGTGCAGGAGATCCAATATGCTGATCCACCAGGATCCGCATCGACGTAAGGTGAAGGTTGGCGCTCTGAAGTGCGAGGAGCGTCTCCTCCTCGAATGCGCAGTCAGTGGTCGAAACATCCAAGTGACGAAGATTTTTGGTTCGAGAGAGCGCCAAAGCGAGATCGCTTGAAGATGTAGCTGTGCCACATAGGAAGGTGATGGCGTGAACACTATCAGCCAGGTACTGCCCAACTTCAGTGGACAAATAGATGGCTCCGAGGAACGATGACATTCGATTGAATCTTGGCCGACGGATGATCAAGCCGGTAGTGTTATAGTCTGAATAGAGAACTGACCGCACCCTTGGATCGTTATGAATCTTGACCTTTCGGAAGAGTAACCTCTGCGCATAACGAGACCAAGCCTTGCAGACGATGCTGCATGAAGCTAGAGTAGCGTAAGGCGGATCAGGGGTAGACAGAGCGTCCAAGATTTCTAGGATGAGCTCGGTAGTCAAAGTCGGCGCCATGGTGAGCGTCAAGCGGCGGATTCTAAATCAGGCAATTTGATGGTAGTTTGGCCGGCTGAGACCGGGCAGCATGATTAGGGACTTGTGGTGACTCAGACCGGAATACCTCCGTCTCCGTGGGTGTTCTGGCTTGCAGGCGCCAGCGCTAGAACTCATCAGTGACAATGTGCAAATCCGAACCTTGCATAAGGCGCGTGGTTTGCCCGCAGTTATCCGCTCCCCATTCTCAGGCGCGAACATATTGTATGGCAGATCTTGCAACTTTAAAATAGCTTGGAGCCACATCCGAGTCGTCGAGGGCTGCTTCCTACCACATCCTTTCAAAATCTGGCACAATGCCGTTCCCCCGCCTCTTCAAACGACATAGGACTACTTGTGCCTATGACGACGCCGAATCGCCGTTACAGCCTCCAAGGCTCATATCTGGACGAAATCAATGCCATGCATCTCTTCCAGCTCCGGATCTTCGCCGCGGAATGTCCCTTCCATTGCTGGGAGCAGCGCCGAATACATTTTCCCAGGATCGTGACGCGTCTTTAAACACTGTGCCTGGAAAAGCACCGGTTGGCAACAGCTCTCTAGTTATTCCAGGCGTGAGCAATTCGAAAGGATTACCGCCTACTCCGACCTCTGCCGGCCCCAGCCCTGCGATGTCCAACGACCCAGATGGCATGGGAGCCATGTGGAAAGGCATCGAGAATAAGGACGCCAATATATCGAAAGGGGAGAAGACGTTGAATAAACTATCCGATTTCGCAAGTGCGTAAAACTCCACTTCTATCTTACGAGACCGACTGATGGACTTGTAGCCGGCGCTGTTGAAACCACTACCGGCGTGGTCGGATTCGTCAAGGGTGTCATCGCGAGCGAAGAACTTCAAGCGATAGGGAAACGATTCTTGAAGGGGTTCCGGCTATCATAAACGCTCTTGAAACGTTGACAGAAGTTCACCCGTTCCTTAAAGGTGATTCTAAATTCATCTAGATTTATTATTCATCTTTACCCGATTTTTTTAACGGCGTATCTCCCGTTCAAGCTCATTTATCACCAGTAAGAACCACTGCTCAATTAATCGTTTTCGTCTAACTCGCCCCTCGATAAAGAGAGACTCGACGATGTGAGAATGACCAGAAGAGAGGCATCCTATTTGAGAAAATCAAAGACGTCATGCTCGTCCTTCTCGAGTCGGAATTTCAGCTCTTTCTTCGAGGAAAAAAAATTAACTAAATATTACAGATTAAAGGGCTTCGCTCCAGACGATACTCGGACTACTCCTGAGGGAAAACCTATCCTTAGTCGCCTCGCGAACATCTGCATGGACATGTGAAAGGATATCGAGGAGTGTTATAACGGTAAGTACTCAAAATTTATGCGTACCAGGCTTAATTCCCTCACGTTTATATAAAGTGCTCAATGCCCAGGATAAACACTCGGTTGCGATTAAGTTTCTCAAAGCCTCAAGTTGGAATGCTGAACTAGCCCGGTATGGGAGTCGCTTCGAGACCAGGCGTGGGGAGCCCAGTTTCACCTGACAAATGCGGACGGCTGTTACTGCAGAAGAGACGAACAAAATGTGCGTTGCTTCTTCTTTGTTTTACCAAAAAAATCTAACTTCGCCCAAACAGCATGAAAATGTCAGTGAGATTTTGCGATCGATGCAAAAAAAAACATCGAGTTCGAAAAATCCAGCATGATCGAAGTGTTCCAAACGATTATGACCTCGCGTGATCGAGATATGGCGCAATGGATTAAGAATAACGGTGGCGACGCGAAAACAATTCTCGGGGATGACACCAAATGCGCCGCCATGATCAAATACAAGGCGTCTATTGCGAGGATATACAAGATGTAGAACACAGGCACATTTGATGTGTAGCACATTTCTGTTAGATTCGGCACATATTTGAGAATGTGCTATTGGGTTTGACGGCTACATCAGCTGTGCCGGTTGCAACTCGTCGAGTCATAATTTGCCGATGCTGACTGAGGGTTGAGACACAAGAACAAGAGGCGCATATACTTAAAGGGCTAACCCAGTGTCAGTATTCTTTCGAACTGTTTCTCGCCGTTAATGACAACGATGGCAACCACTGTTATAGTCCTACCACCCTACACACCATCTACACCAGTTCCGTCCTACTCTCCCGAGCCTGCTCACGACGAGAGGAGGGTAGAGCATAGTCCATGCAGAACTAGGACTTACGAGGCTATCGGGCACCGGCAATATATGCTTGGACTTGAAGAAGGTCCTCATCTGATACAGAAAACGCGCGTTCTTGTTGTGGACAGGAGCCCCAATTCCAGGACCAGAACGCGACCTTGTGGATGGGAAGAGAGGTAGAGAACTATTATCACGTTTTTTTTATGTAACGAGTAACAACTTGCGTCTGTGCTTCGGAAGAACGCGACGGGGAATTGTGTTATAGCAGAAGACCGGGTTCTTCTCACTTATTTATTTGGAGACCTGTTCTTACACAGAGAGATTCTCTCTGATTTAAAATGTCGATTGGAAAGAAGAAATAGAAACAGCGAAATCAATTGTTAAGCTGTCCGTCCTCATTAGCGCAATTTAATCCAACACCACTTCGGTGTTCATGTTGGTGACCATCATCTTTCCTGCCCGTGCGAGTGATGGGGGGAGGAGCAAAGAAATTGGGAGCCAAATTTCGGATCGGCAAGGAGATCCTGCACCTCAGGGCGAAAGTGTTTTTCATCCCCAAGTAACACGGAATTATAACATCGCGAAGACGAGAGGGTAGTATCTGGAGACACGCACTCAGCCAGCATTTCGTGAAAGAAGTGCTTAGACTCACAGCACATGCAGAAGTACGGGTGATCCGAAAATTATTACCTCCTCACAACAATCACCCATGTATATCCCACCAGTAATCTCTCCACTGCGACACAATCTCAAAAAACGATACAGACGAGTCGGGGATGAAACGCACTTGTTTCCCCTCCGACGCGCGAAATTTAATTCCCCGCGTATTGCACATATCTCGCAAACTGGATATGTGAGGATGATCCTTGTACTCGAACCAATCAAAGATCTCCAGGGACGGGAAATCCAGGAGCTGCTCAATCAATGGGCGTAGGCGGAACGTGCGTGAGACACCCATCGGCTGGCCCGCGATGGTCAGCTCCTTGATTGTTCGCGGAAGAGCCGCCAGCAGCTGAGGACTTGGATATTCCTCGAAATGAAAAGATTCGAGCTGCATGCAGAGGCGGAGAATGTCCACATTTGAGTGGTGAATGAATCTGAGCCCAAGAGAGTGTAGATGTGGCCCATGTGTGTGAAAAATGGCCCGTAATGAGTCGGGAGATATAGCCGCTCCGTGCCAGAAGGATTGGAGATGGGGTGTGTCAGGGCCATTGGGGGGCGCCGTCAGCGAGGAGAGACATGCGCCTACGTCGCTCACATACGTGTCGAACCTCACGGATGTGAGAGGTGCCTTGGGTGCAGGCGTAAAGGGGACCAGGTGCGTGGCAGAGTAGTCAGAGATCTCAAGCATGCGGAGCGTCGGTATGGACGCCACGAGGCGGTGCATTCTGGATGCATTCTGTGCAGGAGATCCAATATGCTGATCCACCAGGATCCGCATCGACGTAAGGTGAAGGTTGGCGCTCTGAAGTGCGAGGAGCGTCTCCTCCTCGAATGCGCAGTCAGTGGTCGAAACATCCAAGTGACGAAGATTTTTGGTTCGAGAGAGCGCTAAAGCGAGATCGCTTGAAGATGTGGCTGTAGCTATGCCACTTCGGTAGGTGATGGCGTGAACACTATCAGCCAGGTATTGCCCAACTTCAGTGGACAAATAGATGACCCCGAGGAACGATGACATTCGATTGCATCTTTGCTGAGGTATAGACGAGCCGGGGGTAGTGAAAACCACCTCCCAGTTGTCATAAATCTCGACCTTTCGGAAGAGCAACCTCTGCGCATAACGAGACCAAGCCTTGCAGACGATGCTGCATGAAGCTAGAGTAGCGAAAGGCGGGTCAGGGATAGACAGAGCGTCCAAGATTTCTAGGATGAGCTCGGTAGTCAAAGTGGGCGCCATGGTGGGCGCCAAGCGGCGGATTCTAAATTAGGCAATTTGATGGTAGTTCGGCCGGCTCGACCGCAGAGCGGGCTAGTGGTACGTGACGTATATGCCTGACTCATTCGAAAAATCCCTCCGTTGTTTTCGGACTCATATCACTGCGGCAACAGATGCTCCGAGGCTAGTCTCGTAAACCCCTTCATATGACGAGTGTGAGGACGATCGACACACATACTCCGAGGCTAGGTTCCTGGAAAATGGCGGGCGTGTAACACGCCGCAGCTAACTCGTTCAGGGCCCAGGATTCCAGGAATCAGATCAGCCCTCAGACCCCAGTTCCAACTGAGACCATTTGCGTGAAGTATCTAAGGTCATTCTCTCGGCGTCCCGCGTTGCCTCAAGGATCATTTTGGGCGCCCTTTCAGCGCTTGTGGTAAGCGGGGTACTTCCAGGTACTTCCTCTATTCCTTGGATTATTCAAGCGCTTCCTTGATTTTCCCTTTTTGTCGTTCTTCCTCGTAAATTGGCTGCATTTACGCTGACGCAGGCCCAATAATTGGTGGGCAAGCTTCAACGGCGATGTGCGGTGTGGGCGCTAGAACTCATCAGTGGCGGTGTGCAAATCCGAAACTTGCATAAGGCGCGTGGTTTGCCCGCAGTTATCCGCTCCCCATTCTCAGGCGCGACTAGCGCGGAGGCATACTGCATGACAGATCTTGCAACCTTAAAATAGCTTGGAGCAACATCCGAGTCGTCGAGGGCTGCTTCCTACCACATCCTTTCAAAATCTGGCACAATGCCGTTCCCCCGCCTCTTCAAACGACACAGGACTACTAGTACCTACGACGACACCGAATCGCCATTACAGCCTCCAAGGCTCATATCTGGACGAAATCAAAGCCATGCATCTCTTCCAGCTCCGGATCTTCGTCGCGGAATGTCTCTTCCGTTGCTGGTAGCAGCGCCGAATACCTTTTCCCAGGATCTTGACGCGTCGTTAAACACTGTGCGTGGAAAAGTGCCGATTGGCAACAGCTCTCTGGTTATTCCAGGCGCGAGCAATTCGAAAGGATTGCCACCTACTCCGACCTCTGCCGGCCCCAGCCCTGCGATGTCCAACGACCCAGATGGCATGGGAGCCATGTGGAAAGGCATCGAGAATAAGGACGCCAATATATCGAAAGGGGAGAAAACGCTGAATAAACTATCCGATTTCGCAAGTGCGTAAAACTCGACTTCTATCTTACGAGGCCGACTGATGGAGTTGTAGCCGGCGCTGTTGAAACCACTACCGCCGCCGACGGCGTGGTCGGATTCGTCAAGGGTGTCATCGCGAGCGAAGAAGTTCAAGCGATAGGGAAAACGATTCTTGAAGGGGTTCCGGCTATAATGAACGCTCTTGAGACGTTGACAGAAGTTCACCCGTTCCTTAAAGGTGATTCGGAATTCATCTAGATTTTTATTCATCTTTACCCGATTTGTTTAGCGGCGTATCTCCCATTCAAGCTCATTTATCATCAGTAAGAATCACGGTTCAATTAATCGTTTTCGGCTCACTCGCCCCTCGATGAAGAGAGACGACGCGACGCGAGAATAACCAGAAGAGAGGCATTCTATTCGAGAAAATCAAGGACGTCATGCTCGTCCTACTTGAGTACATTCTAATTTTGCTCGTTACTTTCAACACAAAGGTTAAACAAATATGTTCAGATTAAAGGGCTTTTCTCCAGACGATACTCGGACTACTCCCGAGGGAAAGCCTATCCTCAGTCGCCTTGCGACTATCTGCAAGGACATGCGAAAGGACATCGAGGAATGCTACAACGGTACTTGCTCCAAAGAAATATGGGTACCGTTATTTAATTCCATATCAAGTGCTCAACGCTCAGGACAAGCACTCAGTTACGATCAAGTTCCTCAAGGCTTCAAGTTGGAATGCTGAACTGTCACGGTATGGGAGTCGCTTCGAGACCAGACGTGGGGAACTCAGCTTCACCTTGCAAATGCGGACGGCCGTCACCGTTGAGGAAACAAACAAAAAGTGCGTTTTTCTTCTTTTTTTTATCGAGATCTGACCTTCTCCCCAATAGCATGAAAATGTGAGTAAAGTTTGCGACCTGTTGAAAAAAAAAACGCTAACTTCGAAAATGTAGCATGATGGAAATGTTCCAAACGATTATGACCTCTCAGGAGCGAGATATGGCGAACTGGATTAACAAAAATGGTGGCGACGCGAAATCAGTACTTGCAGACGATGCCAAATGCGTCGCGATGATCAAATACGAGGCATCCATTGCGGCGGACAGCGACCCGACGAATCGGAGCGAAGTAAGGAAGCCCGAACAAATTAAAAAAGACGAGGCCAAGGCCATCGCGGCGCTCCGAAAGTCGTACCGCGACGATATACAGGTTGTCATCAAGGAAAACTTCGAGAGCTATTCCAAGCGCTTCGAGATGGGGTTGGATGATTTAAACAAGGATCTTTCGAAGAAAATCAAGCACGAAGGAGATCGTGTCATCAAGTACCTGCAGGGGGGACCACATAGCAGGATCAGCGATAAGGTAAGCGGTACGTTGTTGTTCAACGTTGCCGCCAACTCATTCAGCACAGATGCTCTATCATATTTGGAAAGATCAGGTCAGTTAACCGTTTCGCTTATTTCCTGCATCGTAATCGTTACCATTTCACGTAGGGGTGGAAGGGTAGTGCGAAAACACGGCCTTTGGTGTTGGCGATACGCGACTACTTCGTCGAGCGCGTCGAGCGCAGCAAATTGCCCACTCAGCCGGATGTGGTCAAGAAGCCTCCTACTGAAAATGAGGACAAAGACGATGACGATGATCCTGAGAGCGACATGAGTGTTCCACTGCCCGACGACTGGATGGTTGCATACCTCCAGGTCAAACGCCTCCGCTATCTGCAACGTAAGTCCCGATTGAAGTCTATTAGAATAAATCTAATGACTTCCGCCATAGAAATTCTGGACGCCGACGCCTCGGGCTTCACAACAGTATCCGAGATCAACAATTTCACGCACGCACGACCGGAAGATTGGAGGTGAGTGATGTGTAACTTATGTTTATATTATTGAGCGACTTTCAGTTTGCCACGATGGATTTCCTACTGGGCCATCGGCTGGCAAATATTCGCCACCCAATATTGCATCGAAATTGAAGAGCTCTATGCTCAGATGTCCCTCGTTCGGACTCAGATCGGAATCCACATGCCGGGAAATAAGCGCTACGTGAACGACTACATTGAGGGTACTTGGCAATATGTCACGGCGCTCACTAGTTCCATCGAGCGCTACGATTCCGCTCCGGCTTGGTTGACGGATAAGTTTACCAGCCATGTCGAAGCACAGGAGGCGGATCTCAAGGTCCGGCTAGAGAAGATTCAGTACGACATCGATACCCTCGAAACGGTTAGTCTGATTCTGGGTCGTGAGCCGATCGAGCAGGTATGCGTACCGGGTGGTCAACTGATTGTACACTGTCGTTGACCTCATGTACCCAGTGTATATTCGTCCTGTTGGTTCTGCTGATGCGGAGACATCTTGCGAAAATGCACCTCTGTCTGAAGCAAGAGATCGACTGGAGAGAGCTCGGTGAGCATGTTTTATATACTTTACGCCGTCATGGTGTAACATCCTCCCAGACGACGACCGAGACACTGTCACTTGGGTAGTCGCTGCCGTATGGCATCGTTTTATTGCTCTCAAAGGTTAGTTTCGCAACTTTACTGCGATGGTAGGCCTCACGGCTGTTATAACAGATTACTTTGGCCACCAGCAAGTGCCTGATTTGAAGCAAACCTTCGACTGGCTATCTTGTGGCCTTGTGAGCGGTGCTTCTCTGTATTTTGACAATCCATTTACGCACAGTAATACAGTTCAAAAATTATTTTGATTGGAATGATTGGATTAGCGCAGCTCATTTTATGGCCAGCGACGAGACGGCTTGGAGCTCTGTTGATACTATCAAAGAGTTGGACAAGGCGGATCTAACCAAAATTTTGCTTTATGACACCCAGACAGCCGCCGTCGTCAATCCGGAACCAGAAACAGAAAAGTCTACTCCTGAAGAAGCGTCACCACCCCTGGAAGAATCTTTGGCTAATCTCTTTAGGTTATTCCCCTGTTCTTCCTATACAATGCAAGGGAGCTGATGGAATTCTTCAGTCCGGTTACTAAACCTTCTGCGGCCGAAATGTCCATGTACAACCAGGCTTTTCTCGTATTCACATTTGCTCACGTTTTTCATTAGCACTGGCACCTGGTATGGGTTTCATTGGACCGAAGACGTCGCCCCATATTTTCCCATGGCGTGTCTAAACATTCAATGCGGGGAACGGCAAGATGACTCCGACACCGGGACGCCAATAACTGGGAGCGGAGAAAATTACAACGATTTGGCCTTCACCATTTACGGTGAAATACTTTCCACGGGCCAGGGCGAAGGCTCTCTGTCAGTCAATTTCGAGCGTGTGTACAGCCATGACGGTTTTTCAATCCGTTACGTTGGCACCTTCTTCCACGAACGAGAACTTCTTACTGGAACCTTCGAGCGCCCCGACGCATCGGGGTCCTTCTTTCTCAAAAAAGTCGATACCCCGAGCGTTCTGTGCTTCCGGCCCCTGAAGGAAAAACTCGATGCGAAGGAGTTGTGGTCCTATGCCTGCAGCGCCGTTTTGGACAATATCCGACGCCAAAGACTCCGTACCACATATCTCTACGAACGAATAACCAAGATGCGTCAAGTTGTATTCCTCATAAGGAAGGAAGAGATGAATACCCTGAGCGACGCGGAACGCGTGGAGCAGGCGCAGCTGTCCAAGAGCTTTTCGTACGCCGAAATCAGAGAACTTTACACCTTGTATAGCTGGTATGATCGCCTGGCTGATTTACAACCGTATGTTCTTCTCCATTTTACCTTGCTCGTGTGTTGATTTCATACGATTTAGGCGAGACTACGGCTGTGATGGATGTGGAGCACCAATCCAAAGATCACGAGTGGTTTGTCTGGACTGTGTTAGCAGCGACTATCCCACCCGAACTGTGGACTTCTGTTTTCGGCCCGATTGCATCGCAACTGCGACTGTTCCACAGCGCACCGATGTAGCGCATCTTCCCTCCCATACGATGATGAAGACTCGGGACCTTTTTATGCTGAAGGATTACTATATGTCCAAGGCGCGAGCGCAAAACTGCTTGGCATACGCTCGTCGAATCTATCAGGATCCGCCCAGTGATACGAGCCTGACTGTGCCACTACCCCCCTCACCATCCCAATCCAACCCCACCATCGGCGCGATAAATAGCCCGACTGCAGAGTCGGATCCTCCGAGTCCCCGTCTACCTGAGGATCCTCCCTCTGTGGGAGCGACCAACGGTTCTTTATCGATCACTGTGGCTGCAGTACCGTCGATCGACAAGCCTGCCCCATTGGATATCCAGCACCCTAACACAGATTCCGTCCTTCCGTCTGACGAACTTTTGGAAGTGCCGGATAGTACCGGTCTTGACACCGAAAGTCAACCGCAGAGCCCCGGTTCAAGCATTCCGGAGGAGGACCAGGTTGGCCTCAAGTGCGTTATATGCCGTGTCCGCGTAACTACTCCATGCTGGTATTGTATGGACTGCAGTGGTGACAGCAGTAGTATGTGAATTTTAAACTGTTGTGACCATGCTAATTCGTTTTTTTTTTAGATGAGTTCGTATGCGATTCTTGTGAGGCAATAATCGACGACCTTCCACCTTGGGACTATCAAGAGCGTTATCGTTCCGAGGTCCAAAATCCGTCCTCCCATAATGCGTTCCACCTGCTCGTTCGTGTCGCCCGCACTGACGGTACGGATGGAGAGGCCGGAGAAGCTGCTATTGTGTCGCATAGCCCAGAGCCAATGACATCCCCGGTCGGTCAGTGGGAGCATGTCGAACGGCGAATCGAAGAGCTTGTGGCGAAACACTTTGAAGATGTCCAGAGCCACGTTGATAAGCGCCTGGAGGAGGTGGAATCCAGGTTGACGACCGGCTTTGCCAACATAGAGAAGCTACTGGCGGTCATGATGGCAAATCAATCCTAGGTTGATATTCACTCGTAGTATGGACCCACTCGGAAATATTTTCATAAATTAAATTTTCTTGGTTTTTAATTTGGCCCATGCTTTTAACAGCTTTCGAGACGACTTTTTTACATCCCATTTTTCTTCTGAGAAGTCGAATAGAATGGCTGGGCCTTGCCAGGTCCGTTTACTTTCATTTTCCAACAGTGACTCGGTCCGGAGTCCGGACCTAGCATTTTACAAACGAAACTTATAATAACGAAACTTATAATAGCCTGTCGGGTCCGTACTCTGCGGTGGCTGCCATCCCAAAAATAGTTGACACCGAGTCGAACCCCGCCCCAGTACTGCAAGTAGATGGATTCATGAATGAGACTGAGAACTGACTGAGGCTATGACGATGCTCTGCAGGCACTTGATTTCTGTCAACGCTTTGTAATGCAATTGCGTTCGAATGCTGTGATAGAAATCTTTTCTTGCCGACATTCGCGAACTCATGATCCCGTGGCTGTGCCACTTTTGGCTTACACACAACCTCGTCGAGTCATAATTTGCCGATGCTGACTGAGGGTTGAGACACAAGAACAAGAGGCGCTTATACTTAAGGGCTAACCCAGTGTCAGTATTCTTTCAACTCGCTTCTTGCCGTTAATGACAACGATGGCAGCCACTGTTATAATCCTACCACCCTACACACCATCTCCACCAGTTCCGTCCTATTCTCCCGAGCCTGCTCACGACGAGAGGAGGGTAGAGCACACTCCACGCTCACGAACGCGCCCTCCCGCGGGAAATTATATTAAAAAAAGTGGCCGTGAAACCCTCGTCCTCACTGAACAGGAAGAAGCCGCTGAGCATCCTACGTATGGACGCCACGCCACAATCAGCGGCTTCCTGGCTCTTGAAGACCGTGAAACGGTCTCTGAGGTTGTCCTGAAGGTCAGTTTCTTCTCCCTTGATATAGTCACCGAGTCTGTGAGCTCATTCGCGCTCCACAGATCAAGGGCAAAATGGAGGTGATGGCTTCCGAACGTGGTTCGGCGAGCGTCAAGCTTGTGAACGACACCTACACCCTCTGGTTGTCCCACACATCAAATACTTCTGCATGCCCAAGTACTATTCCATTCACGGCCATCCTCCCCACCACATTCAATGATGGTGACAAATGCCATCCATTGCCGCCTTCGTACGACGTCCCCGTCAACACTGTTGCAGGCCTCTTCGTAAAATCCTCCTATTCGATCTCCATTATTGTCACAAGAGTACGCAGTCGCAAGTTGCAGTTCCTGAGCAAAAGCAATATGTATGTCGCTTGTTTCTTGAATCTTCACTATGATTCCTGTTCTGACCTGTTGCTCCAGAATTAATGTACCATTCAAATACAATCCACGCACGCGCCCATTCCGGCCCATCCAGCCTCCGACGTGCAATTTCTTCTCCGACATCAAGACGATGCCCGAGGAATGGCGACAGGTCGTTGCTGAGGTCTCGCCGCGACCAAAATCCGTGGCCCAGCCGATCGAGATGCATGTGAGCTCCAATTCCATTGATTTACCTCGTCTCAACTAATATCTGAACCTAGCTTTTCCTGCCGATGGTTGAAATATTCGGACTGGAGGATACAATCCCCTTCCACGTCCAACTCACCGGGCCAGTCGCTTCGCTTCGAGAATTCGTGCCCGAGACTCCCAACCCCAACGAAACTGTCTCATGTGACAAGATGTACATCCAAGGCACCTTGGTTCGTCAAATCGTTGTCGATATAAATCACCAAAAAATATGGCGAAACATCACCATCGGCCACGCCAAACTCTCATCCTGCCCACCAGGCGCCTTGTCGGATTCATGGGACGTGAGCCTCGATTGGGATGGTGAAATCAGAACGAAGGACAATGTCTCGGTTGGGATGTTCGATGCTGGTGTTGTCAAAATTCAGGTGAGACCCACTCTCTGTTGTCCGCTCGTATATTGGCTAATAACCTGTAATTCAGGACTTCCTCGTTGTTGAGCTCAGCCCACCTAACAGCCCGACGGCGCAGTTCGCAAAGATTCGCCAAAGCCATCCGATCAGGCTCGTGACGGATTCGTGGGAAGAACGGTGATTGGCCATCTTGTATTGTAATTCAAGTGTATAATTTATCGTGTAATCGGTTGTCTCTCTTTGAAATACTCATTGGGCTTCATGTAAAGTCGGAATGAACTTCGCCATCCCCTTCTGTTTGCGATTCCTGATCGGATCAACACAGTTCAATTCCGCGGATACAAATGTGGAATTTTCCCACGTAAAACCGTCAGCATAGCTAATAAGTAATGCCCAAACCAAGCCCAAACTCCATTCACGAACGCGGAAGCAAACGCCCTTTTCATTTTTCCTGCCAGAGATACAACGCAATTGAATATTTCTGCACTCTCGGCTCAAGGCGCAAGTCGCTCATATCTTTGTTACTTTTATTTCAGTGAATATATCGCAGGGCTCATTTGGAACAACATTCCAACATAGTACAAATGACATTTAAACTTAGCGGCGGCCGATCAATATTGCGATTCCCCAGACAACTTCTTGAACATTTCCCTGGCCAGATTCCGACCCGTTTGTTCACTGGGGTGCAGTTCATCCCACCTACAATTTGTGTTGTATCAGAACTGAGTAAATCTCGGGGATGCAGGTCACTCACCACATGTACGAGTCCCGCTCGGGAAGTGTGCAATCACCACTGTTAAATATTTTCAGCGAGTCATTCTTCTGACAGGAGCACAACACCAACACTCCACATTGTCGGAAGTCATTGGGATCAGGACATTGATGGCAATGTCCTGTAACATTGGCCGGGATACTTCCGTTAAACCATTTATTTGGTTCAGCGTACATATCAGCAAAAAAGTCGTATGTGTTGAAAAAATCGACAGTCGCGCTACCACGCCACTCCCGGTTCAGACCGTCCAGACCGTTTTTAATCAGCGCGTTCAAACTGTTGACGAGATTGAACATCCGCTTATACCAGCCGTTCCCGTCATGCGGCTCTGGGTGGTAGATGGTCGGAGCGGAAGAGTTGGAGTACAGTTGTGTCAGATGCAATGGTATGAGAGAATTCACGATAAAACGTCGGACGCCCAGGGCGTGGAGATTTCGGATTGCTTGTAGCTGACACCCAGCCACGTCGGGGAGAGATAGTGCGGGATTCTGAGAGTCGGTGATGAACGAGTTAAGGCCGACATCGTTTGTGCCGATGAATATGATCACAACGAACTCGGTTGGATCCATATCCAGTTTCTGGTGTGAAGTCCCAAGGTTTAGTACATGGTCTTGAATAAACCACGCGGTTTGGCCGTCGATCACGTCCGGGGACGAGTTGACTGGTGTCCTATAAGGTCGTGGGCGTCAGCACAACAAATAGTAATATATAGAGTATATGCATTGTGATATTGCACACGGCCCCTCCTACGGCGTAATTCCAAATCTTGTAGTTGCCGTACAGCCCGAGATACCTGAATAATGAATTTAGAAAGCTATTACTCTATTGAACGCAGTCATGATACCGGGGCCATTGCACGCCTCCGTCCGCTGCGGTGTCAGCCTAGGAAGTTGGGTACATCTGAATGTATAGTTGGCGAATCAGGTCGTACCGGTGGAAATATCTCCTGGTAATCTTTACCAGGAAATGTGCCATTTTGGATACTATGTGATCTTGATTGATCTGCATTTGGATGTTCAATAAAACATTAAGACGGTTGCGGAACAACCTACCAGTATAAGAATCGCCCTGAAAAAATGAGGCAGTTAACGGGAGGCACAGGTCGGTCTATACATCGCATACGAAAAGAACCACGGCTTTAGTCCGTGCAGCCCCTGCAGCACGGACACGGTTCAGGAGCGCCCCAATCCAACACAGAGAACGGAGGAGAAGCATAGTCGCCAGTTCGCTCCGTGACTATACTGATACTTTATAGGGCGGAGTGCCAGATTTCCCCGAAGTTTATCCCTAGATGTGTGCTGCAGAAAATTGTCGGGCCGCCAACAGTCCATAGGCCGTCAGTGCGTCAGCTGACGAGGTTGAATAGAACTCTGAGTCTGAGAAGACAGTTATGTGGCGCCGTAAATGTTGTTTTGAGACGGCCGATTGAAATAAATGGGACCTTGGGTGGAGCCTGTCCGACGGTTTACAGAAGCAGGCTGGAAAGTCTCACAGAGTGGAAAAAAAAATAGCTGCGAGTCTCATTGACGCGTCGTCTATTCGACTCCGACTCTATTGCGGGAGTTCGTAAGTGATGCCCAATCCAAGCACACACAAACCGACATCAAATTGATCCCAAACGATCTTGGATTCTGCCAACACCAACGTCCATCTCCCAAACTAGGCTTCGAGGCTTCAAGTTTCAGGCGTAACGATTCTCACAGTCAAGTTCCCGGGAACCGGTACATAAGTGCTAGGCATGGCCATTCATCCAACTTCGACTTTGTTTGGGTGCTCGACTCGGAGACAACCTTCCATGAGCAACTTCTCCAACTTTGGCTTATAGTTTCAACGCTCATTTATGTTTTTCGGCTTTCATTTCAGATCGACTTTCCTCTGGTCGAACGTCAAAAGGGAAACCTAGCTCTTTTGCGGCAGGAAGCTGCCCTTAGCTGTTGGTGATTGTTCATTCGGGAATGCGCGCGTGAAATGTGTTACAATTGTCGCAAGAGAATCGATGGTATATGTTAAATATAGTACAGAGGTATTTGCTGAAGCGACTAGACAAACGGCAAGGAGATTGGGGCAAAGAAGAGTAGACTAGTATCCGTGTCCGCCCTTTCCTCCACCTTTTCCGTGGCCATGGTCGTCACCCTTGCCATGACCGTGGCCGTCACCCTTTCCATGGTCGTGGTCATTTCCTTTTCCGTGGTCATGGCCTCCCTTGCCGTGATCTTTTCCACCTTTCCCGTGGTCTTTTCCGCCGCCGTACCCGCCATCGTCATCTCCCCGTCGGTAGCCGCCGTGTCCCTTCCCGTGGTCCTTGTCGTCGTGACCGCCGTGGTCTTTTCCGTGCCCCTTCCCGTCGTGGTCGTCATGCCCCTTCCCACCGTGGCCCTTCCCGCCCTTCCCGTGGTCCTTCCCGCCCTTTCCATGGTCCTTTCCATCCTTCCCGTGCCCATAGGCATCGTCGTAGTCGTCTCCCCTGCGGTACCCGCCGTATCCACCGTGATCCTTTCCGTCATGGTCTTTCCCGTCGTGCCCCTTCCCATCGTGGTCGTCATGATCCTTCCCACCATGTCCATCGTGGTCCTTCCCGCCCTTCCCGTGGTCCTTATCGCCCTTCCCGTGGTCCTTATCGCTCTTCCCGTGGCCCTTATCGCCCTTTCCATGGTCCTTTCCATCCTTCCCGTGCCCATCGTAGTCGTCTCCTCTGCGGTACCCGCCGTATCCGCCGTGATCCTTTCCATCATGGTCTTTCCCGTCGTGCCCCTTCCCATCGTGGTCATCGTGGTCCTTCCCACCATGGCCGTCATGGTCCTTCCCGCCCTTGCCATGGTCCTTCCCGCCCTTGCCATGGTCCTTATCGCCCTTGCCATGGTCCTTCCCGTCCTTTCCATGACCATAATCATCGTCCCCCCGACGGTAGCCTCCGTGTCCCTTGTCGTGGTCTTTCCCGCCCTTTCCGTGATCCTTGTCTCCCTTGCCATGATCCTTGTCGTGGTCGTGATCTTTGTCGTGGTCATGGTCTTTGTCGTGGTCTTTGTCGCCCTTTCCGTGGTCTTTGTCGCCTTTGCCGTGGTCTTTGTCGCCTTTTCCGTAGTCCTTGTCGCCGCCGTAGCCGTAGTCATCGTCTCCGCGGCGGTCCCGGATGGGATAGTAATGCACGCAGCAACGCCTCTTGGAATCGAGGTGGTAGCCGCCGTCGCAATACTGCCTGTCGTAGCATTTTCCCTTGACGCAAGACTTTTCTGTGCGACAAGGCACTATGCAGGGCAATTTCTGTGCGGACAGAAGAATCAGTAATACTCAAGGCTATTAACTGTGTAAAACTAACCCTAATGGCGTCGGCTTCGGCGTCCCTGGCAAAGACTTCCGAGCTCGCTAGCGCAGAGGAAATGAAGACGAGGGCGAGAGCTGCTGCGGTGGAAGAGGTGAATCGCATTGTTGTGTAGGAGGATGTGTTGTTGGTGAAGAATATCGCTGAATCGCTTCTGCTTTTATAGAACTTTGTAGCGACTTGAAAGGCTACATGAAGAAAGATCAAAAGTCGGCACTTGGAGCCTTCAGCCACTGTGCGTAACTTGCAGCCACTTCTTTTTCTTTACTTCAGACAGCTGTCTAGATCTTCTTGAATGCGGAAAAGGGAATATTAGAACGTTCGTAAGGCACGGCCAGGAGAGCGCTGGATTTCAGCAGAGTAATTCAACCACTGCCGCGACGCCGCCGAGCTTGCACGTGCATTATTGCAACCGTGGGTAGGTGTGGCCTAATGAAACAAATTGCAAGGTAATTACGCGGCTCGAAGATGTTTGTAACAGCACCCGCAGCCGCCGGTAAAACGACGTCGGCTTGTTCATTTTAGAAGGTAGATTGGCACTCGATTTGTGCTCCCCCAGCACGCTTTATAATTATTTCAACGCGACTACAATCAACGGAGGAAATATTGAGACGACCTTTGTGTGCGTCAACGCTGATCATAACCCTACAAGACACATTCAGGGCCGTCGTGTATTATTTTCGAACGCAAACGTAGATCGAGTGAATCACCATTCGTTGGCATTGAAGGCGAAGCTCATACCGTGTTTCGCCACAATATTGACGGTGAACGCTAACGTTCGTGGTATTGATGTTGAACATTATTTCAAGGAGTCAGACCAGCTTAGTATTCAATTCTTGCTGTCGTTTCTTCTTGGTAGCAGCGAGGCGATGAGCTAACTTATGACACACTCAGGCTGTTTCCAAATCCCTAGGAGGCGGGTGCATATGCTTATCAATTAAATCGCTCACAGAATAACTCGAAAGACCAGGGTAAATGGCCTGCGGTGATAAAAAGAACTGTGGCTGAAAAATAAATATGGCAGAACCGCATTCTTCTGACGACGCTATCAATATCCATCTGCTGTGCGTGTCACCGTATACTGACCGCAAAAACCGTTACGTTCCAATTATCGTGTTTGCGGCGGACCAGAGGGATCTTATTCTGTTGCTTCACAGTTTTCTTGGCTAGAACGTTCCTAAAACAAGAAAGATTCTGGCGTTGGACATGATGGCCACCTGCCATATAGGTCGTGCCGCCGGCAACTGCACCAGAACTTGTGGCAGTTTCATTTAAAAGAATCGTCGCGACCTGTCGAATCTTAAAATACCGATGCCCTGATTCATTGGATATGGGTCTATGACGTCGACTCCAAGGCGACTCCGAGGGCGTTCAAGTTTGAGTTTGGTGACAAAGGCAAGCGCAGGCCATGAGCAGTTATGATGGTCCTGAATTTGTTGCAGCTGCACGGAACCAGGTTTATTCGCCAAAAAAAGCAGGAGCAGGAAGAATATGTGATTTGCGGGCCTTAATAGCCATAATATTGATAGGCTAAAATATCCGCAGCAGAGAGTCTGGCTGCCCATTGTGAAGTGGCGCTGGGTTGAAGGCGGAATTTAATCGGGTAACCGTGTGGGGTGCTGACACGGCGGAGCAGGTAAGCTGTCGGGTTTGGTTCGATCCAGGAGGGGATCCGATAAAATGAAGTACGTGAGGCCTTTGAACATCTTGGTCGCTCTTGGTCGACTAGTACGTGCCAAACTTCAGTCATAGTTGAGTCAGACTTTGGCAAGTTGAGAGTCGACAGTGCGGTAAGCCAAGGTCTTCCATTTCCAACACACGCTTGTGAATTGTGCAGACAAGCTGCACGATACGGAATGGAATCACATACGAGGAAATGCTTGACACTGCCGAATGGAACATGGCGAGATGGAGGTCAAGAGCAACGAAGTGATGACGTAACGGTGTTTATCCTTCGTCCGATAGCCAAACAGCACGGTTTCTCTACGCTCTGGGCTCTCAACCTCATTTCATGCCACCTGGCCCAGTGTTCAACTGGTTATGTGTGGCATCGTCTGCGTGTGATATACTTGTACGCGTCGCGCGCTTGAGAGCCTCGCAGATAGCCTCTGAAGGTCTCCTTGCAAACAGCTTAAGATGCACCCCAAAAAACGAATTTAAAGCGGCCCCGGATACCTCCACGACTGGGGAGCGTCGCCCAGTCGATTTGATGACTACAGAAGCTCCAGGAGTGGATTCTCTGACATCGGGGGATCATTTTGTCGCGTCCAATGATGCTGACACGCGCCTTCCGGCTCGAGACGCAGAGATATTCACTCTGCCATTGGGACCGTCTATCAGCCAATCCTATGGAAACAAATCAATACGAAATAAAGGCTGTATACCGGACAAGGTACACCTCCCGGCTAGTGCTGTAATCCCGAAGGAGTTTACAATCGGTGGAAATTCTGACCCAACTTTCGTTGGTGTAATAACATCCACCGGTACACCAGCCGATGACGGCCTTGAATCGTCGTTGTCTTCCTCCGAGGTAATTTCCATTTATTCAGATTATCATCCTCCCACTGATGGAACTGTCCATAATTCAGTCGTTGGTAAAAGGCTGGGCACAGCGTAGCTCTGTTTCTCCGGCGAATGTGGAGCTTCCGGCCGCTGTTAACGCCACTGGGGAGTCGAGGAATCCAGAAACCTCTGCAGCCAATCAAGATCTTAATCTAGGGTGGCCAAACGTTGAAGTATCGGACCCCACGCAAGGACTTCCGGCCGACGACGGGCTTCTGAGCTCCTTATCCCACTCCGAGGTGGATCCCATCGTTTTACGCTGCTTATCTTTCCAACTCATGAATATCCATAGACACCTTCAGACTCCTCCAATGAAGATGTACCTGCGTCGACTCGCCAGCTCCAGTCTTCGACAGTCCCTTCGTCTAGGATCGGTCGTTTATTCCATTACGGCGGTGGGTTAAGGACCTTGAATGTGATTTCAATCTCTCATATCGAAGAATAGGTCTCGCTGCCTCTCTTGGTTACGGCGCAGCATCTGAAATTATCCGCCGCACAGGGAACCCTGGCTCGGAAGGCTCGGGACAGTCGGTTATGATGACGGAGGCGAACATCACGCGCCTTGTCTCCAAGCTTTCCCAGATGAGAGGCGCTGCGCTGAAGCTTGGGCAGTTCATGAGTATCCAGGGTGTGAACTATCCACTCTTTGCGGCTACCATGCTCATTCCTCTCCTAAAGATACGCATGTCCTCCCAGTCGACATCGACAAGATATTCCGCCGGGTACAGGACAGTGCCCACTACATGCCCGACTGGCAAATGGAGGTCAGTCGTACCCTCAGGCTCCCCCCCATCGGTCTCAGACGCCATCCTAGAAAGTCCTCACCAAATCTCTCGGACTTGACTGGGCCAGCGCATTCACGTCGTTCGACCGCGTGCCCTTCGCCGCCGCCTCCATCGGGCAGGTCCACACAGCCACACTCGCGGCAGCGCTCTCGCCCACCGGTGCTGCCGCGCGTGTCGCGGTGAAGATCCAATTCCCCGACATTGCCGCATCGATCGCGAGCGACTTGGGGTACATCCGTCTTCTCCTGACCGCGGGCCGGCTGCTTCCCAAGGGCCTCTTCCTCGATCGCACCATGCAGGTGAGGGCGCACGCTCCGGAGCGATATCTATATGCTGATTTGGGTGTGGCGAAAGGTTATGAAAGCGGAGTTGGCGGACGAGTGCGATTACACCCGCGAGGCGTCCTTCCTGCGCGCGTTTGGCGCGCGCGAGTATCTGGGCGGCGACCCGCGTTTCAAGGTCCCGTGGGTATGGGAGGGGAGCACTGAGCGCGTGCTGGTGATGGAACATGTGGGCGGCACGAGCGTCGGCGAGGCGGATGCTACACACCTCCCGCAGACGGATCGCAACGACGTACGTTCGTCTACATTTTCTATAAACCGTGCGCTGACCCACGTCTGACGCTCCAGATTGCTGCGCGAATTATCGAGCTCTGTCTAAAAGAGCTCTTCGAGTTCCGCATGATGCAGACGGACCCGAACTGGTCCAACTTCCTCTGGAACGCGCGCACACGGCAGGTGGAGCTGGTCGACTTCGGCGCGACGCGCGCGTACTCGAAGGAGTTCATCGACCGCTGGCTGCATCTCCTGCAGGCCGCCGCACAGGAGGACCGCGAGGCGTGTGTTACCTGGAGCCTCAAGCTCGGTTACCTCACCGGCGAGGAGGATCAGGTTCGTTGTTTCTTCTTTGGTATTATTCCTCCAACCGACATTAACGGTCGTCGCCGCAGTTAATGCTCGACGCACACGTCAACTCAATGGTGCTGCTGGCAACGCCATTCAAGTCCGCCACGCCGCAGCCGTTCTCGTTCGGACAGGGCAGCGGGTGGGCAGACATCACCGCGCAGATACGCGCGCAGATCCCGGTTATGCTCCAGCATCGGCTCACGCCGCCCCCGCAGGAGACGTACAGCTTGAATCGGTGCGTGTTTCTCAATAATTAGCAACCCGCATACTCATGTGTCCACTTCTCTAGAAAACTGAGCGGCGCGTTTTTGCTTGCGTCAAGACTCGGCGCGACCGTCGACACGCGAGCGATCTGGGACAAAGTCGTGCAGGGCTACGAGTTTACGGACGAGCCCAAAATCTAGTGATACTGTACTTTTGTATTATTCTCTTGATAATTAGTAATATCTAGAGGGAGATTTAGCTGACGTTGAAGCCAGCGTGGTGTCGTGCAGCCCGGGGTCCTCGCGGGACTCTTAGGTATCTCTAAAATCATGTTTTCCTCTTGGCTGCCTCGCGTCTAGAGTATATCATATCCGTGAAAGGCCTGCGGCCGTCAGCGTTGATTCGCGAAATAACGGTATCCACGTACCCTTCGAAGCGCAGCGCCACGATGTACACGATGTACACGTAGAGCGTTATGAAGAGTCCCGCAGGGCGCTCGTACCTGTACAGAGTTAGAATAAATTCACTAAAAAAGAAGCGCTAAACGTGCGTACCACAGGGCGGTCGCGGCAAAGCACATCGTGCTGCCTACATACATCGGGTCGCGCAGGACGTTGAACGGGAAGCTACAGGGTAGGAGGTTAGCAACGAAGCAGGTGCTGCAACACACAACGCACCCCTCAACGCGATGGTCCATTAGGATACCGAAGTAGTCGCCTAGGAATGTGCCAGTGACTCCGAGTGCCCAGGTAGACGTGACGACGAACGTCTGGCCGACGGAGAACAAGAGCACAGGGACGATGATGTCAAAGGGCGCTGGCAGAATGGCGTGGTGCGGCTGGTCCGTCAGTGCGCGGTGGTACCTGACGCCCCGAAGGTCAGATCAAGCTTACGCGGCCACGCAAAACGCGTCGAACGCACAGGGAGTCGCGCAGAATTCCAAAGGAAAATATGAGGATCGCGAGGAAGTAGCATCCGTAGCGCGCGTTGCCCCCAAATAGCCTTGTAATTGTTTTATTTCTGTATTCTGTGACAACAGGCGTGAGCCTGAAATCCATGATTCTGGTCGCCAGCGAAGTCACCATTTTGAGCTATAATATTCCATGCGACGGGGTTGAATAGTATGGAGAGAAGAGAGACCAGCAGCGACGTCTGGGAGAGGTCGAACAGAGAATCCACTGACACCATTGCGGTTGCAGAAAGAAAAGGCCACAAGCGGAGTTGTTAGGTAAGCTCGGCTTTTGCCTTCCACCACCACAACGAATAAAGACGACCAGCCTGCGAGGCCATGGGGACGCGGTGCTCACTTGAGCACTCGACTCAGGTCTATGTCGGATATTCTCAGCATATTAGCCCGTAAGTCACATAATTCGTTCTACGGCTTTTTTTCAGAGAAACCGATAGGCGCTGAACTACAACAAATTCAGGTCCATAAACTACTGGCTGGCTAGCGCTTGCTTTTGTCACCGAACTTTGAGCCCTCGCGATTCAAGTCATGAACCCATTTAATATCGAATAAATCATGGCGCCGGGTATTTTAGGATTTCGACAGGTTACGACGATTCTCTTAATTGAGGCTGCCACAGCTTGAAGTTCTGGTGCAGTTGCCGGCGGCACGAGCTGTATGGCAGGTGGCCAACACATTCAAACCAGAATTATCCTGCTTACGATGGGCGAGGGTGATTTCATTTTGGTGACTCCGCAGTCTGTCGGCTAGAACTAGAAATATTCGAACCGTCAGTATATTCCGATGCTATATTTGCACCCACAATTATTTCCATCACTTCAGGCGCGTAACCGTCCAGCTAAAACAAAGGCCCTTCGAGTTATTTTGCCACATACGCCGGACTTTAGAAAGGAGACTGTGGGTGTCATCTACCTATCCCCTCGCTACTCCTTCATCGATGGCGATGCTACCGTGACGACAGCAAAAATTCATAGGTGCAAATGCTTCTTGACATTGAGCTGATATTAGGTCCGCGAAATGAAGACCAAGTTAAATATTGAACATTGACTCCACAAACGTCGGCGTCCACCGTCAATATTGTGGCAAAACACGGTATCAATTGCTTCGCCTTCAACGAATGGTGATTCACTCGATCTACGATTGCGTTCGAAAATAATACACGACGGCCCTGAATGTGTCTTGTGGGCTTATGATCAGCGTTGACGCACACAAAGGTCGTCCCAATATTTCCTCCGTTGACTGTAGTCGCGTTGAAATAATTATAAAGCGTGCCGGAGGAGCACAAATCGAGTGCCAATCTACCTTCCAAAATGAACAAGCCGACGTCGTTTTACCGGCGGCTGCGGGTGCCGTTGCAAACATCTTTGAGCCGCGTAATTACCTTGCAATTTATTTCATTAGGCCGCACCTACCCACGGTTGCAATAATGCACGTGCAAGCTCGGCGGCGTCGCGGCAGTGGTTGAATTACTCTGCTGAAACCCAGCGCTCGCCTGGCGGTGCCTTACGAACGTTCTAATATTCCCTTTTCCGCGTTCAAGAAGATCTAGACAGCTGTCTGAAGTAAAGAAAAAGAAGTGGCTGCAAGTTACGCACAGTGGCTGAAGGCTCCAACACCGACCTTGATCTTTCTTCATGTAGCCTTTAAAGTCGCTACAAAGTTCTATAAAGGCAGAAGCGATTCAGCGGTATTCTTCACCAACAACACATCCTCCTACACAACAATGCGATTCACCTCTTCCACCGCAGCAGCTCTCGCCCTCGTCTTCATTTCCTCTGCGCTAGCGAGCTCGGAAGTCTTTGCCAGGGACGCCGAAGCCGATGCCATTAGGGTTGGTTTTACACAGTTAATAGCCTTGAGTTTTACTGATTCTTCTGTCCGCACAGAAATTGCCCTGCATAGTGCCTTGTCGCACAGAAAAGTCTTGCGTCAAGGGAAAATGCTACGACAGGCAGTATTGCGACGGCGGCTACCACCTCGATTCCAAGAGGCGTTGCTGCGTGCATTACTATCCCATCCGGGACCGCCGCGGAGACGATGACTACGGCTATGGCGGCGACAAGGACCACGGAAAAGGCGACAAAGACCACGGTAAAGGCGACAAAGACCACGGAAAGGGCGACAAAGACCACGACAAAGACCATGACCACGACAAAGATCACGACCACGACAAGGATCATGGCAAGGGAGACAAGGATCACGGGAAGGGCGGGAAAGACCACGACAAGGGACACGGAGGCTACCGTCGAGGGGACGATGATTATGGTCATGGAAAGGACGGGAAGGACCATGGCAAGGGCGATAAGGACCATGGCAAGGGCGGGAAGGACCATGGGAAGGGCGGGAAGGACCATGACGGCCATGGTGGGAAGGACCACGACGGCCACGATGGGAAGGGGCACGGGAAAGACCATGATGGAAAGGATCACGGCGGATACGGCGGGTACCGCAGGGGAGACGACTACGATGGGCACGGGAAGGATGGAAAGGACCATGGAAAGGGCGATAAGGACCACGGGAAGGGCGATAAGGACCACGGGAAGGGCGGGAAGGACCACGATGGCCATGGTGGGAAGGATCACGACGACCACGATGGGAAGGGGCACGACGGGAAAGACCATGATGGAAAGGATCACGGTGGATACGGGGGGTACCGCAGGGGAGACGACTACGACGATGCCTATGGGCACGGGAAGGATGGAAAGGACCATGGAAAGGGCGAGAATGACCACGGGAAGGGCGGGAAGGACCACGATGGGAAGGGGCATGACGACCACGACGGGAAGGGGCACGGAAAAGACCACGGCGGTCACGACGACAAGGACCACGGGAAGGGACACGGCGGCTACCGACGGGGAGATGACGATGGCGGTTACGGCGGCGGAAAAGACCACGGGAAGGGTGGAAAAGATCACGGCAAGGGAGGCCATGACCACGGAAAAGGAAATGACCACGACCATGGAAAGGGTGACGGCCATGGTCATGGCAAGGGTGACGACCATGGCCACGGAAAAGGTGGAGGAAAAGGCGGATACTAGTCTGTTCTTCTTCGCTCTTATCTCCTTTCCATTTGTCTGTTCACCTCCGAAGATACCTCTGTATTATATTTAACATATACCTTCGATTCTCTTGCGATCATTGTAACATGTTTCGAGCGCAACCTTGTATGGCCGAGGAAAACCAATATGAGTTATGCCACTGAATGCCACCGCAAAAGGGTCCCGATTGAGATGCCTGGCAGCCCGAGTAAAGGTCAACAGAAAACTGAAAAAGGCACAAGATTTAAATGTTGAAGCGCCGGAGCGAGGATACCGCAGTTACTAGAAGAAGTTGTCGAGATCGCTTCTCTGGAAAATGACAAGGTCGAACTAGACTCGTAACCAGTCTGTAAAACGAATGCCGAAAAAATGCGGCGAGAGCTTCGGTGTTTTACAGACGGGAAAGGGGATTGAGCTGCCAACGGAGTTTGAAAAAATTGGCAGGTGCCGCGATCGGCCGATAAGCGAGCCATCAAAATCGATCACTTCTGCCCCAAACTCGATGGCCTTTCCTGCTCTTCCATCTGCAATGAAAAAAAATCTGAAGAGGCAAATGTACTTATTTCCATCATATAAAGGTTCATGACAATTTGAATTTCCTTAAATTTCAAAGTGCAAGAGAGAACACGGGCCTCAGCCAAATTTTAAACTCCGCTGTCAGCCCAATGCAAGATCCCGAGATGTACCAGTCTGTATACAACCGAAGTGCTTGCCACATATATTCGGTATTTTGTATACAGACTGGTCACGAGTCTAAGGTCGAACTTGAAACAAGGCCTAAAACAGCCTAAAATCTCTTCATATAAAAGTTAACAACTTCAGGGCCTACGAAGATAGCGAATAGCTCGTCAAATGCGCGTGTTCAAGAGGTCCAAGGCGAAGGCGTGAGGAGCTTGCGTGCACTGGGATACCCTTGGCAACGGAGACTCGGTGTATAAACCTGCTACTACTACTACTACTAAGTACCACTTTTCTGGCACAACTTCCTAATTTAGGCGACAGGCGTACCTGATTAGACTCGTAACCAGTCTGTAACCAAATAGCCGAAAATGTGGCAAGCACTTCGGTGGTTACAGACTGGTACAACTCGTTGAAAGTGATTGGGCTGGCCGCGGAGTTTGAAATTTTTGCGAGGGTCTTGTTCTGGGGTGCAGTTTGGATATGAACAAATTTGGGACACATGGGAATGATTTGACCTTAAAAATGACGAAATCTGCCTCTTCACTTATTTTTTAATCCAGCTTCGGTGAGATCAACTTTTGACCAGATTTGATGGATATTGATGGCTTGCTTCGCGGCCGATCACGGCACCTGCCAAAATTTCAAACTCCGGGGACAGCCCAATCGCTGTCAACGAGTTGTACCAGTCTGTAACCACCGAAAGTGCTTGCCACATTTTTTGGCAATTGGTTACAGACTGGTTACGAGTCTAGTACCTGATGCCGATCCTGCCGAGACCACAACGATTGTCGTTCATCAGATGACCCACCATCCCTCTGTCCTGTCGCGCCCAGGTTCCTTTGCTCCGCCTCGTTGAAGTTGCACAAATCAGTCTCCCACAGCTCAAATTGAGCTCCCATGAGCTCCCTGGCTGGACTCGGCAGTTTGGAAAATGAAAGACACCTCAATTTGCTCAAAACCTCCCAAAATACTAATTTAGAGCGATTCTCCGTCTCAACTCCACCAGTTTGGCAGGTGATCTCGAAGGCTGGCTTCCTACAAATATTCAAGTTTGGCTAGATTGTAACCACTTGACCAGCCCATCCCACACTTCCTGCCGTCATGATACAATACGCTCTTATAGCCTTCGCAACCTTCGCTCTCCTGTATTTCAACCGTCGCAGGTCGTCTCACTTACCCTTGCCGCCCGGTCCAAGGAAACTCCCCTTAGTCGGGAATCTGTTTGGGCTGCCCTCCGAATTCGAATGGGAGACATATACAAAATGGAGCAAGGAGCTCGGTAAGCACAATGTTGCAATTCTGTTGGGTCCACATATCTAACTGTTGCGGTGATGGTGTAGGTTCAGATATTATTCACCTTAGTGTCGCTGGGAAGTCCATTATTATTTTGTCGTCCGTCGAGGCCGTCTTCGAGCTCCTCGACCAGCGCTCTGCTATCTATTCCGACAGGCAAGTTGCAAATCGAGTGAATTTGAGCTCATAAATCATGATTTTAGACCAAGAGGTATAATGGTAAACGAATTGATGGGTGGCGAATTCAATTTTGGTGAGTCTGCCTTTACATTCGACGCTTAGAAGTTCTGACTGGAAAGGGACTTCAGCGATAATGAGATACGGTAAGTATTCATTGGTGTTTCTGGAGTACTCAGGGTGAACAATTACTAGGAGACACATGGCGAGTTGCGCGCGCCACATCTACTATTCATTGACACCAGGTACAGGCGGGAACACCGACGTTTATTTCACAGCGCATTCCACTCGATAGCCTCCCGACGTTTCCGTCCTCAACAAGTAAACGCGAGTCATAATCTTCTCCGGCGGTTGCTTGAAAATCCGGATGACGAGATCATGAGTCATATCAAGCAGTAGGGCTGCATGTGGAACCATGTCGCCCATCTGCTGAGACTATTTACCGCAGTATGAACGGCACTTTGATTATGTCTATCGCCTACGGCATTGATACGCTTCCGTCTAACGACCCGTACATGGAAACAGCGGAAGCGGCGATAGACGCAATTATGCAGGCTGCCATACCCGGTAGATACTTGGTGGTACTATCTTCTGCATTGTTCTCTCTCTGCTTGTATTATCTGAACGCATGGACCGACAGGATATGATCACCATCCTGAAGTACGTTCCCGCGTGGTTCATCGGTGCAGGGTTCAAGTGCCAAGCACGCGAGTGGAAGGAACTCATAGAAAAAATGGTTCAGCTGCCGTTTCAAACTGCTAAACGGCTGGTCGTGAGTCCATTACCCCGAATCTATGAAAATTTGCCAATTTCATTCAGACAACTGGGACAGCTCCTCCCTCATATGTGAGCGACAAGTTGCAGGACATCGACGAGAATCAAGACCGGGAGCACCAAGAAAAAGTTATCCAGGATACTGCTGGTGTCATGTACGTGGGTGGCTTCGATACGGTATACCATTCTTCTTAATCAATTATTTCCTCCTCTAACAAATTACTCAGGCAACCGCCGCCCTCGGCACATTTATATTAGCGATGCTGGCCAACCCTGATGCTCAGAAAAGGGCGCAGAAAGAGATTGACGCCGTTGTTCGTGAGGGACACCTTCCGAGCTTTGACGACGAGGAATCTCTTCCGTATGTTTCTGCGATTGTGAAGGAGGTCCTGAGGTGGAAACCAGTTACTCCAATCGGTTAGTCCCTCTAATTTTTCATGTCAATTGGAACCTCAATTACTTCATCCAGGTGTCCCTCATGCTGTTGCTGTTGAAGACACCTACCGCGGGTACAGAATTCCTGCAGGTTCTATTGTTGTTCCTAACATTTGGTGAGTGTTCAATTGGCTCGTCAATTTGACATTCAAAATATTGTGTCAGGGCCATACTTAATGACGAGGTCATTTTTCGGAAATTGTCATTTTGTTTTAACTTATGGTAGAAGCTCAGATTGCGTACTCGGATCCATATAAGTTCAACCCGGACCGGTTTCTGCTCAACGGTCGGTTGAACCCCGAAGTTAGAGATCCGAGCCTTGGCTTTGGGTTCGGAAGACGGTGAATTTGGTTAGACAAATGCCTCGACTCGGCTAAAAAACTTTTGTAGTGTCTGTCCGGGCCGACATATGGCGCAATCTACCTTATGGATCACAGTAGCGTCTCTACTCGCAGTGTTCGACATAACCAAGGCTATCGGAGAGGATGGCAAAATCTTGGAGCCCTCCTACGAATACCACTCGGCTATCGTTTTGTATGTGTTTAAATTATCTGGGTTCCAGATCAACTGAAGGATTCCAGAATGCCGTTCCCATTCAAGTGTTCAATCAAACCACGGTCCAGAGCAGCAGCTGATTTGATCCGGTCCACGTTGAATTATTCATAGGGCACATAATTACATGTATATCCCTCTATATTTCTACCCATCAATCGGCGTTGAACAGCAGAAATACTTTTTCTTGCAAAACTTCCCAATTTAGGCGACAGGCATACCTGATGCCGATCCTGCCGAGACCACAACGATTGTCGTTCATCAGATCTCAGATCTAGTAACCACTTGACCACTTCCCGCCGCAATGATAGAATACGCTCTTCTAGCCTTCGCAGGCTTCGCTCTCCTGTATTTCAACCGTCGCAGGTCGTCTCACTTGCCCTTGCCGCCGGGTCCAAAGAAACTCCCCCTATTCGGGAACCTGTTTGGGCTGCCCTCCAAATTTGAATGGGAGACATATGCAAAATGGAGCAAGGAACTCGGTAAGCGCATTGATGCAGCTCTACGGAGCTGACTCTAGCTGACTGTTGCACCAACTGTTGTAGGTTCAGATATTATTCACCTCAGCATCGCTGGGAAGTCCATTATTGTTTTGTCGTCGGTTGATATCGCCTTCGATCTCCTTGAGCAGCGCTCTGCTATACAAGGTTGGAATTTGACACTTTAGGGAGGTAAGGTTTGGGACTTTGCCTTTGGGCTAAGCGGTGGCTCGGCGACTATCACCATCTGCAGAATGAGCTTGTCGATGTGCAATTTGACGTTCTCCCTCCAACGAGGTAAGTACCGTAAGAGACCGTAAGGATAAGAAGCAGGATTTGAGCAGGATAAATTGATAACCCAGACCGGTGATCGGGTAAGTTTGCGCGGAAGTCGTGATGGTCGATCACCTTGCTCTTTGAGCCCCGACACTCTGGCTACGCCGCTACATCGCACCCTGTCGCACCGCTTTCTGTGTTCGTCTTTTCTGTCCGTGGATACTCGCCGAACTCGTCGTTTTAACTCGTCGTCGTACAATGTACAATGACGAGTTGTACTCGAGTATTAAGCTCCCAGTCCTGCTTTTGGTCATGCTGGTCGAGTCCTGGCGAATGATTAACATCTCCCATTTGGGGCGATCTTTGATGCGCACCTGAATTGATGCAACGGAGAGGCGAAAGAAGGCCGCCGCGCAAGCTCATATAAAGCCTCCTCCAAGAGATGACGTGAAAATATTTTGCTTCCGTCTCCCCTTCCACATATGCCTTCCACCATGGCTTTCGCCACTCTTCTTTCATTTTTTCTCGCCTCTAGCTCTATGGCTGTAATGATTGGGCCCACCGCGGACCTGTAGGCTTTGTCTCTCATCTGAGCGACCGAGATCTCACAGCATCCTTCAGTCGCATAACGAATGGCGTTGTTGCCCCAGATGGATTCTCCAGAGGTTTTGCGGAATTTATTTTATTTTAATATTTATTTAATATCCTCTTTTTAGCGTATGTTTTAGTTGATTCACCTTTCTGGATCTCCAGTTACATTTAATTTTCAGTGCAATTCTCACCAATGGCGTGACTCCTGGCCCCACAATCAAGGGGAACAAGGTGTGTGGACCTGCAAGTATTATTCGCCTCATTTTTAACATATTTCTTAGGGCGACGTGTTCAATTTGAATGTCATCGATGGCCTGACCGACAAGACGATGAAACAAAGTACCAGCATCCACTGGCACGGGTTTTTCCAGAAGAACAACAGTTGGGCAGACGGGTATGTGAACAAACCGGGTTTCTCATCT
Organism: Mycena rebaudengoi; assembly: GCA_029282285.1. Lineage (NCBI taxonomy): Eukaryota > Fungi > Basidiomycota > Agaricomycetes > Agaricales > Mycenaceae > Mycena > Mycena rebaudengoi. The sequence continues at coordinate 1,255,622 of JARJCX010000015.1, read as the reverse complement.
ATGTCTTACGTTCCGTTCAGTCCAGCGTTTGTGAGCCAGTGTCCCATTGCCGCCAACAACTCGTTCTTGTACACATTCCCGAGCGCTAACCAAGGTATTTTTAACCTTACTTGCCTCACATACCTGTCTAACCACCACCCTATAGCCGGAACTTTTTGGTACCACAGCCATCTCTGTTAGTTCATTTTTTGCCGTCCTTTCCTCAATATCAAATAACTTGAACTTCGCAGCTACGCAATACTGTGACGGTTTGTGATGATTTCGCTCGAACAAATTTATCTTCTTGAAGCTAAATGATCCATTTCTGTACCAGGTTTACGAGGAGCATTCGTCGGTACATATTCTATCTTTCGTATTATTTCCCTTGTCTCATTTTGACGCGCAGTTTATGATCCTAATGATATCTATCGCGACCTTTACGGTTAGTTATTCTTCGACTTCTTCTGGCCCGAACAGTGCTAACTACGCTTCTACAGATGTTGACGACGGTTGGTGATTAGTAGCTGTTGAGGCATTCGCTGACATTCAAAGCCAGAAAGCACCGTAATCACCCTTGCTGACTGGTCATTTCTATTTTCATAAGATAGATACTTCGCTCTCTGACCGAGCTTTGCAGGTACCACGCCCCTGCTTCAACTCTCGGCGCCATTCCTGTGAGCTCATTGCTGTGCCATATTTTCAACTCCTGCTCATGAACCTGCGTGCAGACGCTGGTCTCTACACTTATCAACGGTTTCGGACGCTATGCTGGCGGCCCGACCTCTCAGTTGGCCGTCGTGAGTGTAACCAAGGGGCTTCGGTATCGGTATGGGCTACACGACAACGATGTGACCCAAAGACTCACAGTTTTATTATTCAGGTTCAGACTGGTGGCACTGTCTTGCGGCAAGTCTTCGAGACCCGCAGTTTTATAAGCACTGCTAACATACTACATGATTCGTAGATCCAAAGTGGATTTTCTCGATTGATGGTCACTCAATGACGATAATCGAAGTCGACTCCGTTAACCACAAGCCGCTTACCGTTGACTCGATTGAGATATGTGTGTTTCCTCCGGCACAACTTATTTGTATCTTCTACTAATCTACGCGCAGTCGCCGGACAGCGATATTCTTTCATCCTTAACGCTGACCAGTCGATTAGCAACTATTGGATCCGGACTGTGGCTAATGGCGGTACTGCAGGTTTCGCCAATGGAATCAACTCGGCCATCCTCCGTTATGTTGGAGCAACTATCGTAGATCCGACTACGACCGCCAAAACTTCGACTCTCCCTCTCCTTGAGCAGAATCTGCATGCCGTCGGCGAACCTAGCGTACCAGGCCTTCCTGTCCCTGGGGGAGCCGATGTTTCCTTCAACCTGGCCATTACTTTCGCCGCAGCCAAGTTTAAGGTCAACGGTGCCGTACGTCAATTATATGGATAGATCCCCCTCGTTCGTACTGATGGTACATCAGCAATACATTCCCCCCACTGCACCGGTCTTACTGCAGATTCTGAGCGGTGCTCGACTTGCGACTGATCTCCTTCCTGCGGGCAGCGTGTATACCCTTCCCCCGAACAAAGTCATCGAGGTAATGTTAAGCCTTTATCGCTGACATTCCTAACTCGTCCCATTATTATCCAGATTTCCATACCTGGAGGTACAGTTGGCATCTCCCCTGATTCCACGTTTTTTTTTTGATAGTAAAAAAAAGGTACAGCTGGCGCTCCGCACCCTTTTCACTTGCACGGAGTACGTATACATTTCGCAGTGGCCTCAAAACTGACCGCGTATGTTATAGCACAACTTCTACGTGGTGCGAAGCGCTGGAAATACCACGTACAACTTTGTCGACCCAGTCAGTCTCCTTGCCTCACTCCTTGGATTTTCCGACTTATAATTCACTAAGCCTGTCCGAGATGTCGTTTCCACAGGAGCCTCTACCAAAGATAACACCACCATCCGGTATGTCGGTACCTAGTATTACTTTCAACCACTCATTCTGCGTCTCATTTCAGGTTTGTTACCGACAACGCTGGCCCGTGAGTTTCTCAACCATTTCCTCCTAATTGTTTCTGATGTTTCCACCTCCAGCTGGTTCCTTCACTGGTACACATCTTATTCAACTTTAAGCGACGTTTCTTTTCACTAACCTATTCCAGTCACATCGATTTCCACCTTGAAATGTATGTTGTCTTTAATAATTCGGGTCGACTCACTCCTGACCCATCTTCCTCAGCGGGCTCGCGGTTATTTTCGCGGAGGATACGCCCACCATCGGAAACTCTGTTCAGACCCGTAAGAACCAAGCCTCTCGGTGATTGGATCTGCATGCTTACACAATCTCACAGCCGCATGGGACGAACTTTGCCCAATCTACAACGCCCTCACGCCCGACCAGCTATAAATGCAGCAGAAGGCGCTTGCGCACGCCATATTGGAGACATGAACTCTAATAATCGTTCCAAAACTTACTATATTCCACGAATAATTCCTGTCGTTTCTGAACACCCCACAAAGGTCTTTATTAGCCCAAATACATACTTTGCTACAATTTCAAAGTTTGGAAATCTAACTAGACCAATTGAACGCCTCGCCGTTATATAAACACGTTCCCCGCATACGATTTGTTGGGAGAGAGGTATTCGTCACTAGGCGTCGGCATAGCCCGACTCTAACCTTGCTTGGTTTTGGGATCAAATGTTCCGGTGCGACTCTGTTTGAATACTTACAAGGCGGATTGGAATTAGTCTCTCCTAGACAGACTTTATTTTTGGCTTGGCAACTTTGAGAGGCACGACAACTTTAGTAGCATAGGCGTTCACGAATGCCTATTGATGGCATGAATGCCTATCCCATTTCGAGCAGTTAGGGATAAGCATAGGTTAGTGTTCGGGTTAGAGGTTAGGGGTTCGGGGTTCGGGTTAGGTGGTTCGGGTTCGGGTGTTAGGGCTAATGGACATTATTTAAGCGGAACGAGGCTTTAGTGTGCCAATCTGAAATGCCCCGGCTTGGGGGACCCCCCGAGCACAGCGGGGGCGTTGGGTGGTTGGTCCCCTTCTGCAAATGAAGAAAAACCTAGGTGAAATCCACTTTGATTCCACTGTTTTTAGTGAGCAAGTGAAGCACAGGGAATGAATCAGTTGTCAGCATTCATTTGGGCAATAGGCATTCGCGCCATCAATAGGCATTCACGAATGCCTATGCTACTAAAGTTGTATGTACTCCAACTTTGAACCCCCCGCTACTTTTTTGGGAAGCAAATACCTCGCTACTTTTTTTGAGCCGAATTTTGTGGTAGTAATTCAACGGATTATTCTATTGAGAAACCCGGATTCTCGGCAAATCCGGAGGAAACCCTTCCAAATGGGTATCTCATCACTGATGCCGGTGACCACTCAGCCAAAGCCAAAGTCGAATGTTTCCAGGTAGATCTGGACTTAATTCCCCAGAGTGTGGTGTATCTTTCTTCTATTACTTGACCGGGTGTGTTCCAGGCCCCATGGAACCTCACAATGTGTTTTTTTTTTTTTTGGAGCGTTTGGGATAACGAGACTTAGTCTGCAGAAGCATTTCAAGCTCATCCGCTTGTGTTACTGGTTATTAGCTAGTCATTGCTGATGAATTTTGTCCAGGAGGAAATGTGATTTTAATCACAGAACTGTGCAATTCGTGTTAGGAACTTTACCTCGAGGATGGATACTGACAAAAACTTCAGGCAACAGTGCTGAGATGTCACGGTACATATCTGGAAAGTTTGCGGAGCGTTGTAGTACAGAGGGCAAGTGAAATCACCATGCCGAGGTTGAGTTAGCCTTGTATTTGCGCCAGAAGGTTAATTCATCCCTGGGAAACGGTATTAACTGTTCTGAAAAACTTGCTCAAATTTCCTAGGCAATAATAATGGCGTGTACAACACATTATCTCAATTATAGCATCTACCCGGTCGCCCCAAAATACCGAAAATATATGGCAATGTATACCAAGGGGTCACGGAAACCCTAATTCCGGATATTGACCTGTCCAGCGCACGTGACTGGTGTCCGGGGTCCTTTGCTTACAATCCATCATTTGTCACCTCTCTTTACACACTGTCATGTCGGACTCAGATCTTGAAGGCTACGATTGGGTCAACGAGATGCAATACCTACAGCGCTCCTCTGAACACGGCTCCGATGGTGAGATCTACATCCCAGAACCTACTCAGCAGGACGAGATGAAACAGGGCTATCTGCGCCACCTAAACAGACAGAGAGAAGAAGAACGCGCCGACGAATCGCCCCGTCGAACTCCGCGATCTACTGCAGCTGCCTCTGGGACTGTAATATCAGAGTAAGTACTGGTGTATTAATTCACCAGGCAATTAACCATGGCACAGGGTTTATGCTGCAGGTGGACCACTCAACTTGCAGACAGAATCTCAAGTGTACGTATCCGGCCTCTTCCATGCAGCTGAGCAGAGCATTCACGGTATGTAATTAAATTCAGTTTGCTTATTTGTTGGCTTATTTTATTTAGCTCAAAGTCAGCCTTCATCCCCGGTACTTTCAATACTCGTGGACGACTGGAAAGCTGGGGCAAAAGCGGCCTCGGAATTTTTATACAGTCATGGAATTGACTTCGATTTCATCGAGGCTCTCTCAGCTCCCAACGTCGACTTTCTCTGCCCAAACGGTGTCGACTACCCGGGTGTCTCGACCGAGCCAGATAGATCAATTGTTGCGGAGAAATCCCCCACCGACTCCCCCGCCGTACCCTCCTCCTCCTCCTCAATCCCTGTTTCTGAGCCGCAGAGAGACTCATCCATCGACACTTCTATGAGCAACGAAGATTCCCAACCCTTTCTTCCTGACGACGATGTGCCCAATGGCAGTAACCGACGAGAACCCAGCCAAATGCCGTAGATTTTAAATAATTCAATTATAGTCACCGCTACATGTACATTAATACTGTCAAATACTTACTGGTAGTGCCAAGGTAATTCTCCATGTTAAAATCCGTCTATATACTCCACTCTATTCCCTTGTACTTGACATTGCACCAAAATGATTGCCCAGAGCCGTTAACGCGAAATATAGTGGGGCGGGCATAGAGACGTGAAAATGCGAAGCCCAAATGGTTCACCCAGGTAAGAATCAATGTTGTGCATCATAAATATACGAACGGCGAGCGAAGGAGCGTGTCCCAGCGTACTGCTGAAGTTGTTGGACTTTATGGATTTTAGCCGATCCGTATTAGGTAACGGATCAGCGGACCGAATGGTGGTGGTGGTCTAACTGGTGTTCGGGGTCCTTGATGGCGGTTTGGGGTAGTTGATGCCGGCGATTTTGTTTCCAACACCCCTTGATGTATACGGATCTTGCATTGGACAGCGGAGTTGAAAATTTGGCTGAGGCCCGTCTCTCTTGCACTTTGAAATTCAAGGAAATTCAAATTGTCATGAAATATGCTATAAATAAGAACATTTGACTCTTCAGTTTTTTTTTCATTGCGGGTGGAAGAGCAGAAAAGGTCATCGAGTTTGGGCCAGAATTGATCGATTTTGATGGTTCGCTTATCGGCTGGTCGCGGCACATGCCAATTTCTTCAAACTCCGTTGGCAGCTCAATGATATTCAATCCCCTCTCCCGAGATATCGATGTACCAGTCTGTAAAACGCCGAAGCGCTCGCCGCATTTTTTCGGCATTCATTTTACAGACTGGTTACGAGTCTAGCCTAATACGGAGGGTTTCTCCGCGAAACCGGATTTCTCAATAGAATAATCCGTAATTCAACATTCTCGGAAACTGGTTTGAACCAGTTTCTCGCTGCTTTATTTTATTTTCCCGTCCACACTAATACCTCTTGGCTCTCACCGCGACCACAGCTGCAATGGGTCTCTACACCAAGCTCCCCGATGACCTCGACGAGGTCGATGTAATCATCGCCGGTGGTAAGCCCAACCCCAAATCAATTACCTCAACCATCATACTAACCTCACCCCAGGCGGCACCGCTGGCTGCGTCGTAGCCGCCCGTCTCGCAGATGCAGACCCAAACCTCTCCATCCTCATCATCGAGGGCGGGCCGGACAACTTCCAGAACCCCACCGTCGTGCACCCCATCTTCTTCCTCAGCCACCTCATGCCCACCAGCAGGATGACACTCTTCTACAAGGGCAGCAGGTCCGGCTTCACCGCGGACCGCGACATGACGGTGCCCTCTGGAGGTGTGTTGGGCGGGGGGTCGTCGATCAATATGATGATGTATACGAGGCCGCAGCGGTCAGACTTTGAGGCGTGGGGGACGCCGGGGTGGTCTGCAGACGACATGTTGCCGTATATGAAAAGGGTACTCTACGTGATCCATCGAAACCATGTCTACATGCTAATCTACCTCTCTACTTTCAGCTTGAGACGTACCACGGTCCCGGCTCCAAGGAAACTCACGGCGACACCGGCCCAATCCAGGTCTCAGGCGGCACATTCCGCTCTCAACGCTACGTCGACGACTTCATCCAGTCTATCAGCAACTTTGGCTGGCCCGAGATCGAGGATCTCCAGAATCTCGACTCCATCAACGGTGTCCAGCGAGCCATGCGGTACATCTCGCCTGACGGCAAGCGCCAGGACGCGGCGCACGCCTACCTCCACCCCCGCCTCCGAGACGGTCGACATCCCAACCTGCATGTCGTCGTCGAGTCTCAGGTCGACCGCGTTCTCTTTGATAACACCAAGCGAGCAAGCGGCGTCGTATTCCGTCCTAACCCCATGCACCAGCCCGACGCCGTCTCCTCCCCGAGGACCGTCAAGGCAAGAAAGCTTGTCGTCGTATCCTGCGGCGCCCTCGGCACGCCCCTCGTCCTCGAGCGTTCCGGTGTGGGCAACCCCGACATCCTGCGTGCCGCCGGTGTGGATCTCGTAGCAGACGTCCCGGGGGTCGGTCGCGAGTACGAGGACCACCAGGTCCATGTGTATCCGTACCGGACTAGTCTGGGGCCGGAGGAGACGGCGGATTACATTACGACCGGGCAAGTGAGCCCTGATGAGCTCATGCAGAGGAATGACAAGATCTTGGGCTGGAATGTACAGGATGTGGCTTGCAAGCTCCGTCCAAGAGATGCTGACATTGCGGCGCTGGGACCAGAGTTTGAAAAGGCTTGGAAAGCTGACTTCAAAGACATCCCCGACAAGCCCATGATGCTTATGGCCCCCATAGGCGCGTAAGTTCAACCACCAACCCTCTCCATATCCCGTCTCATCCCGCCACAGCTTCCCAGGCGCCCCCATCAACATCCCCCCTGGCCAATACACCGGCAGTCTCCGCCTTCAACCCCTACCCCAACTCCCGGGGCCACGTCCACATCACCGGCCCCAACCCCTCAGGACCCTCTCGACTTCGACACGGGCTTCTACGCCGATCCGCACGGCCTCGACCTGCTGAAATCCCGCTGGGCGTACAAGACTCAGCGCGAGATAGTCCGCCGCATGCAGACGTTCCGCGGTGAGCTCGCCTCCGGGCATCCGCCCTTCCCCTCGAGCTCCAAGGCTGCGTGCGCAGAGGTCGATGCGCCGCTGCCAACAGATACACCGAATATTGAATACTCGGCCGAAGATGACGCTGTTATTGATCAGTGGCTGCGTGAGCATGTGGGGACGACAGTGGCATTCGATTGCTACTTGCAAAATGGCGCCGCGCGAGAAGAACGGGGTCGTGGATGCCTCTCTCTCTGTATATGGGGTTGAAGGGCTCAAGATTGCCGATTTGAGCATCCCGCCTCACAACGTCGGAGCCAACACCTGCAACACAGCATTTGCTATAGGGAGAAAAGGCAGCAGGACATCTTCATCAAGGAACTGGGTCTAGGCAAGCAGTGAGGCTGATTACCTAGACTCCGCATCAAGAGGCTAGTCTTTGCAGCGTATCAGAACTCGTAGCATCTTCAACATTCATGCCTTCGTACGTCGCTAAGTATGGTGCATGCTTCGACACACAAATAACACAATATTATAAGCACAATGCTAAGCGCCTACTTTGACCGGTGATCTCTTGTCCACCCTGATGCTGCCTTTCCTTGCTCTTGTCGTCTCCTTCAGTTCCGGTCCCCGCCTTTTCGAGCATGAGCGGCTTGTTCAGGAGTTCGAGTCTGCTGGGGTAGTGGGAGTCTCTAGAGACACAAAGGTGATCAATATTTCTCTGGCCCGGGAGACGTTCGGAGGGAGGGCATCAATAGCCAGTCTCCTACCCATCCGCAAGTTACGGGGTTGGATATACAGAGGAAGTGGAACGCACAGTGAGATCTCAGATCTGTAGGATAATTATGGGGATGTGTGTTATTTTCAACCACTCATTCTGCGTTTCATTTCAGATTTGTTACCGACAACGTTGGCCCGTGAGTTTTCAAATATTTCGTCCTAATTGTTTCTGATGTTTCCACCTCCAGCTGGTTCCTTCACTGGTACACATTTTATTCAACTTGAAGCGACGTCTCTTTTCACCGACCTATTTCAGTCACATCGATTTCCACCTTGAAATGTAAGTTCTCTTGAACAATCCATCTTCCTCAGCGGGCCCGCAGTTATTTTCGCGGAGGATACGCCTACCGTCGGAAACTTTGTTCAGACCCGTAAGAACTGCCTCTCAATGATTGGATTTGCAACTTACGCAATATTCCACGAATAATTCCTGTCGTTTCTGAACCCTCCACGAAGGCCTTTGTCAGAGCACATACATACTTTATTGTAATTAGCAACAACACGAGTATGTGTTTACACTCCAAAACTTGGCCGTAAAATCATCCTATCAAGTATTTATTGAAAGCGTCCACCGTGTCTTGATCGTGGTTTATTGACTGAGCCGCTGGATTAAAATTGTGTGCTTATACTTTGGGAAGACATGCACTCCGTGCATAGAATGCGTGAAGATAAGTACTTTTGCCGCACAGCAAAAATACGCGTTGATTGGTTTTGATTGCTTGGGCGTGACGGTGGCTATTCGCGTTGACGTCGTTCTGTCTCCCGGACTACCCGCCGGTTGCTACCTGGCTCAGCCTCCTTCGACCAGCTGAGCTCGAACCAGCTATTACTGTCCGCAGGCAACGCAGCTACAGCACTTGGCCCAATCGCAGCGCCTGGGAAAATCAATTAAAGTCTTCCGGTAGCTCCTTTGATCAAAAACTTGCCGGATATTAATTCATTATTGTCGGAAAAATCGAATTTACCTCGCAAGGCATTTTGGATACATTACAATAAGGGAGTCGCATTTTAAGACCTTACAACTATTTTGAAAGGCGCCTCTCCACTAAAGAAGCCCAAAAGTTTCCTTGCAAGACTATTGCAAGGCAGTTTAGCTTTAATGGGCAGACTGCAAGTCTCCGACTTTGATTGCTTGGGCGTCTATTCGCGTCGTTTTTGTCTCCCCGACTACCCGCGTTGCTACCTGGCTCAGCCTCCTTCGACCCCACTTCGACAGCTGAGCTCGAGCCGGCTATTACTGTCCGCAGCAACGCAGCTACAGCATTTGGCCCAGTCGCAGTGCCTGGGAAAATCAATTAAAGTCTTCCAGTCTTGAATCAAAAGCTTGCCGAATATTAATTCATTATGGACGCTGCAAGACTGCAAATCTCCGACTCTCCGTAAGTACTCTCAAGCTGTGCTCCTCCATGTCATGCCCCATGGGCAATATTTATTTCGTTGTTCCGGTTCCAGTGATAGTTTGGTGATCATCATTCCCAATCAATGCCCCATGTCACCCAAGTAGTCATGCCGAGCAGTGAGCGGACTGCAAAGTTAAGCGCCCTCGGCGCAACTTGACCACGGTCCTTATCCTCACTTTCTCTACCTTCCTGTCATATTTATGACGCTCAATGAGCCTTATACAAGCCCCAAAGGCTCCCTCTGACCACCTTAAACGAGAGAGTGGGCGCATCCTCTGCGCGTCTCCGCCTAATCCCCGAGTTCTCCCCCTTTCTCGAGTACACCAAACACTCGAAGCGCACAGGATCAACGGTCACTCTCTTATGGGAAACATTCGTCCTGGGTGCCTCGTTGTCCGTCCTTCTCAACCTTCTAGGATCGCCACCTCCCAGAGACCTCCACATTGACGCCGACAAGTCTGATTTTGGCCTTGCGCTTCCACACCGCGAAAGATTCTTCACTAATTTCATCCAACGGCTCCAATTACTGGAGTTGCAACGTCGCCTGCCTTTCGGAGAGGTCCTGCGGGCGAGTCGCTTACTTTCGCTAGCATCATACACGTCTGACGGTGACCCTTGCGCAAATTTAGGTTCAGGATCTATTCGGCGGCACTAATTCGGGCTTTACAAAGGTACATCCACAGTCCTGTCGCTCTTCTACGGTGTTTTTGACTCCGCCAGGTATTAAAAACTGTGGAGCGCGTTTTGCGTGCGCTTCAGGAAGAGCACCCAGGGCTCTTTGTCCTCCCCAAGGACGCGCAGCTCCGGCGTAGAGAATACATCCAGGAGCTGCTAGACACCGAGAGGGCGCATTTGGCGATTCTGCGCATGACGGGCGTGGGTGGTCTATCCGTTCCTTGATGCGCAATGTCTGATGGGAACACAGGATTCCGCCGAGCTGCTCTCTGAAGGGACGAGACCAATGGACCCCTGCCTGGAGTGCATTATCGTTAACCGCCCAATGTTGAGGCGATATCATGACCAGATTCTGCGAAGTCTCGAACACACCGCGGAACTTCCATTGAAGGAGGATTGGGACAAGATATTTTCATTCGAGGTCTGTTTCGCCTTCTCTGCTGAGATCCCACCTGACCTTGTTCTAGGACGATATCAGAAAAAACGCTGTCGGGGCGTACAGGGCGATATGTGCCAATTATCTTGGGCTTGCGGACGTTCTGCAGGGCTATCTCAACGCCGCTGAAGTACGCCTCGATTGGAATCCGGCGTTCATTTGCTCAAGTCTTTACAGGCCCTCCTTGCCAGCCATGCACAGATATTACTGGAGAACGTGTCTGTACTCTTGACCCGCACTTCCATCTACTCTTCTCTTCTGCAGGTACTGTCTTCTATTCTTGTTCGGTGGCTTGATCTGAATTGTGCCAGAACATCCTGGCCGTGACTTCTCCAACGGAATGCACCACCTACGACTCGCTGTGCGCTGCTGTCTTTCATTTGCAGGAGACGTCGGACAACCTCCAGGAGATGGGACAGCTTCTCCGCACCATCCGTTCCGCTCGCATATTCAAGGGCCGAGCTTTTACATGGCGCTCAGACATCGATCCGAGTGAGCTTGGGCCCCTCCTCCTAGACGACCGGCTCCCGGTCAACGCTGCGGGATTGCACTATTCTCTCTTCCTGTTCGAGATGATGTTGCTGTGCTGCACCGAGGACGTCGACAAACGCGAGACCGAGGAGGAGCAGTACCAGTATCCGGTCAAGGCATGGGAACTGGGGCCAGCGCTCCAACGGACGACCCCGCTCAATCTCGTTCATGCAATCCCGACGCCGCGATTCAAGCTTTTGCGTATGACCGACTCGGGTGCGTTCTTTCCTGGCATGCCTTAAACGTCAGGCGTTGACTTTATTTAGACATTCTCGAGCTCGACTGGATAGGCGAGGACGGCAAGGTGCATACTCTCGAGCTGCACACCACCTTGCCAGAGCAGTACGACCAATGGCACTCTGCGCTCGAAGTGTTCGCTCCTTCTGAATTCCGGCCCCCGTCGCCGAATCGCGGCTCGCTGGAGAACGACGAGCAGGGTGCTTTGTCTGGTACGTCCTGCCTTCGTACCTCCACAGGCTCTTCTCACCGCCCGTCCAGAGGACGAAGACGCCGGCGGCCGCCGCCGCTCCCATCCGCGCCCCTGGAGCGTCATCGCCCGCAAAGGCCCGCGCTCCGAATCGTCGTCCTTGTTCCACCAGGAGGGCTGCAACAGCGACCATGAGTCGTTCATGAGCCCGAATTTGCTCCCCCGGCTGTTCGGCGGCTCACAGGACGTCAGTCCGCTTGCGATCAACACCACGTTTCCCCGGCATCTGGGCACCAACGAGGCAGTGGGCAGCGACGTGCCGCCCACCCCGCCGCCGGAATCCGAGCTCTGTAGGCCGCGTTCTTTCTATGGGTCGCTGTCTTTTGCTGATGCCTGTAAATGTAGACGTGGAGGCGGACCCCGCGGTGCTCCTCGATCTCACGGGCCAAGTCCGGAGAGAGGGAAGGTGTGTGCTTGTGAGGCAGTATATATCACGGAGACTCATCATTCGTTGCGGCAGCTACGCACAAGCTCACGGAGGTTTCGCGGATGTATGGAAGGGCGTGTGGAACAGACAGCCGGACCGATGGGTGCGTCGTGCAGGTTATTCTTCCCTATCAGCGTACTCACCTTCTACCTTGTCAGGTCGCAGTCAAAGTTCTCCGATCACGGTTGGATGATCCGCAAGTCGAGGCCAAGATGAACAAGGTATGAACTATTCACTTGCGTGATCTTCGTGTACTGACCAGTTCTTCAGCGCCTCGCGCGCGAGCTCGGCGTCTGGAAGCGACTAGACCACAAGCACGTCCTAAAGCTCATCGGCACCGTCTCAGATTTCGGGCCGTACGATTCAATGGTGTGTCCGTGGCTGGAACAAGGGAGCGTTTCCAAGTACATGGAGCGACACGGCGACCTCCTGTCCATGACGGATCGGCTGCAGCTGGTACGTCCGGACCGTTAATGCACGGCGCACTATTCATTCCTTCCCAGCTTTGCGAAGTTGCAGATGGGCTTAGCTACCGTGAGTTTCCATCGTCTATCTGTATATCTTCCGTCTCACACAGTCTGATCGCAGTGCATGCGAACTCAATCGTACACGGGGACCTCACCGGGGTGAGTCTATTTTCTATTGACCTCGCGCCAGCAGCGCTGATGTGATATTCGTGAGTAGTCCAACATACTCATCGACGACGATGGCAAGGCGAAGCTGTGCGACTTTGGGCTCTCCAGTATCGTGGTCGAGTTCTGTGGCACGGCGTCCCTGACGTCCTGCATCGGCGGCGCGGTGCGCTGGGCGGACGCCTCACTCTATACGCTCAGCACCGAGGACGATAATGAGGATGCGGACGCTGAACGGCCTGCGCCCGCGATTACCACGCGTAGCGACATCTACTCCTTCGGCAGCGTCACTCTCGAGGTGCGTTCCCTTATGTTTCAGTTTGTATGATTTATCCTGACGAACCGTTACTTGCACAGATCCTCTCCGGCCGCGTACCCTACCACTACCTCCGCACCGACGCCCAGGTCGTCATCGAGATCCATCGGGGCAACAAACCGCGCCGACCCGCGGAGTCGTTCGTCACGGACGACCAGTGGGCGCTCATCCAGCGCTGCTGGGCCGCGGACCCCGACGCGCGCCCGGACATCTCTGAGGTGAACAGCGCGATACAGGCGCTGCACCTTCAGTTCCGACGGCATACTGTACCGGCGTCTCTGGAGGCAACGGCTGGGGGAGCGCAACGCGGACAACGGTACAGTGCCTATTAAGTATAGGTCGCTGCTTGGCCGTGAAGATCGCTATCGTTATTGCTATTGCTAATCCCTCCGCGCGCGCCCTGGATATATCGCTGCCAGGGGTTCGCTGATTCACTCATTTGACACACACACACTCGTTTCTTTCCTTTGTTTTTGCTTCCTTCCTTCTTACCTCGTTGCATTTCCATTCCACCCTTGTACCTACCTGCATTTCCCCTCGTTGTACATCCTACAGTCATCTCATCTCATCTCTCATCTCATGAATTCTGGCATTTACGCAATAATGTATATATCAAGTATTTGTAGTCAACTTGGAACAGACAACCTCTAACGGGTGTGTAGTAGGGCAATAAAATACATGGATGGATGGGGTACTTAACAGCGGTCGGTTGTGCAGTGGCAACACATACGATGAATGTGCGGTGGCAGCGCAAGATGTATTGAAGTAAATGGCTTAGTGTACAGAGAAGTACTGGTATTTATGTAGTGGTACATGAAGTATTTTAATTTTACAAGACAGCAATTTATGAACCCTGATACCCGGTTCAATAGTTAAACGTGGCTCGCATATTGGCTTTCTCGGAAATTTTCGTCCTGAGAGATATTGGTTAGGAAGCTTTCTTGAGAGAAAGCAGACCCGACGAACCAGATACGAGTCATCCTGGGTGACGATGTCTTTTGGTGGGGTATGTATACCGCCTGTGTGGGTGGGGTGGGTTTGTTCGTAATTTTCATCCTGAAAGATATTAGGACGCTTTCTTCGGAGAAGGCAAGCCCGACGAACCAGATATGAGAGCTCCTGGGTGACGATCTCTTTGGGGGTGTTGATGCTGTTCGTCGCGGCGCCGGTGTCCGGATGGGTTGAGTAAGGCACCGTCAGCCGCATGTTGTTCGGGTTTGATTCATCTCCCATCGTGGTGTTTAGTTCTCCTTGGACGTAGCTACGCGCGTTTAAAGATACCAGGAGGGAGATGTTGGACCTGTGGCATGAACAGTCAAGACGCCGGTACACAGGAGTGAGTGGCCCGCAACCTACAGCTTGCCCAGAATAAACGCCCTGCGGAGTCGCATTAGTATAAATTCGAAAAGGGGCGGAAGGCGACATACGGGACCTCGTACAGGAAGTCTGGTTTGCGTAACTATCCATCAGCACGATATACCCCTAGTGCCACGAAACGACTCTCACACTGAGGGTAGAGTTTGGAGATGGCGAGCTCCGCCGCGGCTACGATGGTTGTAAGAGCGCCGACTTCAATACTGAGCAGAATTAGGCGCATGATCATCCGATCGGTGCTCCTGAAACGTGAAAAAGTGATTTTCATGTCCCAGAGCTGGCAGAACGAGTCAGATGCAGACAAAAATACCGAAGAAGGCTCACCACGCCGACCATGGCCACAGTAATGAGGACGTCCGCCACGAGAGTCCCAGACAGCCAGATCTTTGGTCGAATAAGAAGAGAGCACACGGGGCAGTTAGTACTCACGTAGTGCTTGGGGTAAATTCGCGCCAAATTCGTTGTATCTGCGACAAACTGGAGACATTCAAATGATGAAGAGCAGGTAATAATATGAGCCCACCTGCGCAGACTCGATGATGGATGCAGCGCATTGGGTGACGGAGGCCTAGACAAGGTGAGAGCCGGCAGAACAGGTAAAATGGGAGCCTACCGATACGATAAGTCCAGATACACCCAACACCCATCGCTTGGGCTTGAGGGTGTAGATTCTCCTTTAGAAATGGTGAGTTGAGCCTAGAATACCGTAGAATAAGGCTTACCACGCGAAGAAACACTGTACGCAGAAGGAAACTGTAAAGCGATGAGCATGCATTCAGGACCTGTTGAATTTTTTACTCAGTCCGCTCATCATCGGGAGCACACCGCCGGCCCAGTAAGGGTGGGCGACAATATCCGGATTTCCCCAATTGAGCACAAGCATATCCCATGTTTCCGCAGTAGCAAAGCCGGTCTGGATTGAGTCGAGAACGAAGATTCCATAAACTGCAATGTCTGAGTAGTGTTTGGATCTGTGCAGAACTCTTCGTACTCACCAACCGCCTTCAGCAGGATTGCGTCTTTTCGGGCATCATTGTAATAAAAGTCTGTTGCCCGAAATTAAAAATGTATGATGCGCCACCGCAAGAGACCCTCACACAACTGAACGACCAATGCCCCCTGAAGCATCCAATCCAGGACGAGTCCGACGAGCTGCGCGCGCTATTCATGATTGGATCGGGCAACACGGTGGGAACCTACCAAAGGACCTGTGCTGCGACAGTAGGGTCAAACCGTGAGAAGACGTACTTGGGTTCTCACTTACAATAGAAGGTACTGCTGTCCGAGGCTTTCATGGTTTACTGGAGCGCCAGACATGGTACGAGTGGGAAGTTTTCAAGTGAGACACTGGAGACTTAAGGGCACAGGTCGACGAGCCCCAGGTATCGGAGGAAAATGAGACGCGTGAATAGTTCTGACGCGGCCAGCGAATAGTTCCGACGCCAGCCTGCTCAGGGCGCGGTCATGTCCAACGTGAAGGAGAAGACGGTCTTCTTGGTTGTCTTGGTAAGCTACACCGCCTCAACAAACTTAGCCTAAAGCGTAAGACTTCCATATGGTCGTTTGTCCTGGTCGTGGCTCCAGACCTTCAACAAACGAGGAACGAGGTGAACCGTCTGTCGAAGTCCTGGAGAGAGTCTCTGTTTCACTCTTTGACAGTTCATATGTTTTTATCGCCGATCGCGAGCCCCACCCGGGGATAAGATGAAGGCCCTGTTTCACGTCCTCCTCCGTCCTGGGAGGCACCACTTCCACCAGCAAATTGTTCTCGTTCTCGAACGACGCGTGCAACGCACGCTATGATCTCCGTTGGACAATCCTTGGTACCTGTTACTGTCTATGTGCGAGAACATCCCAGTCGCCATAATATCCGATTCCGCCTAATTTACAGTAATCGAGAAAAGCCCGCTGTTCCCCTTCCCTGCCCTCAGAATTGAAGGTCTTCCCTTGGCCTACCAAGAACATCTTGGACCTAGAAATCATATACGTCTATTCCAGATATAGATAGCAGGAATGTGGCAAAGTCCTCGCGCACAACTTGGGTTCCTCGCAGATGGACGCGTTTGATTATGTCTACCCAAGAACATCGATTCCAAGACTAGTGCAATCCATCCTTCCGTGTATTACATGTTGAACTACTTTATCACGACGGCCCCCAGGTCTAAGCGAGAAACTGCGGACGCATTAGAAAAAGCAAATAAAGAGCCAAATCCAAATCCAAAATCCAATAGAGATAAGTTAATTTGAATGTCCAGGCTAATTGCAGTCCAATTGGTAGCCACCGACCCAATATCTGCCCAAAAGATTCTGAGGGTCGTACTGGTTCTTGACCTTGACCATCTTGGCCTCGTTCGAGGATCCGACGGAAGACATGATGTCCTGCGACCCGAGGGCGTAGTTCATGTAAATAAAGTTTGTCATGAACCCGCGCTTGGTTGCTTCAGCCTGCGCCCAAACGGTAAACTTGAGGAAAGTGTCGTTGAACAGCTTGTCGTCGGCCGGGTCCGTCCAGAATAATGCGGCAAGCAGTACTGCGACGGGATGTGAGCATAGAGGTTAATGAGTGCGTGTTTAAGGCAGCGTACGAAGGAGGTTTCCGTTGGAGGTCGACATTCCAAAGAGATTTCCGCCGTTGCGCGATCCGGCAGCGACCATGGTCTTGCTCATCGGTTGAATAGTGAATGCAGTTGTGAAACCTGGCTTCCCTGCAGAGGCTTGAACATTGCCGCCCCCTGATTGAACGATGTTACAAATTCAACTCTAAAATA
Organism: Mycena rebaudengoi; assembly: GCA_029282285.1. Lineage (NCBI taxonomy): Eukaryota > Fungi > Basidiomycota > Agaricomycetes > Agaricales > Mycenaceae > Mycena > Mycena rebaudengoi. Next base: position 1,238,359 of record JARJCX010000015.1, on the reverse strand, counting down.
AACTCGAACTTAGACGCGCCTTTGTGTATATGTCGAACATGATCTGAGAATCGATCTTGAGTGAAAGTGTGAACCACCGAGCGCGAGCGCCGCTCCCGAACAGGTCCTTGACTTCGTTTGTGACATCCTCCTGGGTGGTGAATCGCATGGTGGTGGCGAACGGTGTGAACTTGGATATCTGCGTGAAAAGAGGGGCGGGGAATGCGACGGGTTTAAGGTACACATTAGCAGACCAGATAATGTAGTCCTTCAAATCTTTGCTCCATGCAAAGCTGACGGCCGATAACCCTTTCGGGATCCTTTGCCAATTGGTTCGAGAAGTCCTTAAGAGTCTCGAGAAGGGCGAATCCGTCGGTCTTGTTGAAGAAAAGAGAACCACCCCATATTTTACCGAGGGGGAACGCGGTGACGTCAAATCTTCAGGTTAAAATCAGTCACTGGAGGTATCGAGTAGGACAGACTTTTCAAACCTAGTGACGATACCGTAATTCGTGCTCCCGTATTTGAGCGCGATATAAAGATCAGCATGCGAGTGCAGGTTGGCGTTGACGATCGATCCATCGGCCAAAACGATCTCGTAGTTCAGAACGTTGTCGCTGGCGAATCCGTGTTCAGCGGAAAGGAACGATATACCGCCTGGGGATGGCTGTTAGTAGACATTCACCAGTAAGGAGAGAAAATAATTACCGCCCATCAAGAGACCTCCGACACCGACTGAACTAGTTCTCCCGCCCAGAGCAGTCACATTCTGTGCAGTCCAGCTTGTGATACACTTCGCCCCAACTGGACCCCGGCCCTAAAGAGACCATACTCTTGTTAGCGGCGAGTGTTATTTGGTTCATCTTCTGCATGTCGATGGTGAAACCAGAGGGTCCAATGTTGGAGGCACCTTCCTGTACGCAATGAAATACAATTAGCTTGCATTCAGCCGAGAAAACAGGACACTTGCCCAATTCATGTGGCCTTTAGAGCGAACCGCGAACTTGCATCCCGATTTTATCGCAAGCTTGACGATAAGAGAAACATCGGAAGCGGTCGTGGGAGAGATACGGCAAGCCGGTTTCAAGTCAATGTTCTCCGAGTTGTAGTACGTGGACTCCTGTTCCTTATATGGCGCCGAATTGGGAAAGACCGTCTTTGACGCTAGGCTAGACGTTTTCTGAAAGACGGCGCACTAGAAATTCGAAGATGTTAACAACTGCACATTTGCAAAAGAGCTTGAGTTACGCATGGGCTCGGGCCAGAATTTGTAGACGTCTCCACAAGGGTATCGGAATAGGCAAGGAGCGGACTGAGGAGAAGAAAGAGCGTCACGACCGAAATGTGGAGTCCACCCATGATGGAGCGACGAGGCTGGCAAAGAAGAATTTAGGTTCTTATATCTTGTCTGGCCAGCCGCAGAGATGGTACCTCGCGTTAGATCAGGTCGAAGTTGATATATGATAGACTTCGCTTCATCAAACTTGGATGGTCTCCTAATCCGTAAGTGGTTAGCGCCCGATTTATGATGGAGTTCTGATGGTGTTTATGTAAAATGCTACACAGTAAAAAAGAATCGCGTCCGACTTACTCAGTGAGTTTACACAGGAGTTTTATCTTGTTTTATGCTACGTCAACGATTATCTGGACACAGATGGCTTAACCCAAGTCGCGCCAGCAAGAAAATATGTGAGTCCAAATATTGGCGCATCAGATCCTATTAATAAGCAGATGTGCCGTTTTCGTGCCGCAACGGAACAGCGCGGAATCGCGAGAAGTCACGTCATGTGACTGCTGATTCACCTCTGAAGATCCACGATGAGAGACTCGACGTCCGCGGCCAATCCGCGGCATCAAAACAAAGGAGGATCATATGGCTGACCAGGTCCAGCTCTACCGTAGCGGATTCAAACCTACTCAAACTCACGGGAATCTCAGATATTGCTCAGATATCGAACAGTGATCTACCAGTTCAGTGAACGAGGCACGAGTTAGATCCTAAGGTCTGTCCCCTGAGAGATTAATCCACCAGTCAATGAAACAAGGGGCAAATTGGACTGATAATTTATCAACAATTTATCCGAGAAACTTGGAGTTTGGCCGTACCTTGCGAGCTTCAAGTAACTCAGTACCAACCAACATCCAGGCAGACAAACGCTCGAGGTTCTACTGGGTGCCATCTTTGTCTGGACGCTGACACGGCCACAACTTCCTCGGGATTCTGAGCCTGACACATTTGAAATCTAGAGCGAGGTCAACGACGAGGTCATCTTCCTCGACTGTCAATGCTGTAATGCACTTGCGCCAGTCTCGACCTCTTCCTCGCTAAGATTACTAGAAGTGGCCGTCCGCGACTGCGACGAACGTCGTTCGTTTATACGGCCTCCCGTCGTTTCCTAGCAGACCCAGCGGCCAGCTTCTTCTGCGACAGCGAATCTCGTCGGCCAGCGCCAGTCTCTCCACCAGGGTGTCCTCTTCGGTGTCCGAGGACCACCTCCCAGACCTTCCCCGTCGATTACCACGTCAAGATCGATCGCCCTGCATGCAATCAGCGGCCCTGCATATGGAACGCTCAGGGTCAGACCACGGCCAACCCCGCGTCGTGGGGAGACGCAGCCGGAAGAGGGTCTGGCTCGGAGACAGGAAACGTCTAGGGGAGGAGACGATAAGACATTCACTCGCACCAAGTCGTCTGCATGAATCCATCGCGTGCTCCGCTGCTGTCCACGGCGTGCTCCGCTTCTGGGCGTGTCAAATCCCTCGCCTCCGCGATACGATAATATGTACCTTACATTGCAAGCCCGATATGTCTGTACATACATGCATGTACTCAATCGCTTGGGAACGACGGGTGTAGGGACTCGGGAACACGTCGAGACGGGTGTAGAGATGTGTTTTGCTTACAGCGCAAAAATTTGATGAGAAAATACATGGGTTCAGTCTGTTTGCAGTGGGGCAGCGCAAGAGGATAGGGTAGCGCAAAGATAGACAGTGGTAGCACAAATACGATGGATGGATGGGTGGGTAGCGCAGAATGTATGTGACAAAGGAGAGTGAATGACTACAGGAGAAGAAGCTAGTGGTAATAATAAACAAACAAAAAAAGACGTATAGCCTACATACAATTCCTCAGTACCACGCTATATATAAGGAGCAAATCTCACGCGAGCCCCGCAATAAGGGAGCAGAGGACGACAGGCATCACAGTCGCTTGAGCGCCTTCTTCCTCTTCTCCGCGCCCGTCGCGCCCCCGCCCGTCGCGGCGCGCTTCACAGCCTTGGTACCCGTACTCGGCGCTGTGGTACTCGCGGGGACAACGGGGCCGATACCGACGTTCGCGTCTGCAGTGCCGAGCGGCGACGGCGAGATGTGCCGCTCTTTGCCCATCGGCGCGAGCGCGCCGTCGTTCTCCTGCTGTTGTTGCTGCTGCGGGGAGGACTTGAGCGAGAGGGCGTGCGTGGGCGGCAGCGGGCCCACGGAGGAGGCGGATTTGCGGGTGATGATGGGGAGGGTGAATGCAGGTGCGGGTGCGGGTGCGGGTGCGGGTGCGGGTGCGGGTGCGGGTGTTTTGGCAGGTGTTGTTGGTGCAGAGGTGGACGGGGATGTGGACGTGGATTCGGTAGATGATGGGGTGTCGAATTCGACGGGGCGCGCGCGGGGGGTGGCGTGTATGCTCGTTATCAGCTTGGCGCGACTGCAGTAGCTGCCGTAGTCCTCGAGCAGCAGCTTGCCCGCCTCCTCGTCCAGTGCCGACTCGGGGTTGGGGTAGATGAGCAGACATTTGACGGTGACCAGGATGTGCTCGATGCCGTAGGACGCCTTCCAGTCCTTCTTGAGCGTGTTCACACAGATCTCGCCGGCATTTGAGACATTCGGGTGGAAGATCTTGGTGGCGAACCAGCCTGCACAAAGGACTTGTTAGAAAAGGATCATAATCAGATAGAAATCAGCGCAAGGGAACGAGAAAGCTCCTCTCGAGCCCAGAGTAAAGAAAGTTTTATTGAGGAACATCATGACCTCGAGGCGGAGCGACAAAAGCTCAAGCCCGAAAAAAAGCCCGTACACCAGAAGTACGAACCCACGCTAGGGAACATCCTGATTGTGCGCGAGAAGGTCGAGCTGACCATGTTCGAAAAGTCGAGTCGACCTCGACCTCAGGCCCAGAGAGCGCAGTATAAACTCGGGGCGAAACTTGTGGCGTCTGAAGATGACGTCCGTCCCAACAGAGATGAGCACAAGCTCAAGGAGCGCATTCTGATGCTTCCGGGTTCTGCACGATATAGTCTATTCGAGCCCGATGACGGGCACAGTGAGCGCGGCCCTAACCCGGGGCGAAACTCGGGGCTCGTGAAGATGACGTCCATTCCAACAGAGATGAGTACGAGATGCTTCCGAACTCTGAGCACAACAAAGTCGAGCTCGACGACGGGCCCACGAGCGCAACAGGCTCATCAAGATAACGTCCGTTCCAACCGAGACGAGCACAAGCCCAAGGAGCGCATTCTGATGCTTCCGAGCTCTCTGCACGACAAAAAGTCGAGTCGAGTTCCACGACGGGCCCACGAGCGCAGGGCCAACTTGGGGACGTCACAAGCATTTCTGCCCTCCGCTCGCGGCGTCCATTGCGGCAACTTCGACACCTTATCCCGGGGTCATCTCCCACCGGTTATTTTAAGGCCTCGGACTTGGAACCCAGCCAGTTATCTCTCAAGCAAATGCGCAAGCGCGCTCGAGCCAAATAGCGGGGCGCACAAACTAGCTCCGGCTCCGTGATGGCGGCCCATGAAGACAGCTCTGTCACTCTTCGCCAACATCATCATGCAAGCAGCCCCGCAAGGCAACTCGTCGCAGGGCAGGGAACAACTTGATCCAGCGGCGTCGGAGAGTACGAACACACTCACATTTGGGTGGCGCGGCAGGGAACTCGTCCGTAAATGTAAACTTGACCTTGAAGTAGCCGCCAGCATAGGGCGTCCCCTCTAAAACACAAATTAATCAGCGATGTCTCACAGACGCGTATGGTACCCACCCGGCCCTTCAATGATTCCTGTGAGGTCAAGCATGTTGTCTTCGCTGGTTTGAACGCGAATGCCCTCGGGTGGCGAGTTTTTGAGCTGTGTCAGCTCCCGCATGATACGGCGCATGACGGTCGGTGGAACTGACTGCAATTGATAGAATCCCGGTCAGAAGGATAGCGGTGGGGATTGGGTTGGATACATGCCATTGGAATCAGGAAACTGAGAACAGGAACAAGGGTAAGGGTCGGAGAAGTGAAGCGGAAGTGGTTTGGTTTCGACCAAAGTGGATTTGAAACTCCGCATTGATCGGCAGCACCGCCATGTACAAATAAACCACCACGCGCCTCTTTCTCTTTGTCGACCTTGTCGCCATCGATTATGGGCTTTGACGTTAAATCTGCTCTGCGATGAATGTCCTGCACTGTACTCGACTCTCGGGGGACAGCTCTTGCTGGCACTGCTCGTCGTCCAATCTTAACTGTGATCCGAGATGCTCTGCAGCCAATCATTGTTCAGTGGTCCGGGCTTTCACCCTGATATATTTTGAAGAACGATACAATCATCTCTGCGCACCATCTCTGTTCGGGGGATTAAATCTTGGTGATTCAGGAGCTTCCAATAAATGGTGTACAGGAACAGCACCCTTCGCCACGTTACCTCAGCTACCACTCAATTAGTCCTCGACCAAATGTCCACGTCCAATCATCCATTGGTTGCACCTCCTGATTCCAATCACCTTGCTTGTCAAGGTTTCCCACCTTCAGCGCAATTACTGAAGACAAAATACACCTAAAGCCTTCCGAATTCGAACCTAACAGACAACACTACTGGGAAGTAAACTCTGAAATCTGACAGCTTCGCCCTAACACGCCGCTTACTATTACTGTGTTGGCCCGGGCATTTATCCGCGCCTCGTTTTTTATCGCTGGCAGTTCTGTACGTCGGCCGTGGGATCACGAGCTTGGGTGTCGGCGCCGTCTCTTTAACCGTGCGGTCGTGCCAATATACATCACCGAGCCGAGTCTCCCGCCACATCAACGGCTAGACGGACACGACCCAAGCAAGGTTAAAGTCGGGCCGTGGGCCGACACCTCGTTGTAAACAACATCACAATCACAATCAATCAAAGCGACGTATATTGCCCTTCCCAATTGGGTTTTACTATCACCTACCTACTTCAAATGAATTGGCGTCCTGACGCGCAAGCCAGCTACTCTCAGATTAAGGCAGGTTTTATGATTATCTGAATCTGCCCATTGACAGCATTCAAGAATACACTTCCAAGAATGCACTCGCGTTCAATTTGTCCCTGGTTTTGCTTATTATTATACTGGGCTCTATGTTTACGGCTGGCTACCCACTTGGGAGGTCAGCGCTATGCCAAGAAGGGGGTACCATCTTCGTATTATCGTTGTTCCATCTTCGCATTAATTTTGACCTTCGCGCAGATCGTCGCACTGGCGGCTTCTTGTTGAGGTTCTCAGAAAGGCCTTGGAACCATCGCCAAAGCGCTTTACATAGGCGCTGCACTTCCAAGAATACATTCACGTTCAATTTGTCCCTGGTTTTGCTTATTATTATACTGGGATCTACGTATACGGCTGGCCACTCGCTTGGGAGGTCAGCGTTATGGTAAGAATCTACTCTCTGTACATCTTCCGCATTATCGTTCCATCTTGGTTCCATCTTAGCATTAATTTTGACGATCGTCGCGCCGCCACTCAGTCATTGGTTCTTGTCGACATCACAGAATGGGCTTCTCCTCTCGCCAAAACGCTTACATATATGGGCGAACTATAGTCGCAAGGTCGAGGTCGAAATTTGAAATATTTGCCCTTGCCCGAGCTGCTTATCTAGATCCACAAAAGTGAACCTACATACTTGCGCGAACCCTTTCGACTCGCTACACATTTTAGGACGCGGCGCACATCCACCCGCCGGCCACTTAATAACACGAAAATAGCTGGTGCAAAAAATAGCAGGGGCCAATTTACCCTGCGGAAAATCGGTGGCGAACGAAATTCATCTTTCCTAGTTCCTGGCGCGCTCACATGATTCAGCGGACGCGTCCATTTGGCGGTTAATGGATACTTATATATGCTCACCACATATTCACTGTCGCAATTTAATTAATTAATTAGGTATGTACGCGGCGCATGGGACGGTTGCGATAATAGCATTTACCCAAGGACGGTTCCGGCGGCCTGGGGTCAAGTTGACTGCGCATATACATGCATGCATGTAGGTAGACTCCACCAAGCCGACGCCTGGGCCGCAAGAGCTACGTAAGTCAGAGAATAATTGTCTAACAGCTGTCTCGATGTCGGACGCAAACGCTCCAACTCAAGTGTACATACGTTCCATTTAACCATGCGCGCATGTACGTCGGCATACATATAAAAGCAGCGGAGGTCCTCAGCTATCTTCACCACCCAACCCTACCACTCCTACTTACATCCTACTCACACCACAATGCGCTTCACACCCCACACCTTCGCCGCCCTCGCGCTCATCTTCGCCGTGTCCTCCGCGGCCGGGCTGACGGGCAACGCCGAGGCTATCGTCGCCAGGGAGGTGATCGAGAGCGACTCCGAATCTTTTAGGGTACTGTTTTGTCCGCACTTGGGCTATTGAAGGTCATTGACGTGTCGTACTGTCATTGTAGTGCATAGTCCCGCTCGACACCGAACGCATCGTGTGCGCCAAGGGTCGCAAATGCCACAAGCCTCCATCCTGCGGGAAGTACCATATCCTCGACAGAAGCGGGAGGTGTTGTCCGCGCCGGGGACCAATAAGGGGACCACTAAGGGACCGGGGGTATGGAGGCGACAAAGATAAAGACCATGATAAAGACCATGGGAAGGATCACGATAAAGACCATGGGAAGGACCACAATAAAGACCACGGCCACGGCCACGACAAGGACCATGATCATGGCAAGGGCGGGAAGGACCATGACCACGATAAGGATCATGACCACGACCACGGGAAGGGCGGGAAGGACAAGGGAGACAAGGGGCACGGCGGCTACCGTCGGGGCGATGATGGCTACGGGCATGGGAAGGACCACGAGAAGGGCGGGAAAGACCATGGGAAGGACGGGAAAGATCATGGGAAGGGCGGGAAGGACCACGGGAAGGGCGGGAAGGACCACGGGAAGGGCGGGAAGGATCATGACGGACATGGTGGAAAGGACCATGACGGACATGGTGGAAAGGATCACGACGGCCACGACGGGAAGGGACACGACGGCAAGGATCATGGCGGGCATGGCGGGTACCGCCGGGGAGACGACTCGGATGAGTACAGGCACGGCATGAAGGGCGGGAAGGACCACGGACACGGCGACAAGGGCCATGGGCACGACGGTAAGGGCCACGGTGGTCATGACGACCACGGCGAGGGCGGAAAAGACCACGGACACGATGGGAAGGGCCATGGACACGATGATAAGGGCCACGGCGACAAGGACCACGGGAAGGGGCACGGAGGATACCGCAGGGGAGAGGACGAAGATTATGGGCATAAAGGGAAGGACCACGGCAAGGGCCATGGCAAGGGCAGCGACCACGGTCACGGCAAGGGGAAGGACCACGACCACGGCAAGGGAAAAGACCATGACCACGGCAAGGGAAAAGACCATGGCCACGACCACGGCAAAGGCGGGAACAAATACTAGCTTTCTCTTCCCTGCCCGGTGCAGACCGCCATACACCACTTTAATCGACTCGCCGCGGGACGTATCTTGTATTAATTTTATTATACCACTGTATTTTTATTATCTTGTAACACGGCCAAGCTTTGAAAATATTTCCAGAATCGGGGCCAGGATCGCAGGAAGCCGCCTCAATCATGAGGGATATCGAGATGACCAAGAAGTTAGAAACCCCCAAAGTGGCTTATGTTCTAGATCCTCCTGAATAGATTTGAAGTAACTTCAGCAGCATTCTGCGAAAATTCCGCATAAACCCGCTCTCGACTCCGAATCTTGGCAGTTCAAGTTGTGAGGACTTCGGCAAAGCAGAGCACGAGCTGGCCAGTCGATTCGGAGTAGCTGTATACGGCTTGTCCATTCCATGCAGAACGCAAGGCAAGGTGCCAAGTGGCAGTGCAGTGGGTTTGGTGCCACATTGCGGTCAGCTGATGTGATGGAGGAGCGCAAAACTCACGCGACGTGCAGTACTTATGAGTAAACTGGTTTTTTCAAGACTCGCAATTCATTCCAGAGCTCAGTCCGGCGATAACTTTATTTTATTTGCAATGAGTGGATTGCGATGAGTGACCAACGCAACTTGAAGTTTTACGGGCTCTAATTGATTTAAGCATAAGGGCTGGGTATATACATGGTCCCATTAACGAAAAGAGGCGGAAAGTGTACATAGAAGACCATTTTACACCTGATACCCTGCTAACTCTTTTTCAGTCCATTCCCACAACTCCGCGGCCAATTTCGTATCCTTCGACTTGCGAGCATGTTTGCCTAGCTCACCAACGGGTTCATAGTACTCCCCGTTGGTGATCCCACTTTTGTCCGCAGTTGAAGCCCACAGCTGATTCCGGGCACCCTCTGGCGGCGTCAGCAACCCGGACGGATTGGTGATATGTATCAACGCCCTCATGAATGCGCTTTGGCTCAGGACGAGGTCTGTCGAGACGACGCCAGGGTGGACAGACACGGAGGTAATCTGTGGGTACCGTCGCGCGAGCTCGGCGGCGTACAGGATGTTCGCGAGTTTGCTTTGGCCGTAGCGGCTAGGCCGGGCAAGCATGGTGTCCTGAGTGGTGCGTAGATCCTTGAACACTATGCCGCCGGAGGGGTGCGTGGCGAATCCTTGGGAGGTCAAGGAGACTATGCGGACATCTGATCCCGGCATTTCTGCAGTCCGGAGGAGAACAGGGAGAAGGATCTTGATGAGGAGCGCGTGGCCGACGTGGTTTGTGCCGAAATGTACTTCATATCCGTCTTTGGTCAACGCGGGAGGGACGTTCATCACTCCAGCGTTGCATATAACGGTGTCGAGACGGTCAGATTCTGAGACAATTTGTTTCGCGGCCTGCTCAACGGAGGCCAGTGACGTGAGGTCGCATTGGAGGAATACAAGGGAGGCGGCATTATTTCCCTCGGCAATAATGGCTTCCGCTCGCTTGGAATCGCGCCCACTGAAGTATATGCGCTGCGGGTTATGTGCCGCGAGAGCCAGGATCGTTTCCTTTCCTATGCCTGCTGTCCCTGTGAAACATTCAGCAGGCGGCGACGACCGGATGGCAAAACAAACCTCCTGTGACAAAAATAACTCTTCCTGATAGATCAGGAATTGCTATGGCGGGGTTGTATGATTTGACCTTCATGGCGCGGCGAGGTTGCGGTTGGATAGTTTTGAGCCTATAAGTACGAAACCCCTCTGCCAACATATTGCGCTTCTCGGCCGCGGTTAGACGCGTCGTTTCGGCATCGCTTAGGGGTCATTAACATATCCGGCGGAACACCCGGCGGAATACGTATGATGCGGAAGTGGGATCATTCCGGCATCGATGAAGGTTTGTCGACTTCCTCGACTCCAGTCCATTGTAGATCCAGAGAGAGCAGAAGAGGATGTGTCGGTACCCATTCCGAAAAACATTGAAGGGATTGCTCGATTTTTAAAATAAAATAAAATAGATATTCAGGACAACTGTTGATGCAGGGTACGAGCTTCAACGTTGAACGCTCGTACCTCGGATAGTAATTAATATCAATCTTAAAGCTTTTAAAGCTCAAACTTAGCTTGCTTGAGAGGCATGTAAAATCATAAATGAGAATAGGTGCTGAAAGAGTCGCGTCCGTTAATAATAATGTATAAGGACAGGACCCACGACAACTAGGTCAGATGCCTTTCCAAAAAAAAATCGGATTTCTTGAGATTTTATCCACACCCCTGATTTTTATCCGATTTCGACCCAGGCCTCCGAAAGTTGGGGTTTTTATCCGAATTTTTTACCAGGCCTCGAAAAAAATTGCTAAAAAATGCGATAAATTTATTGTTTTTCTCTCCTGCCCCCTACACGAGTTCCTGGGTTTTCAGGGGCCCTCGGTGCGGTCTGAATCCTCGTCATCAGAGTCGGGGATTTAGGCGGAAATAATCTTAGGTGTGACAAGTTTATATACATATGTAGGTTTCAGCAAGCGGCCCAAAAATTCTTATCCGAATATGACCTGGGCTCCCTGTCTGGTGCGACGCATTATCCGAATTTTTGGTCTCCCATTGGGGCTAAAAATGTGGATTTCTTATCCGAAATCGACTTGGGATTGCCGAAATTTTCGGCAGATTTTATCCGAATTGAGTTTTTGGCCGGACAGGCATTTGACCCGGTTGTCGGGGGTCCTATGAGGACAAGGCGGCGCTATGCGCCGCGTCTATGTGAGATGAATGATGTCATCCAAATGCTCAGGTTTGTAGTACTTGTATCATTCCTTCCGTCATCTCCTTGACTCAACTTCTTTCACTCTTCGGAACAGAAAAGAAACCGCCGGCAACAGACGACCACCGAGTCTCAGACTAAGATATCAGCGCGGCGATAAAGCAAGACGGAAGGCACGGAACTAGGATGGAGCAAAATTAAAAGCTGGCGACGATGATCACTGCGCGCGCAGTAAGAAAGATAGGAAGGTTGCCACTAGCCAGACGGCTTCAACGCCGCAAATATGCAACCCTGAGGATAAGGGAAGAGATCAGAATCTTGCTTCAAGTCGAGAAACTTGAAGCTTGGAAATTGAGGTTTGAAGCTTGGAGGTCAGTGACCTTGAGGCCGTCGGCTTGATCTTGAAGACCAGGTGGGCTTCACACTTCCGGTGAACTGCGCATTTGAAAGTCCAGAACAAAGTCATTGGTCTTCAGTGGGCTTGTGCACACGGTTGTGAGGCATACAGCGGCCGTAGGATGGAGGCTCCGGATCTCCTTGATACAGCTGAAACGGCTGGGGAAGGTTTGTTCTGCGAGACGATTGGGAGGTTGTTGGAGGCGGTAATTTTGATTTGAGGAGCGGTTGGTACTGACGAAATACGGCGTAATCAGTTACATATTCCCATGACTATCGAATGTTTTGGTTCCGTGTTGTTCTAACATGAATGTTGACTGATTCTATAAAGGAATGAAGAATACAAATGGAATTGCTACTGCACTAACAAAACCTATTTATGATCAACAGCCCGTTCTCCGGAGGCGTACTAGTAGGTATCTACACCCGAATTTACATCAGCAGAGCCTACATCCAGCCAATGCCGCGGCGGCCGGGGCGTCAAGCGGCTTGACTAAAGCTACCCGAATGCCGGGTGCAAACTTAGACTCCAGAGTCCGTCAACATAAATAATCTGGTCGGGCTTCAATGTACAAGATATCTTGTTCCATTTCTTCGCATTCAATTTCCCCGTCTCCCGCTGTCTTGGCCTGATTTGGGTTGCGATAAGTGATCGGATCGATGTTTCGGGGATGACTCAAACTTAACTGCCTCAGCCGCTTTCCTCCTTCCGCGCGCCTTAAACGCTCTTGGATGCTCATTAGGATCTTCCGAGTCGGTGTGGGGGTGCCCTGCAATCCCTTATCATCCGCCGTCCCGGAACATCGCTCGCAAGTCGCTCGATATAAACTTCACCCGAAGTTGAAATCTACATCGAGTATCTCATGGGCGAGGCGTGTTCCGGCTTGATAAATTCTCCGCCTTTTATTTGGCATTCTTACTTTCACTTTGGGGGTCAACTCCGTTCGTCGTAGTAAGACCTCGGGCAGCAGCTCCAAATACGAGGAATGCATTTTACGTGCGGAAATTACAAGAGCCGCCCTGCAAAACTCATATTTTCTCCCAACCACCGTGGCTTTAGTTACCACTGAAGGTGCTTTAATTGCTGAATTTTCTAAGCCCTCGGATCTGCCCCCGTTCCCTGTCTCGTCGATGTCTCGTACCCCGACATCTGCCAACATATCTCCCAAACTAACGGCAGCAATCGCTTCGCGCAGAACCACATTCGTTTCGGAGAAACGCTTTTATACACACCAGTCGATATCTTCAATCTCGCTTGGCATCTTTCTCTCAGGGCGACACTTTTGAATTCCTCTGTATTTTCCTTGATGTTAGGATTTCTGGTGGATAATGCACTCAATGCCGTTCACTTTTGTTGTACTGGACTTGAACTCGTCTTCTAGTCCGTAGTCACGGACTCACGGTGATTCGTGTCCAATTCGTGTCAAGTCACTCTGCAGCGACACGCTGGTGCTTTCATGGCGCGGATGTTGGAATTCCCCGTCGCTCTTTTCAGCTTTCTTCTAATCCACTAGCAGTTTCGACGTCTTGTTTCCAGTGCATGAATATTTCGCTCGATTGGGCGTGGACGCAGACCCAAGCTTAAGCCTTCTCTGGAAAGTGTGAGCCGCGCTGGCACGACTCTACTTCAATACACCTGTTCGCTGTAAGCAGTCACTAGATTTAGTATATATCTCTACTTGTATCTCGGCGTCCCAAGTAATGTGCGCAATATTCAGCAATTCCGCCACCACCTTTTTGGGAGGGCTTCGTTAACTCGAAAAAAGTGCAAAAGCCGCGGTAAAATATACGGCGAAAGAAGGTAGCTACTAGCGTTAGGCCAGGGAAAACTCTGGACAAATACCAGGTGCCAATTTTTCCAAAAAAAGAAGAAGAAGTAGCATCTGTGTTGATCACAACATCGCGCCCCCCGGAAGGCTTTAGATTAGGGCTAAACCCCCGAATTGACACTAGCTAAGCCTACAGACACCGAAGTGCAGCGGCGGTGCCTAGACAACGGCGTGGCTCCGGGCCAGCTCGTCAAGCCGACTAAAGCTGAACGGATGACCGGGTTCGAACCCAGCGACCTTCATGCAAAGATTCATTGCCTCGCGAGATCACATCCGTACACCTGGGACATGAGATCCTGCTTTCGTCGCCAGCGATATACGACATATCCAGCCCCATTTCTTAGTTTCTTCTCTTTTACTTTGGTTTTTTCTGCCTCTTTCGGCCTTCTGGCTGCATTTGGTTGCGATGAGTGATCGGATCCGCCAGGCGATCAATTCTTTGAGTCAGACAACAATCTTCGACTGCAACCAAACCGTAACCGTCCTTCTCCTGCTCCTCCTCCAGACTCGACGTTCTTGAGCAAGAACGTCGCTGGTTCTTCTGGTTCATGATGATCCAGAGCTCCTATCATGTCTCTCTCTCAACAGAAACTGAGGTTTGCGTTAGAACTCGGCTCGAGTCCGATATTCCTTGCCACTGCCATTCAATCATGTTTCGCTCTTTGCAGCACAAGTCTTTGCTTAACCGGGACCACTTTCTCATCTTTGCGTGTATCTGGAGGCTTCATTGGCAACTCTTGGCTGCTACAGATCTCTTCCGCTGTGCCTCAGGGCCTGAGATGCAAGTCATTCGGAAATTCTGTGGCTCTCAGCTAATATCTTGAAATGTAGCCGGACTTCCTTTCCGACGCCAGCAGAGGCCTCTCCTTTCGCACCGATTCGGATTCTCCCTACTCACCCTCACATACGCTCTCAATGTGGGATCCCGCCAGAGAAGTTGCGCGCAAAGGTTTGTTAAAAGTACACAAAAATACACTGGAATACTACTGATTAATACAAAGATATTCGTTGAGACGATCCTGGAAACATTAGGGCAACCAGCACCAGGCGGATTGCCGCTCAAAAGATTAGTGAGTGGCTTAATAGTGGTCCTTTCCCCCGTGATGACCTCCGTGGCCGTGGTCGTGGCCGTGGCCATGTCCGTTATCGTGGCCGTGGCCATGCCCGTGGCCGTGGTCGTGACCGTGGCCGTGTCCGTTGTCGTGACCGTGGCCGTGGCCGTGGCCGTTGTCGTGACCGTGGCCGTGTCCATTATCGTGTCCGTGTCCGTGTCCATGATCGTCTCCCCTGCGGTAGCCGTGATGACCATGGTCCTTTCCGTGGTCGTGCCCGTGGTCGTGGCCGTGGCCATGCCCGTTATCATGACCGTGGTCATGACCGTGCCCGTGTCCGTTGTCGTGGCCGTGACCGTGCCCGTTGTCGTGGCCGTGGCCGTGTCCATTATCGTGACCGTGGCCGTGTCCATTATCGTGGCCGTGGCCGTGTCCATGATCGTCTCCTCTGGGGTAGCCGTGATGACCATGGTCCTTTCCGTGGTCGTGGCCGTGGCCATGCCCGTTATCGTGACCGTGGCCATGCCCGTTATCGTGACCGTGGTCGTGTCCGTGCCCGTGCCCGTGTCCGTGGTCGTGGCCGTGGCCGTGGCCGTTGTCGTGGCCGTGTCCGTGTCCGTTATCGTGGCCGTGTCCGTGTCCATGATCGTCTCCCCTGCGGTAGCCGTGATGACCATGGTCCTTTCCGTGGTCGTGCCCGTGGTCGTGCCCGTGGTCTTTCCCGTGATCATGACCATGGTCCTTTCCGTGATCATGACCGTGGTCTTTACCGTGATCATGACCGTGGTCTTTACCGTGATCCTTGCCGTGGTCCTTGCCATGATCATGACCGTGATCTTTCCCGTGGTCATGCCCATGGTCTTTCCCTCCGTGTCCGTGTCCATGATCGTCTCCCCTGCGGTAGTGATGACCATGGTCCTTTCCGTGGTCGTGCCCGTGGTCTTTCCCGTGATCATGACCATGGTCCTTTCCGTGATCATGACCGTGGTCTTTACCGTGATCATGACCGTGGTCTTTACCGTGATCATGACCGTGGTCTTTACCATGGTCCTTGCCGTGGTCCTTGCCATGATCATGACCGTGATCTTTCCCGTGGTCATGCCCATGGTCTTTCCCCCCGTGTCCGTGTCCATGATCGTCTCCCCTGCGGTAGCCGTGATGACCGCCATGGTCCTTTCCGTGGTCGTGATCCTTTCCGTGGTCGTGATCCTTTCCGTGGTCGTGGTCCTTTCCGTGGTCATGATCCTTTCCGTGGTCGTGATCCTTACCGTGATCGTGATCCTTTCCGTGGTCGTGATCCTTTCTGTGGTCGTGGTCCTTTCCGTGGTCGTGATCCTTTCCGTGGTCGTGGTCCTTTCCGTGGTCGTGGTCCTTTCCGTGGTCGTGGTCCTTTCCGTGGTCGTGGTCCTTTCCGTGGTCGTGATCTTTACCGTGATCCTTGCCATGGTCTTTGTCGCCGTGATCCCCTCGGCGGTCCCGGATGGGATGGTGACGTACGCAGCAGCGCCTTTCGTGATCGACCTTGTAGCCGCCGTCACAGTATTGCCTCTCTTTGCATCTTCCCTTGATGCACGAGTGTTCGATATGGCACGGCACTATGCAGGGCAATTTCTGTATCCATCGAGGTGAGAAATGAGCAATTTATTGGCTATTGCACGTACCCTGAGGGTGGCTGCCTCAACATCCCTGCCAACCAACTCGGAGTTCGCGAAGGCAGAAGACACGGAAAAGATGAGGGCAAGAGCCGCAGCGGTGGAGGTACTGAATCTCATCGGTGCGTATGACTGGGGCTGGTGAAGAATAGTGCTGACTTGCGCTGTACCTTTATAGCACTTCTGAAGACATTAAAGGCTACATGCAGCGTGAGTTTTCTACCAGAGAGCGGTCGTTAGATCCCAATCTGAAGAGGAAATAATGCCACTGCCGTTGAAGCACTCCAGAGCTCAGCCCAGCCGCTGCATAATTAAGCTGCTCAATTGTACGGCTTTGAGGTATTACCAAAGACCTAAAGACCTATTTTTTCTCAGCGAGTAATATGAACTTCATATCCACTCAACGGGACCAAAACCGGGATGTTTTCAGCGCGTTCACTTTGAAAGGTAAATTGGCGCAATTATGTGCAGACTCGAAGAACTTGTTTCAAAAGACAGCGAGACAGGAAACATTCACGAATTGAACGGGCCGGTTCTTGTCTTTTTTCCCGGAATTACTCATTCAATCCAGCAGGCATACAGTACGCTAACAATGATTCCAAAACCAGAACTTTGTTTTTTCGTTCAACTTCCCCCAGGTAACTTCCAATCAACTGCATTTTTCGCCACTGTAGATGACAGCAACAATCCCATGGTGGGAATTGGACCTTCTGCTCTAATCCAAGTAATGCAGCGAGATCCGCCGGGCTGCAGGCGAGATTCATAGGTTGAGCTATACACTGTCATGCCTGTAGGGATTAATGTAAGATTTAGTCAACGGTGAAAGCTACAAAATCAAGCAAATAGTCGTGGGTGGTTCTGGGTCAGATGAACACTGCTTCATATCCGACCCTGCCATATGTTCATTTCCATTTCGTCATGGCATCTGTATTGGGACCGTGGCGGTCAAATCAACCGAGTTGCTATTGGCAACCAAGTTGCTATTGGTAAAGCACGTTACGTTCGAGTGCTCATCGTCTTGACCTGGCGCTTTACAGCCCACCCTACGCCGGTCGCCAACTTTGTTGTGCGGCCGTTTTTCTCCCCGGTGATAATGGTGTGACTAGACTAGGTGAAATCCTAGCCCGCTCTAGGCTGTGCATATGGTTTGTCGCAGAACAATGTATTAAAAACCGAGCGAGGTTTTTCCATTGAACGCCAAGACATTTACGAGCCAGGAGTTTGGCGAGTTCATTTGACAGAATTCAAGTACGCACCATCGTGACATTTCGCAGTGCAAAATATCCGGCTTTTGCGGATATATTAATAATGCATTAGAAGTATAAGCGCTTAACAGCGATAATACCTCCGACAAATTGTATTTAATGACATTTGCAGGCTCGATGCATTCACACATCTTGGATGTACTGCGGAGGCTTGGTTCATTCAGCGATTGAAAAGTCGCGGAACCGATATGGGAGCTGTGCATTGCGAATTCATTCTGGTCGTCTGTGAAAGGCGTTTTAAATTGCGAGTTCCACGTGAGGTATATTACCATGCTAAGAAATGGGTTGGATGAGTGTGATACTGACGCCCGTCCGTTTTTTTACCAGAGGACGGCACCAATAAATAATTTGGCGCAGCGCTGGACTGAGCAACATGGTTGAACAGACTGACTCAGTAAGTCATCCATGACTGCCCACCTTCGCGCTTAGTTCAAGCCATACAAAGAAAACAGGGATTTCTAGCAGAAGGCCCAGGATAAATTATATGAGAGCATGACACTTCATTTGAGATGGCCATCAGGAGAAGGAGGAGGAGGATGTATTACTTTTGGTGCTATACGTACAGTACTCACTTCCGCGAAGTGCCATCAATAAAGGGGGCATTGTGGATCCTTGGTTAATGAGAACATAATGAACAAAGCGAAGAGCTTGGAATACTCAATTATTAAAAGGGCAAACCAGCGCACACGATTTAATCCAAGAACGGACTTGACGGGGCAGGTCCAAAGTTTGACTATATATCTTGCTTGAGACGTGAGAATCGGAAACTATTGCACGAAAGTTGAACCCACAAGCTCGAGGTTCTCCCACACAAGTCCACGCAATCCACTGACCCAGTGATAATAGTGATTCAACGAAGGGGCGGATGTCGGACACTTGGAAAGATGACCACGAACAGATGAATCAGAGGCTGCCTCTTACAGTAACTAGACCTGAAATATCATCATCATCATCATCATCATGCCTCGAATTCCTTACAAAATATTGGCTCGATAATAACCATGGTAAACAGGTAGCAATGAACCAGATCTGCGATGCCTATAACTTGCCTATGACTATAAAAAAAAGTGATCGCGTCGGCAGAGCAGGTCGAATCACACATCGCAACCGAATCCGGTAAAAGAAAAGGTAAGAAGCCGAAACAGACCTAGAGATGGCAGATATTGCCCGACATGGAGACTGGGTCTCTTTGTATAGGTGCATGGATGCGACCTCACGATTCAAGGTTCATTGTTCCAAATTCCTGGGTTATAACCTCGGGCATCCGTGCAGCTTTAGTCGGCTTGACGAGCCGGCCTGTGCTCGGCCTGCATCGTGTGACGCCACGGCACTTCGGTGCGTGTAGGTTCTTCCGGTGTAAATTTGAGTGTACTACTTCATAGGCCCCCGGGGAACGAGATGTCGACACAGTCAAAAACACTGGCGGCAGCTCTTTTTATTATCAGCGCGTAGAAATTCGTGGACAAGTTTTCTTTCTTCAAATGACCTCAAAAATGACAATAGGAGTCTCTGAGATGTGTATTTTGCACCTTTACACATTTGCGTTCCACGTCTTTTAATTTCAACATTCAGGAGTCGAGAAATTGAAGGTATGCACATGCGTTCCCATGAAAACCTACCACGGTTGGTTGCAATGTTGTTGCTTGGACGACCCGTTAGCTTAAGGAGGAAATGATTGTATAAGCGGTCCATATATAATTCATCGACTGTCTTTGAACTTGTGGAGTCTGGCTACGTGAGACTATATACATAAGCGGCAGCCTGAGGTAAATAAAACCTGAGTATCTTGCGGACGTCTACGTTCCTGAAGTCGATTAAAGTGAGAGGTTAGCGCGGTGGAACTGGAAAAAGGCTCCTGTAACAATTGAAATTTTGAAGGAACCCTAGGACGCGGTGAAATCGACCTCGAAGTTCGGACGGCCCGTGAAAGTCCCGCAAGCACTCACTATATATCCTGCTTGAGACGTGAGAATCGGAAATTATAGCAAGAAATTTAAACCCACAGGTTCCGCTTCCTCCCACCCAAGTCCACGCAATCCAGGATCTCACCCAGCTTCTAGTTGCGTGTAGACTTAATTCAAGGGATTTAGGATACTTACTTTGCCACAAACAGATGAATCAGAGGCTGCGAATTTCTACCGAAATATCGGTTCGATATGAACCAGATTCTGACATGCCTATAACCAAAAAAAAAAAAAGCGATCGTATCGGGAGAGCAGCACAGAATCCGGCAAAAGAAGAGGTAAGGCCGAAATAGACCCAGATATGGCGGATATTGCACGGCTTGACCACTGGGTCTCTTGGCCTAGGTGCACGGTTTGCAACGCTTGCGAGAGCGCGGAGAAGTCCGCCGCCAATTTGGCCAGCATATCGGGTTCGCCGTCGATGCCTTACAGGCCAAATACTATCCAGAAAAGGAAGTCGGCGGGGAAGATATAATCCGAGGTTCTCCACGATGGCAGCGCACGCGCGCTCCTGCAAGAGGACGTCGCGGACCCGCTGGAAGGGGGACTTTAAGGACGAGCGGGTGTCGGAGAAGGGGATGGACGATATACAGAGAGAATGTGCGTGTCAGCGTTGGCGAAGAGCGCCGCCAGTGTGACGCCGATCGCTTCGCGGAGTCGCGACTCGCCGAGGTAAATATGCGTCGGCGCCAGATGGCCGCCCCCGTTGTTTTCCGTGACATTTTCGCGAATGGCGAGATAGGAAACGGGAGATAGCGCCAGCACAATGCTGGGCTTAGAGATGGCGCCCGAGGACAGCAGCCTCATGGTGGTTTGAAGGGGAAAGAGTGTTTTAAAGGGTGGTCCCAGCACGTAAATTCAATGCCTCATATCTGGCAGGCTGCCCAGCGTCTTCCCACGACGAATCCAACTGAGCCCCAAAGTGAAAGCAAAAACGCCAGATAAATAGGAAGAAGAATGTAAGACGGCACGAGGTGATGGGCCAGCCCCAAAAATACCCACGAGATACCAGATCCACTTTTTAAGGTCAAGCGGAGAAGATTGCGCAGCGAGCGATGCCACGGTCTTTGAGGCATCCAAAATGCTTTTAGATGAACATGGATCGTCTTTACCTGGCCCCACCAGCTGCCATAAATGGTGTGCTGGAGAGAGGTTGCGGAGATTCAGTCGCGGAACGAGTTTTGGAGAATCCAAGATCGACGTTTCGACTCGTCCTGGGACCTGACTCGTCACGCAATTTATTTTGCACGTATGCCGCCCTCGCAGATGCGGACATCGAGAAGGATTTTGGGATAGATTCGATTCAGAGACCCGGCAACCATATTTCATAAACCCCGAAGACAAAAAAAGCACAGGTATCAAGTAGGTTGCAAGCAGGAAGAGGAGTCAGTTCATCAATCCGAGATCCGATCACTTATCGCAACCCAAATCAGGCAAGGCGTGAGGAGACGGGATTGAATGAGGAACAAATCATAGGTGGTCGAGAAACGGAACTAAATATGACCGATATTGTTGGAAACAAAAACTAGCATGTAAGTATTGTGATCTCGGAAGGCATGATGGGGTAATATATTATCCTGATACTTATCCTGATTCTTTCCTTGAAGATCATTCGATTCGAACCCGGCCATCCGCACAACTTTAGTCGGCTTGAAGTCATGCAGTAACTCCGCGGGACATCGAAGTATCATATCAAGAACGCCCGGAAAAGCGCATCATGATGTCGGATGGTGGGTAATAAATACCGCATTAAGCTGCCAGAAGTCAACCGAAGTACAGACTTCGCTTAATTCCGAAAAGGCCAGGAGAAAATACGCGGGCCGGGACTTTAGGGAAGAACTACTCGTATCAGCTCAGAGCCGCCATGTGGCATGGATCAAGTTAGAAATTCAACATGTCAATATTGTG
This sequence comes from Mycena rebaudengoi, assembly GCA_029282285.1. Classification (NCBI taxonomy): domain Eukaryota; kingdom Fungi; phylum Basidiomycota; class Agaricomycetes; order Agaricales; family Mycenaceae; genus Mycena; species Mycena rebaudengoi. The sequence continues at coordinate 1,216,897 of JARJCX010000015.1, read as the reverse complement.
GGTTGACAAGCAAAAAAATCGCAGCAACGAGTTATGTACTGCCTACAGTTGTAGGAGAAAGAAAAGTGCGGATCCTGGTTGAAAGAAAAAACAATCGCATTCAAGCCGCGGACGTTCGTTTTCCTGGATACGCCGGAGGAGGATCCGCTGCACCGTAAGAGGTGCCGCTATGATATGTCGGTGCATACGTCGTCGCATCAGACGTGGGGCGTCCGGTGGCACTGGTCGACCACGACACTGGCCGTGTGGGAGTCGGCAACATTGACTCTGGGCGGTCTTGTTTGTCGAAACCCCAGGAGGAGGGAGAGTGTTCCGAAGTTGGCGCAGTTACAGTTTCGGTAAGGATGGAAATATGGGGAAGTTGCGTAGTTTGGTTTTCCGCAGAGACGCGGAATGCATGTGGTTCAGCAGATTCTGGTGAAGCTGCCCATGAGGGAGGAGAGAGCATCATATAACTGCCACTTACCGATTCTGCGCCGACGTCTCCGCATGCATAGGAAAATTATGACCAGAGCCATTATTGTCAGTAGAGCACCTAGAATACCGCCTACGATGGCACCTATTGGTGGCGAGTGATGAGAGGAGGGAATTTGCTGTCACAAGTAGGTCAGTTTCAACACTGGCTGTCACCAAACCACAAGTGTACCTGAGTGGGGCCCCCAGTCTGCGAGGACAGCGAGTCTGAAGAGGAAACTGAGCCGCCGGTGGCAATCTGTGATGTATAATCGGCATCAAGGTATAACGATGTTGAAACGGCGACGCACCCCTTGTACGCCTTTGACGCCCGTCTGAGAACCTCCCTTTGTAGCAGACGCTCCCTGCCCACAGTCTCAAGATAATAGACGAATTACGACAAGCGGGACTCACACTCTTGGACGAGTTGGATTTAGCAGAGGCACTAGAGTTGGCTGGATCGGAGTTGCCCGAGTTGCCCGAGGGTTCGGAATTCGAGCTGGACAAGTCTGGTGTGGAATTAGAGGGATTGGAGTCTGGATTAGAGGAGCCTTGATTAGAGGATCCATCCGGTGGAGAAGTGGGCGGCGACGTCGATCCCTAATAACGAAAATGGTGTTAAACACCGTCTATCGATGAGAAATCGACAAAACACACCCCAGAAACACTTGCGACGTCGCTCACCCAGGCGGACAGTTGTTTTGGAATATCTTGGCTGTCGTCCGACACATCCGTGATATAAACTGCTGCGACCCCCGCATCTTGGAGCTGAGATATCACCGAGGAGTAGGACCCAGACGCGGGCGCGTTGGTGAGTATCACGGTTTGCTTCGACCTGGGGGTTGAGGAAGAGCTGGAAAGAGAGCCAACGGAGAATGACGAATAGGAGGATTCGTATGTATTTACAAGATCGACGAGCGGATAGTAAGCCGCGTCCACGGATTGCCCCGGGTCCAAAGCATTCTAGGAGATAGCGTTTGGGAATGCAATGTGGAATCAAGATGTGGAGGAGTACTCACGAAGCTAAATCCCTTGGACCTGGCGTGGGACACATAATTTTCAACGGTGCTTACACCGCCGGCAGAAGCTGGTGTACCATCGAAGAAAATTCCGGCGGGCTTGTAGGTGTCGGCGTACTGATCGATATCGCTGAGGGCAGAGGAGCCAGCAATTACGTATCCCAGAAGAACTACATTTGAGAAGGGGCGTAGGGTCTCCACGCATGCGGCATAAACTGAGTCTCCGCGTCCTGGACCGTCGCTCGGGTTGATGACAATGTAAAATTGGGTGCTCGCATGCGCGGAAACCCTGTTTGGACTGTTGAATTTGGTGCTAGGAAGAATGAGAATGACTGACGCTGTGGATACAGAAGACCATGCATTGCAGTTGGACCCAGGGTAGATGTAGAGCGGCAGAATAACCTAGAGGTACTCGTTCAGTTACGATGTCCCCGACGGCCGGTAAGTACGCACTGCCAGGGCCTGGATGCATGGAAAAAGGCCAAGACGAAACAAAAGAGCGACGAATACTGTGCGGGACAGCATATGAGGGCGAAAAGCGTGCGCGCCGTGGAAGGAGTGGAGTGGAGAAAGACGATACGATCATCATAAGAAGCCTCGACGTTGATATGATATGAGATGGGTGCAAAAGAACTGCCGTCTGACCTCAGTTGACGCGGGATCAACTGACTGACGTTCCCATTGAATCCTGAGCTTTGTAAGCGACCACGAAACAACCAACAGAACTTGAATAAGATACATCATATTTGCAACAAAATTCTATGTTGTCTAGGAGAGACTAACAAAATTCAACGACACACATCCGCCTGTCCGAGTCGTATTTCTTTCATGAACGCTTGCACTTCCCCGGCCCTACTCCGCGCCTCGCTCAGACTGATAGTTTGCGTGGGGCGTATGGATTCCCACCACCCGCGGGGAAGTCTCTCCTCGCCGAACCACTGCTCCAGCATATCCGCCGGAATCGCTCCAGTCTTGGGATTGCGTAGGAGAAGCCATGCCAACCCGGACTCGCCGAGGGCAATCTGCTCGTGTAAGACACTCAACTTCTTGGGAAGGTCTTTTTCGCGCGCAATACGGAGGGCTGCAAGATCGCGCAAAGACATATCGCCTTCGGTTGAAGTGGGGGATATTTTCTCGGTGTTTGCTGCTGCACGGAGTAGATCGCTGACCAGAGATGGATCCGGGGCGTGTGATGGGCGTCCGGAGGGGTGCACGAAGGAGGCGTCGTGTGCAATTTTGAACGAGCCTCGGGTTGAGAGGTCTGCTAGATCAAGTGTCCACGAACACGGGAACTGCCATCGATATGCGCCTGGTTCGCCTTCGGTGGGGGATGCTCGCCTGAGCGGCGGTTTCAATGAGAATTTGCCGCAAGTGATATATCCGGCGAAGGAAAGGACAAGCGCCAGTGGAAGGGTGAGATTGTACACATGGCGCAAGGCGTTCACGAGTATGAAGAAGGGAATGTGGGCTCCGTTGCGTGGTCTGTTCTTCTTTTAAGCTGGGGACATTCATAGATTGTAGAAAGACTCACATGTAGCCATGATTGGCAAGAGCATTTAGGGCGGGGCATGGAGCTCGCTTGTCGGAAGGCCCAGCAGCGATATAAGAGGAAGACATGATTGTGGAAGGCGGAGAAAACAGTGGCCCCTTTTAAAAGCTCTTCCGCATGTCTTGGTCGTGTTGGCCGCGTGTTCGAAAGGGTCCAGCTTGACATTTAATGAACCGCCTCGCCCTTTCCTCCATTCCCAGTGACTGCCTGGTTCAAGACACATGCAATTGACCGAGCCTGCCAAGGAGTTGCCAAGGAGAAGAGCGAGCCTGAGAGACAACCCCACCGACTTTTGGATCACACATACTTTTTTCCGTCTTTTCTTGCCCCGAGACCCTCAAACAAGTCGTCGTAACTGGGCGTTGAAAAAACAGAAGAATCATGATGCACTGATTTGTGATTGCGATCACGAGCAGAGCGGCAAATACCGCGACGCCTCTGCACAACAGGACCAAGCCCTCGCCCACTCCATTGATCCAATGTCACAAGCGCCGGTCTCTCATCTCGAGCTACCCAATGAACTATTGTTCAAGATCCTGGCACATGTCGCTGGTTGTAGTTCCGACTCTATTTGATCACTTTCAGCTAATTCCAAAGCAGCTCACAGCGTCCACATGGCGATTATCTCTCCAGCCGACCCTGAGTGGCATCTGAACTTCCACAACACCCTGTCGTCTGTATGTTTCGCGTTCAGAGAGATCATGAGCGGCATATCCTCGAAGGCATTTCAGCCTCCGCCACCTGATACGTCTATTAGGTGAGGTTTACATGAAATGGATTGGGTGGAAGCCAATGTCTTGCCTAGCCTCGCACAGCACGTCAGGACGCAACTTCTGTCTCTGCGTACGTTTGCAAGAGCCATACGGGACCCGTCAGTCCCTTCGTTCTCCATCGAAGCGCTGGATTCTTCGGCTCCGCAGCTGGTCCAGGGATATTCACTCTACGTCGCAATCGTCTATCTTCGAACCCAGGCGTCGCGGAGTAGCCCAGAAATATACCAGAGCACCAGCGCCACGATATTCACTGCCATAATTACGCTCTCCAACGTCCTCTATAGCCGGATCATTCCGCGGGAGGTAGGTGAGTCGCGATTTTATCTATGTAGATATAACCCAAAGGGACCAGCGAGCTGATTGATTATGGGATGCAGCAGTAATGTTGAGAGAAGCCACTGAGCAAGAAGCTGAGCTCTCTCACATCGGTATGTGCATCGGAATTCCTCAATTCGAGATTGTTCATCTGTCTGGCAGGTGTCTTTGTCGTCAAACACTGTGTCTTACTATCAGGCCACATTGATGAGCTCATGGCCGAATATGACCAGTATGACGAGCTCACTCTGTTAAGCAGAGAGGTGCGGAATGATTCATAAAAATTCCTCTCTATTAACCCTGCCTAGGTCAGCAAACTCAAAGCCGAGAAAATCATCCGACTTATTGAACAATCGGACGCCGAGTTCCAGACGCTCTTCCGGCGGAACAAGCCTTTACCTTGCTGCACCACCATCTGGCTTTCGCAGGCAAGCCCTCTACATTAATCGTACATACCGTTTTTACATTTGTTGACCACGACTTAGCTTCCGGATGTCTACTCGACACTCCGGCGAGTCTATGATACAGTTACGACAACACCACTCCTCGATGATGACGCTGTCACCCGTCTACGTTCTATGGTTCTGCGCTGGGCGCCTGCCCCTCTCACACCCGATGAGGCGATCTGGGAAACGTCAGTGTTGGCCGAAGTCCAGGAAGATACAAACTTCCAGGAAGCTGTCGGATAATAAATATTCCGGCTTCGTTTAATTTCGTTGTGGCTTATAATTCATGGTTCAGTGGCGTAGAGTGTATCTTCCCCCGCACCTCCGCCAATCACGCGGGCTTCCCCACGGGCATCGGCAAGCGCTGGTGGGTGGGTCCCGCGGTCCACCCTCTGCTATCATCTCCGTTATCATTTGCCGTCCTATGACAGCGACACCATTGATCTTATGACGACATATGAGATATCCGACATTGGAACTAGCCGCACTCGGTTTCTGGCGGCATGCGCCCGCAAAGGAATACAGTTCAACGACCTGGTGAATCATACCTACTGTTGAACGTACGGACCGCCGTGTCGCGAAGTCGTGAGAGCGGGGACTCAGCGGGGAGCGAGCCTGGGAGAAGCGCGCCGTATTCGTCGGGAATCCCTGTCACTTGACCCCACAAAGTCTTCGAATTCAACATGATGCTGGCCCGTTAAAGGCCTGGTTCCATCGTCTCCTCCCCACTTCGAGCTCGTCAGACCAAACGCTCACCTGAGATTCATTGGTCAGTAACTCAAGATGTGGATCATGCCTTTGCGAGGAAAGGCGATGGTGTGGGCTATTACTGGTGCGTCTTCGTCTCACGCGTATATCTTCGGTCGTAGGACTTATTGTGCGACTTGCAGCTTGTTGTTGTCAAGGTCCGTCTACACCCTCAGCACGTTGAATCTCTTCCAAAACCGATACAATATCTAGGTTTCCTGCTTCTGGGTTACGATCAAGGGGTTATGTCGGGCATTGTGCGTCTCATAATATCCATCCATCGACGCGTCTAATATATACTGTCCGTGCTCAGATCGGCGCGGACAATCAGTTCGGGCAGGATTTTGGGCACCCAGACCCCACGACGCAGGGGACGATTGTGGCAATTTATGTGTGTGTTGCTTCTTGTGTTGTATGTACGACGAGGCGCTGAGGTAGATTGTCGCAGGATATCGGATGTGCGGTTGGCAGCCTGATCGTCTTCTTCTTTGGAGAGTCCATTGGCAGGAAACGCATGATTCTGTCTGGAGCGGCGACGATGCTTGTTGGGACAGTGCGTCAGATACCTGGATAAAGTTGCGGGGGCTGCATGCTGAAAGTATCTTGTTGGCCAGGCTATTTTGACGAGCAGCACAACCATCGCCCAGCTATATGTCGGCCGGATTGTTACGGTACGTACCAGTGCGTAATTCACCGTTCTACATGTAAACATATGTATAACGCAGGGCATTGGCAATGGCTTCAACTCGTACGTGTTTCTTTTCTCGGCGGAGTTAAATTACTCAACTCTCTAAAGATCTTCGATCCCTGTATACCAAAGCGAGACAGTTTCAGGGAAAATTCGCGGGGCGCTCGTTTGTTTAAATTCGACGGTGACGATCATAGGGCTCGTTATTGTTCGTTTCCTCCTATTTTCTTTGTTTGAACCATATCGAAATGCAATTTGAATCGCAGGCATACTGGTAGGTCTCGTAAATAATGATTCTCTAGTTTTGCCTATCTTGCGCTTCAGGCTCGACTACGGCATGTCTTTCCACAGTGGTGCGTTTGTTCTGAAGGTATTGTTATTGGGATATCTGGTACTGATATCTTGGGTAGGGCCTGCCCAATGGAGGCTCCCAATCGGTTTCCAGGCGGTTTTCGCGCTCTTTTTGTTCCTGCAGTGCATGGTCCTGCCAGATAGTCCGCGGTGGCTGATCGCTCATGGGCAAGTAGAGGAAGGCGCGCGCGTGATTGCGATGCTGGAGGGTCGTGACTCAATCGACCACCCTGACGTCGTGCGTGTGCTGAAAGAGATTGAGCATTCGTTGAAAATCGAGTCGGCTGGTGGTGCGTTAGGCTTCGGGTTTACATCTGAGTGTATATTGACGTTACCCGGGTTTGTTGTAGGCCCTTTCCGCTACAAGGAACTTTTCGAGGGAGGCCCGGTCGGGAACTTCAGGCGCATATGTCTGTGCATCGGAGTCAACGTCATGCAACAGTTTACCGGGTACGTTGCGTATGGTACAGTTGCTTGAACCGATAGTTAATTAAATTTGACAGAGCCAACATGATTAAGTCCGTGGCGCTGATTCGTCAGGACAAATAGTTGTACTGATTCTATCTCTTGCAGTTACCTTGCTCCTGTTGTCTACCAGAACACCATGGGCCTCACGCGTGATCTCAGTCTTATTCTTGGCGGATGCACCGCCATCACCTACATGCTCGCGTCATTTATCCCGCTTTGGGTGGGTTTCTTCACGCCTCGAACTTCCCCGCTGAACGTCAATGTGCACAGACAGTTGACCGCTACGGCCGTCGCCCTTTGCTCATGTTCTCTGCGACGGGTCTTTCCCTCTGCTTTATCATTGCGGCTATTTTACTTTCCACGGGAACCAAACCCGCTGCCTACGGAGCGACCGCAATGGTGTTCATCTTCCAGATCTTTTTGGGAATCGGGTACTTGCCCATCGTAAGTTCAAATTATCCTGTAACGACATATGCAATGACATCCATTGTTTCGTAGCCCTGGTTATATCCCGCGGAGGTGAGTCGAATATTATTACGGTGATTGGAAGTTAAATCCGACGCGGGCTGGTTCTAGATCAGTACAACACGCATTCGGGCTAGGGGCTCATCAATTTCGAGTTTCTTCAACTGGATGTGAGCGATTCATAACCACCACTGTTTCTGTCGGACACTTTCTAATCCAGTTCCTCAGGTGCGTCTTCGCCGTCGTACAAATGACACCGTGAGCTCCTGCTCGGCATTTGAGCAACAGTTTCTCACTCTTCCACCTGCAGACCCGCGATCGCTAATATTAATTGGCGCGTGTTCATCATTTTTGCAATATTCAACGCATGCTGGGTGCCGCTGGTGTACGTCTTCTTCCCGGAAACCAAGGGCCTCGAGTTGGAGGCGATCGATGCCATCTTCGAGAAGGGTGGGATTACTGGAGGTGTGTGGGGTGCGCGTAAGAATGGGGGCCGTACGGTGGAGAATACACATTTGATGGTCCCAGATGATGAAAAGATGGAAGCACGAGAAGAGAAGAACGGAAAGGAAGAGGAGTAGAGTATTTGCGGGCAGTCGAATTACTCTCCGCCTGTACTTTAGGATATACCAGGAGGAACTGTGCTGAGAAAGCAAAGACGGTTCCTACATTCAACCTACTGTAGAGTCCCCGAATTTGGAGACAAAAATTGGGTGGGAATGACTGAAAAAGGGATAAAGTACAACAGACAAGTCAAGGGTTATGATGAATAAATACCAATGGGGACATGCCTGTTTCTCGTTGTTTGAAGCTTCAAGAAATGTGGCCCAGCACCAACCTGGGTGAACCCTTGCTCCAATTTTACTCCACTCGAGTCGCACGCTTGCGCGTAACCCTCGTTGCAACTTGGGCAAGTTGCGACTTGGCTTGTCAAACTGTTCGGTGCAATTCAGCGATTCCCGGTCGAAGATTGATAAGCAAGCCTGGTTCTCTCTTCCCCATGTCTCTTCTGAAAATCCCCCCAGAGCTACGATCGATAATCTTTAATTTCTGCTTCCCCCCCGTGCAAACGCCCGTGCAAATAATCCCTTACCGCATTTCCCTCCCTGCTTGACGTCTTAATCTTCCCGTCGCGCTATACGTTGTATCCAGACTCATCACCTCCGAGTTGGAGCCGCTCCGCCGTTTAGACTTCACCTACATCATCCGCGGGCCCTAGCTCGACTCCTCTTGGCGGCTAGAATACGGCTCAAAGCATGACGACGACCCTAGCCACTTTGCGTTCATCATGCGCTTCGCTGAACGCGTACGCCTCGTCGGCGCCAACCCCATCTGTTCGCACGGCCGCAAGCTGTCGTCCGCCTAGCGCAACCTCATCCCAGGTCCGCAATGCGCACTCCGCGTGCTGGAGGTACAGCCGCGTATGTGGAGGAAATGGATGGTCGCGCGAAGCATGGTTCTGACGCTTGGTGCACTAACGACGCACCTCGACGTTACCGAGCGCCTCGAAGTGCGGCTCATCCGAGACGCCGAGGACCCACTCGAGGACGCGGAGGCAGTCAAGGCCCGCCTGCGGGCTTATCAGGCACAGCAAGACGCGGGGGAATTTGGGGGCCCGATTTACGTCATCTTGGAGGAGCTGGATGGACTGGAAAAGGTGAAAACCAATTTCTGCCAAATTGAGGCGTGGTTGAACCGTTTCAAGAACTAAGTGGCGTGAATGTGGAACAGCGCGCACAACCTAAGGGACCGCTAGGTACATACAGTAAAGCCTCGGATGATGACATCGATGAACGCGAGTAGGGTATTCTAGATAGTTTGAACATTGTCGCCGCGAGTTGCCACTGTCCAAAATGACAGCTGCTTGTTCGTATTCGCTATGGTTATGTAGGCGAAATTGCGAATTCGCGTACCAGGGGGTCGGTGGGTAGATAGGTAGGTATATTCTAGATAGTTTGAACATTGTCGCCGCGAGTTGCCACTGCCCGAAATGACAGTTGCTTGTTCGTATTCGCTATGGTTATGTAGGCGAAATTGCGAATTCGTGTACCAGGGGGAAGGGAGTCAGAGGGGATTAAGAACGGCATGGTTCAGGGCTGGTGTATGCGTGTTATGTTGGTGTTATGTGATAACATGTCGATCTCGCATGGTGATAATAAGCAAGCTGCGCCTTGACGCAACCTTGACGGCTCGGGATCAAAGCTTGATCGGACGTCGGATTATCTTCCGATCACCAAGATCCTGCTAAACACACCTGGGCCCAAGTTCGAAAGTGCAACCACGACGCAAGACAGGTTATTTAAAAAAAACTCAGGGCTGTAAGAGACAGTACACTATTAATTTTCAGCCACTCATGTTGGGGCCCAGGTGTCGGAACATGGTAGGGGTTTAGATTGCGGATACGAGCAAATATCGCTACGGAGCATACTCAGAAATTCGAGGAAAATAAGAGCCAAGTGGTAAAACTCGTACACAGGTCGCTCGGTTTAGTTCATCTCACTGAAAATTATCTTGCACGACAAATTGAAGTCGAATCCAGCGTACATTTATCAACTTGACGGCGACAGTAGCATTAAAAAACATCAGTGCACATAATTACTGCCCCCTTCCAGCAGCGCAATGCAGAATTTACTGTTGGTTGAACTTTTGAACTTTGTTTCTCGGCTGAAGCCATGACCTCGGTAACCGTGTGGGTCCCATCAATCAGTGGCTGGGCATAATCATTCGATGGGCATCACCGCTTTCGCATATGCGCCCGCCGCCTCCGCTTCATTCACACCACCATCGCAAGCCCCATGCCTGCGTCCTCAGAATCCTACCGCCTTCCCCCAATTTCTCTGTGTCGCCCCCTCTCCGTCGAGAAATACTCAGCACCAAGTCAGCATACACTGCCTTGTCCACAGTACGAGTCGCCTCGCCACGTCGGCATGCTCGAAGAGAAGAAGTGTGGGACCAGTCCCTACTTTCTGCGCAAGATTCTGAACCCTGTTCGTGAACCCATGAGACCGCCCATGGTCTGTCCTCAGCTAACGGGACTTTAGAGCAATGCGCTCGACTCGACACCATCCTCGAGTCATTTGGAGTCCAGACAACTGCCGAAGAGCGACCCTGTACATTTACCCATGACAGCATCAACGATTGATTATCTACCATCCTCCATCTCAAAAGACGTTCGTCGGCAAATGGCGAACGACGATTACTTGCGCCGCCAGTTGTCCCTTCCCCCAGACGTTTCCGTAAACCTGTGGGCCATTGCTGAGGTCCCCGGTGAACGGCCCTCTGTTCCACTTCCCATTCTAATTAAGCTGGCGATACATGGAAGCCCCGAAAAAAAACTGACCTTACAGGGAATCTGCCATGAGCTGGCTCAACGATTCTCCTGGTTTAAACAACACTGCCGGGAAACCGCTTGGAAGGTATGCAGCTCGGTTCACAATCTAGCCCTCGTTAATCTACTGAATAACTTCTTCTTAAAGAACTCGATTCGCCATAATTTGTCCCTAAATAAGGTCTTTCGCAAGATCCCGCTGTCTGTGACACAATCTGGGAAAGGGTCGTACTGGCAGCTCGATTTTTCCGACGGAGAGGGGCATAAACGGCTCAGAAAGCGCGGACGCGCTGAGCAGTCTGACCCTCAAAACTCGGACTCTGAGCAACACCACTCGGATTCACGCAGTCATGGATCGGGAAACTCGCCCCAACCATATCGGGGTGAGCCTCTGTGCCCTCCTACGGCAGCAGACGGCTCCTTCGGCATTATGCCTAAGTCGACGCCTGATCCTACGCGGGATGAACCTTATATCGATCCTCCGGCTCGACAGAATGATAGGTGGAAATAGAAATCGGACATATTTGTACTACTTGATTTAAATTATTTGGGAGAAACGAATCATACTTATGAAAGCCAGGATAAATTAATGGCGGACGAGACAACACTACTCGTGCGGATCATGATAACGCGATGAGGACAGCCCCTGCGTTAGAGGGACAGCTGCCGAATCTTTCTCCGTGTTGTATCGCGGGGAGTGCCTGTTGCAGAAATATCAATTCGGTCAATTCAAAAGCAGAAGTTTCGCCACTGACGGAGACACATATTCCGGCTCAATCCCGGTATACAGCATGCGGCGATGCGCTGATTTAGCGGCCGAACGATAACTTCTGTACCAAAGTCCGCCGCTGACAAAAATAATCATGACGAGAACCACGTTTACAGCTATTAGAGCGGTGACCGCTGGTCCAGGCTTTTGATTGCTCCCGTCAGAAAGGTTGTCATCGGCATCTGCCAGGAAAGAGCCTGAGATGCCTCCGTCGTCGGATTTATCGCTCCTATTCCGAGGCCATCGATGAGCCAAAATTGATTCAACACTGTATCAAACATCCAACGTACCCAGCATCGTTATCGCCGTTCGATGTACTCGATATATTTGAGTCTGGGCAGGTAGCTCCACTAGATGAGATGAAAGAGCCTCCTGAGATGCCTCCGTCGCCGGATTTATCGCTCCTGTTCCGAGGCCATCGATGAGACAAAGTAATTCAACACTGTATCAAACATCCGACGTACCCAGTATCGTCATCGCCGTTCGATGTACTCGATATAATTGAGTCTGGGCAGGTAGCTCCACCAGATGAGAACCATCCGTCCTGCAGGGAATATTATTATGAAGGACAAGAGAAATTAATTGGTAGGAGGCATACCAAGAAGTAGGTACATAGACCAGCACCGGGATATGTGCAGGTTTTGAACCCGCCGCTGCGGCCCGAACCCAAGAGCTTACTTCCATTTTCATCAACGTCGGGGCAGGTAACGCTAGAACCGTCGTTGAGATTGCAAGCGAAGCGCCAGAGCCAAATACTGACCGTATTTTCGGAGCAAGCTTGCTGGGACATGAGGTATCCCCGGTCGAGAAGAGCCCATCCTGTCACGAGTATCATGAGGTTCAGACTCTTGGAAGGATACTGAACGGCGTTACCGCAGAGTAGGCGCATAGACCCGCGTCCAGGTACGTGCACGTAACATATTTGCCGCTTTGGCCCCACCCAATCAGGTTGCTGAAGACTTCATCTCTTGATGCACATTCAAGCGTCTTCTGACCGGATTTCGCCCGCGCAAAGGAAACAGCCAGCAGAACGAAAACGGTGTGGTGCATGTCCAGATTCAGGAAGCAGATATCGGTGCCTTGATCACTTTATACAGGGAAGAATAGCAGTGCAGAGTTGGTGCAGAGGACAAGTGCCGTAGTTGGGTCACAGGGACTCGGCGGGCGGTGCAAAATAAGTGCTAATCCCGCCCGACCGGCAGTCCGGGACACCCCATTTCACGAGAACGCCGAGGATCTGTTACACTGGGCCAAAGTTGGACCCACGACGGCAAAACCGGCGATAAGGAGTGGTGGTACTAAACTAGGATGTGAAAGATGTAGATATCGTTGTGTGAGAGAAACTAAAGTTGAGTATCGGCAATGCGGCAGAAGTTTGACCGGACTCAGTTTTGGCAGCTCGTCTCGCATAGCTGCCGCAGATTGTAACTGGGCTAAGATATCGACCCGATTTAGGATCCAGAATAACGGCTATTTGTCCATACAATAAATTAGTCGAAATTGAACTTATACAACCTGAACTAAAGTTAAGAATACACGGAGTCCGAACGTAGTCATTTCTTGAAGTTCGCGTAGAAATAAGATGTATGGAGGATCATTTCGAATCAGCAGAATGGAGGCTGAATACGAAGGTATTACTAACTCGGCGATTTGGACCTACATGGACCTATAATCATTCAGCACTATAAAATGTCCCCTTCAATTACATAAATAGCGACATAAAAATGGGAAACGACCTAGTAAAAGTCCAACGATTACATACGGCCCGGGAGTCTGGGTGGTAGAGCGTCTCAATATATTTCGTCATTTCCACCATGCGTGAGGGGGACAGAAACTGATTCAACGGTTTTGTAGCTAGTTCTTGCACTCAATGGACGAAGATTGACTGAGCTGGAGGGGCGGCCAAATAACCATACACTTGCGATGACCAGGAGAGCAATGACGAGGAATCCATTCACTGCCAACAGTGCAATCATCGTCGGTGAGAGACTGTTGTTTTTGTGGTCGTCACCGTCGTCCGAATTGGCGTCAGTGGCGAGCAAGGCCGATTCGCCGTGCGCAATACCCTTAACCGGGCCAACCGGATCCCAGCCGACTGGACCACCGCTTGATGCGATGGACGGCGGGCAGGCACTTGAGCCAGAGGCGATTCTTCCATCCTGCCGGGAACATCAATACCGTTAAATACAGAATGCATAATAACTTACGGACGTTGAGTACGTGCAAACATTGCTGTTCTGATAATTGCAAGTCCTGATGCCGGTGGACGAAGTCGATGAAGCGCTGAGCAATTTGAACCCAGCATTGTCAACTGGCAAGCACACCGTCGACTGGGAGGCCACACTCGTCCTAGGCGGACAGTCACTCGATCCGGAGTTCAATATTCCTGCCTGAATGAATTTACAATAAGGAATAGAGAAGAATGAGCTGCGCAAGAGCTGACTGAGTAGATGCACTGATTGTAGCTGTCCCCGTAGGTGCAAGCTAGATCCGTCTGATTGATGGCAACAGAACCGACCAAGCGAGAACCAGGAACGTCAGTGGGCACACACGTAAAATTGTTGCTGTCAAATTGAATGAAGTTGATCAGATGGCAAGCCAGGGGAAGAGGGACACACAAATGAGGTATAAGATTTGGGGGACAATACGGATAACTCATTTGGGGAATGGCCAATCCATTCTAACTTTGAGTTAGAAAAACAATGCCACATTATCCGCGCAGAACTCACAGTCAGATAGTAGACACAATACATGCCGTCCTTGTAAATGCATTCCAGGAGAGTGTCACTGACATTGGCGTTATAGTTGACGCGGGAGAGCGGAGAACCGTAACCCTCCTGTATGGCTTTGAAGTTGAACGAGTAGCAGTGCAGATTAGATCTGCTTCCGGGCTCAATTTTAAAAGCAAAACCAGATGTCCTTTAACCTACGCGGTGGACCCAGAAAGCCAGGGGGGACAATTGCTGGATCCACTGTTGAATCTTCCATCCTAAAGTCAGAGTCAGGATAGGAGGGTGAATATGAAGTGAAATCTTTACGGAAAAGTAGGTACAAGTGCCTTCGCCGCCCAGATAAGTGCAAGAGACAGACTGGGACATGGGATCGACAGAAGAATTCGTTAGCTCTGATCCAATACTGTCTGAGGAGTAACACCGGATATCTCTTCTGGAAATGGTGGAAAGGCCATTGACGACAGCCACGGAAAAAAGCATGAAAGCAAGAGATATCATACTGGGGAAAGAAGGAGAAAAGAAGAACAACAAGAAAACTGGGGAGCAGCGAATTTCGGCGCGCCACTTTTTATTTAGAGAAAACCTGTGCCATAGCGGAGGCCGCTCCACGGAGATCTGAGTAGCAGACGACCGCGCTGTGCTTGAGTGTGCATCCCGTTGATACCCGTGCATTCCGTTGATATTCTGGGAAACCTCCGTTGATATTCTGGGCATTTCAGTGTCTCCCCCTTGTCATTTTACGAGAAGGAATATAATGTCGGATCAGAGTGTCGAGCTAAGGCAGCGGAGAAGTCGCTAATGCACTGAAAAGAACAGTTTTGGACTGCCTCTCGAAGCAGAGAACTGACGATGTTGGGCGGCAGCGATGGCAGGTCTTGAAGTGGTAGGAACGATCTGAAAATGCGGTATGGATGGGTCCACCATCACTGGCAACAGATAAAGACATCGATGGGTGCCGCAAGTAGTATGCTGGGGCTCGCGGAATTGGTTGGCGAGAAGAGGACGCCATTATCGTACCCGCAAACACCCGTTTACTATGATCCGACTTGATCCGGCGCTTCAACACAGAACAACTTCAATGATAACAGAGCGGAATGATGTACAGAACGTATTGGAGAATAAACAAAAACATAAGTAGTACAGAATACATTAGTAGGGAGGGAATTGCAAGATTTTCCAGTGAGAGTACAATGTAGTAGCAGGTGGTGCCGAAATGAGAACCAGAGAAAGGAGAGGTATCGATAGAAGACTGCGGAGGATGGCGACGACAAAAAAGCGTGGCCTCAGACCATCGCGCAGGGTTGAAAAATGAAAAGAGGGCTCTCATCACGCAAAGACATACTCCTCGCCTCGCTTGGGCGACAGCACCATCACTTCCTCGACCTGGGGGCGCACGATCGCCCAGTTCTCGGTCGTCGCGTATGCGTGAGGCTTGCCCTCGGACACGAGCGACACGAAGGGGTCCTGCGACTCGTAGTGGCCACTGACCATGATGGGGGGCCGCTGCTGCTGCCAGGGCGCCGGTGTGTCGGGGTGAGTGAATAAGGGATGCCCGCTGCGTTCGGACATGTTGCTATTTTTGCGCGACCACGTTCCGCCACGCGTGCGCGGGGCCTTTGAAATGTGGAGTGGTGCCGTAGTGTGCAGAACCACGGGCGCGACGTGCGCCGCGGGCGAGCCGCGCGGACCCACGGACTCGGGCGGCGAATTCACAGAGTCGACGTGCGAGCCCACAGACCTGACGCAGATCTGCGTAGGCCGCTCCGACGGCGTCCACTCCTCCATTTCGATCCCGCTTCCAATGGACCCGACGACACTCGCGCCATCGCGCTCCCGCTCCCGCATGCTCGGCGTACGCGACGGCGTGAACCCCTTGCCGGCGAACAAGCTCCCCCCAATCCGCTCATACGCCGTCGAACTCGACGACGGGCCCTGCGAGTCGTCTGACCGCTCGCGCGGGTGCTCCATGGCCGAAACCGACGGATCCGTCGCGAGTGCTGGCACGGACGGCACCTTCTTGCGCAGCTGCAGCTGCTGCTGACGCGCGAGCCACGCCCAGCGCTTCTCCAGCCCGTCGTGCTCGATCCCCAGCAGCGCCGCCCCGAGCGCCGCCACGATGACCTCCTGCGCCTGCCCACGCGACAGCACCGCGCGCCCGCTCGCCGGGCCGCCGCTGCGCACCTGCAGCGTGACGTGCGGGCCGGTGAGGCATGCAGCCATCCCGCGGCGCGCGATGTGCAGCGAGGCGTGGCGCTCCTTGAACAGCCGCACCCACGGCGGCGGCGCGTTGGGCCCCGCGGGGAGCAGCCGCAGCTCCGCGACCACGATGTCGCCTGCGCGCGGGGACGTGCGCTGCTCGTAGCCACTGCAATAGAGCGTGGAAAGCAGCTCCGGGCGGCCTGCGTTGTTGGAGTCCAGGATGAAGTGCCCGCCGCCTTGGTAGGGGACCGCGGGGGCGGACGTTGGGGGCGCGGGGGTAGTGGGTCTGCGGCCACTCTTAGCGGCAGGCTTGGGCGCGTCACCGAAGTCGTTGAGGCGGATGGAGATAAAGTGCGTCGCCGCAGACTCGCGCTTGGTCGTTGGCGTGTGCGCTGGGTCGTATGCACCGCATCCCGTCGACACAATAACAGTGTTGCCCGCGGCGGACTGGGATAGCACCGATTTCGTGGCTAGCAATCCTATATTGCGCGACGATTGATCGTTGGCCGAAAAGACGTCAACTGCAGGCAAGGTAAGTAGATGCATAACATCAGAGCCGAAGGCGCTGACTGTATCCTTTCTGGCCGGTTTGCGT